>JARHVA010003100.1:927500-1555000 GCA_037957365.1 Torreya grandis
TTTTGTGGAGATTAGTACCATTGTATTATAATTATTGAGAAATTATTATTATATAAACTATACTATTTATTCATTTGTACATTTACAATAGTGGTTGTAATGTTGTATAAGTCATGGTTGATATTATAATATTACTTATATGAAATAAATGTAGTCTTTATTATATATTCAACATTGTTTATGTTTTGATATATTATTGTTACAATGATTATTAGCTAAATGGATTAGTTTTGTGAATTTTAAAGGTTAACTAAAAATAATACATTTAGTTAAAGATCACTTAGTTAGGTTTCATCATGATGAAATCTATTAGATGAATCTATGTAATTTATTTATTTTTTAAAATACCCTATTCTAGTAAAACCCAATGGGGTTGTTAAATTATGGTATCAAATTTGGGGCTCAAACTCTAAGACTTAATGTGTTTGCTAATTCAAACTTATTCTCCTATTAAGCAGGAAGAAGAATGGTCTGCACTAGACCAAGAGGTGAGCTTACTTTTATTACCAATCCCCCTATTAATATAAATTAGTTCACCACTAAGCAAGCTATAAAGTTGGATCAAATCCTCACAACCACAAAAGAGACTAGGGATTGAATCATAGGCCTAAAGTAAGAAGTGCATGGGCATGTAGATGAGAATGATCAAGAACTTTAAAATCATCCTATTGAGAAGGAACATCCTCAAGAGTAGAGGCATGTGGAAATTCCACAAGATGTAAGAGCTTGATAGCTATAAATTTGGCATGTACATGGAAAAGGTAAATCCACCCAAGTTCAATGTAAATATTTTGGGAGATGGATCTGAAACATGGCTAATAGATATGGAAAAATAATTTGAGATTTAACATTAATCTTAAGTCATAAAAGAAGTCTATGGAGCATATCAACTTGTTGGTGAAGAAGTAACTTAGTGGGATAACAAGAAGCTTTAGATGAAATTTGACTCTACCACCACTAGTTGTGAATAGTTTATAACATTGTTTTGGTCATGATGGCTTGCACATTTATATTTTGATCAAAGGCTTATAGATTTTAAGAAGCTTAAAAAAGAATACCTATCGATGAATGAATATTAGGATAAATTCACCAACTTTATAAAGTATGTACCTTAGTATCAGGTAGATGATAGGTTCAAGATTAGGAAATGCATTATGGGACTAAAACCCCAAATTGGATGTGAGGTGGATGTGCATGAGCCATCCACCATGGATCAGGTCTTCGATGAAGTAGTCAAGAAAGAACATAAACTAAAATATCTTTCCCAAGTCAAAGATAAGTTTAATAAGTTTGTAATTTCTAAACTAACTTCAAAAATAAGAACTAGAAGCAAAGGAGTGGAGACTCTAAGATTCAATTCAAGAACTAGAATGCTAAGTTTAGTAATGGCTTCGGGAACTAGAAACCTGGTAACAATTTCAAGTTAGGTTTCAATAGAAACTAATAATCTAACAAAAAAGGACCACCTAGAGGTTACTTCATTTTATAGAGGTGACCATTATGCTCAAGAGTTTAGTCAAGACAAGTTGAAGAACAAGGGTTATGCATCTCAATAAGGAACATTGCAGCAATGAATTCATGTAGTTATTGATAATCAGTTAGTTGACTATCAAAATTCACCCATAGAACTGTCAGGTATTTTATTTGATCATCTAGTTTCTATTTTAATTGACACGCAGGATAAAAAAATTTCATTACTCCTAGAATTCTTAGTAAATTGTCTATAAAATCTAGACTTATGGAAAATTCATGTTCAATATAATATAAAAATGAGTCAAAGGTCAGGGTTGAAAAGTGTTTAGAAGAAGTTAAGATTAGGTTGCCTAAATTCACTACAATAGTGGATCTATATACTTCTCCATTAGGGTCATATGATGTGATCCTCAAATACAATTTGCTTTCAAAGCATAAAGCTAAGATTGACTACTATCTAAATAAGGTTGAGTGTTAAGATGATTTTAGAAATTAGACAGAACTTTTAGGGTGAGAAAAGAGAGTTGAGGCTTAAGTAGATTTTTTCAATTCAACTCAAAAACATTTAGTGGAAGAGATTTCAAGAATTTATAATTAAGATAAATAAGATGAAGGAATCTAAGGAACCATCCATTAAGTAGTATCCTTTTTTAAGTAACCTTAAGGATGTGTTACTTGAGGAATTACCTGGATTACCACCCAAATGTAAGTTCAATTTCTTGATTGACATCATACATGGATCAAAACCATAATCTAAGGCACTATATAAGATGACAACCACCAAATTGGTTGAGTTAAATGCTCAACTTCATAAATTATTATCAATAGGGTTGATTCGACCAAGTGTGTGACCATGGGGTGAACCATTAATCTTCATCAAGAGGAAAGATGGTCCTCTTCACCTGTGTATTGATTATAGGATGTTTAACATCGCAATGATCAAGAAAAAAATATATGTTGCCTCACATTGATGATCTCTTTGAATAGGTATGAGGGGAAATAGTTTTTTCTAATATTGATCTTAAAGCAAGATATCACCAGTTGAGAATTCATGATGAGTATATTTTGAAAATAGCATTTATAAATCAATATGATAATTATGAGTTCATAGTGTTACCTTTTGGGTTGATAAATGCTCTAATGAAATTTATGAATCTCATGAACAGTGTGTTTAAAGATTATCTAGATCATTTTATATTGGTCTTTCTAGATGACATCCTTGTATATTTCAAGGATGAAGAAGAACATCTTCAGCATTTAGAACTAATTTTACAGCATTTACAAAAGCACATATTGTATGATAAGGTATCCATTTGAGCATTTTTCCAAAATAAAGTCTAGTATATAGAACATAGTATCTCTATAGATGTAATTTTAGTGGATCCAATAAAGATAATATCCATAATGGAATGGCAATCACCTATGAATGTGCATGAGGTAAGGAGTTTCATGGGATTAAGAGGATATTATAGGAATTTTTTCTAAATTTATCTAAGATAGTTAATCTAATTACCTCTCTTCAATGGAAGAATTAGAGTTTTATCTGATCAGATAAGTGTTAGATAACCTTATAGGATCTAAAAAAGAGGTTTATTTTAGCACCAATGCTAAGAGTTGCCAATCCTAATGTTCAATTATTAGTGATCATAGATGCATCTAGGGATGGACTTGGAAGATTTATTATTCAATATGCTTTAGTTGTAGCATATGAGTCCATAAAACTAAAGCCTTATGAGGTGAATTATACCCCTCATGATCTATAACTTGTTACAATAGTGCATGCCTTGTAAGTGTGGAGGCATTATTTGTTGGGGAAACCATTTGAACTCAAGACTGACAACTTGGGACTCAAGCACATATTTACCTAATTGAACCTAAATGCTCATCAGAGACATTTGTTAAAATTCTTATCTGATTATGATTTTGATAATAATTATATCAAGGGAAAAGAGAATAGAGTTATTGGTACTCTAAGCCATATAAGGTACATAGTAGTCATGGCTATTATCAAGAGTACTTTATGTGATTAGGTAATAAAATTCTTGACAGGAGATGACTTCTCTGATTAGGTCAAGAAAGCATTATTAGATAATGCTCAAAATCCTAGGTATAAAGGATTCAAGATAGAGAGTAATGGTATTTTAAGGTACAATAATAGGATGTATGTATAGGATAAAGAAATTTTAAAGAGCATGATACTAAAGGAATTTCACATTTATCCTATTTAATACATCTAGGTGTAAGCAAGCTCATGGCTAAGATAAGACCTCTCCATTTTTGAAAAGGAATCAAGAAATATGCAATAGATTTTGTCTCTCATTTTTTGGAATGTCAAGATGTAAAAGATAAACATGTGCATATAAAAGTATTTTTATATCCACATGATCTAATAGAATGTAAGTGGTAGGTGATTATCATGGACTTTGTCTAAGGTTTTTCATTATCATGAAATTGACATGATATGATCTTGGTTGTAGTTGATAAAGTAACCAAGGTAGCACACTTGATACGAAGTAAATTGATAGATGATGCACCTATTCTTGCCAAGAGATTCATGAAAGAGGTGTACCAATTTCATGAATTTATGGAAAATATCATTTTGAATCAAGATCTGAGAATGACTTATAGATTTTGGTTGACTCTAAATTTAGCTCTAGGTATGCAATTGAATTTTAGCACTACTTATCACTAGGAAATTGATGCATAGATAGAGAGAGTTAACCAAGTTTTATAATCTCCTTCATATGTATTTCATGGATCAACAATACAAGTGGGAGGAGTAAATTCCATTTGTTGACTTTTCTTACAACAACTCATACCAATCAGCATTGAAGATGGCTCTATTTGAGGCATTATATGGAAAGAGGTGTAGAACACCAATCAGTTGGGATAGGTTAGAGGATAGGGTAGTCTTTAGACCTGAGATGCTTATGTAAATGGAAGATCAATTCAAGATAATTAGGGAAAGGTTGGTTGAGGCCAATGATAAAAAATTTATGCTGATTTAAAGAGAACAAAAGGTAGTTTTATGTAGGTGATAAAGTGTTTATGCGGGCTAAGCCTCAAAAAATATTGATTAAGTTCAAGAAGTCAGTGAAACTTTCACAAAGATATGTGGGATCCTTTAAGGTTTTGGATGTGGTCAATCTTGTGGTGTATAGGATTGTATTACCACTATCTCCATCTCTTTTTCATAATGTCTTCCATGTGTCTTATCTTAAAAATTATGTTGTTGATCCTTCACATTTATTGTATTAGAATGCTTTCTAGGTTATGTATCTCAAGGTAGTCACGGTAGAACCAATCATAAAAATTGACACTCACAAACTCAATTTGTGTTATAGAGAAGTCTTAGTGAAAATTCTAGTGGGACTAATATTTTGAATATAGTGCCACGTGGAAATATTATGATGATTTTTGTAGGTTTTTTCTATTGGCCATTTTCACCCATATATCAAGCTTTATTTATAGTTGGAGTAAGAAGCCTAGCAGGGTCCTAATAAAGTAGAAGATTTAATGGATTAAAAATGGGTCTAGTAATGCAAATAGAGAAACTCAATTAGGTTCTCATATGTTCTAGGAATTAAAGGTCATGGACAAGCCTATATAGGCCTCAGAAGATCATTTAGAGTTGCAAAAGTTTATGAATAAGCCTTGTGAATCCAGACCATCATTAGGATGCCATGAAGAACTAGACTAGACCAGTTCACTTGGACATTTTATAAATATGCTCAAAAAGCCTCATGTGACCATTAAACCATGCATGATCAATTTTATTAGTGCCAAGATCATCCTCTACAAGTTTCATATCTTGATGAGTCTTTTTTCTCAAGATCTAAGCCTTCAAAATTTAGCTTGCAGAGCCTAAGGGGCCAGGCCATCCTACACATCACATTGGTCAACTTATTTGTACAGTTTATAAATGCACCTCATAAATCCTCATAATCAAAAATATTCTAGACCCATGTATTGTTTCATGGAAGTAACATGCTTTGGAAGATTCAAGTCCAGTCCATAAGAGCTTTCTAGCTCAAGTTATGAGCATTCAAATTTGGACTTACAGAGCAAGACGTCCACATGAGTGTCAATTTTGAGCTCTATAAAGTAACCATTTAGGTTCAAAAACCCTTAACATGTTCAAATTTTATTAAGATAAAATGGTATACATGAGCATGCATACCAACACATATGATCTAATGGTTCATGTTAGGGTCAAACAAGTTAAAATGTCCCTGGACTAAATCCATTTAAGAGCTACAAGTTGGAAAAGATATAATGGTATAGATCAATTAAATAGAGATTTGATGATGTACTTTTACTAATAAGAAGGTGAGTCCAATCTAGATTTGTGATCAAGGCTACTTCATACATTATGATCTAATAGTGCAAGATGACTCAAAAGGTCAAAGAGCTCGAGAGGCCACCACATGGTGTAAGCACATAAACTAGCAGACTCATAATAAGATCTTGGGATCAACATAAGATAACCATGTGGCACTAGTTTGGATAGAGTTCATAATTCAAGGGTAGGATCAATGGCTCTTACTCAATCATATTGATCAAGATCAATGGTGCATGGATGGGTTAATAGGTTTAGTTAGATATAGATGATCAATGAAATTAAAGGTCAGGAAGTTAAGGGACTTCCTAGAGATCAAACACATGACCAAGGTTAAACTAGGGAAAGCCTTTCAAAGGCCACATGTTGTCATTAAAGCTTGATCAAATCACATAAAAAGGACATATTGATGCAGTCAAATTAAAGGACATAAAGGGACCACCATCAAAGCTCAAAATACACCTTTATTTTGAGGATTTGTGTCATATAGAGTAAATTTTATGACTGTGTTCACCATTATTATAAATACCTATATACATGTTGAGTTCTCAATTTTTGTGGATGCTCGAAGGCAAAATGGGTCTATTTGGACCTAATAGGATTAAAAAGAATATTATTTTTCCCATCTGTGGTAGACCTATGAACATGGGGATGAGTTCAAGAATGATCTAGTTTGAATAAGAGATAGCATTTCAAAGGATGCCACAAAGGCATACATGTAGACCCCAATGGTTTCATCTTCATGACTAGCTGCATGAAAGTGACCCTTCTCTCCACTTTTGCACACCATTACAAACTAGTTAAGAGTAATTAACAACAAGATAAAATTCTAATAGATGGATCTAATTATTGTAACTACATTGATGTGAAGACCCATCTTGGAATAACTTGATCCCATCATTGCAACCATAAATAAGCATCACTGAAGGAATATTTCAATTGTACAACAAATTCAAATGACCTATATTAATCAAAAATCTTGAATGAGTATGAATGTAGAGGTAGTCATAACTACAGTTCAAAAGGAGTTATGCTCACTTTGATTCCTTCTTTAGTGCCAAAATCCTTCTCTCTTGTTCCCCTTTCTTTTATAAATATGGCCTTTTAGCTATTATTGAAAATCCCTTAGGTTGGTATGACTAGACTCTATCAAAAAGTTATATTATGTAGCTCTTGGAGTAATGAATAGAGCATTTTACATTTGTTTACTAATATGTGAATAGTGTTTTGTATTTGTTTGATATGCATAAGTAATTTTCATCTTCCCTTTATAGTTCCAAGTTCAACCTAAGTGCTAATAAACCTTCCTTATAGGTCTTCTAGCATGTCTTAATGTTGATGTCTCAGGTGTAGAGTGGACTATCAACTATAATTTCTTTCAATAAAGCCTTACCCTTATTACCCTCCATCTTAAACCCATCAAATTCATCTCTAGGTGAAGCATTATTGCTTGGAAACTATTATAAGCATTTCATTAGTCATATTCATATTTCCATTAGTGTATTAATAAGTTCAATCTTGAGAGTGGATCTTTGAACATTCATTGCATCACCACATTTTAGAATAAGTTTTACCTTACGCAATCTCTTAACTCTTTTCAGCCCCAACTTATTTAGGTCTTATAAAGAGAGGTCTAAACTATCATATCTAAGGAATTAACCTCATTAAAACCCCTAAAGGTTTGGTCTAGATATAGGCATCCCATAGCCTTAGATTATTCCCATGTTATTCTAGGTGTGGGTCAAAATTGAACAAAATTGACCTCTATTGGGTACTATCTAGATAGCTAATAGTTTTGGCATGCCTGGTGTGACCCACCTATTTGCATAATTTTTCATATCTAAGTATAGTATCAAATTCTAGAGTTTTATTTCTATATTTGTATGGTTTTTATACCCCCAAGAGTTGTCACAAGATCCTATATAAAAGAGAAAGAGATATATTTCTCTGAGCTATCTTTCCAATAAACAAAGAAGAAGAAAGCCTTTCAATCAAATCCTACACCTACACTTTGTGTTACTCTTATTCAAGCCAATATTGTTCATCCAAACATTTTTATAAATCACATACCTCATATGGTTATCCATAGAAGGTAAGACTTTATGCCATTTAATGGTATTAGTCCTCTAAATCTGACTTAATGGGATGATATTCTAGTCTCAATTTTGAAGGCTCAGCCTTATTTTACATGAGAAAATCTAGTTACTCCTATAGAACATATTGGAGATATTGCTAACCTATGTTCATTGCATCATGTGACTCAGGAAAATGTAGTAATGAGGTTGTTAGCAACTTCTTTCAAAGGGAAATCACTTCAATGGTATAGAGGATTGGTTTCTGCATCAATCAATAATTGGGATGAATTTGGAGAGGTCCTTTGAAAACACTATGAGGACAAGAGTGACCACATCTCACTTGTGGAGTAGCTTACAACAATTAATATATTCAATCATGAATTCATGGTGGATTTCAATTATAGGTTCCATAAGACTTGGGATATAATTCTCTTAGTGATCAAGCCTATACCCAACTATGCCTTTCTATACTATTTGAAGACCCTCAATTCAAATATAGCTATGATGATTCAATCTATGGGAGGGAACACTCTACCTAAATATTTTGAAATAAAAAATAAAGTAGATAATTGCCTTTTACAAGAAAGCAAGTTATATCTAAGGCCTCCAATGCATCTCTTTTTAGAGATATACCCTCTTACTCCACCTATTACTCCACTTTCACATTGAAAAATATTTTATCAAAGATAAGGTGATCAAGTTTATATACTAGGGAAGATATAGAGTCTTCTTAAGACTCATAATAACAAGTTTGTTGCAATGGAAATACAACAAGCTCCACCATACAAGCCATATCATAATACTAATTAGAATTATCAGTACAATAGGCCATCTTATTAGTCTAATCAGTAAGGATAAGGGTAGAATCCTCAGTCAAAAAAATACAATCCTAATGCTCCAAGCAATTTTAGAGTTGTGCCAATTCAGAACAACTATGCTCAAGAGGGGCAATGGAATAAT
Source organism: Torreya grandis (assembly GCA_037957365.1). NCBI lineage: Eukaryota > Viridiplantae > Streptophyta > Pinopsida > Cupressales > Taxaceae > Torreya > Torreya grandis. Next base: position 936,348 of record JARHVA010003100.1, read on the forward strand.
TAGTGAGATCAAGCAAATGACATGGCAATGGTGCCAATTGGTGAGATCTCACATCAGTCTTATATGTAATAGAGTTTATCTCCTCCTCAACATGAAAATTAATCAAATAAGGAAGCCTCTCTACCACATGGATACATTACTTCATTCACTCAAGAAAAAATGCCAAATCAACGAGGAGAGAATGGTAAAGCACCTATTGAAACTACATTTGTGAACATTTAAAAAGGTGGGGATTCTTTTGACCACATAACTACAAATCAAAGTAAAAATGTGTCTAATGTTTATAATGCAATTGTATCCCATACTAGATCCATGAAAAGGTCAACTGGTGAGGGTTCAGGTCCTAATAAGTCAACCCCTTCTACTTCTCAGCCACCACAAAAGACCACCACCTATAAGCTACCTCAAAATATTCCAACTTAGTAGGTTAAAGATTCAAAGGGGTAGAATGTGAAAGGGACTTACATCCCTCAGTTCACGAAACATCTAGGAGCCCCTCTTACTCTTAAGTTACAGTCAAGGTTATCCAATTCTCCACTTAGCATTCTATATCATATGAAGAAAACTATTATATCAATTTCAATGTGGGATACACTACTAATTCTAGGACAAAAGGAGTATCTACAAGAGGATCTTTCAAAGATCAATATCTCTAATGAACCACCTAAAAAGGAAAGAGTAAGTTCTATTCTAACCAACTCTAATCCATTGGTTGAGCCTCAAGATCCTAAGGTGCTAAGCCTCCTTCATTATATCTTTTAGTTATCATAAGAGATTATCTTGTCTATAATTATATGATTGATAGCGGAGCTAGTAATTCTATCATGCCTAAATCTATAGCTGACAAACTAGGGCTCAAGTATGAACCTCATGAAAAATGAGTGTTGTAGTTAGATGGTTCTCCTATTAAGACTGTGGGCATCCTCAAAGATATTAAGATTTTACTTGATGCTTTCATAGGCTATGGTTGTTGATTTACCTCCATACTTTTCACTATGCCTATTTAGAGATTTTACTGCTAAAATTAGAGGTTATCTTTCTTCAGATTAGTCATTCATGTTTTTCAGAATTAGATATAGAACCAAATTCACTATAATATCTGAGCCTATTTATAAATTTCACCTTAAACCATATATACCAAATATATCTAATATGAATTGTAATATTTTAGAGGAAGATGAGGGTACTATTGATCAATAACCTTCTAAGCCACTTGACAGCATACATATCTACTCTTGGATGAATGGGCTATTGATAACCATGGATATAACCCATACAAAAGTATTCAAGAATATAGTTTTGGTGTCTATTGCATGCATGAATAAGGTGACTCATTACCTAATCTCACCAACTCAAAGATAGATCAAGAGGGAGTATGGAATATATACTTTGATGGATCCACATGAAAGAATGGGAGTGGGGCTAGTGCAATGTTAGTTTCACCTCAAAATCAAAGTTATTATTCTTCATTTATATTTTATTTCAATTGTAAATAAAATACTATAGAATATAAAGCTCTTATTCATGGCCTTTATTGGGATAAAAATAGAGGTATTAAGATTTTTTAGGTGAAAGGTGATAATGAGTTGGTAGTGTAACAAGTTAGAGGGTTAAGTGTAGAAAATAACCCCCTCCTAAAGGCCTAAAAACATAGAATTTGGGACTTCATGGAATATTTCCTAGCATTTGATATCCACTTCATTCCTATAGGATCCAATCAACATGCAAATAGACTTAAAACCATAAGAGCACAATATGATATAGTGGACCAGCTCAAGGACAATAAAGATCAAACCCAAATCAAGGTTGTGTGCAAGCCTTCAGTTTCAAATAATGAGGTAAGCTGTCAAGTCTTTGATAATGATAAATAATAGTATGTTTCCTATAAAATGAGGCAGAGTTTTACTCAAAGAATCAAAATAAATTGCAATGTCAATATGAAGATCAGATTATGCAATTGAGATCAAACAAGATGCCTAAAGGTTTAGTAACTTTGGAAGGCATTTTTAATGAAGATGACTAACTTATTAAGGACAAGGTAAGCATATCTTCCAAGTAAAAACATTATGATCAAGTTCACATAGCTAAAGATAAGTAACTCAAGTGGGGTAAAGTGAACACTGATTCTGAGATAGTAGCTTTCATTTTATTATGTAATGATTACAAGGATTTATTTGTTTAAGAATACCATGATTTGAAAGGGTTTGACCCCAAATTAGCATAGCATACTATTAAGCTTAAATGAGATGCAAAACTAGTAAGACAAAAGCAAAGGCCCATCAACCCCAAGGTTGAAATTTTCATGAGAAATGAGCTTACTAAGTTGATTGAGTCAAGTATAATATTTCCTATCAAGCACTCAACATGGGTATAAAACCTTGTACCAGTGAGAAATAAAAAATGAGAGATAAGACTATGTGTGGATTTCAAATATTTGAATAAAGTGTCACTGGAAGACCACTATCAACTTCCCTCCATGGATCAAATCTTACAAAGGGTATCAGGTTCACAAAGGTTCTCCTTATTAGATGGGTACTCTGATTAAAACTAGATATTGGTGAAAGAGAAAGATCAGTATAAAATAGCTTTCACAACCAAATGGGGTACTTATGCCTATCAAAAGATGTCTTTTGGGCTCTCTAATACTAGAACCACTTTTCAAAGGGCAATGGATCATATCTTTCAATGTCTTTTGAGTGAAATGGTTTTAATTTATCTTGATTACATTAATATATTTTTAAAGGATCCTCATGATCATCTAATACAATTAAGATTTCTTTTTTATAGATGTGGATAATTTAAAGTTTCATTGAATCCAAAGAAGTGTATCTTTTTAGTACATGAGGGGAAACTACTTGGGCATGTAGTGTCTAAAGAGGGTCTTTCTATTGATCCAGAGAGAATAGAAGAAATCCTTGATATATCATTGCCAAAACATAAGAAAGGATTGTAAATCTTCTTTGGAAAGATCAACTTCATCATAATATTTATTCCTATATTTGTAGAACTAGTAAGGCCACTCGCTCAAATGTTGAAGAAACATCAAGAATTCACTTGGATTAGGGATGGTAAGAGGAGATTTGAATCCATAAAATAATTAATCAACCAAGGTCCTACTTTGATCAATCCATATTTTAGTAAGGATTTCTTTATGTATGCTTTTTCTACATTTAGTACAATTTCAGTCATGCTTATGCAACAGAATAGTGAAGGATTAGAATAACCCATTGCTTTTTTTAATCAAGTTTTGGAAGACTATGAGGAGAGGTATTCATTTTTTCAAAATAATGTGCTTGATATTATAAGAGTATTTTAAAAATTTAAATATTTTTTTTCAAATAACAAGATTATACTAATGGTAGTTCATCCTAGTGTGAAGGATTTCATCCTCAATAGAGACCTAAGCAAAAATAGATCTGGATGGGTCACTAAGTGCATGGAATATGATATTGAATTGAAGGTAAAAAACCTGGTATGAGGTAAAGGATTGTGTGAACATCTTGTATAAGATGTTAAATAAGAGAAAGAAAATTTTTTGACACTTCAAGACACCCAATAAGAAGCTAAAACTACTCCTCTATCCAAAAGGACACAAGGCATTGCTAGATACCTTCAAATAGGAAAATGTCTAATGGGATTAGATGCATCAAGGATAATAAGGCTGAAATTAGTACCATACATTATTATTTATGGATTGTTATTCAAAAAGGACATTGGAGGTATGATTTTAAGGTGTGTTGAATTTAATCAATTTGACAATCTTTTTGAACAATTTCATGAAATTCCTTCAAGAGGCAATTTTTTAGCCAATACCATAGCTAAAAAAATAATTATATAAAATTTATTTTATCCTAATTTATTTAATGATGCACATGCATGGGTTAAGAAGTGTGAAATGTTTGCAGGAAAGCAAAGACTAGTTGTTATGCCATTAAAGACTATTCAGTTTGAACAACCCTTCATACAATGGGGTTTAGACTTCATTGGCATGATAAATCCTCCATTTAGAAATGGTCATAAATGGGTCTTGATAGTTATATACTATTTCACCAGGTGGGTGGAAGCAGTACCTTTGAAGGAGGAAAATGAGAACTCTATGCTTGAGTTCTATGAGAGTCTAGTCACCCAAAATTAGAGTACCTTAGAGTACCTTCTACTATAATATCAGATATTGATTTGGAATTAAATAGATAAAAGGTATGTGAATGGGCTCCTAATTAAGGTATTTATCTAACATCTTCATCAAATTACTATCCATAGGGTAATGGACTAGATGAGTCCACTAACAAGAACCTGATTCGGATCATCAAAAGAACACTAGAAGATAATCAGAGGTCTTGTCATACAAAGATGAAGACTAATTTATGGATTGATGGGATCACCCCCAAGAATTCCATTGGTTATTTACCTTATCTCTTAGTCTATGGAAGAGAATCAAGGCTTCCCATCTCATAAAAACTTCTAGTTTTAGAACTTGCACACTAGTTAGAGCTTCTAGAAAGTGATGTAATGGAGGTAAGGATGAATGAACTAAGAGAATTAGAAGAGTTAAGATATGATTTCATGCATACCATATGATCTAACCAATATAAATTCAAGAATACTTTTGACAAAAAAGGTTCATCAAATACATTCTATCAATGTGACAAAGCCCTCAAATGGGATGAAGACCGTACAAAACCAAGAAAACACTCCAAGTTTAACATCTTTTGGAATGGACCTTATGTCATCACAAGTTACAAGGAAATAAATTATTTTTATATTTATAAATTAAATGGAGAGATCCTTCCCATGCTTGTCAATGGGAGGTATCTTAAGTTTTGTTATTAGTTTGACCTCATGCTCTTTGTACATAAGTGGGATAAGTCTATTTTTCTTCCAAGTGCTTTTGTGCTTTGCTTTGTTTGTTGTTGCTTTGTGAATTTTATTTCTTTCTTCTTGTTTATTCCCAATTACTCCAAAAAGTGTTTCCAAAAATCAAGCAGAGTCTTTTTATAAGTAATATTTCATTTATTTAGTCATCTTGAACAAACTTGATTAAAGTCTAGGTCCCTTGACTAGCAGGTTAGTCAAGCCAGCTGAGTCACTAGAAATGTTGGCCATTTTGGGCCAAATATCAATATTTTCCTATAGTTGGAGGAATAAGCCTATTAATTTCTTAATAAATTAAAAGATTCAATGACTTAAAAATGGGTCCAGTAATGTAAATAGAGGGATCTAATTAGGTTCTCATATGTTCTAGGCATTTAGGGTTATGGACAAGCCTAAAGATGTCTCAGAAGATCATTCAGAGCTATAAAAGTTAAAGAAAAAGCCTTGTGAAGCCAAACCATCATCAAGGCACCATGAAGAACTAGACTGGATTAGTTCATTTGGACATTTTATAAATATGTTGAGAAATCTTCACATGACCATCAGACCATGCGTAATCAATGTCTTTAGTGCCAAGATCATCATCTATAAGTTTCATTTCATGATGAGTCTTCTATCTCAAGATCTAAGCCTTGAAATTTCATCTTACTGAGTCTAAGGGGCCAGGTTGTCTTGCACGTCATAAAGAAACACACTAGTCATCTTTTTTGTACATTTTATAAATGTACCTTAGAAAGCCTCATGATCCAAAATATTACAGTGCCATAGATTTATTCATGGAAGGAATATTCTTTGTAAATTTTAAGTCCATGCGAGCTTCTTGGCTCAAGTTATGAGCATTCAAAGTTGGACCTATAAAGCAAGACATCCATGTGTGTGTTAAGTTTGAGCTATGTAAAGTAACCATTTGAGTTCAAAAAACCCTTAACAGGTTCAAAGTTGATCAAGATCAAATGTTCCACATGAGCTTGCATACTAACACATATGATCTAATGGTTCACATTGGGGTCAAACAAATCAAAAGGTCCTTAGGTTAAATCCCTTAAACAACTACAAGTTGGATAAGATCTAATGGTATGCATTCACTGACAAGAAGGTGGGTCCAATCTAGATCATGATGCTTCATACATTATGATCTAATGGTGCAAGATGAGTCAAAAGGTTAAGGATCTCAAGAGGCCACCATGTGGCATAATCACATAAAGTAACAAACTAAAAATAGGATCTTGGGATCAATGTAGGACTGCCAAGTGGCACTAGCTTGGATAGAGTTGACAAGTCAAGGGCAGGATCAATGGCTCTCACCCAATCATATTGATCAAGATCAATAGTGTGTGGATGGGTCAAAATGTTAAAATGTTGAATTAGATATTGAAAACCAATGAAGTTAAAGCTGGAGAAGCTAAGGGACTTCCTAGAGATCAAACACATAACTAAGGTCAAACCAGGGCAAAATTTTCAAAGGACACATGCCACTATTAAAGATAAATTGAATGCCATGAAAAGGACACATTGATGCAGCCAAATTAAAGGACATAAAGGGACCATTATCAAAACTTAAATGATACCTCTAGTTCAATTATTTGTGTCATACAAGGTTCAATCTATCACTATGTACACTATTTTTGGAAGGACATATGTACATGATGAATTATTAGTTTCTATGGATGCTCAAAGGCAAAATGGGTCTATTTAGACCTAATAATATTAAAAGGGAGATTGGTTTTCCCATCTATGGTAGACATATGAATGTGGGGATGAGTATGAACATGATCTAGTTTGAACAAGAGATAGCATTTCAAAAGATGCCACAAAGGTATACACATGGATCCCAACGGTTTCATTTCTAGGACCAGCTACATGAAAGTGGCCCTTCCTCCACTTTTGCACACCATGACAAACCAGTTAAGAATAATTAATAACAAGATAAAATTTTAATATATGGATCTAATTATTATAACTACATTGATTTCAATACCTAGCTTATAACAACTTTATCCCATTGTTTCAATCGTAAAAAAGCATCAATGAAGGAATATTTAAATTATGTAATGAATTAAAATGACCTGGATCAATAGGGAAGCTTGAATGAGCATAAATGTAGAGGAAGTTATAACTACGATTCAAGTGGAGTTGTGATCACTTTGATTTCCTTTTCAATGTTAAAATCCCTCTCTCTTGCTCCCCTTTCTTCTATAAATAATGCCTTTGAGCTATTATTGAACATCTCTCAAGATGGTACAACTAAAATCTATCAAAATTTTGTATTTTGCACTTCTTGGAGCAATAAATAGAGAATTTTATAGTTGTTTACCAATATATACTTAATCTTTTATATTTGTTTGATATGTATAAGTGGTTTTCATCTTCCCTTTTTAGGTCTAATTTCAACCTAAGTGATAATAAACCTTCCTTGCAGGTCATCTACTATGTCTTAATGTTGATGTCTAAGGTGTAGAGTGGAATGTTGATTGTAAGTGCTTTCAATCAATCCTTACCCTCGTTTATCTCCAACTTAATACCATCAAATGTATCTCTAGGTGAAGCATTGTTTCTTGGAAATTATTGTAATCACTACATTAGTCCTATTCATATTTCCATTAGTGTGTTAATGAGTTCAATCTTAAGAGTGGGTCTTTGAATATTTGGTGCATCACCACATGTTAGAATAGCTTTTACCTTACATGATCTCTTAACTCTTATCACCCTAACTTTTTTGGGTTTTATAAAATAGGTCCAAACTATCATATCTGAGAAACTAGCTTCATTAAAGACCCTAGAAGTCTGGTCTAGATATAGGCATCCCATAGCCTTAGATCATTCCCATGTTAGTCAAGATATGGGTCAGACTTGAAAAAACCTGACCTCTATTGGGTGTTATCTGGATAGCTAACAATTTCCACATTTTTTTGCTTTATATATTATTTTATATCATTTATTTTTTGTTAAATAATGTTTTAAAATCATAACTTGTGTTTGAATAAGTGTCATCAGGATGATGACCAGCTTTAGGGGGGAAGGATGTCACACATTGATTTCTCTCTAATCTTAATAACATTATGATTCATGAATTATTATGTTTATTATTTGATTAGCTATTGTTTAATTAGACTTGATTTTCATATGTTGATTATCATATAGTTATATGTTTCTTAATTTATCTGATCAATTAGATTTGGAGTTAGCAGTACTTTTATATTGAGTACATTATGATCATGTTTCTTAGTTTATACAACATTATTTTATAGATTATATATAAGGATAAATACCTTCATTTTTATGAGATGGATGTAATATGAATCTATCCCTCAAAGTGTGATGGAGGGAGGGAATCATCAAAGATGGTGGTGTAAATAGAGGCATTAGGGGATGATAAAGGGAAAGGTTATAAACCCATGCACACACCACAATAGATTAGCATGGCTTATATTCATTTCTTGATTTAAGTATGTATTTTGTGTTATTTACATTTAAATGATTACTAATGTGCTTCAGTTGTGATCTTGATTGGTGTTTGGTGATCATGTAAATTTAGTTGTGTGTTTGCACTAATCTGGTTATCATACTTAGATTTATTAAAATGATATTCCTTGGTTGAATGAGTGAGTATGTACATGTCTTTAACTTGTCTTTGGATATAAAATAATGTTTAAGAGATATCATCTTGTTTATAATACCTTGCTAAGGAATGTAAATACATGTGTGTTTAGTAGACTTATTCTAATTTCCAAGATAGTTAAAGTGTTAATTATTTAGTAACTAAACATTAGCATACTTCTAAATGTATGATTGAAATTTTGAGCTATGTAATTTTGATTGTGCATATTATATCAAAATATCAAAAATGTCAATCCACAATTAAGATCTAGGGCCATTTAGGATTAAAATGCTATGATAAATGAAACATTCACACCTACATTAAATCCTAAAAGCTAATTTCTCCAAATCAAGATTCAAACAATAAAAAGACTAAACGATCAATAGATGAAGATTGCTTACCATAGACTCAAATTTGGAATCATGATGTTGGCTTGATGAAAACACTTTAATTACGTGGATTAGTTAGATTCAATACTAGAATGATAGCATGGAAGCTCATAGGTTCATTGGTTAGTTTGGCCATGGAGGATTAGCTTGTTCAAGTAGAAATAAGGCGAGGGAAGATCAATGTCCATTATTCAAATTTGGGTGTAGGAGATCAATGGTGGAGGATTATCCAAAGAATTAAAAATTCTTTGGATGATTCTAGAAGAGGGAAGGTTCTAGAGATAAAATCCTATAGAATCTCTTTGGAAGTCTAATCATGATTAGTGATATATTAGTCATGTGATAAGGGGTTCTAGAGAGTCTAGGGGGTAGGCTTTTAGGAAAGCCTTGGAGTAGGTAGGTAGGTGGGTCATGAGAATTTTAAATTCCCAAATAATGGACAACTGGGATTAGTTAATGTATAATAAGGAATTAATTTAATTAATTGATTTGTGGGGTAGGAATAAGATTAGTGGATGAAGGATGAAGAAGTGGGATCTTAGATAAATGACTAGAAGGGGTGGTTTTAGGATAGAATTAAATGAGATAAATGAAGTTATTTTTGGCTAATAATAATATTAGTGATGATAATAAAATGAGAGAATTTAGGTGCATACAATTTTCCCCTCTTTAGAAGGGCATTGCAATTGGACTAACTGAAAGGATTAATGGCCTTTCAAAGAAAAACTATTTCATGGATGAATGTTAGTAAATGATGTTATTGGATATGATGCCCCCTCGAGGGGACATGTAAAGAAGAATGAGATAGATGGCCACTCAAAAAGAAGAAATGAGGGGAGGGATATGATAGATAGATGAGGGGATGGGATGCTAGATGTGAGAAATATTATGAAGATGAACTCAAAATAAGCAGTGAGTTATAGAGTGATTGTGCCCTTGGAAAAGATGTGCATAGGGAATATAAATGACTATGTCATGGTTATCAACACATCCCAAGAGGGAATCATTTGTAACATGGTGATGATAAGATTAAAAGGATGTGATATTTTGATTTATCCCAAGTAAGATGCATGCAAGGGAGAGTTATAGGCCAAGATAAGATAAAGATTTGATAAGATTGATGATGAGTTTAGCTCAAAACTAAAGTTAAGATATGTGATGAAGGAGATGAGAGAGAAGAAATAATATGATTAAGTGACCAAAAGATGAAAGGGAAGAATTAGTCATTAATAGATCAAATTAAGGTGCCAAAAGTGATGAATAGTGATGATGCCCCTAGCAAGGACACATACAAAGGAGAAAGAGATGATAATAAAGTGATGATTCTAGTCATGCCCCAATTAAGGGAAGAAACTATAAACTTTAAATTGATGAATTAACCAATTAGTGATAATGGATGACTAATGGAAGAATATATGGATGTCGTGATATGTTGGGCCCAATCAATAGGTATGGGTAGTTGATGTAAAGGTTAGGGAGATGATTATGGGGATGGTGATTGATTAATAGATTGGTTGATAAATAAGTGATATTATAGCTCAAGGATTTGATTGATGTAATACATGAGGATGATAAGTTAAATGTGGTAAATAATGGTGGGAAAGAGGAGAGAGTGGTCGATATTACCTTAGGCATGCCATGTGATTGAGAATTACCTACATAGTCTAACAAGGCCTCAGGCTAATGTAGCTCAAACTATATTAGAGGATGATGATGATTGTTAAACATGTTAGTTTTTAGATATGGGATGTGACTCAGATATTAGACTAGGATAAATGATGGGATATTATATGTTAAATTTTAATGAATAGAGAGATGATAGATGATGATGATAAAAAGACTTAGAGGAATGAATAGATATTAGATAGGTGAACATGGATGATCAACTTGATGATGGGATGAATATGATGAGAGGATGAGGCAGGTGATAGAGGATAGGAGAAATGTGTAGATTATCAATCCATCATTATTATAATAGACTCAGCATAGTCCAAACAACCTAATAAATATAGAACTTTGAAATATGACCCATGATATAATCATGACCAAGGGGAGGTTATGCTAAAGTGCATGTGTAAGTAGTGAACTCTACATCATCAAGGGAACCAAAAAGCATCATTGTAACATTTGGTGTTAGCATTACATCCTAATTCATTCCCTAATAGATAAAAAGAGACATGACATAAGACATAAAAGGAAACATAGACAAACAAACAAGACATAAGACAATTATATATACATGACAAAAGATGTGCAAACAAGTCAAACAACAAGAGCATAAAAGTAATACACATAAGTATCTACATGCAATGTCATTATGTATTATCTAATGGTCCTAATTAGAGTTGATGGGATGATTGATTAAATGATGAGTTGGACTAAGTTCATCATGATTATGTGAATTTGGGTTAAGGTTATAGACTTTGGATAAGGGTATGGATTTTGAATAGATAAGGGCCTAAGATTAGGATAAGGATGCTGAGGACATAAGATAAGATGACTAGGATATTAGGACAAGGCAAAATGACAAAATAATAAGATCATTAGGACATAAGATAAGGAAAGATGATAATTATATGGCCAATCTGAGGACAGAGGATAAGACAACTAGGATACTAAAGATGAAGATGTTTATGTGATTTTATGGATTTTATAATTTTTAGGATTTTTGACATATTTTAATTTTTAGTTATTTTGGAATATGTATGTATAATATACAAATGGGGTTACTATCAAAGGGAATATTGAGCCTAGAAACCAAGATAAGGATGAATGGAATAACGGATGGAATGATATAAGGGTGAGGGTGATGCAAAAAATGGAATGAGGACCAAGGAAGAATAGACTATGGATTGTCAATGATCACATTGTAAAGGAATAAGATGTTTAATTACCCAAGTGTCCATTGGAGGATATGCCAATATTAACCCATAAAATTTCTCAAGACACCTTCCTTTTCCTTAAAAAGGTTAATGATTGGAAGGAATGATAGGTCAGATAGGGATAAAGGATGTTTAGACCATGACATGGATGGGGTTGGTAGGGAACATGGGATATCCCTGAAGTGGATTTTTCCCCCAAATGTTGAGGTGGAATGTAGATAATAGATTATTTTACCATGACACTGAAAACTCATTTTCATAATGGTACTTTCCACCAGAAGATTGGATTTCACCATTGAACGAATGGTTTTTTTTATTTTCTAGCATCTCGAGAGATTAGATAGAAGTGCGAGATGCAGGAATGTTGACACTTTCATGCTCTTTATCCAACACCTATTCTAGAGATATGTGATTCTAGGATCATGTTATCAATGTTAGATGTATTGATGTCATTGTGATTTTTTTACTCTTGATTGAGACCCCTCTAGACATCTAGACTAGGTGTCTTCATCACCTTATGAGAGTTAATACTACATAAGTTTTTGAGGTGTGAAATGGATGGATTTTGGATTATATATTGATGTTGATGGAAATATGTGGGATGTGAATGGATGGTAAGACTTTATTAGTTGATGGGATCATGATAAGAGGGTGTGATAAGTGTTTAAGGAGTGGGAATAGCATTTTCACACATCATTAGACATGTCAAATGTTCTATGTTTGATTGGTGTCAGTTGACAACGGATTGTAAGAGATCTAAGATGATTTGACTTTGTGGTTCATCTTTGATCTAATTATTTGAAGGATTATTGGCCATATTGATACTAATTTTGACATTATTTTGATTTTTTGACTTGATTATATTTTATCTACCTCATAGTGCCTGACTTTGGGCTTTAGTAGAGAAGAATAATATTTGACTTGATAAATGATAATGATTTTGACTTTGATAATCCCTTACTGCCTCAAAGAGGAGTTTACTAGGGGAAGAAACATTTTGATTAGGTTGATGATTTGATAATTTTTTATGTTGACTTATGGGATCAAAGATTATTTGATCATTATGGGGAATTTTTGAATATGGTCTTGGAATTTTATATTTGTGGTGTTGGGTGAATATTTTGTCGACTAGCTAATTGGTGAGAAAAATAGTTCCTATCACCACAACATAGGGACATTGGTCATCCAAAGATGCAGGTTTACCACATCCAATGAGGACAAATCTCTCCTCTCATCAAGGGAAGGTTCCCTATTAAATATGTAGTGCTATATACTACATATAAATAAGAAAAAAATAACACTCAAGGGAAAAATACATCATCCATCTCTCTTCTTTCAAATATAATGTTAACACACAAAGGAGAAAAATCCTAGTGGAAACACTGAAGGCACTTCTCTTCTTTTAGAAGTGTTCTTGCAAGGAACAATAGGATTTTCTTTCGGGTAGTGAAAGTAACTGGTGACAAAAGGCACAATAACTATCAGGATGAAATTGAACACAAAGTTTCCACCTCAACTGCCCAAAGAGTATAACACAAAGGATAATGGGGGCACAAAGTCATCCTAGAATCCTCAACATAGAAAGAAAAGAAGAACACACACTGAAAACAATTATGAAAGCACAAAGACTTCCCACAGTTGGCTTCAGGTTACCTCCCTTATTACCTTCACTAATTCTACTTGTCAAATTAAATAAATAAGAACACATTCAGAAGATAGACATAAGAATAATCTTCTAAAATGATACAAGCCAAAACAGCACAAAGTCTACAAACAACTTGCTTTCTCATTCAAATAAAATAAAATGAAATTACAATCTAAGTTCAAAGTCTCAGTATTCTTCTTTCAACTTGGTAGAGTTTCGCTCTTGCAAAATGAAAAGTCTCTTTTAATAATGAGAGAAATTATAAACTTATAACAACTATGTAAGGCTTGGCATTCTTTCCCATGGGATGGCCCATGCTACAGTCAACATCTTCAATGCGCCTTCATATTTGTCTAGAGGGACCATGCTGGGAATAGTGTATTGCCATAACTATGGCATGTCCATTCTTCTAATATGTCTCTTCTTAGTATGGAATGTATGGTTCTTTTTTTGATATCTGCATAGTTGTCTAATTCACCATTACTTTATGGAAGAAAAATAGGCTTGCATCCTTGATTTAATGCACTCAAAAGTCTAAGTATACTTGATCCACTATTCCACCTACTGGAAATAACTCTTTTGAAAATATTTTTGGTCCTTTGGTCTCGCTCCTCTCTCCCCTATAGCAATTTAAGTCTTCAAGCTCTCTTTTTAGTCAGTTTCTTGATTCTTCTTTTTAAATTCCATGCTTTATTTGAATTTCCATGGATATTCCCTTTAAATTTGATGTCCACGGGACCGTCAATGGTCGCCAGCTACTTGAACCATGTTGAACCTTGAACCCGTGAACCTATGAAAGTTTGTTGGTACATTGGTTCATTTAGTCTCTTTTGTCCCATTGCTTCTTGGTTCAATCGCTTCCCCGTTCTTTGGTTGAACCATTTGTTAAACCACCTATTTGCTACTTTTTTCCTTGGTTGAGGCCACCTTTGAACCTATGAACCATTAAACTTTGAACTCTTTCGATTCAAGGTTCAATCAGTGCATTGGTTCATTCTGTGTCTCACTTAATCATTGATTCCTTTATCTTTCTAAGCTCTAGTTCAACCTTTGAACCTGTGAACTCGTTGAACTTTTTGGTTTAACGGTTCAATGGTTCAATCAGTTCATTCAATTCATCCTTTGAAGCCCTTTTTGTCCAAGTCTTTGAAGGTTCCTTTCTGCATCTTTGTTCAGCCTTTGGAATGTCCTGAAGGGAAGGTGTCCCTTCAGGATTTTAAAACAGTCTTTTCTCTATCGTCAAGTGCCCCTTGCAAGGGTACCTATCCTTCAAGATTTTTTGGGTGAACTTCAGGCTTCAACTTCCCTGGTGGGTTCTTTGCTTCTTCGATGGGCTTTTGGCTTTCAGGCTTTTTCCATTGGGCAAAAATCTTGAAAGAATTCCTTCAGACAAAATGTCTAAAGGAAAGTTTCTGTTGCTTAGCCATTTTCCTGAGGGATTTCCAACTTTTGTCTACTTTTGCTCACTGCCCTCCGCAAGGGCACTTGTTCCTTTGGCTTTGGGGTAGCCCTTTAAACCTACCAATTGAACCAACTTTGGTTTCATGGTTCAATCGATTCATTCTTTGTTATTTGGCTAAGTCTTTTTAACCTTTTGCACCAAGCACATTGAACCATTTGGTTGTTGAACCTGTTGAAATTGCCTAAGTGCTAAGAGTTTGTTTATTTCCTACAGAGTCCATAGTTTTCTCTAAGTTTTATCTCAAGCCTTGAAAGAGTTCGTAGAAATGAGCTTGCAAAGTCTGTAGATTTCTAAGAAAGCTTTGAAAAATAAAGAACATGAATGCTCAAAACAATTTTTGAAAGGGGAAGAGAGGATTTTGGTCTGTAGGACCAAAATAGTTCAAATGTTGTCCCAAAAATGAGTGATATTTTTGGGGGACAACATGTGGCACATATTATGTTGCTCGAGGAAGGGTCCAATGATGGATGCTCATGTTTGTCCCTATGGAGGGAGGTGATTAAATGATCATCAATGGGAAAGAAAGGATCTATTATGGATGAAGGTGTGGAAGATGGTATGATGAGGTTAGTGAGTGTTAATGGGGTAGCATGGTCTTTAGAGGGGTTCCTTGGAGACCCAATTTTGATATTGGACAAAATCTCCTCAAGATCAGCAAAAGGATCAATAAGACTAGTTGTAGTATACACATATGAGGTAGGATCATATTCACTTTGACAATATTTGATAGATAAATCCTGTAAAAACTCTTTTATAAATTTATCATATTGATTAGGATCAAAATATATGCCTAGTGATTGATTATTATCTGAATTACAAGTATCTTTAAAAAGGTAGACAAAGTCATCATTTGTTGCAACATCTGTTAAGGATGATGTTGGGAGGGGTGGAGGTAAATCCAAGAACAAACACACCTGTTCTAATTCCACCCATTAGGATCTTGCTCCTCAGAAAGAGCACAGTATGATTACCAAATATAAGCAATTGAATATGCGGAAATAACCAGAAACACAAGTAACTAGAATTCACCAATAGCACAGAATATGAGAGACAATACACTATCTTGTATTAACACTATATAGAAAAGAATACAATCAAAGAGCCGCCACACTCTTTCACCTTACAGAGATTCGCCACACCTCAAGTGTATAGTAATTCTTCTCACACACACTCTCCTACACAAAAAACGGTCCCAATAACCAACTCACACACAGAATTGGTGTTCACCTCACCAACCAGTCAGTAATAACCCTGCCAGTACACCAAGCACTCTATAACACTTCAAGCTGATCTCTCATGAACCTGCAACCTACAATTCAAAGACCAAACTTACATGTAGATCCCCAATGAGCTTGCAACAACCTGCAACTCACAGATCTTACAACTAGAAGGAACTCTTCCTTTCTATCTCATGCCTTATACAATACATGCCAATGGGTCTATAAATAGATCCCTAACTCAAACAATAACTTAGACTCTTAATTTAGACAATTATCCTTGCAGCCCAAGACTCTAACTGGTCTCAACATGCAAACTCTTCGTTCACTTAACTAACTGTCCGTGAAACGAGCAGTTCTGGAACACACAGGCGACCGACGTCGGTCCCTGCTTGTCTGGTTCTGCCGACTTCCTACCGTCGCCGGTGGCCTTCTGCATTGGTCTCTACCGACGTCGGTCCTGCTGTCGACGCTGGTGCTCCTAGATCTCAGCAACCATTTTTCCTTCAGTTTGCAAAGGGTTGAAGCTTTTAGCTCCACAACCTAACAATCTCCCACTTGGAGATAAACAGCTGCAACCTGTACCTGTACACCATCTAGTTTGTTCCCTTGGCTTTGTATCCCTCCTCAAGATCACTCTTGAAGACCAACCACCACAAAATCCATGGTGCAAAACCTGTCATTCAAATTACCTGCCACATCCGCATCTACAACCATGTAGAAAAAGAACTTGACCCTGCATAGCATGTGCACCTGCTGCTGGTCCCACTGAACTGCCCTTCAGTATTACTCTCTCGGATTGACTCCAAACTTGTGACAACTCCCACTGCTTGGGAAAACTCAGGTTTAGTACATACCATGCACTCAACCTCATTATGTGAATCAAGACACCTGTTCTATGAACTGTCTAGCCATCGGCGTGCTAACCGGCTTCACACAATCATCCTGAAACAAAGTCAACAAGACCTCCATGTCTCTAGATCACACTCATGCCAAAGAATCTTGCTGCTCCCAGATTCTCCATGATAAACCCCTAAACTAGCTTTACCTTTAGTTCAGCAATACCTGTATATGTAACCCTGCAACAAGCACATCATACAGAAAATAGGATAATGTAGCTAATATTATCCAACCTGGTAAATAGAAACATAATGATCAAACCTCCATTGCTCTACAGCTAATACAAGATCATATACCCTGATCTTCCATCTCACGTATCTATTTCCGCTCTTCTTCATCCTTAACATCCATTCGTCTCTCAGTGCTTACTTCCAGCTGGTAACACTACCCAAAACACCTGTTTGGTTCTCCTCTAAGGAATCACATCCTCATCCATGCCAAGCTCCCACTGTTTCCTGGATCTACCTGTTCTGCTTCTTCAATAACTTCCTGGTTCTATGCCATAAGTGAGCAACAAGTAGTGTAAAGAAGGGAAATGACGAATTTAGGAACTTACTTACACCTTTAGTCCTCCATATGGGCGCTTGAGACTCCATGACAACTCGCTGTCCACCCAAAATTCATCTCAGTGACCGATGCCGGTCACATCTCAGTCTACAGCCGACCGATGTCGGTTCCCTGCGACTGCCTCCCTGCCGACGTCGGTTTTCCCTAGTCGACGCCGGTCTTTATCTGCCCTGAGTCACCGACGTCGGGCTGCACATAGCCAACGTCGGTCCCTGTCTGGACACTGACGCCGGTTTTCCTGCCGACGTCGGTCTCTGTGTTTTTCTTGTGAGACCTAACTTTTTCCCACGAGCTCCTTTTGGATCAAACCCTTGTCCAAATCACCCTTGCTCTGCTCAGAATTCCTCTGCACCTTATGCTGAACTCTGTCCGTCACTTTCTCCTTGAAAACCAAGGCTTTCCTGTTCTTATCACTAACATCGAATTCCTCAAGAAACCTCACCTTTTTCTTCTGCATACAGAAACCATGATCCATGCCTTCCAAATCTGAAAGCATACTCTTTGACTCAAGAACAAGCATCTCCTTCTTTTCTATGTGACCAAGCCTATTAAGCCACATCTCTGAATCTACAGCTGAAGTAGATAACCCAGAAAGATAATCAGTAAAACAAGTAGATAGATAAAGCGTACCTACTTTCTTACCTCTAGCTACAACAAGTGTACCCTTGGTAACCTTCCAAGAGTCCACTGTGAGAGTTACTGTACAACCCTCTTCACCCAAACTTCTAACAGAAATCAGATTCCACTTCAGAACTGGGACATGCATGACCTCCTTTAACACCCATGTGTCACCTGTCTGCAATTTCAGCTTCACTTTACCTTTGCCAACAATCTGACAAGGCTTACCATCCCCTACACAAATTTCTCCAAAGTCTCCCTAGACATACTCATGAAAAAATTCCCTATGTGGGGATGCATGAAAAGAGGCACCAGAATCTAATACCCAAGATTCTACTTTATCCAAAGAACATACCAGAGCATCCTGTGCAACATAACCCACAACATCTGCTTCTTCTCCATGTCCTTCATGCTGATCTTCACCCGATCTGAAATCTCTCTTTAAGTGCCCTTGCTTTCCACATTTCCAGCAGGTTATTCTGCCATACTTGGACTTGGATCTTTTGCCCATCTTCGACCTTGATCTCCTACGCTCTGTCTTCTCTCTTGGTCTTCCTCTTCCTTCAACACTCAAAGCATCTCCAGATGATTCACCTGTGTTTTTCCTGCGTATCTCTTCATTCAAGATCACACTCACAACATCATCCACTTTTAAGACGTTTGAAGGAGACACAGTATTAGAAACTGCCATTACCAAACCTTCCCAACTTTTAGGTAATGAACACAAGATTAAGAGAGCTCTAATTTCATCATCAAATACAATATTGACGGAACTTAACTGGTTTACCAAACCATGGAAATCACTAAGATGGCTATGAACAGATCCACCTTCCAACATTTGCAAATTAAATAAACGCTTCATAAGAAATACCTTATTAGAAGCCGAGGGTTTTTCATACAAATTTGCCAAAGATTTCATCAACTCCACCATTGTCTTACACTGTGATAAGCTGGAAATCACAGATGATGCAAGACTCAATCTAATAGATCCCAGAGCCTTCCAATCAAGAACCTCCCATTCTTCATCTTTCATATCCGAGGGTTTGCTAGCAACCCCACCCAACGGTAAGTACAAATCTTTCTGACACAGATAGTCCTCAATCTGCATCCTCCATAATTGGTAGTTCTTGCCATTAAACTTTTCCATTCGTAGTTGACTATTTTCTGCCATTGCTCAACTCCCACTCAAACAGAAACCCTGTGAGTAACCTGTAATCAAAACACACTACCCAGATCTACACCAATCTGTTAGTATCCCAACCAAAAGCTCTGATACCACTTGTTGGGAGGGGTGGAGGTAAATCCAAGAACAAACACACCTGTTCTAATTCCACCCGTTAGGATCTTGCTCCTCAGAAAGAGCACAGTATGATTACCAAATATAAGCAATTGAATATGCAGAAATAACCAGAAACACAAGTAACTAGAATTCACCAATAGCATAGAATATGAGAGACAATACACTATCTTGTATTAACACTATACAAAAAAGAATACAATCAAAGAGCCGCCACACTCTTTCACCTTACAGAGATTCGCCACACCTTAAGTGTACAGTAATTCTTCTCACACACACTCTCCTACACAAAAAATGGTCCCAACAACCAACTCACACATAGAATTGGTGTTCACCTCACCAACCAGTCAGTAATAACCCTGCCGGTACACCAAGCACTCTATAGCTCTTCAAGCTGATCTCTCATGAACCTGCAACCTGCAATTCAAAGACCAAACTTACATGTAGATCCCCAATGAGCTTGCAACAACCTGCAACTCACAGATCTTACAACTAGAAGGAACTCTTCCTTTCTATCTCATGCCTTATACAATACATGCCAATGGGTCTATAAATAGATCCCTAACTCAAAAAATAACTTAGACTCTTAATTTAGACAATTATCCTCGCAGCCCAAGACTCTAACTGGTCTCAACATGCAAACTCTTCGTTCACTTAACTAACTATTCGTGAAACGAGCAGTTCTGGAACACACAGGCGATCGACGTTGGTCCCTGCTTGTCTGGTTCTGCCGACGTCGGCCGACTTCCTGCTGTCGCCGGTGGCCTTCTGCACTGGTCTCTGCCGACGTCGGTCCTACTACCGATGTCGGTGCTCCTGGATCTCAGCAACCATTATTCCTTCAATTTGCAAAGGGTTGAAGCTTTTAGCTCCACAACCTAACAGATGATGCTTTTGATGAGGGATATAATTTTGAGATTGGTGTTGAGCATGATCCTGATGAAGATAACACTTGTATGATTTTGATGTTGACTCTAATGTGTAGTATGCAATGTTGTTAGTATAAGATTCATTGTCTATAATTGACCTCTCAAAAGAGGGTTTTGGATATGGTGAATGAGGGGGAGATGATGGAGGAATAATGGATTTGCCAAAGATAATCCCATAGAGGAAAGACTCATGAGAAAAGGGGGGACTAAGTTCATGGGGAATAGACTCTTTTTTATGGAGGATTTGTGAAATATGGGGGGACCATGGAAGATGGATGTGGTGGCTTGACCTTGGTTTGGAAAGGGAAGAGCTTGATCATGATGGAGAATGGAATCTTGGCATTCCTCTTCTTGTTCACCCAAGGATGTAGACTCATCTAATACATTATTGATTTCAATGTCACCATGGCTGATGAGGTATTGGATATAGTTTTGGAAACTATGACATCAATTAATCGTATTTCCTGAAGTTTTATGATATACACATTATTGGTTATATTTATACTAACAGGGATTAGGCTTAGTGGGATTAAAATGTTTTATAGGTAGGTAGATCATCATGTTAGTTGTGACAAGTTATTGGAAGAGGGATTATAAGGATATAAGAAGAGGAGTATAGGGGATTTCTTTGCTTTATGACTTAGATGTGGAAGCATTAGAATATGTATTAGATGGTTGTTGATAGAATTGGGTGGGTTGACTAGTAGTAGATGAGGTGGCTAGGATAGGATTCCCTTTGCTAAAGTCAGAATGAGTAGATGAATGGATATGACTAGTATATGTAGGATTTGAATGGGATGGGTTGTTGTGAAGGCTAAGAGTTATCTAACATGGATAGGTGTAGACTAGAGGTAATTTTGGGTGGATAAGATTAAAGTCTATAGGACAAGGAGTGCTCAGCTCAAGGAGGTGATAAAGAAGTACATCCCTATTGGCCATGAGGCATTGTTCAATTAGGGTATTAACCAAATTTATTTTGGATACCATGGATAAATATGGGAGAAAGTATGGATGATGTGGTTTGTCATCCCCAATCAACAGGTATGGGGAATTGAATGGAAAGACTAAGGGATGAAGATGGGACGTGTAAATAAAATTTGGAAAAAGACTTGCTTTAGTCTGATTTCAAGTTTAACTAGATGTTTGATGTGATGTGTTATTTTAAGGGATAAAATCAAGTAGACCAAATTAAGGTGTGAACTAAACTTTGATGATTTATACTAGATTCAACTAGGTGAGATATGATAAGATCTAAGATTTGACGAGGGGCTAGACTATCCCAATAGATTTATTTCAACTAAGGGTTTATTGGATTAAGACTAGTTCAAGACCAAAATGATCAATGTGAATATGATGAGATGGTTTGATTCATAGGTTTATAGGAAGGTGATTGTGTGTATGATTCAAACTTGATTAGATGTAAGCATGCTAAGAATCAAGATGGTGATGTGATAATAGTTATTTGCCAATGTAGATGAAGACATGTATACAAATACAAACTTGAAAAGAGGACTAGTATAGATAAGGGGATGAATTAGGTTAGACTATGATTTGGACTAGGTTAACAAGATGGTGGATAAGGTGACTAGACAAGATAGGGTCAAGATAAATGATTGGTTATGTATAAGGGTAAGTCGAGGGGAAATATGATTGGTTATAGATAAAGTGGACTTAGTCTTGTGACATTAGTGATAACTAATACTGAGTTAGATTATGATAAAATGTGATATATGGAAATGATGAGACTCGATTATGATATGTAAGTTATGTGGGTGGGACTAGGGATATATGGATGAGATTAAGATAGGATATGACTAAGGTGATAGGGTTGATGAGATATAGCATGAGATGTAAGATAAAATAAGTTTAAAGGATGTATAAAGAAAATATGTACATAATGATATGTTGATGAGATAAGGATATACAATATGGTGATATGAAAAAACCTAGATAGGTGTATATAGGTTTAGGCAAAAGGTTGATTTGGCTCACAAATAGCACTAGTCTAGCACAACACTCACTAAATTAGACAAACCACAAACATAAGATTAGTAAATTGATGGGTGTGTAACCCGATGACTGCACCATCTAATGGCTTTATAGGTGCAAATATATGTTGGTAACCCATTACAGAATATCCCAAACCCTCTCAACTCTATCTACACATGATGGTCACTTGGGAGTTGATACTAACTCTGGCATTAAATCACCTGTTATGGTTGCAAGGTCTTAAGCTAGGTTGAACAGACTCTTTAGGGGCATCCCTAATATACACTAGGTATGGTGGGGCCCAAGTCTATGTAAGGTGTTGTCTAATGCCTAGTTTAGAGAATAAACTCTTTCCCTTCATGAAATACCTATATGGGGTAAATCATTTATCCTAATGATAGTTGTCCCTGATATTTATACTTTGTTAGAACACAAAGTGTGGATTAGTGTGTGGTAGTGAAATCCATGGTCACTATCCCCCTAAGACTATGGCAAGTGTGTGGGTGTCAATTCAACATCACGTTACCCCTTAGAAAAAACAAAATGGTAGGATTTGTTAGTGGTTTTTTATCCTTTAGGAATCATCGAAAGGATGTAAAGACGAGAGCATACACCACCATAGCCCTTGGGTGACAAATAAGTGGACAAAAAGATTTATTAACCAATTTAATTAAATGTGATATATACAAAGATATATACAAGATCTTTTTCAAAATGACAAAAAAATTGATAGGTGCCCTACAAAGCAAATGATTAGTCATTTTAATTGACAATATTGAGGGGCAACCTATAAAAGTATCATCAACACCTATACACAAATTTTTAATAAATGAAATGAGATTATTAATTGATGATAAAATCCATTAAAATTAGGTTAGTGACACATTTTTGTTTGGATCCATACCAATTTTAAATGTTGAAACCACTCTTTTATATCAAAACCATATTTTTTAGACAAAAATATCATGTTTTCTAGATAAAAATAGAAAAAATTTGTTTTTTTAAGAGAAAAATATCTATAACATCAATATTAAAACTATCATAACTTCCTTAATACTTAATGAAATGTAAAACCATATAATGTTCTGGAAATATGAGAGTGAAACACTCATAAACCAGAAAAAAATTCATCAAATTTATTATGAGTGAAGATTAGATTATCAAAAAATAACACATTTTTATTAAAAAAATATAAATTTTTCAAATAAATTACCAAAACAAAAATACTAAAATTATCATAACTTCATACTCACTGAAATTGAAAACCATAAAATGTTATGGAAAACTGAGAGTGAGATGATTATAACCCAAACATAGTTTGATGAAATTGTTTGAGTAAACATCAATTTGTCAAAACACAACACATTTTTATAAAAAAATGTAAATTTGAAAAAAAATGAGCTTAAATTTGCTTTCAATCTGATTTTCAAGCTTAATACACACACTTGAAACACACTAGGGTAGATCAAAAGGAGGGATCATCAATAGAGTCTCCAAATGTAAGATGATAAATTTGAGTAATGAATAAAAACTATCAAAACATAGGAATTTTACTCAAAATGCACAATACACTCAATAAGAGAGATTATAGAAGCAAATCAGAAATAATAAGATAAATATTACCATTTCCTTGATCCTCCCATCCTCTTTCCAAGATCTTCAAACCAATTTACAATTATTTTGTAATCGTACTTCCCATGACCCTACTCCTCCCTATGATTATACATTGGCTCACATGTAGACAAATGACCTTGGTTATCCTACTTTGAGGCATCTATCACTCATTTGGACCTTTTTTGCATCATACTCTCATCCCCTATACATCATCATTCCATCTCAAACCTTTTGTATGCTAGACATGCTCTTTAGGGACCTCCCAAGGCCCTTTTAGAGACTTGTTGACTACCTTAGGTGGAATTCTAACATAGTACATGGCTTAGGGAGGAAATATGTGGCCTAGGCCACATGTTTCCTTAAAAAAATCCATGACTTAGGCTACATCCTAGGTATAATGCATGAAAAATGTATTTGTTTGGGCCCAATGGCTAAAAATGGCTAGATTTTGCTCTTTTAGTGGATTAGGGTTGAAACATATGCCTCTTTTTATTTGAGCCTCTCTCTTCACTCTCTCCTATATTATTGTTCTTATCTTCTGATGTGATCATCACACTCAAAGCTTGGTTGCCTTCTTGAATATCTCTTGGTTCTTGCTTGGCACACTAAGCTTCCATTATGACAGGGGATGCCCTACCATATTGAAGCTTATCTTCATGATTCAAGTTACTCTCTCTAGTGTTCCTAAAGCTTGTGGGTTTCTCCTTTCTCCCTCAAGACTCCATTTCACCTATTCTTGTGCTCCTTACATTTGCTTTCTCACAGATTGGCAACTTCTCCTTCACCTCTTCCATAGATTTTGGCCCTTTGATTGGACTTATCTTACACATAGCCTAATCCTCTTCCTCTCTTGATTATTAGCTTGGATAATAAATTGGTAGAAATTATGCACACTTATTTTGAGTTTGATATGAGGTAACTTTTCTATATAAAGTGAAATTATTATTTGTTTGTATTAGTATATATGGTAGGGTTTGATTTGTTTTAGTGATTTAGTTTGTTTAAGGCATTGTTTAGAATAGTTTATAAAGTTTAAGCATTTATATGTGATCAATAATACTTGTATTGATTGAAATATATGCCATTACATGTTATTATCTATTTTGGAAACATTGCTCATTACATATTAGGATCCTACATGCTCAAAATTGTCTATACAACTTACATAAACAATCTCTCTCTCTTGCTAAATTAGAAATTGAATTTTTAGAGAATAATAGTGTTTAAAGTATAGAGATAGTTCAAACCTAGAATAGGCATTCTCTTGAACCTTTGCTTTTAAATGTCTTTATTGATTAAAAAATCTTTCATTTATCTTGAAAGTGCCTTTGCTTCTAAGTTTATGTATTACTTGTTACCTCTCTTTATTCAGCATTTTTATTTCCATAATTTATATGCAATCAGTTGTCTAGTCTTAGTTACTTACTTTACTATGGTTACACCCGCTATAGACACATGCATTATTTGTGCACTTGGTCATGCTAACACTAACCTGGTTTACAAATTTATTTATAGCTTGGTGTAATTTGGCAAATTGGATAACCACTATAGATCTCCTATAGCCCATTGAATCCTTGATCCTTCTAGCCTCCTAGTGGTTTGTTTAATACCCGGTGTACCCCCTACCAAACACTAGTGGTTACATTCATATTCTTAGATATACATATTCTTGATTTTGATGTGGATTGATTGCTTAAAACTCTAATTTTTAGCATGATGGCATGATGTTGACTTGATGAAGACACTTGGATTATATGGATTAATTGGAATCAAGGCTAGAATGATAACATGGAAGAGCATAGGTTCATTGGTTAGTTTTTCAATGGAGGAGTGGCTTGTTTAAATAAAAATAAGGAGGGAATATAAATGACCATTATTCAAATTTGAGTGTAGGAGATCAATGGTGGAGGATTATCCAAGGAATTAAAAACCCTTGGATGATTCTAGAGGAGGGAAGGTTCTAAAGGTAGAATCCTCTAGAATATCTTTGGAAGTCTAAGCATGATTAGTGATATATTATTCATGTGATTAGGAGGTTATAAAGAGTATAGGGGGTAGGCTTGTAAGAAAGCCTACAAGTAGGTAGGTAGGTGGGTTATGAGAATTTTAAATTCCAAAATAATTTAAAAGTGGGATTAGTTAGTGGATAATAGGGAATTAAGTGAATTAATTGATTTTTGGGGTAGGATATAAGTCTAGTGGATGAAGGATGAAGAAGAAGGATGTTAGATAAATAACTAGAAGGGGTGATTTTAAGACAGAATTAAATGAGATAAACAAAGTTATTGTCAACCAACAATTATATTAGTGATGATAAATGAAACAAGAAAAGTTATGTGCATATAATAAATACATATTATTATAGATTGTCATTGTGTTAAAAAGTGATTGTGTTTTGATAAATGGTTACTGGCAGGGTCTTGGTACTTAATCATTGTTAGTATTGTTATAAAAGTGCAAATGATTTAACAACCATGTAGATGTCAAAGGCATTATTAATAACCTATTCTAAGGCAATGTCAAAAATAACATTATTAGCAATATCATTACATTTGATTTATGATGTTTGATAGATTTTCTATTTGGTCAAAGGACTAGTTATTGAATTTATACTATATTGACATAGTCATTTGAAGTTATAATATTTAATGACTTTTTAACTTGATGTTAATGGGGTCAAACTCATTATTAATAACTATAGTTTAAATAGAGATGGTAAATCCATTGTTAACATGAATATATTTTTAAGAGACTATTGTTATTTTATGGTTTAAATATATGGCATTCAAGATGATTAGGGTTAATTTGGCATTGACTTGGTATTGGGCATCCCAGCTTGTGAAATGAATAGTTCAGTTTGGTTTGCATTAAAAAAACCTAGTTCTATAGAAGTGCATTGTGAGTTATTTAATCATGGAGAAATGAATAGAAAGTTATGTGGTATGCAATTATATAACATATGGATAAAAATAAAGAAGAAAGGCTTGGATGTGGGGTAGACAATGGTAGGTAGAGAAGATAAGAGAATCATTGGCATGTAGACTTCTCTTCTAGGTTGGTGTTGTATTTAATTCCCTAGATAAATATATGGATGAATTATATAAATTAATTTCATAAGGGTTTTAGTGTTTTAGATTTCTAAAATTATAAAAAATGGGCTAAATATTGGGCATTATGGATGGCTTGGCCATTGACAAAACCCAACATATAACCTAGTTAACCCTAATTAAATGACTTGAGATTTTATGTTCTTTACCTTACTATTTAGAATATCTCAAAGAAATATTTTGTGTGTATATACTTGACTCAAATTTTGATAACCCTAGGAAAATTATACAGGTTAAAACTATTTCTTTAGATGGATACCTTTACTTAGACCTGGTAGAGTTTTTGACTCAGTATTTTTATGTTGAACTAGTTTAGAAATTATAAACATTAATATATGAACTTAGATCTAAAACCCATATAGGGTATGATGAAAAAATTGAGGGTTTGACTGGGTTTGTATAAATAAGGAATAGTTTTATAAATTTTTGGCTTAAATATTCAAGATCAACTAGAGTCAGTTCAAGATAAAAATTTAAAAACCTTGAAATAGGGTTTGACTATGTTTAAAGGTTGTTTGATAGAATAGAATGAAATTGGATTTATTTTATTTATATGTTTATCTAAATGATAAATGTATACATATATAGGGATATGTATATACACCCTATAAGACTTAAATGACCTAGGGTATATATACACGTGTGTGTGTGTGTGTGTGTGTGTGTGTGTGTGTGTGTGTGTGTGGTAAATATATATATGAGTATTCAATTAAATGGCATGGCATCTATGATATGTGATTGTAAATCAAATTTAGATTGGGTATATAATTGGAAGATGATTGGGTTTTGTTTGTAAGAATGAAATATAAGTGATCCTATTTATATACTAAGACATAGAATGACTTCAAACTATTTATAGGATTTATGTGAGTATAGTCAAGGACATGTTGAAATCTAGTTACATTTCATATCATCCAAATTATATGTGTTTGTCTTTAATATATATGATGATTATATAGTAAAACACATAGACATACATTTAGATAGGCTTTTATTATAACTATGAGTTTGGATTTTGGTTAAATTGTGATTTGAGGGATCTAAGTTTAGTTATTTAATGTGAACTATATTAATACATTCGGCTAAGTTAGTCTTTAGGTTGAGTGTTGGAGACTATAAATAAAGGATTGTTTTTTACTAAATGTAAACATGATTAAGTTCGATATAACCTTCATATGTTTAGAACTATAGGATACAATTGGCTAAGGCTATATAAGGTTGTATTTTTATTGATATGTTTTTGTGCATATGGAAATCTACCTTTTAGATATAGGCAGCTAAGTATGTTGCCAATTGAACATTATATATGTAAGGATTTCTAATGGTTTGGTAATTTAATCTTAGATGAAAAATATGAGAATTAATCTTATCTAATTTGGAAAATAACTAGAACATTGCATACATCAATTTAGATGATTTGTTTATGACTGTGTAATTTTAAATAATCAATGATGGTTTGTGCTTTTAAGTACTTCAGTGATAGTCTGTAGCATATGTTTAAAATTAGATAATTCTATTTATCTTGTGTTGTAATTAAAAGGATAATTATTGCATAGATAAATATGTATCTGTATTTATATTTATACGTGATACTCAATGGAATTATGGATATAATACTAAATCCATTTAGAGTATAACATATTTACAAATGCATATACAACTTGATGCTTATATTATGCTAGTGATATAGCATAGTAATACAGGTGATTTATTATGTGTTTAATGTTTATTTGAAGCATTAAATATAAGGTATTTAAAATGATAAATACAAATCATATTATGTCGTTATATGATTAGTTTATTTTTATATTGGTAAAATATGAACAAATAAGTAAGTTATTGAGTAATGTTATGTTAGGTGAATGAAATAACAATTAGAGTTACATATTGATATTTCATAACATTTAGTCTAGATGTGACTCTTACCTGGATGGTATGTTTATGATGAGGAGTGTTTATGAATATATTTATTATTCGGTAATGAATTAGATAATTTAAGATTCATTACATTACATTTGATATACTAAATGTATGTATTTCATATTTATGTACTTAGTATATTTTATATCTACTAATAGGGAATATTCTATATGAATCTATTAGTTTTTATGTTATTATATAAATAACTAAATATCATATTAATGACCCTAAATAAGTAGTGATACATATTCCATTCACTTAATTAGAGTCATTAATGCAAGATGAGGTATAATTTGATTGAGTGGTGTGTATAAAATTGATTGATTCTAGAGATCAATAACTATATGAACAATTTAGTCAAAGTAATGTTTATATTTAAATGTTGTCATTTCATATGTTTGATATAGTTTATATGTTTGTAAAATATTATGTTAGAATGGATTTATTTATGGTATACATCATGTATTAGTTATCTTACAACACACAGGTTTTAGTTTGTTACTTTGGATTTTTGCACCATCATTATCTACCTATCCATGAAGTGAGGGACATTCCCCTTTTGAGATATAGTGTTGGGTATCGATGGTCTATGGTTTGTGTGAAAAATAACTTGGATGATTCTCTCACTCCTTGAAGTAGTACTACATTAGAGACTACACTTGAGATTATCAATGGATAATTTGAGTTTGTTGAGACTCATGATCTATGGAGCTTTATATCATTGTATTATAATTATTAAGACATTATTATTAATAAAATTGTACTTATTATTAATTTGTAAATTTACAGTAGTGGTTGTAATGTTGTATCAGTTGTGGATGAAATTGTAATATTACTTTTATGCAATAAATGTAGTCTTTATATATTTAGTGATGTACATGTTTTGATATATTATTTTTATGGTGATCATTATCTAAATGGATTATCTATATACCTTTTAAAGGTTAACTAAAAATAATATATTTAGTTAAAGACCACTTATTTAGGTTTCATCATGGTGAAATCTGTTAGATGAATCTATGTAATTAATTTTAAAAAAATACCTTATCTAGTAAAACTTAGTGGGGTAATTACATGTACTTTTCTTGAGACTTATCTAACTAATATTTTAACTTGACGTGTATTTTTATAATCCTCTCAATGAACTTTTCAACTCTTGACACATTTAAATCTTGATTCTCTATCTATGTCTACTATACTAATGAAACATCAAGTGGATTAGTTACAAAATAACCCAAACACACTTCAAATGGTGACTTAATAGTGGATGTGTGTATTACCATATTACACATGAGTGTTGAATGCATGAAAAAGACTCATCCCAAGTCATTATATACTAGTTATAACCTCTTATTAGCTTAATCAAATTCATGTTTACCATATCCATTTTTCCATTGGTTTGAGGATGGAAAGTGGTACTTCATTGTATTTTTTTATTTGTCTTTCCCCATAGTTTTGTCTATAATTTTCCCAATAATCTGGAGTCCCTATATAATACAATAGACTTTGTCAATCCTAAATGCACCCAAACAATAGAATAAAGGTTTCAATTGGTTCATGTCATTTTGTTATTTTCTTGCATGGAATCAAAACACACATTTTTATGAATCTATCTATAACAACATATAAAAAGTTGTGGCCATGTTTGGACATAGGTAATCATTCAAAAAAATCCATGTAAATTTTTTCACATAGCTTAGTAGGTATAGGCAGTGGTATGTACAATCCATACTTCCTAACCTTAAGCTTGCTTGTAAAACATAGTTTACATCCTCTAATGAATAAAGAAATTCTTCTTGCATATTTGGCCAATAAACCATTGAAAATGTGCCACAATATTATGAACTTCAAAGTGTCCCAAAACATTATAAGTAAGCACTTTTGTCATCATGATTAGTCTTTAATTATTTTGTGCACACAACCTATCCCACTTGTAGAGTAATCCATCCTTGAGATGGCATACATTATTGCCTTCATTTCCTTCCTTCTTGTCTTGAAATATTTAGAATGTATTTCAAAAGTCCACAACTTGTGAATATGCTTCCTCATAATCCTCTTTTGTGAAAGGATATATTTGTGAGATTGTTTCCAAATATAAAACTTATCTTAGTAGTGGCCTAGATAATAGATATTCCATGGTATTTGGGTTGCCTTTCTTGTGTTTGATCACCAAATGGAATTATTATAGAAATCCCATCCATTTTTTAGGTCCTACCTACTGCAATTTAGTTTATGTTTTAAAATATGTAAGAGGTGTGTGTTCAATGTGCATAGTGCTTTATTTACCCATTAAATAATGCTTTCATTTCTTTATTACTTGAGATATTGCATACATTTA
Organism: Torreya grandis; assembly: GCA_037957365.1. NCBI lineage: Eukaryota > Viridiplantae > Streptophyta > Pinopsida > Cupressales > Taxaceae > Torreya > Torreya grandis. The sequence continues at coordinate 967,692 of JARHVA010003100.1, forward strand.
ATTATCATAGACTAGATACCTTGTTACTACTAAATACAATACCTCTAAATGGTTTTTTTTTAAATGTCATTACCTTCTTGGAATAAGTTTTCCCCCATAGTGAATTTGCTTACATCCATTTACACTTTTAAATGGTTGCTAAAAAATAGGAAGAGTAAAGACCAGAGCATGGATGATTTTATATTTCAAATAATTAAAGGGATTGTCATGTTCCTTGTCACATTAGGAATTATTACCTATTTAATTAATTGAATGTATAGGTGTGTTTATTTTGGATAAATTTGGAATAAACTTCTTTGTGTATTATACTCTTACAAAGATTCTTATTTTTGTGGCACTTCTTAATGTGAGATAATTTTTTATGGCCTCTACCTTTGTTGGTTTCAATATTAGTTCTCCTTATCAAACCACATATCCCAAATAGATGTGTGATTATTTTGTGAACTTGCATTTATTTACATTACACACTATTTATTTTGCCTTCAAAACTTACAATAATTATTTAAAATGTATTAGATGCTCCTCCCATGTAGTATTAAAAATGAAAATATTATCTAGATACACTATTACAAATGTATCTATAAAATTTCAAAATACATTATTCATTAATCTCATGAATTTTTTGAGTGCATTACATAAACAAAAAGGAAGTACCATCCACTCATACAAACAGTTTTTTCTTGAATATTATTATCCATACATCTACCTTTGTGAATTGCTTAGCATGTTGAAGTTGGTCTAGAAAATCATAAAGTTATGGAATAAATATCAGATCTTTATGGTAATCTTGTTCAAAGCATGATATTCAATTGAAATCCTCAAATATCCATTTTTATTTCATACCACAAAAATGGGTGACCCACATGGTGAAGTGCTTAGGAATATGATGCCTTATTCTAGCAATTATTGAAGTTGCTTCTTGAACTTATTTCTCTCCAAAAGTGATCTTCTATAGAAACTAATGTTAAGTATAATATATTCAAAAATTAATTGAATATAATGTTATGTTTCCATTTTTGGAGGTAAACTATCTATATTTTAAAACATATTCTAAAAATCTTGTAAAAAATCATCTAATCCCTGCAATCCTTTATTAATATTATCAATTTCAAATAGTTCAAGCCCATATTATTTATTGTCTTTTAAAATAGATAAAAATATTGATGTCGGTCCCTAAATTTTGTATCAATTTATTCTAAGTAGTTTTTCAAAGATGGTGTGGGAGAGATTGGTGTAGAAGTAAACCTAGGCAAGGAAGTAAGCCAAGACACGGGAGGCCTTGGCATGGAAGGAACAAGTCATAACGAATATGGATGCAGAAAACACAAAGTAACCATGGATTTAATACTTGATAAATTGGTGTATGACTTAGACAAGGGCTCAGAAGGAAAAAATGGTTAGGAAACAATTCATGTGAGTAGTAGAGGAGAATAGCCAAGTGTGGATATAAGATCGACCCACAAGAAGATAGGATCACAACATCAAATATATAGCATAGAACAAGTATATAGGGGTAGTTAGGCCCAAATCAATAGGAATTCATTGTAATGGCTTCCCATGACTCATTATTATTAATGGTCATTAGCGAGTCATCATTATTGATATTAAAACTACAATAGAATGTTTGTGGTCGAACCATGTATAAATACCCCCTAGTTTTGATTAGAAGAGTTGTTATTTTTGTTGTTCGTTATTGCTATTATAATGGTAATTTTTTAAATGTAATATTAAGCTTATTCATGTTCTTGATGTGCATCAAGACTTTTGTGTGGTGATCATTGATAAATAATAATATGAAATACTTTTGTTGTTAAAATATAACTTGTAAACTTCTTATGGAACTAATGGTACTACTACTCTTTTTATTGATTTTTACCTATCTATTTTATTATGATAAATAGATTAAGTAAAGAATGAGTAGATTTTTATAATTAGATTTACTATGTTAACTTTAGTTAGAACTAAATGCCCATTCAATAACTGTGGTTAAAGGAGCCCATTGTATACACCATTGTGTGATAAAACTATGAGAATTGTTCCTAAATTGCACACTTCAAGTGAGTGCATGAGGCCATTTCTCACATGACAAGCCAACCCACTAGCCAGTTTGAGTTTTTATCCTCTTTACATGCAAGACTAGGAAAACTCATGCTAAACTAAAGGAAAAGTACCTAACATATCACATCCCAATTTCTCTCTAAAATTAATAACCTTTTGATCCATGGATTTTCAAGGTTATTATTTACTGTTTGATTAAGTTTTATTTAATATGTTGATTATGGGATAGTTATATGTTTCTTAATTTACATGATTGATTATCAATGGAATTAGTTGTACTTTTATATTTAATACATTATGATCATGTTTGCTAGTTTCTACAGAAGTATTTTATGGATATATTTATGTTTTAGGATAACTACCATCATTGTTATGAGATGGATGTAAGACAAATCCATCCCTTAGAGTGTGATAGAGGGAGGGCATCATCAGAGAGGGTGGTGTAGATAGATGTGTTGGGGGATGATAGAGAGAAAAACAAGAAACTCATGCACACACCAAGATAGATTAGTATATTTTTATGTTCATTACTTTATTTAGGTAGTTGTAGTATGTATTTATGTTATGTAAATTTAAATTATTGTTAAAATGCTTTTTGTTACGATCTTGTTTATTATTTGATGATCATGTTGATTGAGATGTGTGATTGCACGAATCTGTTTATTTTACTACATTAATAGTTGTTGATGTAATTACATGGTTGATTGAGTGAATTTGTACCTATTTCATTGTGACTTGCCATTGTATTGGATATAACTGAGTGTTTTATATATAGTGTTTTGTTTGGTATTCATATCTATAGGTATTAGATGGATTCTAATACTTTTCTTGATCAGTTTGTTATGTGATTAATGTTTTCTTTAAGCATTAAGTATAATATATTTATAATGTTAAACACATCATATTAATTTGTTACATAATTAGCTTATTGTCATATTTGTGAAATATGAACATAGAAATAAGTTGTTGAGTAATGTTATGTTAGATAGACTTATTGAATTCAATGAAATTCTTGGATAACATTGTTATTAACTCTTATCTATCAATAGTTGCATTAAATAAGGAATATATTGAAAGATTAAATTGTTTAAGATGATATTTGTTAAATATCATTATCTTGATTTAACATCATAATTAAAGCATTAGTATTAACCATATGTTAGGGCAATGTCAATATTAGCATTATTGGGGTAACATCATGGTGTATGATTTATGTTATATTGTTTGATTGTGGATGATTTTATGGTAAGTCAAATGGAATGAAATGTAAGTTATTTCATTTATAGGTTTATCTAAAAGATATATATATATATATATATATACATACATTGATAAGCATATATACCTCAGGACAATAAAGTCTTATAGGATGTATATATAGGTCTTGTACGGTGTATATATAGACCTTTGTGTGTGTGTGTGTGTGTGTGTGTGTGTGTGTGTGTGTGTGTGTGTGTGTGTGTGTGAGAGAGAGAGAGAGAGAGTAATCAAATAAATGTTACAGTGTCTATATATATAATAGAGAAATAACTTGGGAAGGAGCTTATAATCAGAAGTCGACTAGGTTTTGTATGTATGAAATGAAATATAAATGGTTCTATTTTTATACTAAGAACTAGAACTACTTCAAAGAACCTAAAGGATATATGTGAGTTTGGAATCTAGTTAAATTATGATTCGAGGGATCTAAGTTATCCATTTAATTTAAACTATATAAATACAATTAGCTGAGTTGGTCTTAGGACTACGAGTGGAAGACTTTAAATAAAGGATTTTTATTTTACATAAATCAATATAAACATGAATGAGTTTGATTTAACCTACATATGTGTAAAACTATAGGAGGAAATTAGCTAAGGTTATATATGGTTGTATGTTTGTTGATACATTTTTATGCTTATAGGAATTTTCCCTATTAAAATATAGGTAACTAAGTATAAATTACCATTTGAATACTATATATGTAGGTATCATGAATGGATAGTGTTTATCCTCTTTTTTGTTTGTTTACATTCAGAAGAAATAAGAAACTAAAGATAAATGGCCAAGGGTTTATACGTACCCAGATTAAGTTATGCACCATTATCCAAACATTGTAGGGACTCCTCTTTGGTTATGGAGGACAACACCTGTAGATAAGAATAAAAAACTCAAACAAAGAGATTGTTAGAGACAGATATGGTGGACTGCCAAGCAGAGCTCGGTCCCAGAAGTGCAAAGACTTCCTTGAGGGATGACAGTTCACTATTTATAAGTAAAAGTGTCAAAAATAAAGAAATAACAAATGACTAACAAAGAAGAAATTAGATAATGCGTACCTATTTCTTTGAAGTCAGTCTGCCATAGTCACCAACATTAGTAGTCCTACCAGCATCGGTTGGTCAAATGTTGTTGACGTCAGTTATTCTGTCGATGTCGGTAGGGTAAGTGGTCGATGTCAGTCAGGGCAATGGCCTTGGACAGGACTCAGAATTATGTTTGTAGTCAATAAATGGATTCTATAGGTTTAAAAGGTCTGTGTAGGGTTGCAAGGAGACGAGTAAGGTCTGCAGAAGGACAAAGGTAGAGGCTAGGTTGTCAAAAAAGGGTAAAGGTGAGAGGAAGGCTTTTCAGCCTCTACAAGGAGAAAGTTGAGTCTGGTTGAAGGTCGGGTCTGGTCTGGTTGATAGCATTTAGAAATAGTATAATTACTAATGCTTTCTAAATTACTAAAATGAAAGGGTAGAAGAAATACTTAGCTCTAGTCAGATGAAGAACCAAGGTGTTGAATGCTTATCCCTGTTACGACTGATGTATAGGTCCCCATCCAATGCTTCAGTCCAATTTGGAGTGACTCGTGTAGAGTCTTTGTGGCCAAGGGAGTGTTAGTTAAAGTCTAATACCTGGTGATGTCTCAGAGTCTAAGAGGAAGAGAGAGAGAGAGCCAAATTCGAGAGAGCAAGCTAGTCAATTCAAGAGTCCCAGAGCGATTCTAGCATCCAAGAGCCCATAACTCAATGTTAGAAGTTAGTTTATGTAACTGACATCGGTGATTCTATCAGCATCGGTCGATAGTAGACCGACGTCGATGAGTGGAGAACGAGTAAAAAGGCTAAGAATCCCATTCTTCATCTGCCAAGTGCATAGTCTGTTGATGAACGGTTAAATGGTGGGGTTATTAAGCATGAGGGTTAGTTAGGTGGTTGGAAAGGAGTCAGAATAGGTCTTAGGGAGATGACTTAGTCTCAAGATGAGTCATAGGGTGGGAAATGGTCCAAGGCAAGGTGTCTAAGGTGAGGTGTCTTAGGTGAGGTGTCCTAGGTGATGTGTTAGGGTGATGTGTCAAGGTGAGGTCATAATTTAAAATAAGTTGTTTATTTTAAATTAAAAAGATGTGGGTTAGGACCAAGGGGAGTCAACACAATTTAGGTGTCTACATTTGCCCCTTTTTGTCTTGTTGGTTGTTCTGGATGAACTACAAGATAAAAATAGAAGTAGATGCCCTAGGTATGGTGATGAGGTATTCCCCCTCAAAGCGGGAGTCAAGGGAAGGTAACCTAAAATTGATTACTAATTTGATAGGCAGTCAATGGATATGGTGAAGTTTGAGTGTGAACGTTGCAATAGTTGGGATTGCACGTACACCACTTCGCGTGATAGATAGGTCAAATTGTCCCAGTCAAAGGTTGAGTAGTGCTAAAATTGAAGTAATTGGGCCCTAGCATTTAGTCGTAGCTGATTGGGTTATTCGAGCAAAGCTGTAGCTCCAATGGTCATCATGTTCCAAGTATCTTGGGCTTAGGAAGTGCTCTTAGAAAACACAAAAAAGTCACAAGTAGTGGGGATCAACTGGAGCATGATCTGATACTTGTGAGGGTTGTAATATGAGGTGCGCACAATTTTGCTATCTATTCATGAGGTAGCATAAATGTAATCAAAATAAATAAGGTAGAGTTGTCTCGAAAGTGGTCATGGTCAGAGGAGATAGGCATAATCTCCATGGTCATTGGTCAAGTTAGATTGAGATATAAGTGAGCTCAAAGGTGGTTTGATGTGGTTAGGTAGATGTATGTGATCTCTAGTGTGCCCCATGAGAAGTCGAAAGTGACTTCTACAGTGTCAGGGCTGGTTGTTTGGTCATGTCATTGTTAAAGGTTAGATGGTTGGTCCGTCAGGTAGATGGATGAATGAAATGGCCATCGTCATTAGGGAGATGAACGGAGGAATGGCCGAGCTAACCTTAGAAGATTGAGTGATGCCTACATAGCCCCTGTTGTAAAGGGCATCAGACCAATGTAGTTCATAAAAAGGGTCCAAGTGGTCGATAGTTGGTCAGGTTAGAGATGTCAGCATTTCCCATATGTGTGATGGTACATGCTTGAAATGATGAAGATATGATGATGTTACAGCTTTTTCCATATTATGTGATTGTGTATTCTGTAACATTGGTGATGTGGTCTTTCATCCCTAGCAATTTTCCATATTGGTGATGGTGTATACTAAAAATGAATTGTAGATGATGTCATAGCCTTTTCCATATTGTGTGATGGTGTATTCTATAACATTGGTTGTGTGTGGACGATAGTTTCCATGTGTATTATTTTCCATAGAAACTAGTGGGAATGGGCTAAGTCATGTTAGTGGTCGAAAAAGGTTTGGTTTGGTTTGGTTTGGTTGGATGTGACCAAGATGTATAAGAATTGAAAGGCGCATTGCTCTTTCATTGACAAGGACTATAATGATAGCATAGATAAGGTTTTTGGAAATAAAAGCCCTGTTCATGCATTACGTCATGGACCACAGGTTTGCATTAGAGAAGTAGTCGAATCACTTGACATTAAGTGAGCTCAAAATCCCTTGAGTATTTTGGAGTCATAGGCATGATTGTGTGAGATGTAAGGATAGGGTAACCCTTTTTTAGTAGGGACAACTTTGCCCCTTTTATAGGTGACCCTGAGAATGACTATAGACAAGTCCATGACTTAGTAATTTGTCAGTCATTTTTTTTTTTTTTGTGGGACTGATCAATGCGGGAAGTCCACTTGGGGATATTGTTGTGTTTTATGGTCATGTTGTGTTGTGTATGTAGAAAAAATTTGGTCATAGCTATCCTTCGATGGAGTGGTCTATATTGTGCTTGTTGTATGTTTGGATGTCTGTGAATAGCTATCCTTCAAGGGTGCAGTCTAGTAATTACAGTAATTATGTAGATGTCCTTCGAGGGAGTAGTCTACATTTATAGTTTATGACCTTTAAATAGGCATCCCAATTTTATAGTTTTATTTTTTACTAGACTTTTGTTCATTGAGTTGACTATAGAGGTTTAAGGGTTCCCTTTTTTTAGGACAAAGCATTCATGCTCTATAAAAGGGTTGACTAATGTTTGTAGGGAAGAGGGTTGAAAGGAATAGGGATGAGGATGGCGGGGGTTGCTCAAGGGACGAGCTCAAGTTAAACGTCAAGTGAATGATTACTTGACTAATAGTAAAATGGTCATAGATGTAAGGCATTAAGAGGTTCAGGTTTTGGTTGGCCTTCAAAAGAAGATAGATGATAAGTCCCTAATCCATGCTTGTGTGGCGATGTAAGGTCCGAGTCAATTAGGAGCAAACTTGCACCATTTGCTTCATTCCAAATTGGTCACATGTTGGTCATTGTTGTAGGTAGATTTTGGGTGAGGTTGGATGTGAAGTTGGTTAGTATGATGTTGGTTAGTATGTTGTTGGCATTTGGTACAATGCCAAACATAGTTGTTGCAGTCTTGGTTGATAGTGGGTCAATAATAGTCCAGGCAAAGGATGCGCTTGGCAACCGAGTTACCACTAAAGTGTCCCCCACAAATCCTGTCATGGACTTGTTTGATGACATGGGAAGTCTCAGTGGTTGTTAGGCATTGGATAAGGAGGCCGTCTTGACCTCGTTTGTAGAGATATCCCCCCAGCATGGTGTAGCGAGCAGTAATTTTGATAAAAGCCCACCGTCCATTGCTAGAGAGATTGGGAGGTATGATAAAATATGTCAAATAGCCCACAAGTCACTTATACCAAACGTCATGTGGACTAGAGTGGTTAGGAGGAGTTTCCCCCAATGATGTTGGTCGAGACATGTCCAAGATATAAATCTTGGGTTGTGTTGGTTGAGAGGTCTTGACGAATAATGGATATGTCAAAGGTGTATAAGTCTGGTCTTTTCCTTTATTCTTCATAGCTTGGGGCCTAGTGGCCACATCAATTGTGTTGATTTTGAATAAAGGAGTGGATGGTGGTAAAGGGACCATATTCTTGTATGGGGATCCTAATTTAGGTGAAGAGGTTTGGGAGGCATGGGATGGTGTCGAATTTTTGTCAAAAGAGTGGTCAGAAGAAGCCTCAATGTGAGGGGTGCCCTTTTTCAAGTGTTGATGAATGGCAACTTCAAGGGCACAGTAATGCTCAGTATCATGTCCAAGTGTGCGATGATACTAGCAGATTTTAGTGTCATCAAACCAAGATGGTTTTGATCTGAGAGGTTGATATGGTTTAATAGGCGGAAGAGTGATGGTAGATGACTACAACAATTGCCATAACATCAAAGCATAGGATCCCCTTAATGGCTTTGTGCTTTTTGTTGTAGTTGGGGTTGACAACTTCTTTTTAGGAGTTGTTTGGGGGTTTTGTCATATCATCTTTTTGGTTGGTGGCGTGGCCACACATGTAGATGACACTTGTTTGATGAAAGGTGATGGATGTTTTAGAAGAAGTGTGTTTTTGGTGGGAAAAGGGAGTAATGGAGGCAATTTGTTTTTGTTTTTGATAGGTGTTGGAGTAGGAAGCACTCCTATTAAGGTGGATGGGTGTGGGCCCAAAATAGAGGGCAATGATGATGGTGGGGGAGGAGTTCTCCAATGTGGTTTAGTAGCCTTCTTTAGTTTAGTGCGAGGACTACTATTGGGAAAGGCGAGGTTCAAGTCTACCTTCACTTGTGGGTGAGTGAGGTTTGAGAGGCATGGGATGGTTATTGCTTCTGCGTGTGGTCGAATAGTGGGGAAAGTATGATCCCCTAATGATGATAAGAAGGATGAGGGCGAGGCAGTCGGTGTTGGTGCCATCAAATCATCCTCCAATATAGGAGAGGTCAAAGTAGACTCTCTCACATGTAAAAGGGGGTTGGATAGAAGAAAAATAGGAGAAGAAGGCTCTTCTACCTGTGGTGGACAAATAGGAGAAGAAGGCTCTTCTACTTGTGGTGGACAAATAGGAGAAGCAGGATCTTCTACCCGTGGTGGACAAATAGGAGAAGGAGGCTCTTCTACCCATGGTAGATAAATAGGTGAAGAGAGTTCTTCTACCTATGGTAGACATATAGGTTGATTAACCTCTTCTGACTATGGGAGAGGTTGGTTAGAAACCATGTCGACCATGTGTATATTATGCTCTTGAAGGTCATTGACTATGGTCTGAATGTTATGCTAACTGGGGGGCTGGTTAGGGAATGGTTGTCTAAAGACATCCATGTTTTAGTTAGCTGGTGCATTTGGGTTATCCAAAACAAGATCCCCCTTGTCTAACATGTTCTGGACAATGTTTTTGAAAGTTTTGCAGTTGTTTATGTCATGATCGTTGACACGATGATAGTTGCAAAAGTCATTTTCCCTATACCATGTAGGGATGGCCTTTGAGGGGTTGAATTGAGGTGGGCAAATTTGAGGGAGATTGAGGACTCCCTGCTTGATGAGTTTATCCAACATGGAAGCATATGACTCTCCTATTAGAGAGTATTGACAATGTACGTATCATTGTTGGAATTATTTTGTGATGTATTATGATGTTAAAGGTTGAGATTGGTTGGTTGTTGTTGAAGATGATGGCCTAAGGACCATAGCATTTGCTGACCCTTTAGACTTGGTTTTGAAAGAAGAAGGTTTGGAAGATGAAGGGTCATTAGATTTTGTGTTACTATGCAATTTGACCTTATCTTCTTTGACAGCACAGAGTTCAAGCTTTCTAGCCATGGTGAAAGCTTCGTCAAATGTGTGGAATGTTTGAACCCGCAAGGTGGATGAGATGTGCTTGGCACATGCTCGTGAAAAGAGCTCAATGAGCTCATCTTGAGGAAGTGAAAAGGAGAGTTGGTTAATCAAACCTCTCCAATGGGTAACGAAGTCAGTGATTGACTCATTGTCGAATTGTTTAATAGAATAGAGGTTTGTAATGGAGACCTTCTTGGTGATGTTGATTGAAAAGTGGTTAAGGAATAATTGGGCTAGTTGAGTGAAAGAAAAAAGAGAATGACTAGTAATGGAGCTATACCAGTCAAGGGTGGCACCAGAAAGTGACATGGGAAATGTGCGAAGTAATAACGCATCGTTGTGTGCTATAAGGTAACAAGCATGTCTAAATGCTTGTAGATGTTGTTGTGGGTCCTCTTTACTCTAAAATCGAGTAAATTTGGGGAGTTCCCACTAGTTAGGATATGGTCTAATAGGTACAGAAGGGTGAATGGGTTCATTGCATATTTATTCATATGAAAGAACATTACTTGAACCAAAAATGGATGTTTCAAGGTTAGACATTTTATCCATCAGCATCTTGATTAGATCTATTGATAGATTGGCAGGTGGAGCACCCCCTAGGTTTTAAGGTACTTGGAAGGCATTGTGAGGGGCATATGATGTACTAGGTTGTATTTGTATAGGCACAATGTATTGGTAGTTCATCATAGGGACTGAGGTTGAGGTCAAGGGGGCTTATGCCATAAAGCTAGAGGGCACAACTTGACTAGGTGCTACCAAAGGTGATTGAATATTGGTGACACTGGTTAAAGGGTAGGTGGTCACTCTTATATTTGTGGGTGCAAGAGTGTGTGGGCTAGAGACAACCAAGTTTTGAAAAGGTATCAAACTTGATTGAATTGTCTGTGGTTGAGGGGGTACAAAAATCTCGGTGGAGGTAGGTCCAGAAATATAAGTGGAGGCCCAATTGTGGACATTGGTCATGGTCAGGTTAATGGTCGAGGTAATAGCCTGAGTGATTATGGGTTGGGTAGCGGAGGCTATTGTGACTATTGCCACTTCAACCAAGCAAGTTGGCATCTTGTAAATGGGATTACCTGAAGGGTCTCACATTTGGCTTCTCACAAGATAGTGTTGAAGATCCTTGACATTATGGTCAAGGAATCTCTCAAAGTTTTGCTCCCCTTCGGGAACAATTGGAAGTTGGTCGGGGCTAGGCTGGACAGGAGTATGTTCAATGTTTGAAGTATGCTCCATTTTGGGAATTGATATGAAAGGCAAAGGCAAAAGTGGTTGTTGCCTTACATGGTCAATAAAAGATTTGGTTTGACTGCATGTCAAATCCATCCAAGGTGAAAGGTGTCTAGGTTCTAGAAACTATATATTTCAGTTTTAGAAAACCAAAAAGGGTGTTTTACAGCAAGAAAGTTGGGTTTTAAGCTTGCTATTTTGGAAAAAGTTTGTTGATAGTGATAGACGTCGATTTAAAAACTAATGTTGGTGAAGATATGTTGTCGACGTCAGTGGAAAAACCGATGCTGGTGATAAACGTTGCCGATGTCGATTGAAAAATTGATGTCAGTGTCTGTGTGTTTCTAGAAACTCAGAGAACTAAAAGTTTTTGGAAGAAAAAGAAAGCTTTGAGTTGTTTAAGAACTCAGAATAATGCATCCTTACTAGCTCAAAAAACTAGATAAAAATAGCAAAAATGATGACAATAAGCAACCTCTAAATGTTAAATTCCTAAGAATAGAATTTTAGAATCATGGTGGCTTATGCCTTAGAAGAATGTGTTGGAAGAATGGGCTTTTAGAATGGGTCCTAAAAGAAGCAGTCTAAGGTTGGTTTCGGTGCTCAAAATCTATATTAGGTTTCGTACGTGGCCTGGTGCTAGGAGCTTGCTCCCCTCACTTCACGAGCCCAGAGCCAAGCTAGGTCACTTAGCCAATATATACTTCCCCTAGAGTTTATACTCTGCCAGAGAATAGAGTGGGTCCTCCTCTTGGTTGTGAAGTCCAAGTAGGATCGCCAGGAAGGGTAAGGTATCCACTAGGTGGTGAAATCCTAGTCGGGCCTTGTCTCAGGTATGTTTAGATGTTTGATTGTGTGATGTGGTCTTGTTGTGTAACATAAGTGCACTACAATTTATTTATAATGCATGATTAATTACTAGATGAGCTAAATATGCATTCAAGCAGGAGTGAAATGCATTCAAATTTTAGCCCAAATTGAAATGTTTGTTTAGATGAAAACAAGTTGAGAAAAGGTTTTAGAGTATGAATTTCACTACTCTAAGATGTAGAAAGAAATGACAAGAAGAAAAAGAAAGATTCTTTTTAACTTGTGCTTATGGTTTCTTTTCAAAAGAAAAATAAAGAAGAAGGCTGCAAGGAGATAAAATTTCCCTAATGTAGCTATATGAATGATTGCCTTTTAGAAGAAAAATGAAATGATGAACCCAAGGAAATTCCAGGGGTCCCATCGGGCGTGCCAAAATGTTTCTCCTCTTTTTTGTTTGTTTACATTCAAAAGAAATAAGAAACTAAAGATAAATGGTTAGGGGTTTGTACGTACCCGGATTAAGTTGCACATCATTATCCAGACATTGTAGGGACTCCTCTTTGGCTGTGGAGGATGACACCTGTAGATAAGAATAAGAAACTCAAAGAAAGAGATTGTTAGAGACAGATATGGTGGACTGTCAAGCAAAGTTCAGTCCCAGAAGTGCAAAGACTTCCTTGAGGGATGACAGTCCACTATTTATATGTAAAAGTGTTAGAAATAAAGAAATGACAAATGACTAACAAAGAAGAAATTAGATAATGCGTACCTATTTCTTTGATGTCGGTCTGCCACAGTCACCGACGTCGGTAGTCCTACCAGCGTTGGTTGGTCAAATGTTGTCGATGTCAGTTATTCTACCAACGTCGGTAGGGTAAGTGGTCGATGTCGGTCGAGGCAATGGCCTTGGACAAGACTCAGGGTTATGTCTGTAGTCGACAGAGGGATTCTGTAGGTTTAAAAGGTCTGTGTAGGGTTGCAGGGAGACGAGTAAGGTCTGCAAAAGGACAAAGGTAGAGGCTAGGTTGTCAAAAAAGGGTAAGGGTGAGAGGAAGGCTTTTCAGCCTCTCTAGGGAGAAAGTTGGGTCTGGTTGAAGGTCGGGTCTGGTCTGGTTGATAGTATTTAGAAATAGTATAATTAGTAATGCTTTCTAAATTACTGAAATGAAAGGACAGAAGAAATACTTAGCTCTGGTGAGATGAAGAACCAAGGTGTTGAACGCTTGTCCCTGTTACGGCTGATGTCCAGGACCTCGTGCAATGCTTCAGTCCAATCTAGAGTGACTGGTGTAGAGTCTTTGTGGCCAAGGGAGAATTAGTTGAAGTTTAATACTTGGTGATGTCTCAGAGTCTGAGATGAAGAGAGAGAGAGAGAGAGAGAGAGAGAGAGAGAGAGAGAGCCAGATCTGAGAGAGCAAGCTAGTCGATTCAAGAGCCTCAGAGCGATTCTAGCATCTAAGAGCTCGTAACTCGATGTTAGAAGTCAGTTTATGTAACCAACGTTAGTGATTCCATCGGCATCGGCTGACATTAGACCGATGTCAGCAGGTGGAGAATGAGTAAAAAGGCTAAGAAGCCCATTCTTCATCCACCAAGTGCATAGTCCATTGATGAACGGTCAAATGGCGGGCTTATTAAGCATGAGGGTTAGTTAGGCAGTTGGAAAGGAGTGAGAATAGGTCTTAGGGAGATGACTTAGTCTCAAGATGAGTCATAGGGTGGGAAATGGTCCAAGGTAAGGTGTCCAAGGTGAGGTGTCCTAGGTGATGTGTCAGGGTGATGTGTCAAGGTGAGGTCATAATTTAAAATAAGTTGTTTATTTTAAATTATTAAGATGTGGGTTAAGACCAAGGGGAGTCGACACAATTTAGGTGTCTACAGATAGATAATTTAATCTTAGCTAGAAATTGAGAAAAATAATCTTAAGTTGTTTAGTATATGTTAGTGTGCATTTATATATTAAGTGTTGGATGTGAATTTAAGTACTTCCATGATGGATGTTGTTTAAGTTCAAAAGTGAAACATTATATCTATCTTAAGTTATAATTAAAAGAATAATTATTCCTTAGATAAATAAGTATATGCAGTTTATATTATACATGATACTCATGGGAATTATGGATATAATACTAAGTCCAAATAGAGTATAACATATGTACAATGCATATACCATTTGATGTTTATATTAATTGTTCACTTATTATACATATCTAAGTGATTATATATAAATATATGGGATATACATAGATAGTTGAATTGGTTCAAATCTATGTGTAAACCATATATATATATATATATATATATATATATGGTTTACACATAGATTTGAACCAATTCAACAACACACACACTCAACTAGTATGTTAAATCATTTCATGATTAGACATATATATATAGACACACACACACACACACTCAACTAGTATGTTAAATCATTTCATGATTAGACATATATATATAGACACACACACACACTCAACTAGTATGTTAAATCATTTCATGATTAGACATATATATATATATATATATATATATATATATATATATATGAGTGTATTTTATTTGCATGGTTGAGTTCTAGGTATGTTTGACTATTTTGGGAAACATTTAAATATGAGGTATTTGAGATTAAAATACACTCATATATATATATATATATATATATATATATATATATATATATATATATATATATATATATATATATATATATATATATATAAATAGACACACACACACACTCAGCTAGTATGTTAAAGCATTTCATGATTATGTGTGTGTGTGTGTGTGTGTGTGTGTGTGTGTGTGTGTGTGTGTGTGTGTGTGTGAGTGTATTTTATTTTCATGGTTGAGTTCTAGGTGTGTTTGACTATTTTGGGAAACATTTATAAATGAGGTATTTGAGATTAATACTAATCATATTAATGTTATGTATGAAAATAAGCTTATTATTGTACTTCTGGTATGTGGTTTTAAGCTATATATTAATGTTATTAGATGGATGACTCAACATTTATAGTTACATATTGATATTCTATAACTAGATGCCTTGACATGTTTTTTACCTAGATGGTATGCTACTTATGTGGGTTGTTAGATAATCAGTTTATTAATTTTTAGTAAATTAAATGATTTTTAGATTCATTACATTACATTTGATGGACTAAATATATGTATTTGATTTATGTACTTAGCATATTTTATATCTACTAATAGGTAATATTCTATTTAAATCTATTGGTTTTTATATTATTATATAATTAACCAAATCTCACATTTATGACACTAAATAAGAAGTGTGATGGATTCCACCAGCTTAATTAGCACCATCAATGTAAGATGAGGTGTAATATGATTGAGTGGTGTGTATGAAATTGACTGGTCCTATAGATCAATAACTATATGAAACCTTTGTCCAAAGTAATGTTTATAATTAAGCATTGTCATTTCATGTGTTCGATATAGTTTACATGTTTGTACAATATAATGTTAGAATAAATTTATTTATGGTATGATATATTAGTTATCTTACAGCACATGAGTTTTAGTTTTTTACTCTAAATTCTTACACCATCATTATCTACCCATATGTGAAGGGAGGGCCATTACCTTGGTGGGATATAGTGTGGGGGATCAATGATTTGTGGTTGGTGTGGAAAAGTACTCAGATGATGCTCTCTCTCCCCGCATTAGTACTACACTTGATATTATCGATGGATACTTGAGTTCATTGAGACTCATGCTTTGTGGAGCTTTGTATCATTTTATTATTATTATTATTATTATTATTATTATTATTATTATTATTATTATTGAGACATTACTATTGTTGAAACTATACTATTTATTAATTTCTACATTTATAGTAGTGGTTATAATGTTGTATCAGTCATGAATGAAATTATAATATTACTTATATGAAATAAATGTAATCTTTATTATTTATTAAACTTTATACATGTTTTGTTATATCATTATCATGGTGATCATTATCTAAATGGATTAGCTATAGACCTTGTGGGTTTAACTAAAAATAATGCATTTAGTTAGAATATCATTTTATTAGATTTCTTTTGGTGAAATATATTAGATGAATATGTGTATTTAATTTAATTTTATTTTAATTACTTTATTTTGATAAAACCTAGTGGGGTTGTTACATTATGGTATCAGAGCTGAGGCTCAAACTCTAGGACTTAATGTGTCTACTACCCCAAACTTATTCTCTTATTAAATAGGAAGAACAATGGTGTGTGATAGACCAAGAGGTGAGGGTAATTTGAATACCAATCCCCATGTTGATCCAAATCAATTTGTTACTAAGTAAGCTACGAAGTTAGATCAAATTCTTGTAACCATACAAGAGACTAAGGATTGAATCATGACCCTAGAGAAGGAAGTGTATGGACATGAAGAGGAGAATGCTTAGGAGGAATATGAAGATTATCTTACTTAGAAGGAACATCCTCAAGAGTAGAGGCATGAGGAAGTGCCATAAGATGCAAGAGCTCGAGTAGCTGTAGAGGTGGCACATGACATGAAAAAATTGAATCCACTAAAATTCAATGGAAATGTATTGGGAGATGGAGTTGAAGCATGGCTAATAGAGATAGAGAAATATTTCAAGATTCAAAATTAATCTAAAGACACCCCAAAGTAGTCTAGGGAGTATATCATCTTATTGGTGAAGCATCAACTTGGTGGGCAAACAAGAAGCTTAAGATGAACCTCAAATCTACCACCACTACTTGGGAATAGTTTTTGGAATTTTTTAGGTCATGATGGATTCCATAGTTGTATTTTAATCATAATATTACATATTTTTTAAATCTTAATCAAGGAGACCTATCAATAAATGAATACTGAGAGAAATACACCAAGATATTAAAGTATGTACCTTAGTATTAGGTAGATGAGAGGTTCAGGATTAGAAAATTTATTATGGGATTAAAACCTCAAAATATTTGTGGCACAGATGTGCATGAGAAATCTACCATGGATTAGGTTTTTTAGAAGGTAGTTAAGTAGGAACAAAAACTAAAATATCTTTCCCAAGTCAAAGATATGTTCAAGAAAAAGTATGGAAGTTCTAAACCAAATTTAAAAAAGAAAAACTAGAAGCAGAAGAGTGGAGACTCCAAGAGTTAATTCAATAACCAAAATGCCAAGTTCAATAATGGTTCAAGGAAAAGAAAACCTTGTAATGGTTTCAAAGGAGGTTTCAAGGGAAACCAATAGTCTGATAAGAAAGGACCACCTAGAGGATGATTCATTTATGGAGGTGACCATTATACTCAAGAGTGTACTTAGAACAAGTCAAAGAATAAGGGTTATGTTCCTTAACAAGGTACATTTCAATAGCAAATTCATGCAGTTGTTGACAATCATTAGGTTGAGTGTGAAATTTCACCCATAGAACTTATAGGTATTTTGTTTGATCATCTAGTTTCTATTTTGATTGACTCAAGAGTTACATAATGTTTAATTACTCCTAAAATGCTTATTAAATTGTCTAGAAAATATGGATTTATGGAAAATACATGGTCAGTATGGTATGGGAATGAGTCAAAGGTCAAAGTTAACAAGTGTCTAGTGAAAACTGAGATTAAGTTGCCTAAATTCACTATCATAGTGGATTTGTATGTTACACCATTAGGGTCATATTATGTAATCATAGTATTTAATTGGCTTGTGAATCATAAAGCTAAGGTTAACTACTATCTAAATAAGTTTGAGTGTCAATATGTTTTTTGAAATCAGACACAACTTCAGGGTGAGAAAAGGGAGTTGAAGCTTAGGTAGTTTTCTGTAATTCAACTCAATAAAGCTTGGAGAAAGGGATGCTAGCATTTATCATTAAGATAAATGAGTTGGATGAATCTAATGAACCATCCATCAAGGATTATCATTTTCTAAGGATCTTTTAAGATGTGTTCCCAGAGGAATTACCTCTTATCACCCAAATGTGAGTTTGATTTCTTGATTAATATCATACCTAGATCAGAACTACAGTCTAAGGCACCATAAAGGATGACAACCACCAAATTGGTTAAATTAAAATCTCAACTTTAGGATTATTTAGTGAAAGGGTATATTCAACCAAGTCTGTCACCATGGGGTGCACTAGTAGTCTTCATCAAGAAGAAGGATTGTACCCTTCACTTGTGTATTGATTACAAGATGTTGAACAAGGTAATGATCAAGAAGATATATTTTCTACCTCATATTAATGAACTCTCTGATCAGATGTGAGGGGAAATATTCTTTTCTAAGATTTATCTTTGAGTAAGGTATCATCATCTAAGAATCCATGATGAGGATATTCCAAAAAAACTATTTAGTACTCGATATGGGCATTATGAGTTCATAATGTTACCTTTTGGGTTGACAAATGCTCCTATAGCATTTATGAATCTCATGAATAGTGTGTTCAGATATTATTTGGATCCTTTTTTTTGGTCTTTATAGATGACATCCTTGTATATTCTAATAATGAGGAAGAACATCTTCAACATTTAGAACTAGTTTTATAGTGTTTGTAGAAATATAAGTTGTATGACAAGTTGTCCAAGTGTGCATTTTTCAAAAAGAAAGTGCAATATCTAGGACATATTATATCCATATATGGAATTCTAGTAGATCTAGTGAAGATAAGATCCACAACAGAATGCCTAGCACCTAATAATGTGTATGAGGTAAGGAGTTTCATGGGATTAGCAAGCTATGATAAGAAAATCACTCTAAATTTATCTAAGATGGATAATCCAATTACCTCTCTTCAATGAAAGAAATAGAGTTTTGACTGGTCAAACAAGTGTGAGATAGCCTTTCAATATTTGAAAAGGAGGCTTACTTTGACACTAGTGCTAAGAGTTCTCGATCCTAATGGTTAATTATCAATGATCATTGATGCATCTAGGGATCAACTTGGATGAGTTCTTATGTAGGATGGCTCAATTGTAGCATACAAATCAAAAAAATTGAATCCATATGAGGTGAATTATACCCCTCATGATCTATAACTTACTGTAATAGTGCATGCATTTAAATTTTAGAGGCATTATATATTATGGAAATCATTTGAGCTCATGTCTAAAAACTTAGGACTCAAGTACATCTTCACCCAACCAAACCTAAATACTCATCAAAGATGATGGTTAGAGTTCTTAGCTGATTATGATTTTGACATTAATTATATCAAAGGCAAGGAGAATAAATTTATTGATGCTTTAAGATGTAGAAGCTACATAGTAGTCATGGCTATATCAAGAGTACTTTTTAAGATCAAGTAGTCAAATTCTCACCAAGATATGAATTATCTAATTAGGTCAAGAAAACATTGTCATAAAATGCTCAAAATCTTAGGTATAAAGGATTCAAGACAGAGAGTGATGGTATTTTAAGGTACAATGGTAGGATATATGTGCTTCATAGACAGAATATGAGGAGCACATTGATAAAGGAACTACACAATGCCCCATATTTAGGACATCCAAGTGTAACCAACCTCATGGCTAAGCTAAGGCCACTCTATTTTTGGAAAGGGATCAAGAAAGATACAGTTGATTTTATGTCCTATTGTTTAAAATATTAGCATGTGAAAGTTAAACATGTGCATCCAATAGGATTGTTATATCTACATGATATACTAGAATGGAAGTGATAAGTGACTATCAAGTAATTTATCCAAGGTTTATCATTATCTAAGAACTAACATGATATGTTCTTTGATGTATTTAATAAACTAACCAAGGTAGCCCACTTCATACCAATTAACTTGACAGATGATGCACCTATGCTTATGAACAAATTTATGAAAGAGGTGTATTGATTTCATGGATTTATAAAAAATATATTTTTAGATTGAGATCTGAGAATGACTTCTATATTTTGGTTCACTCTAAATTGAGCTCTAGGTATGAAGTCAAATTTCAGCACTGCTTATCACTTAGAAATTGATGTGAAAATAGAGAGAGTTAACCAAGTTTTAGAATATCTCCTTCATATGAATTACATGGGCCAATAATACAAGTGGGAGGAGTACCTTCTATTGGTTGAGTTTACTTACAATAAATCATACAAATCAGCATTAAAGATGTCTTTTTTTAGGCATTATATGGAAAGAGGTGTAGAACATTAATCATTTGGGACTGGTTGGAGGATAGGGTAGTCTTTGGACTTGAGATTCTTATGGAAATAAAAGAGAAAAGTAGGATAATCAAGTAGAGGTTGGCTAAAGCCAATGATAGATAGAAAAGTTATGTTGATCTGAAGAGAACAACAAGGTAATTTTTTATAGGTGATAAAGTATTTTTGTGGGTTAAGCCTCAGAAGAAATCCATTAAGTTCATGAAGTCAGCTAAACTTTCACCTATATATGTGGGACTCTTCGAGGTTCTGTAAGTGGTCAATCCTGTAGCATATAGGCTTGTATTACCACTAACTCTAACTCTTTTGCATAATGTCTTCCATGTGTCTTATCTTAAAAAATATGTTGTTGATCCTTCACACATGTTAGATTAGAATGCTTTGTAAGTTATAGATCCCAAGGTGGTCATAGTAGAACCAATCAAAATAATTGATACTCGCAAACTCAATTTACATAATAGAGAAGTGTCATAGTGCAAGGTCTAGTGGGACCAACATTCTGAAGATAGTGCCACTTGGGAAGACTATGATGATTTTTATAAACTATTTCTACTTTTTTTTTCTTTATATTTTATTGAAAATTATTTTATTTTCTATTGAATAATGTTTTAAATTCATAACTTGTGTTTGAATAAATGTCATTAGGATGATAAACAACTTTAGGGGGAAGGATGTCACATATTGATTTCTCTCTAAGCTTAATAACCTTTTGATCCATGGATTTTCATGGTTATTATCTACTATTTGATTAAGATGTATTTCATATGTTGATTATGGGACAATTATGTGTTGTTTAATTTACATGATTGATTAGCTACAGGGTTAGCTACAATTTTATATTTTGTACATTTTAATCATGTTTGATTATTTATACAGCAGTATTTTATAGATATATTTATATTTCAATCTAGTTACCTTCATTATTGTGAGGTGGGTGTAGGACAAATCCACCTCTCAGAGTGTGATGGAGGGAGGGCATCATCAGAGAGTGTGGTGTAGATGGATGCATTAGGGGATGATAGAGAGAAAGATTAGAAACCCACTCACACACCATAATAGATTAGCATATTTTTATGTTTATTACTTAGTTTATATAGTTTTAGTATGTCTTTGCATTATCTACATTTAAATGATTTTTAATATGCTTTTTATTAAAAAAAATTGTTGTTTCATGATCATGTTGACTAAGATGTGTGATTACACGAATCTGGTTCTTTTACTACATTAATAGTTGTTGATGTAATTGCATGGTTAATTGAGTGAATTTATACCGATCTCATTGTTACTTACTATTGCATTAGACATAACTAAGTGTTTTATAAATAGTGTTTTGTTTGGTACTCATAGTTACAGGTATTATACAGATTCTAATACTTTACTTGGTTAGTTTGTTTTGTGATTAACATTTTCTTTAAGCATTAATTATAAGGTATTTATAATGTTAACTAGAGATCATATTAAGTTGTTATGTGATTATATTATTGTCATATTTGTGAAATATGAACATATAAATAAGTTGTTTAGGAATGATATGTTAGATAGACATATTGAAGTCAATGACATTCTTGGATAACATTGTTATTAACTCTTATCTATCAATAGTTGCATTAAATAAGGAATATATTAAAAGATTAAATTATTTAAAATGATATTTGTTAAATATCATTGTTTTGATTTAACATCATAATTGAAGGCATTAGTATTAACCATATGCTAGGGCAATGTCAATGATAGAATTATTATGGCAACATCATGGTGAATGATTTATGTTATATTGTATGGTTGTGGATGACTTTATGTTAAGTCAATTACATTGAATGAAGTCATTGATTCATGCATAATTTAAAGGGGATATTTTAATTGTTATTTTATTTGGTTAATGATGGAAATTTTAAGATGATTAGGGTTAAATTATAATTAAATTAGTGTTAAAACATACCAGCTTGAGAAAGGAATAGTTATGTTTGGTTTGCATGGAAAACACCTAAATCTATGAAAGTTCACTGCGAGTTGGTTAATCATGGAATAATGTTTGGAAAGTTATATGGAATGTGATTAACATGTATATGAATAAAATGGAAGAATGAGAGGTTGTGAAGGACACGACTGGTAGATATAATAATAGGGAGGAGGTTCGAGCTTACAGTGGGGGAAAACTTTGAATCATTGGCATTGGCATTTGAGATTTTTTTTACCAAGTCAATTTCATTTTAAGATTCATATTGTATTATGATGGTTCTCATAATAAAATATTTAAGATTTTTAGTTTATTATTGTTTTGAAACTATTTATAGGGTTAAATACTTAGCCTTATGGATGGCCCAACCATCCATAAAACTGAGTATATAACTCTAAACCCTAGTTGACCGGCCATATTTTGTGAACCTCTTACCATGAATAATAGATTTTTGAATAAAACCCTATAAAATATGAATTTTTATTCTATGTTTTGTGAAAAAATAAACTTGGGGTGACTGTACAAAATAACCTTGTGTAATAGTGAGGTAATGAAACCCTAGCTAAAACTAGAAGGTTGATATTTTTAATTTGACAGAGTATACATCAAGATTCCATTTTGTTTATCTTTTAGCTTATATTTTAATAAGATACTGGACTTTTTCTAACATACTTATATACTAATAAATATTAATCACATGATTGCAAATGGGGTTAATTGTGATTTTTGTATGAGGTATACTATCAATTTAAAAATCCAAAAATATGGTTCACTTGTGTATAAAATTTGTTTGGTAAAATGAAATGAAATTTGAGTTATTTCATTTATAGGTTTATATAAAAGATATATATATATATATATATATATATATATATATATATATATATATATATATATATATATATATGTTGAGGTGTGTATATACACCCTACAAGACTTTAATGTCCATATATATATATATATATATCAGTGTGTGTGTTTGTGTGTGTGTGTGTCTGTGACTATATATATGAGTAACCAAATAAATGTTATGGTATATATATATATATATATATATATATATATATATATATATATATATATATATATATATATATATATATATATATATATATATATAATAGTGAATTGACTTAATATTGAGCTTATAATTAGACTTTGACTAGGTTTTGTATGTATGAAATGATATATAAATGGTTCTATTTATATACTAAGATTTAGAATGACTTCAAAGTACCTAAAGGAAATTTGTGAGTTTGAAATCTAGTTAAATTTTTATTTGAGGGATCCAAGTTAGCCATTTAATTTAAACTGTATAAATACAATTAGCTGAGTTGGTCTTAAGACTGTGTGTGGAAGATTTTAGATAAACAATTGTTATTTTGTATAAATCAATCTTTTATTATTTTCTGCCAGATATAAACATGAATGAGTTTGATTTAACCTATATATGTGTATAATGGTAGGAGGTAGTTAGATGAGATTATATATGGTTATATGTTTGTTTATACATTTTTGTGCTTATAGGAATCTGCCATGTTAAGATATAGATAGCTAAGTATAAATTACCATTTGATTTTTATATATGTAGATATCACAAATGGATAGGTAATTTAATCTTAGATGGAAATTGAGAAAAACAATATTAAGTTGATTAGTATATGTTAGTGTACATGTTTGATGTGCTTTTAAGTAATTTCATGATGAATGTTTTTTAAGTTCAAAACTAAAACATTCTAGCCATCTTAAGTTATAACTAAAAGGTGAATTATTTTCTTAGATAAATCAGTATCTACATTTTATATTATGTGTGATACTAATGGGAATTATGTATAGAATATTGAGTCTATATAGAATATAACAATTTACAATGCATATATAATTTGATGTTTATATTATCTATTCACTTATTATACATAGCTAAGTGATTTTATATAAATATATGGGATATACATATATAGTTGAATTGGTTCAAATATATGTGTATACCACACACACACACACACACACACACACACACACACAGAGAGAGAGAGAGAGAGAGAGAGAGAGAGAGAGAGAGCTAGTATGTTAAACCATTGCATGATTAAACAAATATGTATATGGGTGTATTTTATTTTCATGGATGAGTTATGAGTGTGTTTGATTGTTTTAGGAAACATTTAAATATGAGGTGTTTGAGATTAATACTAATCATAATAATTTTGTGTATGAAAATAAGATTATTACTATACTTTTGGTATGTGATTCTAAGTTGTATATTAATGTCATTAGATAGATGAATTAACATTTATAATTACATGTTCATATTTTGTAACTAGATTACTTGACATGTTTCTTACCTGGATGGTATGTTACTTATGTGGGTTGTTAAATAATCAATTTATTATTTTGTAATAAATTAGATTATTTTTAGATTCATTGCTTTACTTTTTATGGACTAAATGTATGTATTTGATATTCTCGTACTTAACATATTTTATATCTACTAATAGGGAATATTCTATTTGAATTTTTTGGTTTTTATATTATTATATAAATAACCAAATCTTGCATTTATGACACTAAATAAGTAGTGTGATAGATTCCACTAGCTTAATTAGTGCCATCAATGCAAGATGAGGTGTAATCTGATTGAGTGGTGTGTATGAAATTGACTGAATTTAGACATTGATAACTATATGAAAATTTTGGTTAAAGTAATTTTTATAGTTAAACATTGTCATTTCATGTGTTTAATATAGTTTACATGTTTATATGATATCATGTTAGAATGGATTTATTTTTGGTATACCTCAAGTATTAGTTATCTTACAACACATGGGTTCTAATTCATCACTCTGGATTCTTGCACCATCATATATACCCATCTATGAAGGGAGGGCCATTCCCTTGTTGGGAGATAGTGTGGGGGATCAATGGTCTATGGTTGGTGTGGAAAAGCACTTAGATGATGCTCTCCCTCCCTATAGTAGTACTAAACTAGAGACTACACTTGATATTACTAATGGATACTTGAGTTCATTGAGACTCGTGCTTCATGGAGCTTTGTATCATTATATTTTAATTATTATTGAGACATTGTTATTTCTAAAACTATATTATTTATTCATTTCTACATTTATACTGTAATATTGTATCAATCATGGTTGTAATTTTAATATTACTTATATGAAATAAATATAGTATTTATTGCTTATTCAGCATTATACATGCTTTTTATATCATTAACATGGTGATCATTATCTAAATGTATTAGATATAGACCTTGTGGGGTTTGTAGACACCAAAAATCCACACACCATGGTTTTTAATGTTGAAATATCCCCTGGACTACCCTATCCCCCCCTCAAAACCAATATCACCTTCTGACCCCTAATCAACCTAGCCCATAGTCAAGTTTAACTTAACTAGCTCAACCCTTCCTTCTAGCCCTTTCTACCCTTCACACTCGACCATCGATGATCACCCCAACTAAAATCATGCAAACTACCCAACTTTATTTTCTAAAATAGCCCATCTAATTCTAGTTGTGAGCCATTATATGAATGAGTTAATTTTGGAAAGCCCAGTTCACATGTTCTTACAACTTTATCACCTTGCCTATAAGAGAGAGGAGTAAAGAGGTGAAAATCCATCTGCAAACATCTAAAAACATCTATGAATTTTCAATTATTATCAAGAGCTTTATACATCCAAGAGTTTCTTTCTTGTAGGTCAATCACCATCAGCAATCTAGCAATCATATTAGAGAATCAAATAGCCTTCACCTCTCCACTAAGTCTTCAGGTACTATTACTCTATCAAAATCAAGATAGATTCTACCAATAGACCAGATATCTCTACCATCCACCAAATGACTTATGGTAAGATGAGTACTTGATTCCTAGTATTCATTTACTTTATTTCTATTTTGTAACCAACCTAAGCCTTACCCACCTCTTAGAATCCATCTTTTGGATCTCATCAATTAGCAATTTATCAACCCAGATGTAGACATAGTAACCATCGATGGTTGTTTCAATCATTGACAATTTGCTCAACTATTGATGATCATCTCAACTATCAATGGTCACCTTAACCACTGACAGTCATCTTAACCATCGATAGTCACTATGGTACCAAAAACTAGTAAGCTAATTTCACCTACCTACACCTAATCAAACCTAATTTTATGTGTTCCTACCTATTCATGCACCCCTTTCTAATTTTTTGAAGCATACCCCAACACCTTAGCATTAGTATTAATTAGTTTATCACTAATTTAATCATTTATTGCATATTTCCTAGCAATCACTCTTGTCACTTTTAGTACCTTTTGATTCACTGATGCAAGTACTTTCCTTTCTATTTATAAGCTTAATTATTTAGCATGTGTGGATTGACAACCCTTAAGGAAGCTCTCACTTTTTGGATCTAGCTATCACTAGGAAATCTACCCAACTATTATTCTAATAAACAAGTTTGCTTTAGTGCTTTCTTATCTGTAGATCATCCTCCCAAGTCAAAGAGGAGCTTTTCATAATCTTTTGATTTCCATTCACGCACTATCAATCAAGTTTTTTTACCATACCTATACTTAGTTTTTTATTTTCCTCTTTCCTAATAATATAAAATAAATTCATTGAAACATTATAGCATGCTCAGTGGGACCCTTGTGTCTCTACTTGGGTTCTTATTCGCTTATATTCTCTCTTTATTATCTACTCATTAACAAAATCAAAAATTTCTTTCAGGCTTAAAATTAAGTGCATACATTGATTGCTTGAAATTTTAGTTTACATAGCTTAACTTAAAGGAAAATTAATCTATCATAGCTTCACTCTTTGTTTCACACACCTAACCAAACCACTTTCATCAATTAAACATTAAACAAACTTGAGACAAGGCCCAACTAGGATTTCATCACCTAGCAGTAACCTTACCCTTTCTTGGTGATCCTACTTGGAGGTCATTACCAAGGGGAGAACCAACTCAGCTCTCTAATTGAGTTTAATCTCTAGATATCAATATATTTTGGCTAAGCACCTAATACCCTTATCACTACAATGTGTGAAGTGATGGGGTAGGTCGCAATACCAAGCCACATATTGATTCTAATATAGATTCCTTTTTAGTGCCTAAACACAACCTAAAATCATCCATAGATTTCATTTCTAGTAATCGATCTACAAGCCAATTTTAGTCATGTGCTTTTTTAAGACCTAAGACAAAAGCAAGATTAATTAAAACTCTAGGGCTTAATGTATCTCTTAGAATGTGATTTGATTCCTTTGATCTTTTTTTGTCTTTTATTTAGTTGAGTAGTGAGGTTTTTCATGCTTTTTATCTCCCCTATCTTACATGGTTATCATTTGCCAATAGTGGAAAGACCTTATGAGTCAAAACCTATCACCAAAATAACCTACCTCTTCCACCTCTTAATCCATGGATTATACCTCTAAACCATTAGATTCTCCTCGCTCTTTGGTAAGTCCTACTTTCTCTCAGGAGGTCCTTTAAGGAGATGCATATTTTTTTTCTTTCTTAGACAATAATCCTATAGCCTTACAACATTATCTTACAACCAAATCTTATCGTATCCCAGCTTTAGCTCCATCCATAGATCTTCCTTATGGCATGCCTCCCCACCTAATGGGGAGTACCTCCATTACCATGGTTACTACTCAATTTTTGACTACCCAAGCTTC
Organism: Torreya grandis; assembly: GCA_037957365.1. Taxonomy (NCBI): domain Eukaryota; kingdom Viridiplantae; phylum Streptophyta; class Pinopsida; order Cupressales; family Taxaceae; genus Torreya; species Torreya grandis. The sequence continues at coordinate 995,575 of JARHVA010003100.1, forward strand.
CTCATCAACCAATAACCCCTTTGAGACTACCATTGAAAACCAACCAACCCAAACTACCACCACCCTTATACCTTCTAATCCTAATAACCACTTCTCCATAGTAGGAATGCCTACCTCTAGCATTACCACCCTTCCTTTAGCTACCTTCAACCTATTGACCACCACTCTAATTCAAAGCCTTATGGTGTACATACCCTCTACCTTACCACCAATTAGTATAAGGGTCACCACCCTTCCATTGGTTACCAACCCTACTACCACTCATATCCAACAAGCACCCCTTAGACTAACCTTTGGCTACATCCCTAATATACAAGGGCATGTATCCACTACCCAACCACCTACCTCTACCTACCTTTACGCATCTTCCACCCAATCATTGACATCCACTTACTCATATGTGGCATCCTCTCAACCTTCTACCCTCTATTTGTATGTCTCTCAACCACCTTAACAATATGCATCTTATAACCCTTTGGGTACCCAACCCCAAGCAGACCTAATGAAGATGCTTATGGACAAGATGGCCACCTTAGAATCATCCATCTTGAGTGCTCACAACATCTTTTTATATGACCAAATTTGTAGTGAGCTTATCCACCCATCCATACCTATTAAGCCATATCCTCCCTAATGGTAACTTCCTAACTTCTCTAAGTTTCAAAGTAAGGAAGATCCCCAATAACACTTAGTGAATTCAAGAATACTTACCATATCATCACTTATAATGATTCCCTTCTCCTCCACACCTTCCCCATGTCTCTAGTAGGTTTGTCCTTAGATTAGTCTAGTGCCTTACCTAAACATTTCACCCAACTAGCTCAAACCTTTTTGGACCACTTTTTGATCAATATCTCCAAGAAAGTGTCTATCACTAACCCCTACTCTATTTGGTAGTTTGAGGATGAATCCATTACCAATTTTGTGGCTCATACGAGGATCCTTATCAACCAACTATCCTTCTCCCTACCTCAACCTGAACTCATAGATCTCTTTTTTTGGGCATGTGCTAAGCATATCTCCTATACCCTACGTGTCCAAAGCTTTCAAACCTTTGATGAATCTTTTACCATGGCACGTAAGTTAGAGAACCAAAAAATTAATGAAGGTAAGCTTAAGCTCAAGAACAAGAACTTAACCTAAAAAACCAATGAGGCTTCTTAATCCAAGACAAGTAACTAGACTAATACCAATACTAAGAATAAGGGAACAACAAATGTGGTTGTTATAAAATCCATTCTTCCACCTTCTGTTAACCAATCCAATTACTCTAGTTCCTCAAAGTAAAACATGAGGAACCAAACCTAGAGAAATCAAAATTAATTCACTCAACTTGGAGAATCTTATGTTTCCATCCTGGAGAAATTATTGAAAGCTAATATCATTCAACTTCCTCCTATCAATCCACCCCAACAATTTGACTCCTGTTGTCTTGCTCCTATTTGGTATAACAAGAATGATTTGTGTGCCTTCAACTGAGTGATAGAACATGATGTCAGTAGGTGCAACACCTTTAAGAGACTTGTCCAATCCCTCATTGACAAGGGGGAGCTTACATTGGACGACCCCAATACATCATCAAACCAAGCCCTTGATATATTTAGACAACCCTTTATGAACCATTCTCCTAATAAGAATGAGAGCAACAACATAGAGTGTTCTCATAATACCCATATAGTTAATATGGTCCTTGGTGTAATCATTATCAAACCACCTAGTACCCAATCTTCTAATTCTCCACCTCCTTCATCTATTGAGGTAGTGGAGTCACCTTCCCTTCCTTTGGACACTCAAACTAATGAAATTCCATCCCCTCTTCCTCCACTTATTGAGGTAGTGGAGCCACTAGCCACCCTTTTAGTTGATATACCAGAATAACTAGCCATCACCACATCGCCTTCACCTTTAGCTACTAAGAGAATCAATTCCCCTTCAGAGATCATTCTTAAGGAGGAGACCCTCATGTATACTTCTCTTACTAAGGAACCACCTATCTCAACCCCACATCTTTTGATTGAAGAAGTTGATGAGGTTATCATCCCTGTGTCTCTACCTATGGGCATATCTTTCAAGTCCACTATTCAGGGAATCAAACCAACCTATAAACCTTTCTCTAGGTTAGTGAAAAAATTATAATTTATCTCCAACCCTGACATGGATTGAGCCACCTTCTATAAATAATTAGGTCTCCCTTACATTACTCAATCAAAGCCTCCAACCCTTTCTCAATCTGACCAACTCACCACTTCCATTAACTAACCCCTTACCATATTTACCCAAACAAACAAACCCTCTAGCCAACTAACTAAGACCTCCACAAAATTGACTAACCCCCAACCACTTAAGTCAACTAATACCCAAGTATCCAAGCCCTCTCCTATCATCCTAACTAGGTATGCCAAGAATCTTAGTATCCTCCCTACACTGAGTCTTATCCATCTATCTATGAAAGTAGACCTCACCCCTTCAAGCCCACCAACAAAATGCCAAATCAAATAGCCCATGGAAGTGAATCCATATAAAGGCTAGAAGGCCTAAATTTTGCCTCCCTCAACCCTACCCTCCATTTTGGGGCCTCATCCCTCTACCTTGAGAAAGAAGCTAGTTACCTCTACTAGAAACTCACCACCTCTTTTGGTGACACCTTCATAGTTACTCTCTAATGCACCTCTTTTCACCATGCCAATAATACCTCGGATACATGTTTTGTGATCTTCCATATATATCTCATTAACCTCCTTGCCTAAACTAAAGCCATTGACTAATCGTACCACCTTACCTAAGGCACCTACTATCAAACATATTTCTAAGTAACCTTCTACCCTGACCACCAAATCCAAGACCACTACACATTTAGCTAAGTCCTACTCAACCATCCTTCATAGGTTATTATAGACTTCTTATTTAGACTTACCTCCAATTAGGCCATTTAACCCTCTAGCTTCAAAACCTATCTAATATAATGATCACCAAGTTTGTGTTTATAATATGACACCACGCCATGATATGAAGAAATGCAAAGCTCTCCAAACCATCATCTAGTAACTTTATGATAAATATGATATATTAATAGATGAACTTCCTATGGAACCCATACCAATCTAACCCACTCCTTTACTCTCACCTTGAAATGAAGACAAATCTGACCAATCCTCTAACTCAACCTCTTCTTTTATCCATACTATCAACATGGTCACTAGAGCACAATAGAAGGATAAGGGGAAGGCTAAAGTACCCAACCACACCCCTCCTCAAACTCCCAACCAACCTACACCTAACCATCTTCATCTTTGACCAAACCCAAGGTGTTTATTTTAGGTGCCTCCCAATTTAACCCCTCAAAATCCATCCAAAGGATCATCCTCAAATAACTTCATCAGACCCTAATGAATATGAGCTTGTCTGAGTTAATCTCTACCTCTCCCCACCACCTCCAAGCACTAATATAAGATTTTCAATCCATAGAGGTCCAAACCAAGGACCCCCAACCTCTCATCATGCAGGAGCATCTTCATTCTTTGAATATGTTTGTTATGGTTTTGGTTAAGTTCTAAAGATTCTAAGTTTAGGTTGATTTCCCTCCAATTTGTGTTATTCAAATTTTCAAAATTTTTAGTATGCCCACTAAGATTTTAATAAGGCCTAAATTTATTTCAAGGTCATAAAAGTGTGTAGACTTATCTCTAAATAGTTTTAGCAATCATATTTTTATGGTTTTAAGTGGTTTGGAAGAGATCTGGAATAGTTGTGATCATGTTTATTTTGAAAAGGTTGTCAACTCCATTTTTGGAATTTATTACATGATCTACAATAGAGTTTTGTTATCCAAGTTAAGATTGGTAGTTGTTTTGAGAGATTCCTTCGAATAATGAAGCTATATTTTGAGGTCAAAATTGTGAATTGAAAGAGAAGAACATTAAAGGATCATTTTTGGAGTTTGGTTCAAAGCTTTTCCATGGACTATGTATGTTATTCTAACATGATAGCAACCTTTATTATGATAGTTGATATTTAAAGGGTTATTTTGACTACTATAATTGCTCATAACTCTAGGGCAAAGTAAAACAAGGTAAATGCAATTTTTTTGGAGTCTTAAAAGTCGATGGTTCATCCTATAGAGTAAATTATTTGTAAACTAGCCCAAACTAGGGATTTCTGGTACAGAGAATCCATATGGTGGAAAATTTTAAATCTTTGAAATCCATGAGTTCTCCATAAATGCTTTCACTGTCTTAAATTTTAAAGCTTATCTCATTGGTTAAGGCTAGGTTACAGTTTGTGACCCCATTTTACCCTTACAAGCCTAACAGGACTAAGACAAAGAGTTTTGACTAGGTTTTATAGAAATAATTTGATAAATATTGGTTTGAATAGTTTTATTATGTCATGTTACATCTATTTTATGAGTCTTAAGCCATATTTCCACCCAGTTCTCCATACACCCTCCTAAACAGGGCTCGTAGAGGCTTAATTAGGTCTAAAATAGTGCATAACAAAGTTAATCCATACAAAGGCACAATAACCCATCTTCATGTATGTTATTAAGTTCCTTAATGGGTATTAAAAAAATATTTTAATTCTATGTTATCATGATTCTAAGAAATATTATGAAAGGAAATGTGTCAAAACAAGGCTACAAGCCCATGAGATCTACAACAAAGCTAGTATGGCTTTGTGGATTTATTTGTACATTCTGATCAGTCAAGGTTTTTAAGGTATATGTAAATAGTCTAGTTAGTTTTATTTTTAGGTCTCTATATTATTATATGTATCATATAAGTCTTTCTTTATAGTTTCATATTACATTTCAAGCTTAAACACCTAAGCATTGTATGTGAAACAAATAGTCATGCAATTTGAGAATAAGTAAAGAGTATGAGTCAGTCTAAGAGTTGTTTGAGGTGTCATTAGGCTATTTTATAGGTTGACACCAATTTGGTATTAGATCATTGGTGATTGTGCACAATCCAAGATCCAAATCAAAGAGGAAAAGAACATGATTTGTGAGAAAGAGGCAAGATGACCATGAGAGTAAGGAATAGAGGTAGAGCTAGAGGAAGGAGACAAAAAAATCATATGGTGATAGTATAAAAATTTAGGAACCTACAAGATAGATTACATGACTTAGAGGTGGCTCAAAAGAGAGGTACTGACATGGGTGAAGTTAGTGATAGAGAGGAAGAACCACAAGAGGAAGAGTTGGTGGTAGAAGAAGAAGAGACAACTGAAGAGAGGTTGATCAAAGCCATTATGAAGGTGAATGCAAATCCAAAGATGGAAGTTCCAATGTATGAATGAAACTTGAATTTTGAAGAATTTATTGATTAGATCAATGCATTAAACAAGTATTTTGAATATGAATGAATAGAGGAAGATGACAAGAAGATCAAGTTTTTTATGACTAGATTGAAGATCCATGCATCCCTGTGGTGGGATGGAGTAAAAGAGGAAAGGAGGATGAAATGCAAGACAAAGATCAAGATCTGGGATAGAATGGTAGCAAAAATTAAAGGTAAGTTTATTCCTTAAATTATCAAGCAAATCTTTTCAAGCAATTGCAAAATTTGAAGCAAAAGGATATGAATGTAACAGAATACACGAAAGATTTATATTAGCTAACCATAAGATCAGGACACATTTAAGATGATATGTAAAAAGTATCAAAATACACTAATGGTTTGAAATTTTTCATCTAAGATGAGATTAGCCTTCTCACACCCAAGACAATTGAAGAAGCATACCAATTTGCTTTGAAAGCTGAGGAGAAGATTGCAAGGAAATAAACTTCCTTTGTAAGGGGAATAGGTAGATACATTAGAGGAAGACGATCACAAGGAGATATAAGGTAGATACAAACATCACAAGATGAGGCTAATAGCTCACAAAGTTCAAGAGGCAGCTATACACCAAGAGGAAGGAGGCCATATCAAGGCTACCAAAGAGGAAGGAGGCCATATTAAGGCTACCAAAGAGGAAGAGGAAGATTTATGGGAAAATTATTCAAGTGCAACAAGTATGCAATCCATAAATAATATGAGTGTCCATAGAACACTTATAATATCCATGAAATAGGAGTAAATGTAACCCGAGTTGAAGAAGATGAAGGACCAGCAGCAATTCATGAAGATGTACCAAAAGAAGGTGAGTCTCTTTTAATGAAAAGAATCTTGTTGAAGCCTAATAAGAAAATTTTGGAACCAACACAAAGGAAAACTTTATTTAGGAGAACATTTAATAGCAATGTAAAGTGTTGAAAATTCATCATAGATAGTGTAAGTATAGACAATCTTGTATCAATTGAGATGGTGGAGAAACTAGGCTTGAAGAAGGAGGTGCATCCTACACCTTATCAAGTCTCTTGGCTGCAAAAAAGACACAAAATCTTGGTAAGTGAACAATTTAAAGTGGATTTTCAAATAATAACATATAAATATCATATTTTATGTGATGTTATGCCCATGGATGTATGTCATATATTGCTTGGAAGGCCTTGGCTATTTGACAGGAAGGTTATGCATGATGGAAGACATAATACATACACATTTGAGAAGGATGGGATAAAACACACACTCACACCATTGAAATAAGAGGATAATGTTATTTTAGGACAATAATATAAGGTTTTGATCATGAGTGGTAAGGATTTTATACAAATAATGAAGGAAGAGGTAAACTTTGTCGTGATTGGTAAGCTAAGAAGTGTAGTCACTAATACTAAGTTGATTGATTTGCCTCTATAAATCCAAGATATTTTGAATGAGTATATTTATATTGTGGTATATTATTTTCCTAATTAGTTAACACCATTAATAATCATCATCCATCACATAGACTTGATTCCAAGAGCAAATATTCTAAACAAGGTTGCATACAGGTTGATGCCAAGGGAAAATGAAGAGATCAATCACCAAATAAAAGAATTGTTGAACAAAGGATTGGTAAGAGAGATTATAAGTCCTTGTTTTATCCTCGTGGTTTTTATTCCTAATAAGTATGGGATTTGGATAATGTGTATAGACTCTAAAGTGATCAACAAGATCACTATCAGGTATAGATTTCCATTGCCTAGAATTGATGATTTACTTGATTGTTAGGGTGGGGCTGCATATTTTTCCAATATGTACTTGAAAATTTGATACCATAAGATTAGGATAAGAGAATGGGATGAATGTAAAACAGCCTTCAAGACCAATGATGGACTCTATGAGTGGTTAGTCATGCCATTTGGGCTAACCAATGCACCAAGCACCTTCATGAGGCTAATGAATGAAGTGCTCAAGGAATTCACTGGTAAGTTTGTGATAGTATACTTGGATGATGTTTTTTTTTTTGGTAAAACAAAAGAAGATTAATTGAAACATTTTAGGATGGTATTGAATAAGCTACATGAAGAGAAACTACTAATCAATGTGAAAAAGTGCGGTTTCATGAAGGAAGAATTGATCTACTTAGGATTTGTGATTTCAAAAGAAGGTTTCAAGATGGATAAGGAGAAGATAAAATCCATACTTGAGTTTCCTACACCCATGAGCACATTTGAGGTAAGAATATTTCATGTTTTGGCTAGCTTCTATAAGAAATTCATAAGGAATTTTAGTGGAATTATTGTTCCAATGATAGACACAATCAAGGGTGATAAGAGAATCTTGTGTTAGACTAAGGATATTGATAAGAGTTTCATATTTTTGAAAAAAAAGGTAACTGAAGAACCAATCTTAACCTTACCTAATTTTAATAAACTATTTCAAGTGGAATGTGATGCTAGTGGAACTTCCATAGGTGTTGTTTTAAGTCAAGATGGGAAACCCATAGCATACCGTAGTGAGAAACTAAGTGATGCTAAGAAGAGATATTCAGCCTATGATCAAGATTTATATGCTTTTTTATAAGCCTTGAATAAGTGGAGGCTCTGTCTTTTGCCTAAAGAGTTTGTTTTATTCACTAAAAATTATGTTTTATAGTTCATTAGCAATCAGAATAAGTTGAGTCAAAAGCATGTTAAATGGATTGAATTCTTGTAAAGTTTCACATTCACTGTTAATCATAATAAAGGACAATCTAACAAGGTTGTATATGCCTTAAGAAGGAGGAATCTAATCATGTAGGAATCTCAAGTAAGCATCTTGGGATTTGAAGAGTTGAAAGAAATGTATAAAGAAGATCCAGACTTCAAGGAACCATATGAAGCTTGCATGAATCTAGTAAGGGCTGATAGGAGTCTGTAGATAGACTTCATGATTAAATAAGGTTTGTTGTTTAATGGCATCTAGCTTTTCATACCCAAGAGTTCCATGAGGGAGAACTTATTGAAGGAGAAACATATTGGCAGCTTAGCAGGACATTTTTGGCAAAATAAGACATTAGAACAATTGAGTGCTCATTAATATTGGACAAGTATGAATGCTGATGTTAAGAAGTGTGTTGATAGGTGCAATACATTCCAACATGCCAAGGGAAGTAGTCAAAATGCAAGTTTGTACTAGCTACTACCAATTCCCAATAGGCCTTAAGATTCAGTAAGTATGGATTTTGTACTTGTTTTACCAAGAACTCAAAAAGTTCATGATTATATATTTGTATTGGTTGATAAGTTTTAAAATATGTCTCACTTCATTCCATGTTCAAAAAAAAGTGATGCTACTAACATAGCCAATCTATTCTTTCAAGAGATTGTGAGATTGCATGGGTTCCCTAAGAGCATTTTTTCTGACAGGGATACTAAATTTGTTGGGAAATTTTTAAAGGACTCTATGGAAGAATTTGGGTACACACTTGAGCTTCAATTTAGCTTACTACCCATAGATAGATGGCCAAACATAACTAGTCAATAGAATCCTTGGTAACATCTTAAGGAGTTTGGTAAGTATGCATCTAAAATAATGGGATCTTGCATTAGCTCAAGCTGAATTTTCATATAATGATTCTCCTAATAGAAGTACAAGAATGAGTCCATTCCAAATCTTTTATGGAATACATCCAAGAGGTGTATATGAGCTAAGAGATCTAGGCAAGATGGAAGCAAGGAGTGTTGATGTAGAGGAGTTTTTCGATGCAATGCAAAACTTGCATGAACAAGTGAAGAGGAAACTTGTAGAAAACACCACCAAGTACAAGATAAGGACTGATCAAAAGATTAGAGAGGTCAGCCTTAGTGTGGGAGACCTGGTTTTTGCCCACCTTAGAAAGGAAATATTTCCTAAGAGAGAGTACAATAAGCTAAAAGTGAGAAAAATTGGTCTATGCAAGGTGGTAAGAAAGTTCTCAAATAATACCTATGAGATTGAACTACCAAAGGGGATTCGAATCTCTAAAATATTCAATGTTTTATATCTATATCCTTATAAAGGTGAAGAACAACCAGCTAAAGGGTCTGAAATAGAGGCTGATGAAGCTTTCCAATGGAAAAAATAGCTACCAAAAGAGATGCCAAAGGATATTGAAAGCATTTTAGACAAGAAAGTAGTTAAGAAGACAAGAGACAAAGAATATTACTAGTACTTGACCAAGTGGAAAAACCTACTAGCTAAAGATACAACATGGTTGATTGCAAATGACATCCACAAGTTAGGCACAAGCATGGAAGAGCTAATGAGGAAAAACAACAAATGAAAATTGTTTCTTTTTTTTCCTTGCAAGAATGATGTAGGAGCATCTTCATGCTTTGAATATGTTTGTTATGGTTTCAGTTAAGTTTTAAAGAGTCTAGGTTGTCTAGGTTGATTTCCCTCCAATTTGTGTTATTCAAATTTTCAAAATTTCCATTATGCCCATTAAGCTTATAATAAGGCCTAAATTTGTTTCAAGTCCATAAAAGTGTGTATACTTATCTCTAAATAGTTTTTACAATCATATTTTTATTGTTTTTGCTGGTTTGGATGAGTTCTAGAATAGTTGTGATCCTGTTTGTTTTGAAAAGGTTGTCAACTCCATTTTTGGAATTTGTTGCATGGTCTAGAATAAAGTTTTTTTGTCCAAGTTGAGATTGGTAGTTGTTTTGAGAGATTCCTTTGACTCATGAAGTTGTATTTTAAGGTGAAAAAAGTGAAATGAAAGAGAAGAACGTTGAAGGATCATTTTTGGAGTTTGGTTCAAAGCTTTTCCATGGATTGTGTATGTTATTCTAACAGGGCAAAAAGCTCTATTATGGCAGTCAGTATCTAAAGGGTTATTTTGACTAATTTAAGTTCTCAGGACTCTAGGGTAGAGTAAAATAAGGTAAATTCAATTTTTTTGGAGTCTTGAAAGTCCATGGTTCATCTTATAGAGTAAATTATTTGTAAACTGGCCCAAACTAGGGATTTATGGTACAGAGAATCTGTATGGTGGAAAATTGTAAATATTTGAAATATATGAGTTTTCCATACATGCTTTCACTATCTTAAATTTCAAAGCCTATCTCATTCGTTAAGGCTAGGTTCTAGTTCATGACCCCGTTTTAGCCTTACAAGCCTAACAGGACTGAAACAGAGAGTTTTGACTAGGTTTTAGAGAAATAATTTGATAAAGATTGGTTTGATCAGTTTTATTATGTCATGTTACATATTTTGTATGAGTCTTAAGTCATAGTTCCACCCATTTCTCCATACACCCTCCTAAACAAGGATTTTAGAGGTCTAATTAGGTCTGATACAGTGCATAACAGAGTTAATCCGTATAAAAGAACCATACCCCATCTTCATGTATGATGTAAGTTCCTTAATTGGTATTAAAAACATATTTGAATTCATGTTATCATGAGTCTAAGAAAAATTATGAAAGGAAATGTGTCAAAATAGGGCTACAAGCCCATGAGATCTATAACAAAGCTAGTATGGCTTCATGGGTTAATTTGTACATTCTGATTAGTCAAGGTTGTTAAGGTATATGTAAATAGTCTAGTTAGTTTGATTTTTAGGCCTATAGATTAGTATATGTAGCATATGAGTTTTTTATTTATAGTTTCATGTTACATTTCAAGCTTAAATACCTAGGCATTATATGTGGAACAAATAGTCATACAATTTGAGAATAAATAAAGAGTCTGAGTCAGTCTAAGACTTGTTTGAGGTGTCATTAGGTGATTTTAGGTTGACACCATCTAGACACCTTTTTCAGTGCCCTTTAAATTTCCAACCTTGTTACCTTCAAATATTTGGAAATACCTTCCATCCACCTGGAGTACCCAGATCCTCCTCTATTTATCACTACCTATATCAACCAAACTTGCATCAAATGGGTCATGATTGATGGGGGAGATATCATAAACATCATCTCCTCGCATGCCTACAACCAACTCAACTTTTCAAATAATGTCATGTCCAAATCCTTGGCTATCCTTCACTCCTTCAATGATACCATAGCCACTACCTTGGAAACTATCATCTTTCATATCCATGAAGGACCTCGCACACTCCTCAAACTATTCTATGTTGTAGAGGGTTAATTCTAATACAACATCTTAATGGATGACCCTAGATTCACTCCATGGGTTATGTTCCCTCTACCTTCCACCATTGTATTAAGTTTGAGCATAAGGACCAGGTCATCACCATCCAAGTTGACCCAAGTCCTTTATCAACATGCAACATGACCTATCACCCCAATGATGTCCTTATACCCCCATCTAACACACCCTCAATAGCTAAAACCCAACATTTAACTACCAATGTGGATATCATATCCCCTCCTACTAACAAGGCATCAACTAGTTCCTCCATCCCTTCAAACCAAACCCCCACCATCAATCCTTTGGAATCAATGTTCCATTTCTTTTCACTTGGGGATTACTAAATTTTAGCACTAGATGCTTCCCCTACTCCTCATGAGTATAGGAAACTTACCAACTAGTCAAGATATGACCCCAATGTCAAAACTATCATTCTTTCTGGACCTCCCAACCATTAGACCCATTTTATCTATGGGGGAGTCAACAAATCCCTTGGTACTTCTTCTACCTCTCTTCCACCTTGACTATTCACCATCGGTTTCTCTTACCTTGATAAACCAAGTTTCAATAAGACATACCTCTATCGATGTGCTTAGAAAGTCTTTGGTCTTGGGTGATATGAGCATGGCCCACACAAATTGGTCACCATTGAAACTAGGAAGACACATGAGAAGCAAAGACTTGGTTTCATCTTACCTAATAAGAGGAAAGCTAAACAACCCACCACTACCATTGTTGAAGAAACTAACCCTTCCTCATCAACCTAACCTTCACTCATGTGTGAGGATGATGATATCATCCCACCTAGATATTTTTCATCATGATCAGTCTAAGACCCATGACTTATCAAAAAGAGGGGGCGATCATAACCATCCCTTTGCTCTATCTTGAGATGATAAGAAAATACTCTCCTACCATTAACACTATCTAGTGTCAGGATGATGATTTTATCCTCACCTACCTTGGTACCCTAAATTATTCAATCCATAAATCCCTTCCTCTTGAGACCTCGACCATGTTGAATGAATCCACCATATATATCAATTTGGGCACTCCAAATAACCCCCACATTGTCAAAATCAGCCAATTATTGAATATCGAGGAACTTCAGGACTTCCCACCCTTCTTCTAAGACTATATCATAGCATTCACTTGGTCTTATAATTATATGTCTAGAATTGACCCCACCATTGCTACTCATAACATAGTCACTCATCATGATGCCAAACCTATCAAGAAAAAGCTTTTACACATGCATCCTCATATAATCCTTCTCATCAAAGAAGAGCTTCAGCATCTCTTATATGTCCACTTCAATAATCCTTTTGAATACCCCCAATGGGTTTTTAATGTTGTGCCTATTACCAAAGCCACAGAGGGACTACGCATTTGTGTGGAATTTTGTGACCTCAACCTTACCTACCCCAAGATGAATTTACTCTACCCATCATCGACCAGCTTCTTGATCTTACAGTCAGCCACGAGATGTTATCTCTCATGGATGGATTCTCAAGGTATAATTATATCTTAATTACTCTATAAGATTAGCATAAAACCACCTTTACCACCCCTTAGGGAACCTTCTACTATAGAGTCATGCCTTTCGAATTAAATAATATTAGTGTAACCTACCATCATGACCTACATTTTTCATGACGTTATCCATAATATTATAGAGGACTATGTAGATGACCTTCTCGACAAATCCGAAATATGAAAGGATCACTTGGTCTTTCTTAAGATCATCTTCGAGTGACTTATCCACTATAATATTCACCTTAACCCCAAGAAGTGTATTTTTAGGATCTTGTCAAGAAAGCTTCTATGTTTTATTATCTCCCTTCATGGAATCAAAGTTGATCCTACAAAAATCAAATAAATCCTAGACATGCTCCCTCCTACCAATCTTAAGTAACTTTTAAGCTTGCAAGACAAGTTTTAGTCCATTCATCATTTCATCTCCCAGATTTTAGACTGGTGCCAACCTTTCCACCACCTTCTGAAGAATGGTGTCTCTTTCAATTAGAATATAAATTGTCAAAAGGTATTTGATTCACTCAAATAGTACCTTTTATCACCACCTATCCTTAACCTTCCCAAGGATGACCAACCTTTCTACCTATATATCTCTGCCAATAACCATTCCCTAAAGGAAATGCTCACTCACCAAGATGAACAACATAGAGAGAAGGCCATGTACTACATTAGTTGCACATTGGTACAGTATGAAACTTGATACACTCATACTAAGAAACTCTACTTAGCTTTAGTCTTTGTGACCACCAAGCTTCACCACTACCTTTTTAACCATAAAACCTATGTCATAACCAACACTAACCCACTCGAGTACATACACTCCAAGCCATATCAAAACCATTATATGGCCAAGTGGATCATGCTCTTATTAGAGTTTGATCTTGAGTTCCTCTAATAGAAGTCAATTAAGGGGCAAGTTAATATCACCCAATTGGTTAAAGCACCATTAGTAGATAATCAACCTCCTCCTCTTGAGTTCCCTGATGAGTCCATCATAGCCCTATCTCAAGTGGATTTCACCTATCAATTCACCATTTTCTTTGATAGGTAAAAATGTTAATGTGGTGGGGGATCAAGTATCATCCTTATCCCCTTTGATGGTGAACCTCTCCCTTTGTCTTTTAAGCTTGATTTTGACTATACCAATAACATGGATGAGTATAAAGCCTTCATGATTGGCCTTCAGATTGCCTTAGCCCTAGGAGTCAAAATGATCAATATCTTTCATGACTCCTAACTTATGGTTAGTCAAATAAATGGCTCTAACCAATGTAAGAATGATGTTTTGCAACAGTGCAAATAACTAGTTGATGAACACACAGCATCATTTGAATACTACCACATCTAATCAACCCCATGATCTACCAACAAGTTCACTAACACCATGGCCTCCCTTGCCTTGAAAATACCCTTTATATCTTCAAACTCTAAGTTGTCTATCATTATTCACAATCTTACCCAACCATCCTATGTTAAACCAAATTCCCCCACCATTTTAAATGTGGAGGAGACTCAACCTAACCTTTGGTATTAGCAAACCTTTGACTAACTTAACCTTGGCATAATTCCTTTTAGACTCTCTAGGAATGCTCAAAGAATGTTTTTTTAGAATACCTCATACTATACCATTATGGGTGGAATTCTTTATAAACATGGTTTTGAGGGCCTCCTCTTTCGTTGCCTGCATAGTCATGAAGCCTCCCACACTATCAAGGAAATGCATGATGGTATTTATGGGGGCCACTTTAGTGGCCTCATTGTAGCTAAGTGTATCCTTCATCTTAGTTATTATTAGCCTACCCTTAACTAGGACTGTTGTGATTACATGAAAAAATGTGTTAAATGTCAATAACATGCTAATTTACATCACACACCCAGTCATAGCCTTCATGTTTCCACTAATTTTTAGACCTTTTCACAATGGGGTCTAGACCTTATTGGTGAAATCAAACCTCATTCCTCATAGTGACACCATTCTATTATCACCATGACTGAGTAATTTACCAAGTGGGTAGAGGCTATTCCTCTAGTCTCAACCAAAATAGAGAAGATTATCAACTTTATCAACCATCACATCATTTGTCACTTCATTGTTCCTCATAAGATTATCATTGATAATGGTAAGTCTTCTAAGTACAAGCAAGTCTAGGGTATATCTGATGCATTTATCATCAATTTGAGATTCTCCTCACCCTATCACCCTTAAGCTAATGGATAGGTAGAAGCATCTAACAAAAATCTTAATAACATTCTAACTAAAATGGTCAATGAATCAGGGCAAGATTGGCATTTACACATCTCATTTATTTTAAGGGCATATCATACTAGCATTATAACTCCTATGTGTACTACCCCATTTTATCTTATGTTTTGAGTAAAGGTTGTCTTGCCTCTTGAAATCCAAATACCCTCTCTTCACATATCTTTGCAAGATCTCATTTTTGAGAGTGAGTACCTCCAGCACCGTCTAGCCCTACTTAACCTACCTGATAAGTGTCACCTAGTATCCCTCACCCATCTTCATGTCCACCAAGAGTGTATCAAGTGTGCCTATAACAAACACCTAAAAGTGTGAGAATTTAACATTATAGATCTCATCCTAAGGGCAAATCAACATTTCACTAATATGAAGAAAAGCAAGTGAGGAATGTTTAGTTTCAATTGGCTTGGACCTTATATCATAACCCACAAGTATGGATCAGGGGCTTATCAGTTGTCTTCACTCAAAGGCCACTTAGAACTTGAGCCCCTCAATGCTTTACATTTGTGCCTATTCTTTTGTTAAAAAGGATCGAGTCCACCTTTTATTTAACTTAAGCTCATCCCTTGTTACCCACCCACATTCATCTCCTTACTTTAGGGGAAATTAATTAAACATGAATCATGTGATTATCCATCATAGTCATAGTCTAATCTTGAATAATAGGTACCATAACTCTACCCATGGCATGGTTCTTATGGTACTTTCCACCACTTTTTAGGATGGATCTCCATGATCATTGTCACCTAGACCTCTTTAAACCTAACCAAATTTCTTGTGCTCTTGGTTTTTCCACCATGAAGGTGACCCACTAAGCCACATAATCAAGTCTATGTCAATCAAGATCAAATCCAAATAATAAAATTCTTATCACTAGAAACCATGGGTCATTCCTAGCATTTACAGACTACTCCCTTGAAGGATAGCTATTGAAAAAATATTGAAAATTGTCAAAATGTAAGGTAGATTGCTCCCTCAAAGGACAACTATCAAAAACCATTAAGTAAAGCACATAAACTTAGACCACTCCCTCAAAGGATAGTTGAGTAAGAATTTATCAAAAGCATAGTAATTTATTAAAAGCTTCTCATATTGATTAGCTTCCCACATGTAGCAATTAGTAGAAGACTCATTATCACAATCAAAATAATCTTGAAATCTGCAATCAACTCTCAAATAAAAAGATAAGGTAGAAACCATAATTGGATTTTGCAAGTAGACTTCCTGTATTGATCAGTCTACATAATTTGGCATAGGCTTATTTACCTTGGTCTTTTAGATACCTACAATAGAGGCATGTCAGTCTCACAATAGGGTTCTATTTTCACCCATCTCCCCTTTTTCACTATATGCAAGGGATTTTAGAGCTTACTTAACATTATGTAGCCAAGACACCTTTTTAACCAACTAACGAGCACCCATATGAATCATTCAAAGGGCTTATGTTTATTAAGTCACTCCAACTTTAGTTTTTGTTTCATTCCTTGTCAACAAAGAAACGATGTGCTCTCTGCTCCTCCCATCATGACTAGTTGATATTTTCATTATGATGTTTGCCTCTTCATTATATTCTCTATTATCCTATCTAGAGTTGTTAATTAAACTATCTCATGTGTTTTATCATAAGGAATAACAACAAAGAACCATAAGCACAACCATAACCATCTGCATTACTGTACCATACATGATAATCACATCCATAAGTAATAAATTTAGTATTAACATGCCTAAACATAATGAGATCCAAAAAAATTAGCATGTCATAATCATAACCATAACCATGACCAGCATCATAAAGCAATAACATCTAGAAGCATCTAAAAATATCAACCATTTCTTACCACATGTCTAAATTTTATTGATGCAGTGTATACCCATTAAGATTTAGAATGTCAAGTAGCACAACAATAAATCCAAACCATCTCATGCCTAGCTAAGCATATATCAGTGTCTACACAACCATAGCATAAACATAAATCATAAGCAATTTAAACATCACATCATAAGCCATAAACACCAAATTCCAATCATCACACCATGAGCAATAAGCATAAACATCAAATCATACTAACCATGTGTATGAGCAATAAATAAGATCACATATATATATAGCTTATGAGTCTAATAAACATTATAGTATGACCACATAAATGATACATGTAAGAAATCTCTCTCTCTCTCTCTCTCTCTCTCTCTCTCTCTCTCTCTCTCTCTCTCTCTCTCTCTCTCTCTCTCTCTCTCTCTCTCTCTCTCTCTCTCTCTCTCTCTCTCTCTCTCTCCTCTCTCTCTCTCTCTCTCTCTCTCCCTCCCTCCTACACACACACACATCTTACATCATCAGCATGTAGGCCAATGTCTAAAATCAAAAAATGTACATATATTGTGTTATGTATCATACCCCTAGGGCACCACTACACACAACCCCTCCTAATCCACTACCACTACCACCAGGTACTGCTCCTCCTAAAGTGCCCTATACCTACCCACTAATTGTAGATGCCCATTGTCCTAGAGTGGGTAAAATTAGACCACCTACTAGACTATCTTTATACTCCCCCATCTAAGCTCATATGGCAACTATGCTAGAATAATAGCCTCATAATATTGTAGTTCCTCTACTATAACTAGGTATCAAGTTGTAGGAGTGAAACCCGATGGCACTACATATCCTACCACTAGCCTTGCCATCTATCTCAAGGTATCCCTCTCTTGAATCACTAAACCAAGGGTGGTCCTCACTTGATCTCTCTTAACTATAACAGTGGAAACCTGACCCTATAAAATGATGATCTAGCCCTAAATCTTGGCCACTTATCCCTATAAACCTATGATCTAAGCCATGGTAACTGCTAGTGCTATCTATGCCTATCCCTCCTAGCCACCACCCTGTACCTATGCCCCTACTGGATCTACATCCATGGGTTGATAATCACTGTCACCCTACCCAAAATCCACTACTGAATATAGAGCTTGATACCAACCTGCATATCCATTGACAAAACCTACATCATCTATCATTTCTTTGGTTGGCAGCTCCTCATGATCTAGCACTACATATTATGGTTATAACTCCAAAATTATAAACCATGCATCCGTTCTCTTGTATCTTAAAGGAGCTATAATCCCTTGCATAAGGTCAAACTGCCATCAAACTCAATCAAAGGGGATAAGCTCTGTCTCCCCCTCTTACTGCCTATATATCCATTGTCAACTCTATAGTGATAGGGTGTGGTAACTAAACTAGGCCCACCTAGACCAGCCCATTTATGGCCTCCAAACATGTCATCTACAACCAAATCCTCCAAGGCATCTCAGAACCAATCAGTGTCCTTAGCACCTCCACTTGATTTAATCAATGCATAGTCTCCCCTCCATCGCACAAAGCTAATAATGAAGTGTACATACGTGTATCCATCCCATGATAGCCCCAGTGGCCTCAACACCCTAATGTGCTAATATGCCCAATAATGAATCATAAACCCAACACTGATGCTATATCATCTATGCACTTTGAATTCCCAGAGCTTATAGATTTGAACTAATAAAATAGGAGCCCACCCAAACACAGTCCTACCTAGTAGCATCTCCACCAACACTTCTAGCAACATATATGGAAACCAAATACTAATAAAATTTGATAATGAAAAATAATGAACCACCATCATCATCATTATCATCAGGCATCAGTCCAACAAAGCCCTCTGGTATAATATCCTATGGTTGAAACCATTGGAATGCAACTTGGCATGTACCCAATCCTCACCATATAGAAACTCTATATGCTAATCCCTCTCCTTACTCTTGATATGGTAAATCAGCTCCCCCCAAATGGGCAATTGTGTAATCCTATGTACATCCTCTAATAGGATGTTAATCTCTCCATTTGACAATAAAAAAGTGTTTATGGATAGGTCCCATCTCTTGATGAGAGCCATAAGCATAGCTGCATCCTGTGGTAGATGTTGATTATGGACCATGACCCCAAGTCCAACCTCTTCCATGTGCATCCACTCAGCTACAATCATCCCATCTCAAATCTCAGTGAAAATCTTTGAGACTCGATCCCTCATCTGGATCTAGTCCCATGCCTAGAAAATAACTAGGTAAGCATGCACACTAAGTTTTCCAAATCGAGCTCAATACCAACCTACACCCACCTTATTCAACATTTTTCCAAACTAACAAAATAAGTTAATATACCACATTACCTCTAGCATGTGAACAACAATTAACCATTACCCACAAAATTCTCACCACTCTACCCAACAAACTATTTCACAAAATCAAACTTATTTAATAAGTACCCTATTTTAACCTATCAAATAACACCTAACTCTATCCACCACCCATCTACTCAGCCAACAACTCCCTATATTATTCCTCTTTGACCATTTACCTATCCTTGACTTACATTTGACACCTACATTAACCTATACACCTTTTCACAAACATTTTAAACCATTTTCATCTACACTTTTTTAAAACAAACCTTCCCTAAAATACTCGACCACCAATGGTTCATCTAATAGTTGATGGTCCAGTGAACCCTATTCCCTTAGGGTTCAACCATCGATATTCAATATGACCATAGATGGTTGGGTTGAACCACCAATGGTCATTGTGTGTGACTACCAAAAACAAAACCTTGATCTATTCCCCACATCTTAGCAATACCAAAAATATCAAAAATAAAGAAGTAAACTACTAAAAACTATCTTATAACCCACCCTAACCCAAATCCTCCCCCAATTGTAAATCTCACTAGTTAAATTTCCCTAATTTACCAAAATAAAAACCTAGGTCAAAACCCCCAAAAAACCTATCACACCCAATTTCTAAAACAATAACCAACATACCCAAATTCCATTTCAATAATAACTAAAATTAACTAATCTATAATCTTAATACACCCCCTACCTCTTTCCTTGATCATTGTCATAGTCAAAGACAATGTCTTGCTACTTAGCCATGTCCTCATCTACCCTGCATGACTGGTCCCAGCTAAATCATGCTCAACCAATAGACAAACAACACCTTGACCATACACCTAGTTAAAATAATCTCCCAGATAAATGCCAAAGTACCAAATCGCTAATGCATAGAAAAATTGAAGTCAAATTATTAAAAGTGAAGGTTTCCCTTGATCATTAATGGTTAGGGCGACCATCGATGGTCAACCTTGAGACCCTTGAGCATTGACAATCAAGGTCCCACACTTTTTCAATTTTAGCATCTAACCTACATACCAATTTTTGGAGATCAACCTAATCTCCCCCATACCTAATTTGAACTTTTGGATATTACCCTTCTCCAACCACCCATTCAACCATGTCTACCTCAATGTTGGCCATTTTTTACCTAAACTATCACATGTTTTTATGATGATCTTGCTTAGTTTTTTTTACCACACCAACCATTTTTGACATGTTGACCATTTGAAATTACACCACCTTATGCACAACCAGACCATTTGTGTTTTTCAAGGGAGCACTTCCTACCTTGGATACCTATGAGAACACTGACCCAATCTATAAGGCTTGATAGAGTAACTCGATCAACTATTACCAATGTTGTGGCATGATTACCCCATCACCAGTCCTTCTAGAATCAACCTTACTTTTACCAATATTGGTAACCTTAGTCTATGTGTGATTTTGACTATTACACTTAGTCATATTTTGTGCACATGTTTACATCTTGAATTCCCAACTACCTTTTATCACCACCTAGTGCCTTACTATGAACCATTTATCAAACCCTAGCTCTATTTTAGTTTCACCACATCGACTCCCAGTCTGAGGGGGAATGCCTCTTCCCATACTCAAGGCAATTAGACCTTCGACTAGCACTCTATTTTTATTTTATAGCTTATTAATTCAAAGACACATAACAAAAGGGGTAAAATATAGACATCAAAAATCCACACACCATGATTCCAAATGTCAAAATATGCCCTGGACTACCCTAGGCCCCCGTCAGAACTAATATCACCTTCTGACCCCTCATCAACCTAGCTCGCAGTCAATTTTAACTTAACCGGCTCAACCCTTCCTTCTAACCCTTCCTACCCTTTACACTCAATCACTGATGATGAGGTTGCACCACCCCAACTAAAATCATGAAAATGACCCACCTTGCTTTTCTAAAAATAGACCATCTAATTTTAATTATGATCCATTGCATGGATGAGTTCATTTTGGAAAGCCCAGTTCACATTTTGTTGTAACTCTCTCACCTTGCCTATACGAAAGAGGAGAAAAGAGGTGAAAATCCATCTATAAACATCCAAAAACATCTACGAATATGCAATTATTATCAAGAGATTTGTACATCCAAGATTTTCTTTCTTACAGGGCAATCAACATCTGTAATCTAGAAATCATATCAGAGAGTCAATTTGTTGTTTCCTCTCTACTGAGCCTTTAGGTATCATTATTCTACTAGAATCAAGTGAGATTCCACCAACATACCAGCTACCTCAACCATCCATCCAATTGACTTCTGGTAAGATAAGTACTTGATTCCTAGTATTCATTTACTTTATTTTTATTTTGTAACTAACCTAGGCCTTACCCACCTCTTAGAATCCATCTTTTGGATCTTGTCAATTAATAATTTATCAACTTAGATCCAAACATAATAACCATTGATGGTTGTCTCAATCATTGATGGTCTGCTCAACTTTTGATGGTCATCCTAACCATCGATGGTCACCTTAACCACTAACAGTCATCTCAACTATCAACAGTCACTGTGGTACCAAAAACTAGCAAGATGATTTCACATACCTACACCCAATCAAACCTAATTTTCTATGTTCCTACCTGTTCAGGGACCCCTTTTTATTTTTGGAAGCATACCCCAACAACTTATCATTAGTATTAATTTTTTTAAATGTGTGGATTGACATCCCCTAAGGAAGCTCTTGCTTCTAGGATCTAACTATTACCAGGCAATCCACCAAACTATTTGTCTAACAAACAAGGTTAATTTAGTGTTTTCTTATCTATATAGAGCATAGTTCTTATTTTTTGATAAGGACTAAAACAAAAAATGAAGTTGGAGTGACTTAATTAATATAATCCCTTTGAATTATTCACATGAGTGCTCATTAGTTTGTCAAAAATGTGTCTTAGCCACATAATGTTAAGTAAGCTCCAAAATCCCTTGCATATAGTGGAAAAGGGGAGATGGGTGAAAATTGAACCCTATTGCAAGACTGGCATGCCTCCACTATAGGTATCTGAAAGACCAAGGTAAACAAGCCTATGACAAATCATGTATACTGATCAATATAAGAAGTCTACTTGCAAAAGCCAATTGTGGCTTCTATGTTTACTTTATTTCCATTTCGTAACCAACCCAGGCCTTACCCACCTTTCAAAATCCATCTTTTGGATCTCATCAATTAGAAGATTATCAACCTAGATCCAAACATAGTAACCGTTGATGGTTGTCTCAATCACTGATAGTCTGCTCAATCACCTTAACTACCGATGGTCATCCCAACTATTGATGGTCACTATGGTACCAAAAACTAGCAAGCTGATTTCACCTACCTATACCCAATCAAACCTAATTTTCTATGTTCCTACCTATTCATAGACCCCTTTCTAATTTTTTGAAGCATACCCCAACACCTTAACACTAGTATTAATTATTTTATCACTAATTTAATCATTTCTAGCATATTTCTTAGCAATCACTCTTGTATTCAATTTTAATACCTTTTGATTCACTAATGCAAGTACCTTCCTTTCTATTTATAAGCTTAATTTTTTAAAACATGTGGATTGAAAGCCCCTAAGGAAGATATTACTAGGCAATCCACCCAATTTTTTGTTTAACAAACAAGTTTGCTTTACTATTTTCTTATCTGTAGGTCATCCTACCAAGCCAAAGAGAATCTCTTCATAATCTTCTGATTTACACACATGTACTATCATTCAAGTTTTTCATCCATACCCATACTTACTTTCTTATTTTATTCTTTCTTAATAATAATAAATAAATTCATTGAAATAGGGTTAGCTAAAAATAATACATTTTGTTAGAAAATCACTTAGATTTCTTGTGGTGAAATCTGTTAGATGAATATGTGTATTTTTTTAAAATATTTATTCTATTCTGGTAAAACCCAGTGGGGTTGTTACACAACATTTTGGTTGTGTTGTCGGGACCCCTTTCACTTTTTAGCATGATTATAGGAAAATCATCGAGTGACTTTCTTTGGAGAATATTGAGTGTTGGATTGGTATAGTAAAAGAAGATTTTTTGCTCCAATATCTTGAACCAAGAATTTTCTACACATACATGGGTAGAGTAGCATCTATATGATTCTCTATATGAAGTATTCTTTGTATAATTACCCATGCACTTACATGCTTGGATTTTAACATATATGTAAAATTGTTCAAGAAATTATAGACAGAAGGCTTCCTAGTCGGTAGAGTGTTAGATAGGCTTGGCCAAGTTTGAAACTATATAGACAATCACAGTAGACATCTGGAGGAAAAGAATGCTTAAATTTTGTATTTTGTAATACATATTCTTGCCTAGAATAAGCACACTTCAACTTCTTAAGATAGCTACATGGAAGATATATCAATTAGTTCCTTTCAGAGATTAAAAATCTTAGAGTTGATTCTGGACTTGCACACTTTTATATGGATGGATAAACTCTCTCATGCATGAGCAATGCGACTAGTGAGAAATGGAGGGATATGTATTGGCATAAGATTGGGAGTTTAGCATGGAATTCAAGTAGCAATAATTATGCAAGTAAAATAATTATGAGTTTAGGTACAGGTATATGAGAGGAAATGAACTAGAGGATCAATGAAAGGATACTAAAAGTGTCATGGGAATCTGTAAAAGAATGGAAAGGCACAATGAGTACCCTCTAAACATAGTTTTGTGCCCTTCAATATCACATATATGCATGTAATAATTAGGATATGTACTGATGGTAGAACCCAATCTAGATAGACCCAATTCCCCCACCATAACACATGCTCGTACATTTGAGTTTGATAGAATTCTTGTAAGAAATTAGGATATTGATAGTGTGGAGTCTAAAAAATATGAAATTGAGCCAGTAGATGAATATTTAAGAGTACATGTTTATCATAACAATCTACCCTTAACATTTAATTTTCCATTACAAGTATGACCTATGGATCAACTTGTAATTCTAAGTAGACCTAATATCAATAATGGGAAAACTATAAGCCCAACCAAATCAAACCCACCTTTTTTAGTGTACACTATTTTTGGTGTACCTATTGTTGAAGGAGGCACGGGAAGAAGTGTCAGTGGTGGTTCTATTGGTGGAGGATTAAGTGTTGATAAAGATGTTAACATACCTCTACCACAAGGTTCAAGAGGAATTGGAGGAATGGCATAATAGATTCCACTACTGCCACTGAGTCTACCTATGGTTTACTATGAGAGGATGCTTCATCTCCCTAAATATTGAGGTGTCAAAAATACATTGGAACACATTCATAAGTGTGAACTCATTTTTAAATCATGGGGTATTACTTATTCAAAATGAAAGGATACTTAGTTTTCCACTACTTTATCAGATCATGCGCATAAATGGTACCATAAATTTGACCCTTAGTAAATAATTATGAACTATGAAATATTGAAAATTGTATTCCTTTAGGAGTTTGACATTCCTGAGTTTGAGCAGTAGATATTTGTTACCTTAAAATACATAAATAAATATCTCATTGAGAGTGTGTATACATATGATGTGCATTTTAAAATGATTCTTTCAAATTTATCATTTAAGATTAACCCAACATAGCATGCTCAATGGTTTGTGGGAGGGGTGTTTCTTCTATTTCATCGAGCTCTATCCCAAAAGACCCTTACTAACCTGTAAGAGGAAATAGAAGCTTTGCTCTATGCCAAATCTATGGGAAGTATAGATATGGGGATTAACCCCTTTATGTAGGCTCAGATTGTTGTTATGGCCTCTCAATTGAGAATCTAATGGCCAAGAATGTTCATGACACATTTAATGGCCTATGGTGTGTTGACTATGAAGTAAAGGGCCACGATAGGATTACTTTCCCAAGGAATAATGTTCATTTCATAACAAAATATTCTTTTGAGATCTACCAAGAGGACCATGATGTAAGGAGTTGTCCCTTTCTCTAGTGTGCTACCCAGGCCAAATTTTCACAATATTATAAAGTATGTGATACTTACATGCATGATACTAATGACTGTCAAATCATCAATGAGATCCATGAATAATATACAAGAGGGACTCTCCAAACTTATGTTTATAATAATCAATAATATGGTGGAATCTATATTTTTAGGTTTGAGGAGGTGGAAATGGGTTTAGGGTGATTGTTTTCCACCTAGGACCTATATAAGTGTGGATATCTCAACCATTATTAGTGTGATTTCCGAGTTTACCCAACTTGCACCTTTTGTAAGAATGAGCATCATCTGGAATAATGCCTTGACTTATATATAGCTATCACCAAAGAACATAATGAAAAGGGTGTTGGGATGATTCATGTTGCCAAAAACCCTAGTGCTTAGAGGATATTGCACCCTACCACCCCACCAATGGGACCTAAAGTAACTATTATGACACAAAGTAGTGCTCACTCCCAACCCATTTTAGTTCTACCTATGGAGAAGGTTCAGTAAGAGGAACCACGTGATCAACACTACCCTTATGCTAAAAAAAAGAAAGAGGTATTTCACAACACAATAGCCCTGGTATGTGAATTACAAGGTGAAATTTAGTTTTTGAAGAAGAAGGATATTATTATTTGTGCTAAGATGTAAAGAGAAAGTATCTCAATAAACTTTGGGTAGGATGAATTTTGAGAGTTATGCAAACTACTCCTCATTGAAAACATCATACTCCTATATATCATAATTTGAACCATGCACACCAAAAAGAAACCTATGTCTAATCAAATGTAAATGTGACAAGGAGATCATTGTGAATGCATCCATTAATGGGTGGATGATTCAATATATATTAGTGGATACTGAAATAAAATTTAATGTTCTCACAAAGGATTCTTGGAGGAAGGTAGGGAGCCCTACTTTTTAACCTTTCCCACATGTTTTATTTATGGAAAACAAGACTTGAGTAGTTCCCATAAGAGTTCTCAAGGATTACATCATTAACATTATGTGTGTCCCTTTCAAAGGTGATTTTGAAGTAATTAAACTGGTCGAAGTTAATTATTTTCCATCTCTATTGGGTTGACCATGGTGCTATGCCAATAATGTTGATTTTCATTTTAAGAAGCATTATATTAGATTTGAGAATGACACCTAGTGTGTGGTCATTCCTCTCATTAATGATCAAGGAAACCCTTTTATAGAAATAGTTGATGTTGATGAGGACCTTAACCACATTTATAATATCATGGAATAGGGAAATAAACATGTAGATCCTACTCCTGATGGATTGCTTTAATGGGGAGATTCACAATCCATCTCTGACACCACTATCATTGATTTCAAACACTAGACACATGGAGAATATGACCTAATGGGATGAGGTTCAATTAAAGTTGGTTGAAAAATGCATGCTCCACACAAGATGGTTAATTTCTATAAGTTTATTTGACTCATTGGTGGATGCCTAATGAATGCACCACCTTTCTAGTTAGATCAAGTACCTAGGTTTCATGGCCAAATTGAGGTTTGGGAGTAATTATATTAAATATAGTATTACTTATTTTTGAAGATCAATGTATGTGTGCACTCACTATTCTACTTCAAGGCATAGTTTCTTGTTGGTGTGCTACTCATCAGTAAAAGTTGTTGACATGAGAACAAGTACACATCATGCTACATCATCACTTTCACCATGACAATAAAGTTCATTCTACACTTAGTTATAATGGTATTGAGTCCCCAGGTGACCATCTATATGTTTGTGAGGATATTTAGAATGTCAACAATGCATTTTTAATATAATTATTATGTGTATATGTATTTTATAGCACTACACATTCTTGGGCTAGAGCTTGGTATATTCATCAAGAAATGCATGTAGATACGGATATCTAGGAACACATTAAACATGGTCTTCTCACCACCTTTGCATTTTATTCACCCCAAATAGATCTGAATTTATCCTTGAAAATGATATGTCAAGTAGTAGTGGGTGATCGGGAACCATTAAAGATAGAATAGAGATCATGCATGGTGAAATCAAGGATGACTTGATCATCTTCCAATAACCTGATAATCCTCACATGACTCAATTGGAACCTGAATCACAATCCAAATATGATCATAGGGAATAGATATAAAATGGTAAGCAAAATTTCATTTTCAAGTTGATGAGGGTACTAACACCAATCCACCAGAACCACCATTTGACCACTTAAACTTGTCTACAAAATAGAAGGCGTATGAGGGGAGAGATAATATACAATCCATGTAGAAACCATATTTTTCACCACTCCAAATGGTTTAATATAATATTGGGATAGAAGATTCCCCTGAGATGGCGACTATAAGAAATTATTAGTCTAAAGTAAAAATAGCTAAAATATTTGATCTCGTACATGAGTATGCAAACTTTTCCCATGCAACTACACATATATGAAAGGAATGCATCTGGAATTGGGTGAATTACACATCAAATTAGTTGAGAATGCTCTCCCAGTCAAGAGTGACCATATTGAATGTATCCTAATATGTGCACACATATTAAATAATAAATTAATGTCATGTTGTGTGTTAGGATTATCAGACCCATTAATGAATCTAAATTGGTTATCCCCATGGTAATTGACATAAAATAGGATATATAAATATTAATTTATATGGATTATAGATAATTAAATTTTGTGTGTCATGGACCCATTCCCAACACCATTCACAGAGGATATTTTGGAAGGTGTCACTATATGTAGAATCTATAATTTTATTGATGGCTTTTTAAGCTATCTTCAGGTGCACATTTGTGAGGAATATAAGACAAAACCCACTTTTTCCACCAAATGAGGGTCCTTTGCATAAAATTTTATGTTATTTAACATAAATAACACACCAGTAGTCTTCTATCACATTGTGGTAGAAGCTTTTAAAGATTTCATCCATTATGTTCTTTCAAGTATATCTAGATGATTGGACCGTGTATGTCTTGGTGTATGACCACTATGCTAATTTATTCATCATGCTTGAGCACTGTCAATAACTTTAGATTTCCTTGAACCTAAAAAAAGTGCATTTTTGCCACACCTTTTGGGATTCTATTAGGGTACATGATTTGTCAAGATGGATTACTCATGGATCTGACCAAGATTATAGTTATTTCTCAACTCTCACCTCTAATCACTCAACACAAGTTTTATGTTTTCCTTGGTCACTTAGGCTATTATCATAAGTTTATTTATAATTATGCTAGCATATCAACTCTGTTATAAGAATTTATCAAATAAAATGGCCTCTTCCTCTAGACTAAATGACATCAATAGGCATTCAAGACCTTGAAAGATAAATTGGTAACTATACCCATCCTCTATTTACCAGACTAGATGACATCAGTTCATGTATATTTTGATGCTTTCAGCATGGTGGTGGGTGTTATCCTTGCACAACCTAGTGAAGGGAATTTAGACCATCCTATATATTTTTTTATTCATAAACTAACACCAATGAAGAGGAATTAATCTAATACATAATGGGAAGCCTTATCCATGGTGTATGCACTCCAAAAGCTATGCTAGTACTTTTTATCCACTCTATTTATCTTCTTTATGGATCATGAGGTGTTCAAGTACCTTGTGAATAACTAGTGTTGCATGGATGAATCTGCGAGTGGATTATTATCTTCTAGGAGTTTCAATTCTCCATGGTTATAAAACTTATAAAAATGAATAATGGTCTTTACCACCTCTCACATGTTGAGTCTAGTGAACCAGCACATGCCATAGAGGATGATTTACCTGATGTATAACCTTTTAAAGTTACGCATGTGCCCAAATAATTGGAGGAAATAATTACTTTTATTGTAATAAGTTTTATGCCAAACCATCTTAGGACCCAAGATAAAAATAAATTGGTTGTATGTGTTGCATATTTCTAGCTTATTGGTAGAGACCTATATAAACTTGGAAGGGATGAGGTGTTATGAAGGTGTGTAATGCAACATGAGTACGCATAAGTCCTTGAAGAGGTCCATGAGGGTATCATTAAAGGATAGTATACTGGTGATACAATGACATGAAAGGTTTTCCTAGATGTCTTGTGGTGTCCCACCTTATTCAAGGATGTCAAATCTTATACATGCCAATGTGATATCTATTAGCATGTAGGCAAACCAAGCTACACAGATGTTATGCCTCTTCATCCAATCCTTACTCATGACCCTTTTAAAAAATGGGCTATTGATTCTTTTGGGCCCATTAACCCTAATTTAACATAAATTGGTCCATGCTACATCGTTATTTTCACTATCTCACATACTAGGATGAACTAGTACCCACATATGATTGTACTACTACAATCATCACCAGGTTCTTTTGGGAAAATATCATCACTAGATATGGATGCCCGTTAAGTTTAAAAAATGATCATGGTAATCCCTTCCTCAATGAGATGATATCCAACCTCTTAGATTATTTTATGATTGCACACCATAAGACAACTCCATACCACCCTTAAGCTAATGGCACTATTGAAGTTTTTAACAAAATCTTAGACCATAAATTGATAAATATTTGAAATATCAGTCACATTAACTAGGATGATTGAGTTTATATAATATTATGGGAATATATAACTACATACAAATAATTAAACAAGAATACTCATTTTTATCTTGGTTTTAGCATTGAATTAGTTCTACCAATGGAGTCCCTTGTTCCTTCTTTACATATTACGCATGTTGTCCAACTAGATGATAAACAATATCTAAAATTGTGCCTTGGCACTTTATTACAGTTAAATCAAGCATGCTTTATTACACATTTGAGTTAAGGATTTGAAAAATATAAGTATAAATCCTATCATTATAGACATCTCAAAAACAAAACTTGTTCTCCTAGTATGCATGTCTTAGTCTATGATTCCAAATTCACATACCACTCTAGTAAACTTTGTGTATATTGGGATGGTCTATTCATCATTCATATCATATTTAACACGTGTATATAATTTAAGGTAATTATATGGCCAATTTATTCTAGGTCATTTTAATGGTAATCAGCTTCGGCTCTATAATTCTATGTAATATTTCAAATTTTGTCAATAAGGCATATGCCACTAGATTAGTTTAAGATTTTTGTTCTATTTTCCAATAAAGCATCAAATTTTTTGTGTGCCTTTTTTTTTTTTATTTAATCACATGGTTATCATTTATTTTCATTTTGGTCATGCCCATGGATAACCATGACAATCTTTAAGTGTAGGGTAAGTTTCAAGATGAATAAAGTAAAGCTAGAGTGCATAAAGCAAAATTTGGAAGAAATCATGCATAGAAGAGGCCCAAAATAGAGGCATATAAGTGAAAAATAGTGCACATAATAGTCACACAAGTGAAATCATGAAGTAAATGTTCGCATGATGGGAAAAAAAGTGAAAATACATAAAGTCAAAAGGCATGTAGGAGGCGGTGCATGTCTAGAAGCGTGGAAAAATAGTAGCAAGGGAAAGTTGGTATGAATGGGTCAAGAGGGAAAAAGTAGTTCCCAACTTTGAGAGTTCAAATTTAAATATTTTTATATCTGGCATGCACTATGATAAAATCATGAGGATGGGACAAGTGTATTAAATTGATAAAGTGTTAAGTATAATGATAATCATGCCAAGCAAACATCATGGCATACCATTTGAGAGCATCAATGAGTGAATTGATGGACAAAGGCATGGGAGAGTAAATATATGCAAGTACTCAATACTATATAAATTTATAAGGTCCTCATTTTAACACTTTACTATTGATTTTTTTTTAATTTATAGAGATAAATCAAAGCATTTTTAAGCCACTAGAAGGAGTATTCATCAAAATCCAATGAAAAATTTGAATCTATGAAGTGAGGTAATGATCATGAATGGAGAAAAGAGTGTAATTTTGATTGTAGGAATTTTTTAAGCAAGTTGTAGATTACAAGTATATGCATCTAGTATTAGAGGACATTGAAGTAATAAGGCTCAGGTAGTTCAATCTAGGAAACAATTCATTCAAGAGAGTTAGATGACCACGCTTCAACCTTTTATCTCCTTGAAGGGTGATGCATCCAAAAAATAAGGCCTATATATTCAATATTTTACTAGTCATCCATGAAGAATAAGAGTACAAGGGTGTAGGAGGACATCATATTTTGATCTGAGATGAATCCCTTAGTGAGTCTAGCACACAAGTAAAAAATGTGGCATAGCAAGTGGTAGAAATGTGTATCAAGAAGAAACCAATAATGGAATTTGAATGTAAAAATAATTCTAAAACACCACCTCCACCCTCTATTTTATTCAAGAAATGCAATATCTTGACTCAGTTTTACATGGTGAAAATTGGGAGTCCAAGGTGTCCTCTTGTCAAGTTCTCAACTATAAGCATTGATATCCCAAAAATTAGGGAGAATTGTAGTGAAACTATAGATTCGAGCACCAAAACACAAGGAACGAGGTCTTTTATGACCTTGTAGTATTCAATCGATTGAATGATGTTGGGGTGTTCCAACTTTTCCATTTTCATTTTTTGGGAAGCCCATGGAAGTGAGATTTTTGGTCTCGCATATCCATGAGGAATATTTATACTTTGAAGGGCATAGGATGATAATCACTACCCAAAATATTATCAACATAATAGGATTACAATGATCATGCATTTATTTTAATATGGATTTGGAGGACCACAAAGTAATTGATAAGGTGGTAGTGGTATTGAAGTATAAAGGAGGGCCACTTCATGTACATTTCTAACCTTTAGGATCCTACCATTTGATAGCTTTTCATTTGGTAATGACCAAGATTTGGGTTGGGGACAAATGGAAAAATATTAACATGGTGCACCTTTATGTGGAAATCCATATGGCCCAGGTGTAAAAGTATAAGTCTGCCTTGTATTTTGATGAAAATATTGTGGAGGATACTGAAAAGGATCGCCACCTTCCAAATCATAAATTTATATAGGGCATAATTTTTCTCTTGTTATTGTTTTATGAGATTGATGTACTAGAATATTGAAATAAAGAGCTCAAGTGGGTGTACCCACTAGAAAACAAGTCCCATGTGGAATGGTTCCAATAGTTCACTTGTCTAAGCACCATCTCCCCTTCCCACAATCTAAAAATGAAAGGATGGTTTGAAGGGCTGAAGGAAGCATTAAAAAATGAATGGTGCATCCCCAAATATTTTCTTGCATAGATGGGAAATCAATCCCAATTTATTATGATACAACATTATTCACTTGCATGCATTTAGATGAAACCCATAGATAACTTGTTTGGATGGCTAAAGTTGCCATATGTGTTCACTGCCAAGTATTTTTAAACTTCTATGAATCACATTGCTAACATGCACAAGGTATGCATTGACACTACTAAAATTAATGATGAGACTCATACTCTTCAATAATTATATGTCTACCCAAAAATAAGTCATATAAGGAGAAGAATGAAATAAATATTATTGATATCAATCTGCACTAGATTATCATCATGGGTCACATTCATGTGTTTTATTATATGCTCAAGCCTAAGAAGAAGGGTTTAGGAAGCCAAGAGGCCCCCAAAGAAACCCTTCCCCTCCTATCATAAACATCAATGCAAAGAAGACAACACAGACATGAGAAGAGGCTAAGGCCTAATGCCATTGGAAGCACACCCGAGGAGAAACCTAAGTAGTAAAGGATGGCCCTATCACATCCAAAAGGCCAAGGGATGCCTACATGATAGGAACAAGATGGTTGTGATACCACTCAACAAACTGCTATTCCTTTAGTACAAGAACATTTTGTACCAAGTGTTGGGGTATCAAAATAAAGGGTGGTGACTCATAAGGCATTTCCTAAAAAATAACCCAAGGAAGCCACCCCTAAGCCAAAGGAGGGAAACCCTAATAAATAAGAAGACATTTCCCTTAATAATGTGTAAATGGACATTGAAAGTCCCACTAGTGAAGAGGGGGTAGATAGAAGTGAAACTTTAGGTGTCAGTGACTAAGATGTTGGCCCAAGTGCCCAACAACAGATTGATGCAGATGTTTAGATACTCAAGCACGATCTAAAAAATGAAAAGGGGCCTACCAAGGAATTTGAGAAACAACAATATAGTAAGGGTTATACCCTCCCCATTTGTTGTTATCTCTAATAGAACATTCTTAAAGAAGTGTACATGTGGGAGTATTTCCCCAACGAAGACTCTTCCAACTAGACTCAGTGAAAAATCTCTTTTTATATGGATATTTTTAATGATGAACACCACTTCAAGCTTCCAATAGTTAGCATAGATTTGGCACCAAAGGGGGTGGATACTCTTGAGGCATTTTGGGTAGATCCCTAGTAGTGTTTGTCAACGCAACCTAAGGAGGAGTAACCCTCATTAAGTTGGCTCTCATGGTGACAAGTAAAAATTCTCTACAGGGATATGATGTTAACCATATTTAATAAAAGTATAAAGAGGTCATTACCCTATACTGGTATGAATGTGCTAAAATAATAAGGCTTGAGCAAGAATTAGATGAGTTCAAGTGACAACTAGAAGCTATAATGATGTCTTGAGTGAAGACTCTAAAACTCTATAAAGCAATTTTGTAACAAGAGTCGACACTTGCCGATGGGATACCCCTTATAGGAGAAGCTATTGATAAATTGGAGACCCTGGTAGATCTTTTACTAAAAAATACAAAGACCAAGTGAATCCCCAATATGAGAAGAATTGGGGTATGGATCAGTTTGTATAATCCATATAAGTATGTAAGATATTTTTGGCTTAGGCGGGTGCCACAATTCCCATAGTTGATGGGGTTTTTGTCAAGTTGGCACAACCCACTAAATTTTTTAAGCTGTGATTCAGTCAGAAGAACACTAATGCCAACAACAAGCTAATAATGTATTAAAAATAAAGGATAGAGCACAACATGCCAAAGCATTCCAAGACGTGGAGGCACTTGAAAATACGATTAGTGCTCACCATTAAGAGCTCAATTATTGTTTTGTGGCACTTTAAGGACATGTTTTGATAGAGGTCAATTTGCTTGAGGACATCCATAAGGATGCCACTGAATCACTTGAGCTTTTTACAACTCAAGTGGATGACTTTCTAGAGTAACTCAAGGAGACAAAATGGGTAAAGGGTGAATTTTAAGAGATTACCTCCAAACTACAAACTATCTTAAACCATTGGGAGGAATTCAAGTGCTAGTTCAAACAAATAGGACCTAAATTTTTGGTATATGAGGCACCTGAGGATGGTGCATAGTCTAGGATAAACTATTGACTTAGTGTGGTGTGATGTTAGACCCTAAATTATGTATCAATTTCTTATAAATACTTTTTGGAAGATAATGTGGGAGAGATTGGCATGGAAGTAAACCTAGTTGTAGAAGTAATCCAAGGTGTAGGAGGCCTTAGTGTGGAAGGAACAAGCCACAAATAATATAGATGTAGAAAACATGGAGGAACTAAAGATGCAAGACTCAAGTAATTGGTGTATGACTTGGACAAGGGTACAAAATGTAGAAATGGTTTGAGTGAGCAGTAGATGTCTAACTCCAGCCCGCAAGAAGATAGGAGCATGAAATTGAATATCTAGCATTGAGTGGGTATATAGGGGTAATTAAGCCTGAATCAATAATAATTCATTGTAATGTATTCCCATTACTCATTATTGTTAATGTTGATTGGTGACTCATCATTATTGATATTAAAATGATGATAGAATAAATACTTATATGGATTCTGTAAAATTGTCTTACCATGTATAAATCCCTGCTAGTTTTACTTCCAAGAGTTATTGTTGTTGATATTGTTAGTTGTTGTTGTTATAATGGTAATATTTTAAATGAAATATTGACCTTATTCATGTTCCTAAAGTACATCAATACTTTTGTATGGTGATCATTGATATATAATAAGATGGAATACTTGTGATGTTGAAATACCCACTTGTAAACTTGTTATGGAACTAATGGTACTACTACTCTTTTTCTTGATTTTTGCCTATCTATTTCTTGTGATAAGTAGATTAAGTATGGAATGAATGGATTTTTATAATTATCTTTATAATGATAACTTTAGTTATAACTAAGTACCCATTCAAGCACTTTGGTACAAAGAACCCAATGTATACATCATTACATGATAGAACCAATGGGAACTGGTCCTAAGATATGCACTTTGGTTGAGCGTGTGAGAACATTTATCACATGATATGCCAACAAACTATCCAATTGGACGTCTTATCCTCTTTACATGCACGGTTAGGAAAATGCATGCTAAACTAAAATAAAAGGACCCAATAATTGATTATTGGCTTGAGTGAGTTGCTTTGCTTGGTTATAACTTATCATTGAAAACTTGGGCTCATTTTGATGTTCCTTGATGTTAATAATTGATTTCATCCTTAACCCATTAGTACATGTTATCCCTCATTATTAATATTGCATGTTTGAGATATAAATATGGACTTTCAAACACCACATCAAATACATCAAGAAGAGTTACATATACTTATGTCTCATCAACATATTGTAGGTTAATCCTAAATTTAAATTTGCATCTTTTTGTAACCTATATTTTAACACCCTTATTCACCCAACCCAAAGGATATGGATGTATATGGTCATATAAATATAAACTAAAACTATCTACTATTTAATTTCAAATGAAATTAGATTTAGATATAGTATCAACAAGTGAATTTACGTATATTCTTGATCAAAATTTTGATTTTAAATAGATTTATGATCTCTTCTTATTCCTTGTTATTCATGTTGGTTGTGGTGCAACTAAACATCTCATCTACATTAGAATTATCTTCAATGTCTACCTCTTATTTTCTCAAAGATGCAAACTTATTAGAGTCAACCTTGCCTTGATTCTTAGGATGAAACGTTCAATACTCAGCATTATTATGACCATCTATAACACAATTATTTCATGGTTCTTAGTATACTTAAAAATGTGCAAAGTTGTGTCATTCTTGTTACATTTCCATCTACCTTTATTTTAGGTCTTATAAGGTTAATTTTTCTCTTTCTTGGATTTATTTGTGGACCCATTTTTCTTTGAGGATTCACCCTCACATTGTTTATTTTCTTCCTCAATATAACAAGCTTGAAATCTTGCTTCATCAAGATATTGAGGCTTATTCAAGATGACCCACCTCCTCATTTGAGTATGAAAACCACCCAATTACTTAGTCAATTTGTCTCCATCTTCCAATTCTAAGGTAATGAACATGGCTTATCTATAAAATTATATGTATAATATTACACACTTTGACCCTATCCTTGCTTGTAATATTTCCACTTAATATTTTTTTGTCTTTTGACCTTTTGTGCTATTAAGAGTATTGTATGGTTGTGATATTTTGGGACCTAGAATTCATAACTTAGGAGTTGGTATCGGGTTGATATACTTCTTATTTTCACACTATCCAAAAACTTATGAGAAAAATGGTTGATTCCACAAGCAACTATTTTAGCTGAATTTGGCATCCATCCCCTTCATATTTCAATTATATTCCATGTATTGATGTTGCTTCACATATTAAGATGTATAGAAATATTAATTGGGAATAATAGATGTCCATTCAAGGCTCTTCAAAAATTTATGAAGTTATGTGAATAAGGGAATGTGAACACTTGGTATGTTTAGTGTATGTCTTTCCTAGAGGGATTGGTATTGATATCAATTGTCTACCTCCTAATACCTTTTCCGTAAATGCCCCCCATAATTTGAAAAGAGATATTCATAAAGGCATCAAGGATGAGATCTACAAATCCTATACAAAATCAACTTGGACAAAACCCTTGGAACCATTGTTAACAAAAATCCTTCACTACTTGGAGCATTATTTTCAATTAGAAGATGCATATATTATTATCGTCAAGTACATTGGGCTCTCTTTTGGTTTGATATTTATTTTGGGCCAATTACGAGTATGCTCTTATCAGCTTTGCATGGAGTCAATGCATTTTTCTTTGCAACATCAGTGCATGTGTAAACTTTATAAGAATGACCCAAAATCATAGTAGTGTTTGGTATGTGGGTCTCCATTGTATTTTGAGATTCATGGCAGGGTTTACTACATCTTTAGAGGAAAGCAAGCCTCTCTACAAAATATTATTCGTTATGAGGATCAAATATGTATAGCTCTAATTATTGGAGAGATTACCCAACACATAGTTGGACTACTCAAAAGTCATCACCACAACTCTTTGTTCGATGGTTCAACTTTAGCCTCTTTACTTCCACCCGATTTCAAGGGTGCGAATAGATCTACTTTTCTACTCAATGGTCACAAATTGTCAGAACAAAGATCTCAAGAACTTATCTTCTTATCCATTTTTCTCATGCAAACTCTTATTGGAAATATTTTATTTTTTTCAAGCATATTAATTTATTATGATTAGTAATGGATAATAATATATAAATTCATATTCAATGGTAATGGAAATATATTTTTTTCCAAGCAAATTAATCAATTCGAATTCAAATCACACTAACGGGAATTAATTAATCCAGGTTCTGGTGTTGACTAACGAAGTTGTTACGTGAATATGGCCGACGTGACTGTCAGTGGCAGTTTGACCAAGCTCCTCAAAGTCAAATCTCACGCCACAGTTACGTGTGTTATTTTCACGCGAGAGTTTACGGCGGAGAAAGAGCTTGTTTTCGCACATGCCGACTGTCGGTGTGGTATGCATGCAAAGGCAGATAGATGGATTTCGTGTGTCCTGCGTCATATTACGGAGGGAGGCTGCAAAGCAAAGCAAAACAAAACAAAACGCAGCGCTATGATTCGGTGAGAGGAGGGTCATTATGGTGAAGAAATCAAAGGAAAGGCCAATGATATCAGGCAAAATTTTGTTGTCAAACTTTTCTCTTAAAAAAATATATTTTTATTCGACATACGGAAGACATGAAATCTTACATTACAACCTAATTTGACCCTTCAAAATACCTTTAGGCAATGTTTTTAGGAGGTGGTGTCTTGCAAAATGTCTAATTTTCATAGGCTTGTTTGTGGTTGCATTCGTCGAAGACTTACATGACGCAGTCATAGAATTGACCACTAAAAAGGTGCTTTATATTATGATTTTCATGTAAGTTTCATCAAACATATTGGAATAAAATGGGTACTAACTTATTCTAGATTAAGCTTGAAGTTGTTTATACCAACCCTTTGTGCACAGTCATCACCTAAAGCAACATTAAGTTCATCTTAAATGTTGGTGATTTGAAGCTCATTAGTAATTAGCATCCAATCAATCTCTTAAATATGTGGTATAAAATTATCTTAAAGTTATTGCTTTGTGTTTAAGGCATTTATTTTTTCTTATTGTTTGTTTTAAGTAAACTCGTTTCATATAATAAATACATTTTGGATAATATTATTTTGATATGAAAAGGTATTCACTTTTTTTAGCAGAAAATTTTTTTTGTCAAATTTTATTTTGAGAAGGTTTATATGACAAAATTGAGTGGCCCTTCATTAGTGCTATGCTTCAAGCTATTGGGTTTGGTCCCCAAGATTATTCAATTGGTTAACGTGCTTTTCAAAGATGCATGTGTCTACATCACCATTAATGTCACACAATTTGAAAAGATTGAGCTCTTTAGATCTATCAGGGAAAGGAATTTTTTACCCCTCCCTCTATATTCTTGCAGTTGAAGGTTTCAATTATCTCTTCACCAATCACACCACAATAGTTCTAGGTAAAGGCATATCTCTCCCTCAGTCTCATCAACAATTGATTAAAGGCCATTTCACAAATGACTCCTTTCTTACTCTTGTGGAAGAAGAAGCAATTGTAACTCATGCCACAAAGTGCCTTGAGTTTTTTTTTTTTCTTGATGTTTTTACCCTAATTTTGATTAATGAGATAATCTAATTAAGATAGAAATTTGAAATGTAATTCAAATATTAAGATATGGCATTGAAGAATACATCTAAATGTAAAAGATTGGGATTGATTGATTAGATTTGAAAAGTAGTATATGTTAAATATAGTAAGTACAACAAAAGGATAAGTAAGCTTTTCTAGTTGATTGTTTGACTGTGACTTTATTATGGAAGGAAAAATTAGGATACAATAGGCATGTGATTCTTTCAATTCAAGAAGTGGGTCTTTATCTACATATGGGTTAGTTCCATTAGTCTAAGTCATTATCACCAGTCAATACTTATTTGTTGGTTGGTATTGACCTATGTGAAAGTAAGGAACAATGATTGCAATGCCACCTATGCATATTTGTGTTTGTTATGTATTCACGATATTGAACCTTGATGATGCCAACAACTCCAAAAATCAACCTCCTTTGTCTTGAAACACTAGGTTTCCTTATAAGGGTTAGAAACCTAAAAAAAATGGAAAAGTGTGATGGGTTATGCTGACCCTAATCGTCCTTATTTAATGATTTATCATTGCCTACCAATATGATACTCTAAAGAGGGAAACCAATCCACATGTAGTTTTCCCACCTACTATGATTGTAAAATTATGCTCCTTTGCTCTATGTATGCAGCTAATTACTTGTCTTTCATACTTGATAATTCTTGTTATGACTTGGTTTTAGAGTGTTTCAGACTTGACTTATGACTACCCTAGTGATAGGTTTGTAAATTGGAAAGAATAGGGCATATTTTCTTAACATGTAATAGTGTATAGATGTTTACCAAATAAGTGTCAAGTCCCTTTGAATGAGACATTGATTTTTTTATATATGGATCCGATTCAAAAAAAAATCATGCAACTGACACATTAGGAAAATGGGTCGACCCTAAGATGAGATTTGATTTTGAAAAATAGTCATCATTGGGAGCAGGTCGATATTGACCACATTAGGTTAGTATCCAGTGGCAATACTGACCAGATTTGATGAAATTAACCTGGTTACAATCAAACTAAACTAAGAGTCTAGAGATGTATATACAATATATTTATCAGATTGACTCATAAGGTAGCATACAAGTGTGAGAGAATGTATAATTAAGACCTTTTTTGTACACTCAAATCATGTGTGGTAAATGTGTGTCAAGCTTGTCATTATCAAGTACCTATGGTTTAGTATCTACACTTGATTCGGGTTCATTGGAATAAAGTCTAATCTTACATGCAGTCTAGTGTAGTTATGTCCCTAATTGTTAGAAGGACTCAAATGGAAATTGAAACAACCTAGGGAGAAAATAACTTTATTGGCATCCCATTTTCCTTTCATGAAACATCCTTAGCCTTGTGGAACTGTGGTATACAGGGTGGAAACAAGGATTGCCTTGTGGCTGATTAATCCTCTTTCCTTGGTTGGTAAGTTAAAGGTATGCCTTAAAGTTATTGCATCTACCCATGTCCATTACTCCTCATGTCGGGTACCCTCCATGACTATTTATTCTAAGTTGGAGCCTTCCTTAAGGACGTCCTTTGGGTCAATTCTAAAAGCTCGAAAGGATTCTAAAAGGTTTCATGGGAGATTTTATACAAACTCAAATAAGTGGGAGGATTTAGACTTCTTGATATCAAACTCCAAGCGTCAACCCTTTTATATCAAATGGATTATTCAATGTCTTAAAGGATATGAGGCTTAGAATATTATTTTATATGCAATTGCATCTTTTGGTGCACTCCTAATGGTATAAAATATTGGCAAGGCCTTGACATGCATTCTCTCCTCATTACCTCTATACTAGCCAAGATCATTATGACCTTTGTTGCTGAGTTTATTTGGAATGATTTGGAGCTACTTAATCATAACCTCATTTAGTATGGGGATGATTTCAAATGTGGGCACTCAATAAACATTAACCCCCTCTAGTAGTTCCCTGGTCTTAGTTATCATGGTGTCTATTTTTCCATGGTCCCTTGGGTAAAAAATGGTAGGCTCTTTAAAAGGGGGACTAAGGTTATTACTGACCTTTTTGTAAACATTCTAGAGATTATCTCCCCTAACCTACTCTCAAGGAACACGTTCAAATCAACAATGGTGATCTTGAGTCCATCATTGAAATCCATGGAGTGATTCTTGAGGAACATTTACACAAAATTATTGTGTAATTACCATCTAGATGTAGAAGGACTCGAAATGGCATGATGAGACTCCATACCATCAGTACAAACCTTATATCTATTATAAAATTTTATATTATTAGTATATTCAAATTTAAAACTTGAATTCTCATGGGAAGTTATATTTTAGTGCATGAAGGAGGTAGAGGGAGCCAAAGTGATGGTTGTCTCACTCCCCAACAATGACTACTCTAATTTTCAAACACACAAAAAGGAAAGCACAAAATAAATACAACACTTATTTATTTATTAGTTTAGAGACATCATTACATCCAAAATAAATAAAAATGAGATTGAATCTCTTATCACTTTTGTATGTGTAAATCATTGTTTCTTCCCTATGATCTCTCTTATTTCTTGGCTCTACCAATTTCTCGATCTTGTAATTTTTCTTTTTAACAATCCTTTGATTGATATTTTCTTTTCCTTTTATCCTAACATGAAAATGCACTTAATGCTTTGCATGAGATTCCTCATCTTGCGTTCCCTTACTTTTTATCATTCTTGGGCTTTTATCTAACTTGATTTTTTATGAAAAATGAACAAATTCTTTAGTTATCCTCCTCATGATTGTCATCAACTTGAATTTCTCATCTAACACTTTCTAATGAAACCCTAAATGCCTAATTTGGTGCTACCATGTGAGAGTTGTGACCATGCAAATATATATGTATTGTTTTCTCATCATTATGACCAAATAATGAACAATGATTGCATGTTTATATGATCATGGGGCCTCTAATTAATAGGATTCAAATGTTCCTCATGTTATCCAAGTTTTCCATGGACCCATATATTTATTAAATGTTTTTAAATTTTGTAATGCATCTACATTATATGGTGGTCCCCAGCCCTATTCTATGTGACCCCTTGTTATTTTGACATTGTTGATGTGGGTTTTATGCACATAAAAAAATAAAAGGTTTTCCCCCTCTCATTTTAGGACTGTTAGTAATTTAGTTTAGGACCCGAGTTGCAGGTTGTGATTATCCTATGTAATTATGATAAAGTAGTAATAGGTGACCTACATCCAATCTAGGGAGGTTATGAAAATATGACTTAACTTTTATCTTTGAAATTGAACCATGTTTAGAAAAGTGACACTCAAAACATCACCTAAAACTAACCAAAATGGATATTCACAATAATGTTATGTTATAATAATTTACTGGTTATAAAAAATATCAAATAGGAGGGAAGGATAAGGAAAAAAAGAAGGGTTCATATTTCTACTGAGATATCCTTTTTCTAAATCAAACATTTTTTGAGATTCATTTTGAATGATCAATATTAGTCATATTTAGAATTAACTCAAATTTTAATAAACATAATGCAAAAGTTCAAAGATAAATCAATTATAATAAAATTCTAGCAGCATTTCTTTACAAGATAAATTGACCACAAAGAATATCAAAAACACATTCAACTACAAAAATTAATAAAATCATAACTCACTGTAGAAAATATCAAATTTGCACATCCATCTACAATAATCAAATATCAATGATTAACTACATGAACATTTAGAATAGTGGAAATACTCATTCCAATTTACTCATAATAAATCCTATAAATCTCATATTTTTTCACTTTGAACTAAGAAAATACATCATTAATATGAATTGAGAAAACAAAAAATATGAACAAACTCATAAAACATCATTTGTGGTTTTCAAGCTTGTTTCCCAAAGTCTTTACTAATAAAACTATCCCAATACAATATATTTATAACACTCTAATGGGCACCAATGAGATGTGGGAGATTTGGTAAAGTGATTTAGTTGTTTTCAATCTCACCCAAGTTCAGATCACTTTGGGTGTGTCAGGCTAGTTGTGGTAATATATGGTGTATTTGAAGCCCATTTGACATATATGGTAATTATGAGGCTAGTTGTGGCCATATGTAGTGTATTTGAGAAATGTTGGCTATTTATATGGTAATTATCTAGGGATATTGGGCCTTATATGTGTCTTAGACTAGTTCATAGCTCCGGTCAAAAGTGATGATCAATAAAAAAATAACATTATGATGGTCACCACCTTCCTTTTTAAAAAGTATGTGTGTGATCACTCATTTAAAATATATTAGATCTTAATATATTATAAATCAACTCAAAATAAAACTAGAGTTAAAGCCAACTTTAATCTAGAAGAGATAAACTAAGAAAATATCTCCACATTGAGTCATTTAAGCTTATCCTTGCCTAAAATTAGGTTTTCTGGAATATTATGAAAGTGTCACCTAATTTTGTCCATGATTTTTTTTTAATTTTTGTCACTTTTAGACTTCCATAATGGACTTTATTTATGTGGCCATTGTCTTGTGCATAATGGGGTCACTTATGATTTATTTTCAAACTTTAAATGTTTTTTATGCTTAATCTCAACTTTTATGTGAAATTTGGTGAAGTCTCA
This sequence comes from Torreya grandis, assembly GCA_037957365.1. Classification (NCBI taxonomy): domain Eukaryota; kingdom Viridiplantae; phylum Streptophyta; class Pinopsida; order Cupressales; family Taxaceae; genus Torreya; species Torreya grandis. Next base: position 1,039,446 of record JARHVA010003100.1, read on the forward strand.
TGCATCTATAGGAATTATTACTAATCCCTTGGCTTTAAATCTAATTCAAATTTTAATGGTCTTTATATGTAATAAAAGGTTGCATTGTGATCTTGTATCATTATTTGTTCACTATGAATTTTAACCAAAATGAACATCACTTGTGATCTTCAATGGTCTATGTTCATCGATTGAAGTGAAATTTGAGCCTAAGAAGCCTCTATGTGATCATCTTGAATTATTATATAATTTTATTAGTTATTGTGAAATATGTGAACTTGTGATGGTTTGAAGGGCGATGACGACCACCAAATTTAAGACATTGTGAATGTGACATCATTGTAATCCATATGACATTGGACTTCTTATTTGGTTTTTGATTGGTGATGGTTGTATACCCATCAATTTTAACCTCGTGTTCACATAATCACATGATCATCCATGTGGCAGGATGTGATTATATAGGATTTGATGAGATGACATGAAATGATGGGCAATAACGATAGTCAAATTTAACATAGTGCCAAAAAAATATCTACAGTATACACATGGAAATATCATGGGGCCTTAAGCTCATGGGGTGACACTAATTTTCCTATCAAATTTATCATTATGTTTATTAGATGACATCACCCATGGAGTCTTTGAAATTTTTTTGCAACACATGACCAATCTATTACAACATATGGCATGATCCTATTTTCCATGAGTTCTCAATGTTTGTACAGAGTTCATGAACTTGATTTAATCCCTAAAAATTAAAAAAAAATAGAAATTAGCCTTTTTATTAAAGAATACATGTAATAACACTTTTCATATAAAACATTAATGATGAAAATGTGACCAAAGCAAATGACACATGTTGATCTCCTATAGACCACAAGACATACAGTCATGGAGTAATCAACTTGGTTTTTTTTAATGCAGACCCATTGAGTTTGTTTTTTATGGTTAATAATTAGTCATGTCCATGAGCAAGGGTCACAAGGTCACAAATATATTATGTGTAAAACCATAGTGAACTTAAGTTTAGGATATATGTTTTAAAAGTGGTTGCAGTGAACATTAGAAATTTAGATTGGCTAAGGTGATCGTGAATATTAAAGGGTAATGCAGGGCCTTAGGATCTAGATTAATTAAAGATATGTGACTGCAAATATTTTTAAATATAATCCCTTGGGGTTTAATTAATAATAAATTTCATGTGGTTAGGGGCATATTTAGTACTGGGATAATATGAAAGAAGACCACTAAGTATAATGTTAAGCTTGGATTATTTAATTATGAACCCTAAAAGTATAATGTAATCATGGTACAACCTATGATTTTAATTTTATTTCAACTTAGAACCCCAAACTGTGAAATGAACTTTAAAGTGTGAGATAGACCTCAGATGCTTAGTGAAAATATAATTATTGTATCTACTCAAGATAAAAGAGGGTCCATATTTTTATAAATAAATAGGGGCATGTTGGTCACAAAAAATGGTGACTTTTAGGGAAAACATTGACATGTGTTTTAGTTTTGAAATAAAACCAACAATCATGCAAGAAAGTTTCACAACTTCAAAGTAAACCTAAAAATAAGCTTTAATTTTATCACATATTTCATAAGCCTTAACATCTAATAATATTTAGAAGTGTGTGTATATTAACTCATTTACTTTGTCTTTGAGGTTTTGGATATAATGCGAGATCAATCACTTGGTCAAAAATTCTGAAGGGTATTTTAATATTTTTTTATTTTTATTTTTTATGGGAATGGCTCAGAAGTGGAAGGCTTGGACATTTATCTATTGTAAGCGAGGCATATATAGCCTTGACAAAGATACCTACAGCTCCATTCAAGGCCTTGCTCCATTGTCAACTAGGTGTCCATAACCCTGATATAAGGTTGCTTAAATCACCCTTTTAGAATATTTTTTTTATTTTATTTTATTTGAAGATTTAAATTTATCCTCTTTCCATTTGTTTATTTTTTATTTTTTAAATCTTTCAAATGGTTGATAACCAATATACCAAAGTATATGAATGGTCAAAAATTTTAGTTATAAGTGATCTTTCATTTCTTATTTCATATACCTCTAAGCAATACTTAATGTGAAAAGTGTAGTCATGACTCTCTTTTAATGTAAGGACCATTTTCAATTCATGTGATCATTCTAAAACAAAAATCCAGTTCTCTCGTGAAAATATAAATCAATCAAACATGACATCAATGTTCACCCGATATTTTAATAATTTTCCTAAAATTTTCAACATTTTCAAAATGGAATTAATTATTTCTAATGAATTGAATGTGATAACAACCTCTATAGATTGGATTTTAAAATGTGGGTGAAAATGGAAAGTATGCAAATGATGTGTAGAAGGATGTCCCTTTTTTCTCTTATATCTTTAGTAAGACTTATTACATTACTCCTACTTCAATAAAACTACTCTTCAAAAGAAGGAAAAAATTACTAACTATGAAAGATAAAAAACATAACAAAAATAACCTAATCTAATATACTTTGATATTAATCTACTCTACACTAACAACTCATAGTTAAAGTAAGAGGGTGAACTTGAAAACTCTATATGAAACATTTCATATTTCCAAGTAAAATAAAACTTTCACCATTTATAGTCCTTAATCTTAAAAATAAAACATATTTATATTTTATCAATAGATCATCAAAATTTATCTCCCTGAATTAACAAGTATTCACAAACTTTTGTTTAACATAGTGATTCTTCCAAACATCAAATCATAAAAAACATTGGTGTCACGTAAATATACCTCAAAATCAGTCTAAATTAATTCATGAGATTATTTCACCTGGAATTCTCTAGTGGTGAGATGATTTAGAATTTGAGGCTTGATAAATACCAATTCTTCATGATCTGGATTGTTGCAGAATAGTCTCCTTTTTTAATTCTTCTTTGATCTCCACTTTTTTCATATGTTCAAATTGTTCTTGTGGATCTAAAATATATTCACCATTGCTCCCATTTATTAATCATGGCTCTCCATTTCTAAAGTTAAGGTTTTAATTGAGATATTTTCAATTTCTTGACTTTGAGGATGATGACATCATCATGACCTCAATTTTATTGGAATTTCCTATTTATAAAATTCATTTTCACTAATTTCACATGGAAATTTCACTTAAGCTTTAATTTTATTTGCTTGGTTAATTCATTCTGCTTAGCATTTTTGCACTTTAGGAATTATTTAAGTGCCCTGCTTAATGGGTCTAAAGGCCAATCTATCAATTTGTTAGGTCACAACTTGATTGGAGATGAATTCATGAGAGTTTACTATTGTATATAGGATAATATCCCAGATAGAGATGCCTCAACACAATTTTGGGTACTAATGTCTGATGTGTAGATAAAATTGGAACATTTAGTGATTCTTAGTCTTAAATGACATTGTTTGGTAAAAACCAATCAGAAGTCCAGTTGGAACATAGTCATGGCCAAAATGGGGTGTGTATAGATAAAACCTTCAAATTGGGACACTCTATGTTCTTTAAAACCTACTATGTTATTTCACAATTAATTTCTTGATTTAATAAATTAGCTTCCAAATAATTTGCATGTATGATAACGATTATTCCTCATTTGAATCTTCCTCATTCTTCTACAATTGTTATGGGGTATGGGCTTAATATAAATCATATTTAGAGTTATAGTATACATTAAAAAAAAATCTTTTGCGGCATATTCATTTATATTCATGATAACTTTAGTGGTTCTCTCAATGAGACAATTTGTATTTTGTTCAACAAATGGATTTGCGTATGACTCAATACATTTATTATGAAAAAAATTATGATATGAATGGATACTCATAGGAAATTTCATGTTTTTTGGGGTTTGAGGAATTGTTTTTTATAAATATTTTCAAGAATACATAGTTCATCATAGGTGCAATTCTTGTTGTCTAGGAAGATAGTTTACTATATATTGTGAAAGCCTCTTAATAAGTTAAAACTAATGAATCTACATTGTATGTTCTCAAAAAAATGAATATAATTGGGTATAAATAATTTATGTATATATCTATAATGGTTACCTCTTTATTTTTGTGGTTGAATGTAATGTTTTTATAGATCTCTTGAAATACCCTATGGGGTGTGACCAGCTTATTCAATAAAATAAATGGATCATTTAGTTGTCCAAATTGTATGAGGAATGTATCCTATAATTATTTTCAATTATGGATTGAAATTGATGTGAAATTTAAAAACTAGTCATATTCAGGGCCATCTAATCTGAAAGGAAACAACCTATAGGCTATATCCTCATGTTGAATGTTCAACAATCCTAGAGTATTTTTGAAAGCATGAACATGTTTCTTAGTTTTTATATTATTTTGGGAATTGGGGAGATAATTGAAAATGTTTTTTTAGAGATCATGTTAAGTAATAGGAATGTTTATGGTCATTTTACCAAGCCAAGACATGCATTTTTTTTTAATTTTATGATTTTATATTTTCTATGTATTTTTAACATATTTGACAGAAGTTAAAATGAAACTAATCATTAGGTTAAATTTATCACAACAAACCCTCCTTATGGAACTAAAAATATATTGATGCAGGTTTTATCCATAACAAAAATAATGATTTTTCACATTCTCATTTTAGGATTGTTGGTAATTTAGTCCAAGGGACAAGTTTCAAGTTGTGAATCTCTTATGTAATCATGATGAAATGGTCGTATGTTACCTAAAACCAATCAATAGAAGTTATACCATTGTGGGTTAATATTTGTCTATGAAGTTCAGCCATTTTTTACCAAGTGGCACTTAAAACATCACCTAAAACGAACCAAAATGGGCATTCACAATGATATTATGTTACAATAATTCAGGTTGTCATAAAAAATGTCAAATAAGAGGTAAGGGTAGGGCTTAATTAAGGTTTCATATTTATACTGAGATATCCTTTTTTAATAGCCAAAATTAATCAAATTTAGCATTCTCTCAAACCATAGAGAATAATGAAAGCACATTTAACTATAATAATCAAATCTCATTGCAGAAAATTACAAAATTTCACATCTAATTACAATGATCATAAATCATATTTACCTTTAAAAATGGTAATAATAGTATAAATATTCAATACAAACTACTCATAAAAAAACATATAACTCTCATATAGTGCTCACTTTGAGCTAATAAAGTAAAACATTGATATGAATTGAGAAAAAAGAAAATATGAACAAACTCAAAAAAAATCCTTTGTGATTTTTCAAACTTTTGAAGTTTTCAAAAGGGTTTTAGATATAAAAATATCAAAATGCAATGTATAATAGTCTTAATGGTAACCACCTTGATTTTGAAAAAGCATGCATGTGATCAATTATTCAAAATAGATTAAATCTAAATATATTCTAATGCAACTATAGCTAAATCCAACTTTAATCTATAGAAGAGATAAACTAAGAAAAAGTCTCCATTTTTAGGTCACTTGAGCTTATCCTTTCCTAAAAGTAGGCTCTCTAGAATATTATCCAAATTGTTAATGTGTTTTATCCATGAAAAACTCCCAATTTTGGTCACTTTTAAAATTATACCACATACTTTAAATATGTAGACACTATATGGTGTAATTTGAGGTCGTTTGTGATTTAATTTCAAACTTTGAATGTTTTTTTGTACATAATCTTGACTTTTATAGTGAAATTTGGCAAAATTGAGGTCTCTTCCTTTCTATAACAATTGTTAATGATCCTTGTGCTTTGAATCCAATTTGAATTAGGATGGTATCTATATGTCAAAAATGTTGTATTTTGATTTTGTATTTTTTTATTCACTGTGAATTTTAACCAAAATGAAAGTTATTCATGATATTTAATGATCCCTACTCATCAATTTCGGCAAATTTTTGAGTTGTTGAACCCTTTATTAAATTATCCCAAGTCATTAGATAATTATGTGAATTATTTTTAAATCTATGAATCTGTGACAATTGGATGGGTGGTGATGACCATCAAATTTAAGATATTATAAATGGGACATCTTTGCCATCCATGTGACATGATCATGTAGCCTCAAACATTTTTTATTGGCTATTGTATACACTTTAAATTGGTCAAGCAACCACACATATCATGTCTTTTCATAGTCCTTTCACAGGAGACTCTGACTGGTGAGCATTGTTCACATTAGCTATGTCTTTTGTTTTACTTATCATGGTCTCATTTTATGCTCTAGACACCCTTTTGCTTATTCCCAGTCATCCCAAGATTTTCAAATGGTCATTCCACCTCATCTAGGTCATATTTTCTATGTTAATTCCATCCCCCTATGTATTGAGCGTGTAGGACAGAAGCACTAAAATTGGACTATAGCACTAGACCCTAGGGTGTCTATTTCTAATGCTCATGTCCAATGGCATTTTAAACCCCCAACAGTTAGTTTTCCTTGCTTAATGAGTCCTAAACCGTTCTAAGCTTCATCATTAAGTTTTGTTTATCTTTATAATGTCAGCCAAATGTGAATAAATCTCTCAAATTCAAAACAAAGAGTCTCCTATATAAAATACTTCACAAAGCATTTTATATCTAGAACTTATTACTATGGTACAGTACATAATTAAAAATTAGTTAATAGTATAGCTCAACATTTTGCATCACACATAGACTTGCATGCTTTATCAAGGAAGGGCCTAGGTGAAAATTCATTCTTGCATCTATCATGCATTTTGATTATGCATGTTCCCTAAGGGATAACTACATTGTATCTGAGACCCTAGCTTGAGGGTTAATGTAGGCAGTGATCAAGATAGTAGGGGTTCTAGATCATGCGATCATACTTCACCTAAACTAGTTTTTCCCCCTTTTACTTTTGATGTATTTGTTGTTTCATGTGTGTCGATAGACCCATGTTTTGAAGATTAAAATTTCTATACCATGAGTTCTATCAACATTCAACATCTAATTTTTTATATACAGGCTCACATAGGGATAACAAACAAAACTCAAAAAATTTAAGTCTTTGGGATAACAATGGCAGAAAAAGACTATAGTGCTGGACCCCAAAGTGTCCTATTTTGGTGCTTTTATCCTCTCATTGAATGAAATCCAGATTCAAGTTCCTCACATCTTCCTAGTCTTGTACAGTAGTTTTCAACCCCTGAATTATTTGTCTCAGCTTGTTTTTCCAAATAAGTTTATTTCTTTCCATATGCAATTAATTTGATTAAATTGATAAAAGCCTTTATTTTTACTATATTTGATTGGATTTTTACCTTATTCGTAACCCTTTATTGTTTATGAACTAGACCCTAGTTTTCCAAAAATAATAAAACATTTGGTGAATCTGACTTACTCTGAACAAATCTAAAACCCTATTACACTTAGGGCTTTTCCTTCATATTTTGTGCAAAAACTCAACTTTAAAATTCTAATTTTTTGTATAATTTTTTGTGTATAAATTTTATTCAAATATTGTTTTAGAATTTAAATTATTGTAATAATTTTTAAAATTCTAAAACTCTAACCCAAAAACCTAGATTTCCAAACTAAGTCCTCAAACCCCAAGCCTCCCTCCCTTACAATTTTTAGAAAAATATTTTGAAATTTTTGCAAATTATTTAGAGTATCAAAAATAGTTTCAAAATCTCTATGTTGGTAGTTATTTTGTGCAAAAATTAAATTTCTAATTTCTAATTTTTATATAATTTTTTATGCATTTATCTTATTCAAATTTATTTTTGAATTTAAATTATTGCAATAATTTTAAGAAATTATAAATCCCTAACCCAAAACCCTAGATTTCCAAACTAGGTCCTCAAACCCCAAGCCTTCCTTCCTTGCAATTTTTAGAAAAATATTTTGGAATTTTTGCAAATTGTTTAGTGTCAAAAATATTTTCAAAATCTCTATGTTAGTAGTTATTTTTGCATTTATTTGCTTAATAATACTTTTTCACATTCTCTTTGGTTAAAGAAATAAAATGGCCACTAAGGCACTTCTTCCCTCTCATCCCATAGATCAATTTCTAATATTTTCTTATAATTATGACAATGAATGGACAAAATTGCAAAATTGCACATTAGCTAAAAATGTGGAAAATGATTTCATTGACAATGAAGATAATTACTATTATTGTAATGAGGAATATGATGATACATGTGAAAGTGATAGTGAAGAAAAACTAGATGCATCCTCTTCTCTCAAACCTATCTCTTTTATTCCCTCTTTTAAAGAAAATAATTTTGATAAATGGGAAAGGTACTTTCCACCTAATTGTCCTATGCACAATGCACAAAATGAACAAATTATCATGCACTTCCAAGTGAACCTCTTATTGGTGATTATTTGCTTCCATGTGAACCTAATCTCTCTCTCTTTTGATACTTCTATGTTCAAAATACAATAATATAAATGCAATAAAATCAAATTGCCAATGCATAGTTCAAATGATGCATCTCATGCTCTCAACTATACTTTATCAAAAGAATGTCTAAATAATAACTCTCTTACTCTTATTTCTCATATTATGAATGAAAATAATGCATACACTCCATCTATGGATAACATAGATGCACATAATATTCCAATTTCACATGACAATTTATTACATATTAGAAAAGAATTAAATTCTTCTCGTACACCTCTCCCTAGTGACAATGGAAGTGATAATGAGTATGATAGTGAACATGCAAATGAATATGAAAATGAGAGTGATTATGAACAATATTTTGACTATAATAATGCATGGAATAATGATGATTATTATGTACATAGTGAAGAATAAAATGCATCTCATGTTTCTAACTCTGCTCTCACTTCTCCTCTCAAACATAATGCACTACCAAATGTTGTTTCTACTTTTATGAATGTTTCTATTCCAAATGATGCACATATTAATGATAATATCACATCCTTTACTCCATTAGAATGTGATTCACTAAATCATAAAGATACCAATGAATCTCCCAAGACACCCCCTACTATATTAGCACCTATTTCTCACTCTTCACCTAAAGAGAATGGTAGCCCACATCCCTCTACTAAGGCCCAAGTTACCTTTCCTCCAAAATTTCAAGTGAACACACCCCCTCTCTATGATCCAATTGTTAAATGTAGCATTCCCATGGCTAAAATTAATAATCAAATTCAATGATTAAATTATCCACTTCAAGATGCTAATATACCATCCCATGAGATTATTTTTTTGATGCATGCAGTAGGTGAATTACAACACCAAGTACATCTCCTTACCTTGGGAAAAAAGGCTTAAAAGTCTTGGATGGATGCCAATGATTTACATGATAACCCTCTTCTGAAGACATTTGTAAAAGCTTCATTGCCTAAGCATTTCCAGATGCCATCATTGCCTCACTTTGATGGAATTAGAGATTGATTTTTACACCTTCAAGCCTTTCAAAAGGCTTTGCCATCTCATGTGAGTCCCTTAATTCTACTAAAGTTGTTCCAACAGACATTAGTGGGGGAAGCATAAAATTGGTTCTTTCATCTACTTCTTATTGGTTTCTTGCACACATATGATGACTTAGAGGAGGCATTTCTCAAATATTACATAGAAAATATGGGACCTCATGTTACATATGAGAAGCTTGCCACATTGCATCAGAATACTTCAAAGCCAGTTAGTGATTATATCTTACAATTCAAGATGCACATGTTAAGATTAATCTATAAACCAGCAGATTTAAAAAATTGGCATATCTTTATTAAGGGGCTTCATCAACCTCGCCTCGAGCATATATTATATTAGACATAATCCTCTTTTAGGTACTTATGCTATACAGTTTTATCTTTGGAAAAGAAATTGGGATTGATTGAGGGAGATTCAGTTGATCAAATTGCTCTAGATTTCATAGCAGTACCTCCATCTACAGCTCCTAGTACATAACATCCATAATATCCTAAATAAGATAGGAGACCTTAACCAAAAAATTAACCAATTAATAATAGAGAACTAATTTTTAAAGCATAACCTATAATATGCACTATAGAGAATAGCAGTAAAGAACCACTACAGTTTGATTCAAAGTGAGATAGCCCATGTGTCATATTATCAACACTACTAGATAGGAGGTCAATCACATTACATTTTACTCATCGACGAGATCCACATCTCATATAGAAATAGCCACATCGACCCTTTTGTAACTATCATCATATCCATGGACACAGAGATAATGATTGTTATGGACTCAAGTATTGCATTAATAGATGTGTTGACAATGGCATCATATCATTTACATAAAGGGCATGAAGATCTCCTCTATCATGGATTTTTAGACCTCATTCCTCCATGTCTGAGTCATCTTGGGACATTCCTTTACCAAAATCATTAATTACTCATCATGAGAGTAATGCAGCTTCTAGGACAGAGCCTCATAAGAGATATCATATTCCACATATTAGAAGGTTTAGAAATTAGTAAAATGATAGCAACCTACATATAACAATGTAGTTCGAGGAGTACATAGTGTAATTCCATATATATATCTAGCACAGTCACAGGCACTACAATAAAGTATCGCTCCAGAGAGATATTCATTATGGCCAAGTTTTTCAGGTCCTATCTCACGTAGCAACCCGCTACGATTAAGATTGGGTGAACCCACCTCATAGAGTATTGCTCCAAAGAGATATTCATTATGGCCAAGATTTTAGGGACCCATTTCACATAGCAACCCACTATAATTGAGATTAGATGAGCCACCATCATAGGTTTTAGCTCCATCTCGATCTATCACTACATCATATGCATCATAGCAAAGGCCACAGGGTACTATTTCACACAACAATCCATTACAATTGTAGATAGATGAGCCTTCTTCATAACACTTAGCTTTAGTTGCACATCTCGTAAGGTTACATTTGGTAGAGTCTCCATGCACAACTATAGTTAGTGCACAGTAGATAGTATCAAATACAACATATGTTCTAACATAGCATGAGCAAACTTGTTCAATTAGCCATCAAGGCTCAGATAGTGATACGATACACATTCATATCAGATCAGATCATAGCTTCACTTTACAAGGCAATGATGGATCCAAAGGACCAACCTTTGTATTCTTGAGCCACTCTCGGGGAATTGAGTATAGAAAGCTCTCTTACATCCCCTTATACTAATAACTAACATTCCTAGTTCCAAATAGCCATCCCTATCCAAACCAAATTATCTAAATCTTGAACTTACCAATATCTTATTTTTCCAATCTTAAACCAACTCGCTTTATCAAAATAATTTACCAATTACAAAGCCAACAAATTTTTTGCTCACATATGATTACAAATAAAACCTAACATCACACTTGAACATATCATGAATAATCAAATCACATACCAAAATGTTATCTTACCAAACATATGCAACTTCAAAATCAATTCTAAATCAACTATTTATAACCAACCATTCACAACAAATATAACAATATACTTTAAATCCCATAACACAGTACGCATGAGTCGAAATCAAAACTAGTATCCATGTATATATAATGAAGTTTTCAAAACATATACATCATATCAAAGTACATTCAATCATGAATGGGTGTCAATCCCTCACTCTTAGTCTCATTCTCTCCTCTAGTACTAGTCCCATAATCCAACCTAGCACTCAATGACCCCACACCTCTTCGAGCTCTTGAATGCCTCTTACGATGACTCTCTCACTCTAATAGTTAACCATGCTACTTGTGCAAGTCAGCATACCACCTCTGAAGGTCTATGTACTCATCCATAATCCTCATACTCACTGATCCAAAATTAGGTGGGGGCATCTTATGCCTATCCAAATTAGCCCATAACTCATATATCTCTCTTGCTACTCTAATATATGCAGTTATCACTATAGCAACTCTATCAAACAAATGAGCATGAACATTGACTGTAACTATCACTCGCTCTATCAAACCCTCCTCCACTACATCATCAATAACATGTTGTGTAAGCTCTCAGAGTGTAAACTCAATGATGGTCTCCTAGTACTCATCATCTTCACTTCCTACCCTAGCTTGTGTTTCATCTTGAGCACCTCCCACTCCACCTGCACACAAAGTATGACATTGTGTAAGTTATATACTTTGAATTTAAACTCAAAATCACAAACTTATACATAATTCAGCTATAATTACTATTTCCCTCCCATCATCTGGATCAACGTAGGATTTTCATACTTAGGAGCATCCCCTCCATCAACAAGATATAATGGATCCCACTGATACCTAACCCACCATATGGTATATGCCTCTGTACATCCAACGTCATCTACATCAGGAATATCTATAGACATGTTTTGTGTATCCAAAGGTAATGGTGCTAACTCAACCTCCATAAGCCTCGCATGATCTCCTACTCTCATTAGTGCCCATACACTCCTCACCCACACCCATGCTATAGGGGGTACATCCTATGGTACCCCAAACTATCTAGTCATGTACTCATACTAAAATTACTCATACACTCCAACCTAGTGGTCATGTAGCCAACAACTAACCCTCATATACTGTAACTACACTCCATCCTCAAACCACCCAACAAATCCTCTATAGAGCCTCCATATGATATCATGAGCCATTAATCTATCTAAAACTCATCTATAATGATCTATCCCAGGAGATAGAATAGCCAATATACTCATCCACTGCTCCTCATGGCCATGGAGGTGCCCACTCTAGCTTAGGTAATCCAATCAATTGCATAACTTGTATGTGCTCATAAGCCCAACAGTGCAATAAAGTAGCTACACTCATACCACCACTAAATGCCTCTTATGCAAACCTATAAAGATACCTGTATAGGTGGGAAACTATAGTCCTACCCCGTGAGAACATAGTCCCATATACCTCTACACTCACACCATCACTAAATGCATCTTATATGCAATTGACACTCCACTCCCATCCACAACAATGAATGAGGCCAACAACATAGCCAACCACTTCTATATCATGGAACACTAGACTATACTATAATTTAAAATAGCACATCACTATCACTTCCTCTCTAATGTATACCTAAAGGTACACCAGCAACATAAGAGGATGCATGATTAATAGGTCAGGGGAATGTCCAGTAATGGGACCCATTCCACCTGTACATAATAAATGCTAACAAAGTCATACAATTTGTTCAGATGGGCCATGGTTATTCTAATACTAAGCCTAAATTTGATGATATTGTTGGATGAAATGGCCCCTTTGGGGTTCAGTCTCTTGCCTTTCACTAGCCACTATTTCAATTTCCTATTTGCACTATTATGCTCAAACCATACATTGGTTGAGACTTGATTATAGGATACCTTGGGCACTAGGAGCCTTGGGTATCTCTAAAATAACCTTCTTGAAATATATATAATTAGATTTTTCCATTTTATAAGGTGTAAACAATCCCCAAAACAAGTACCATTAAAGAATAAATATCAAATTAAATCGATACAAAGCATTACCTCTAGTTTAGCTACTACTTGATGGAGTCCCATGGTCTTTATTGGAAATAGGTCATCAATGTATTTCTTATCCTCTTGAGATAGATGATTTTTTGTAGAGTATGGTGTTATATACTCTACTACATTCCAGAGGGATGAGTAGTAAGGAAACTTAAAATCTAGGGCACTTTTGATGAATATTATGCCAATGTATTTTGGATTTACAACAATGGAGTATATAGAAGGGGCTTGGATGTGTGCTAATTTTAGAGAATCCATTTCAATGATCTAAGTTATGTAATTCCTTCATAAACTAATTGGATGCTCTTGCAGATTCATAAAAAAAAGTTAGAGATTTTGGTCACTTGAGAGCTCAGGGTTGTAGTGTTCAATTAATGGTGAAGTGACCTTCCTTTGATTATATTTTACATATATTTCCCAAAGTGTGTGCCTTGAATGCATAATTCATGTGACATAATTTGAATAACAACTTTTGATTTTGTTTTTATTTTAAATTTAAATGTGACAGTCAGCTTTGGTGGGTTTGTGTTTGCCATATGGCAACTTTTCATCGATTTTATATGTTTAATCACTTCTTCAAGATAGGTGTCAATTTATTGCTTAATGACTTTTTCTTTACTATCGACCTCATTTATTCATACTTTGTCTTATCTCCTATATCATGACACTTATTTTCTTCTCATTTACCCGAGTCCTTAAATTTATGATCCAACTTTATATGTTTTATGACTATGAATTAATAGAATTGTGCCATATGGAATACGCTCGGGGCTACGGGAAGTCAGAGGCTTGATACCTTAGTTTTTTGAAATTTGAACTATGTACGTCCTTGGAAAGGCTATAGGTACTTAAATGTTGACATGTGGCATGCTCTTGACACTGCGAAGACTCAAAGACTCAGAACCATGAAACCATTAAGATATTGAATTGATATTTCTCATTTGAATTTCCAGGTTAATGAAATTGTGCCAACTATCAAATCCTTGGAGATTCAAACCTCAGGGCCATTAGAATACAAGGTTATGGGGACATTATACTTTATTTTAACCTTATGGGTTTTGGGTTCACAAAATTGTGCCACTTGTCAAACTCTCAAAACTACAAGAACTCAGAGACTCAGGACCATTAGACTATTAACTTTGTTTTGAACTTCTGAGGTTTTAGGTAATGTGGTTACATCGTGTGGCTTGTTCTCAGGGTTTGAAAATTTTGATGACTTAGAATTTTATTTGAAGCAAACTTTGTCCTGGCTAAACATGGTTCTACCACATAGATTTCTTATGGTGACCCGACTATCAATAAAATATGGAACTTTTGTTGAACTGTAGTAAGTTCTGAGTAACATGGTAATGTTGTTTGTCAGGGTCTCGAAGCTCGAGAACTTTAAACTACTTAGAATCTTTTTTGAAGGCTAAAGGGTTCTAGGTTATGTAATATTGCCACTTGTCCTGATCTTAGATAATAAAGGTAGGGCCTAGTCATGAATACTTTATAAGTTCTTTTCAATAGTCCTGGGAACATACAAAAATAAAAGATAAACTAGGACATGACACATTAGTTACGTTATTCTAAACAAATCATAAAGTTAATTAATAAGAACTATGAAAACTCAAGGTTTAAAATAAATCAAAATCAATGTCCAGTATTCAATTTTCATAATTTGAACCTCTGTAAATGTAGACATCGAGCATAAACCTTAAAGTTTTTCATATTAAAACCAATGTCATGGATCTGTAAGGCTTATAGGACCTTGAATAAATATATTCAAACTATAATGGGTCCCTATTTGATTTCAAAAAATGGTGTGTGTGTTAGGGCACAAAACATTTTGACATCAAAATAGTTCAAGTTTTTTTAAAACTCATTAATAATCCTAATTTAAGTGTCCATACACTTCCCACCCAAATTATGCATATATAGAGAAAATTACTACTCCATTTTTTAAAGGAAAATAATATTAATGATGTCAACTAATAATTAGGATTAGCCTGAAGTTATAATTCCTCTACGTATCAACTTTCCAAAAAAATGAGAGTAAACAAACAAAAAAGTGATGTATGGCATGCCACTACTACTTCATAATTTTGTACTTGAAAACCTTGTATTGATACTCATGCAGTGCATGGTTACGATTGAGCAAGATCATGACACATAACATCATCTCATTGTCTCATATTCTCGCATTTAAAAAGTTTATCTTAATACCTTACAATAAGTAGTTGAGAATGAGTGATATTGTGGCACACGACATGATATCACTGTGACATGTAGTCATTGTGGAAAGACATGAGTACTAAGTAAAAAAAGCAACATCTTCAAAAGTGACAGTGAAATAAAAATTGTTGCAAAGAGGACCTATGAATAAATAGTATGAGTGTCTAGAAAGTGAATACTTTTAAAAGGCAAAATTCGTGAAGACTTCCAACAATGCAAACTTGATGCAACAAGTGGCATCATCTCACAAATTTAGCATCATGTTCATGCCCAATACTGTGAATAACCACAAACAAGGATTTAATAATAATGAAAATTATAAAGACCAATTGTGAAGACTGATGTGGTAAAATCAAAAAATATAAATAAATTTACCATAGTATTATTTCCCATTAACAATAAACAATTATATAAGAATATTATGAATTATGAAGCTAATAATCCAATATATTTTTATCTTGTTAGAATGGGCACATGCTCATTATACATGTCAAGATAAGTATTTTTTTTTATATGGTAAAATGGTTCTATTGGAGACCTCACTCGTATAAATACATTCACATTTTTAATATGAGAAGAAAGAGAGTATACTTAAGGAATTTAATTTTGATGAGGAATATAAAAGAAAGTATGTAATAAAAGACTTAACAAAAAGATTACATTGATCAGATAGTTTAACTTTTCTTTTTCTTCTTACACACAATTATATCATATCGGTCTAGGAATGCCTTCATGCGAGAGTAGAATTCACCCCATGTATCCTTACCCATGAGAATTTAGGAAACCTATTGAGAAAATATAGCTCACATGTTGTACCCTGTGTATTCTCTTGTGCTTAATGTGGATTCATACGATTTATTAGTTTCCATGTGCTTGGCGTGCTTAACATGCTTTCTATTATCTGATATGTTTTTTTTGTCTCTTATATATATTCTAGTTGACTTCTTCTTTGATGTGCATTCATAGTGCCTGTTATTATCTATATGTTCATGTTTCAAGTGTTTGTTATGTGTTTGGTCATACGCTTAACTTGTTTGTGTTACACTTGATGTGTCATTAATGTGTTTGGTATGCCTGCTAAGTGCTTGATGTGTCTTCACTATATTATGTGCCTCTTGTGTGTTTGATGCACTTTCACTTCCTTATGTGTCATTTTTGCACTAGGTGTGATTTCATTATTTTATGTGCCTTTTATGTGTTTGGCATGACGTCTATATCTAAATTATTTGGTTTGTTCTTGGTCATATTTATGACATGTCTCTTGTTATGATTGTCTTCATCAGGGGTTTGGTGTGTTTTATGGTGTTATGATCTATATCATATACAATGTCTCTTATTGCTTGCCTCTATTGCCATGATTCCTATTCACATATCCATTAAGGGTAGGATCTTATATTTATGAATTTTCATTTTTATATCTTATCCTAATGATCCTCACATTGCTTATAATTTGAGTTCATATGGGGATCATTGATATTGATCTTACATTCCTTATTTCAAAGACCCATATAGGGTAAATTATTCATGAGATATATGTTATGATGGTGATAACTTTTTCTATTATACACTAATGATTTCATCTCTTTATCTTACATATGATGTGTTTAATCAAATTATTTTGAGATGCGTGCTTCATACGTTCATCCCAAATATTAAAAGGGGCCATACATCCAAGTCATTATATTCAAATACATGTTGGCGAGACATGTTCTACCATGGTCATTAGAATGGATTTGCAGGTTCATGACTTAACTCGAATTTCTAATGATTCATATTTTATTTAGATGTAGAAGCCCATATCTAATAAGGTTTTCTAACTCCAATTTACATTGATATTACATCAACTTTATTTTGGATTGCACTCAAGGTTATATTTAGTGTTATTTAGAGGAGTAGTTTGAATTTTATATATCTTTTATCTAAAATATCACTAAAAACTTGCACTCATAATTTTGTTGGGGACTTAGGAAAGTTGTGGAGGTTGGAATTTACTAGGATGCATAAATTTGTGATATTACCTATCATAATTAGGTATAATTTTTATATTTTTGCATGTTTCAACATATTATTATTATTTAGAACTCTTTTATGTATGTGTAGAAAAAGAAAGAATATTCTAACATGATTCACAAATACATTGAAATTTGCTTGAAGAATTTGAAGAAAATAAAATTTTGTATCTATACCATATCTTCTTTTAGTTTGATATATATGCACACACACACGTCAAAATCTTTTAAAATGTAAACACTTTAAAATAACTCCCACATATTTATTAATTATTAAATTGTATATTTTTAAAATATTTGTATACATATCAATTATTAATTTTAATTAAACATTAGTCGTAATGATGTTAAACGTTCACACAATATCCTCCACTTATCAAATTCTTTCTCCTCAAATTTCCCACAACTCTACCCTCTTTGAACGAAAGAAACATGTAGAACTATATATGACATGCATGTTTGGAGCATAAATATACAATCCTAATAAGGATCATTTGGGCCCTTCTTCCGCTCACGCTTGCTTCTTTATTTATTTATTTATGGTCTTGGAAGTTTAGTTACAGAGCCCGGAGCGCGCTGCCCGCTGCCCGCTGCCCGCTGCCCGCTTGCCCCCACCCCCCACGGGTCATCCATTCTAAAATAGCGGGGCCGATGGCTACTTTTTGTTTTCTTTACTCGGAGAATATGCCGCACCGGTTGACCAAATGCCGCTAATTCAGATACGATACGGCGGGCGCACTTTCATCCGCTATCTACGCTCAACGCCACGGCCCACGACAAACAGAAATCGTGCGGGGATTTCGGATGAAAGATAAAATATTAATTTTGGCGGAACGGTGGATTCACCGGCCGGCCGGCGGGCAGGATGGTCCCTCGGCGGCCGGCGCCGCTTGTTTCTGTTTGCGCAAGTGTCGAGCTCGTGCCGTCCACATTATAAGGGTTGATTGCCACGTGGATGCTGAGCTGCAACTTCTCAATAGAGTTTGTCTCTATGGCCTTCAACTGTGTCTTACGTAACAACGTATGCTTTGGAGCAGTTATACCTGGCTGACATGTCATCGTGTCACGTGTCGTATACGAAGACAGGCTTCCGGGGAAAGCAATGATAAAAAATCTTGAAAAACATTTATTTATCCAAAATGGAGGGAACAGGTGTCGTTATTGAGTGAGTATATCCAAAATGGCCTTTCGGGATTGGAAAAGACAAACCCTTTGACTCTGCCTTTGCCTCTGATGACGATTACTTTACGTTGTCGCCGATGAGAATTGAGTTGGTAAATGTGAAATAAATCAACGTCATGTCATCCCACAATTCTTATTACTCCCTCCATAACTATAGTAGCGTTCCCTGAATCTCAATTCTCAATTACTCATTATTATTATTATTATGGTAATCAATATTTGTTTGCTTTGGGGTTGTGCAAAGTTTTGTTTTTTTCAATTTTTTTTATTATTATTTTTTAAAAATTTATGGGAAATATAAATCTCAAACATTCATTAGTTTGTGGTATTTATATTCAATTAAAAATTAAAATTAGGTTTCAAAAATTATATTGAAAATATTTTGTTTTCACTTTTTTAAAAATTTTAATTAAAAATGAATAATAATATTTATATATTTATTTTTTAATTTGGTTGGGGTACAGTGAGTGTAAAATATAAAAATTATAATTTTTCAGTTAAGATTTAACATTAAATTGTTACGCATTATTGATAAGCAACATCTAATATCATACTACATTTAACTTTTCTAGATTTAAGGCATTCGTTTAGTTTATTTATACTATTTTTAGTACACCAAACAATCTACAAAAAATACAACATAAAATAATTTAATCTATCTATAAGTCATCAACGACATGTTAAAGCGAAATCAAACAACATTTCTAAAAACACTAAATAAATGAGACCCCTAGAAATCGATCATGATATCTTCCGATATATTTTACTTTTACTAATTATCAACAACTTAAACAAAGCTATAATCTTAAATATAATTTAAAAAAAAAAACTGTCACATTTATTTATATCCAACAGTCCATAAGGCAATCCAACATGGATAGAGACTCTTATTTATCTGATTCAATAAAACAACCAAGACTTAAAGCAAAATGCAAAAGAAAGGTGAATAATTAGGACAATACAACAAAGACAAACTTTGATGCTTGTTGCTCGTAAAATCAAAAGCAAAGGGGCATTAAGATTGTGAGGGAGATTTTATAAGTTTGAATAAAAATATTTAAACTTTAATACATATATACTTTCAATTTATATATTTTATATTTACAATATCAACCTCTACAAGATTAACTGTAACTAAGCAATAACTAAGCAATACCATTAAATAAAGGTATGTGATATTTTTTAATCATTTAAGTATAGAAGATTTATTAGAAATTTTTTTTTTTTTTAAAATGTTGAAATAATTTTGTATCAATTTTTTTGGTGATGCATTTTATATTAAATTTTTGCCATTTCATTAAAAAATATCAAAATATATTAAATTTGACATATATTCTTTTATGATGTAGAATAACGTCACATTTTGCATCAAGGTAATTTCTCTCTAAAATAAAATAATTTTTAAATTTGGCACCAACCATTCACTAAAAACATCCTTCAAAATCCTTTGAGCTCCCTATGTCTTGTAAAATGGTCCACATGTCACACTCATTTGATTTAGTTTGTTACTTTGCATATCTTCCTAACATAAATGAAATCATCGGTTGTTATAGACTAGCGACCTCCTGTACAAATTGGTGGTTTCAAAACTACTACTTGCATGAAGCAACAGTTCCGTCATACTCCAAGAAAAAGGTCTTCTGACTAATGGAGCATAACTAAAACCATCCTTCATTTCCACATGCGCAATGTTTGGAGAGATGAAAAGTTGCACAATGCAAAACAAATGTGTACAAAAACTCAAACTTGTGTATTTAAATGATGCAAGATAGCTTGTGAACCCGAATACTCTTGTATCAATTATCTTATCTCACTCTCCTCTATCTTTTCTTGTCCTCAGGTTTTGTGTCTAAAGCCTCCCATAGATTTTTAAATTGTATGGAGTGTTGGGACACTCCTAGGCTAATTGGTGTGGTTCTTTCTAGCTCTTGCCCATACGACCCTTGTTTTATTTTTTAATATTTTAAATGAATTGGATATAGGTTTGGACACCAATAGATTCTTAATTTGAATTTGATTTGTCTATGAATACACAAGCATTTTAAGTCGTTTTATTAATAACCAATAAGGAAGTACAGTAAACATTCTATAGAGTAAATTATTAATTATTCACACAAATTATAGAAGAAATCAAGCAATCATTAGAGAATTCATTGAAGCACACACATTTAAGTCTAGACATACAATGTAAGACATTGGTTTGCATGTTATTGGAGTTACTTTAATTATTGAGATTTGTTGTTTTCGATATTGTTATTGTCTAGAGGCTTGACAAGTATTAAGGTAGTTTAACTATTCTCTAATGTAATGCATGTCTCAAAACATATTTTATTTTCCTTAAGTTTTAAGATATTCTTATCTAATCAAGTCAAGAAAAAGATTTTTATTTTGTAAATAATCCAAGCGAAAATGTGATAAATTGAACAAGATTTTTGAAGATCAAAACTAAGGGATTATAGTCATCAAAATTTGTTTAAGACATTATTACATTTTATTTGACCAAAACAATCTCTACATCTTTTAAGGAGTACAAATCATTCTTTAAAAAAATTATTTATTTTTCATATTTTTTTAACATCAACCTCCTATCACTTCTAAATGTACATTTCCAATATCACATATCAATATTTAACAAAATAAAACCAAATAATCTTAAATCCTATGTATTAATCCTACTTCTAAATTTTAAATTAGTCTCGATTCTTATTTTGCACACGTTATTTAACTTAATTAATATATATATGTATATATATATATATATGACTATTTAATATATTTCCATTTACCCCTATTACACCAATTTAATATATAAAGATTCCATTACAAAAATGCACATAGGTATACACTGTTTTCCCAATTTATATTTGTTCAAATAGATGTATATAGGCTCCGCTTCATTCCAACATTTGACTCGACCTTTTAACCCAGAAGTTTCCAAAATATACTGTTTATAAATGTCGTGATTTAAATTTGACGGGTCGTATTGAATGTTTCAACGGTAAGACATATTGGAAATTTTCTAAAGCGTATAGAGAAAATTTGGGCGGACTGTCAAATATTAGGTAGGATTATGGTGAATATATGTTTAGGGTTTCCTTCTTTAAAGACGGAAGAGGCTTAAATTCTAGAGGGCGGCAATGTTGAACGTATAACTGTCATAAATTTTTTACCGCCACCGCCACCGCCACCGCCACCGCTTGACTTGTTTATTAAAATAGCCGTTTTCTAGCGACAGCGTGTGTTTAGTTTTGAGTCCCAATATAACGCGCGGAGCGAGGCCCAGGGGTTAAATTTGACGGTTACCTTTACCCGTCAAGAAAATTTTTTGTGACGGTTTTCAAACTAATGTCACTTTGTATGTGACGTTCCTTTTTTATTTTTGACTTTCATGTTTTATTTTGGATTTTTCTGCTACCTTTTGTCTTGGTCTTGTTTTTCGTCGGGTTTATTTCTTGCTCAAGTTTTTTCCAACTCCAACAGTTATTACCTGCTCCAACAGTTACTACCTGCTCCAACAGTTACTTCTTAGCTTTGTCCCCTACCCTTTCCGAATTCCTTCGGACTTTTTGTTAATGGTACGAAACGTACTCTATACATAGAAATAGTAATGATGACCTTTATGTGAAAATGAGGGTGTGCTAGCTTTAGCTAAGCCATTAAGAATTGTTATTTCTAGAATTTAATTTATTACATTTTATTGATGAATAAACATGCCCTTAATAAACTTTATGAGTAAAGGTATGTATCCAATTAAAATTATTTGAATTTGAATTTGAATTTTATTTTTTATTTTTGATATTCATGAAAATTTATTTTTATTTAGTTGGTGTAATATTTATAATATATTTTTTAAGTGTGGTAAGAATATTAATTAATATTTGTTAAGTGTTTATTATTTTAGGGTAATCAAGTTTTTTATTATTCGTAAAAATTTAAAACAAGTTTCATAAATAATGATTTGGATTTTAACGATATATAAGTTACAAGATTTGATACTAAAGAAAATAACAATTGATATTGGGAACTCTAAATGTCAAGGACCCAAATTGCTGTTACTGATATACTTTTAAGTGTACCATAGATTATAGGATACACAATAAGCATATATATGCTTATTGTGTATCCTATAATCTATGGTACACTTAAAAGTATATCAGTAACAGCAATTTGTTTTTGAATGAAACACTTACCTAAATTTATCAGGGGGGTCCTTGACATTTAGAGTTCCCAATATCAATTGTTATATATATATATATATATATATATATATATATATATATATATATAAGCAACAACTAGAAAATAAGTTTTTAGTGCATACCGGTTCTCACCAACTAAAATGTGTTTGAAATGAAATTCAAATGAGTATATTTACTATACAAGCCCAGAAAGACTTCAAACAACTTTTCATATGTTTATGATCCAGTATTGGTTTATCCAACCCTTTGTAGGTCGTTGAATAGGTGATGAATGGGCGTCTACTCGAGAATAACATGAAATCCAAAATGCACTCGATGCTTTACATCCAAATCAGCATGTATTATCTAAAATTTGTATTCAACGATTTAATCCACTCTAGAAATGGTAAAGTGGTTTTTTTTGGTTGAGTATTTAATGATTTAATCAATTATTGTGATAAGTGAAGAGAAGGGAAACTAGATTATAGAATTTCGTTAATCCGAACTCCAAAATTCATATTTTCAAATTTAAAAATTTAGAATGGTATAGATATGGTTCCATTATATTTTTAAGGGCGAAAATTACGTGAACGAATAATATTAAGTATTTTTAGTGCAACAGATACAAATTAAGAAAAAAATATGTTTTGTAAAATGGGAAAGAAATATATTTACCGTTATGGCTTTGAGATTGAATTTAAACGCCCCAGGATGGTTCTCGTTGCGCTTGTTATGCCTCAAGATTAGCGAGGCCAGCTGAGGGATATATTGCCTTGACAAAACATGATAAACTTTCGGTCATATTAAGGGATTGTTGAGTTGGTTTTATTGAGGAGGAGGAGAGGTGTTAAGTGAGAATGTACCTGCGTAGCTTTCCCCTGAGAGGAAGAGGTCTCTAGTCTTGTACTCTGGAAACTTGTCGAACCATTTCAGAAGAAGCGCGAAGGTTTCATTGGCTGTTCAGAGTCGAACGCTTGAGAAGGGATTGTGAAAAACACTACTCAGGATTGAAACAAAGTTAAGGAATTTTCCATTTCCATTTCGGTCTGTAGGCGAAAACACATACCTACTCTTTCATCATTGTACGAGTATGCTGATGCTGATGCTGATGACGATGAAGAGTTGGAGTAAGACCATCCTACTCCGGCGGGAGAGTCCACAAGCAGAAGGTTTGCGCAGGGAAGAAGATTTCAATGCAGGCTTGCCATCTCATCGATGATCGGCCATATTGATACGGGAATAAGCCAAAGTGCTATTATTATAGTTACAACTTACAGCGGACTGGGGACCTGTGGACCTGTGGCGTCGGGGAGGCAGAGGATAGAACATTAATGAGATTGAGAAGTTCGAATCTCACTGTTCATGATTTCTTTGTATCCTCCTAGCGGCGGAAGATTTCTTGAACTCTGGAGAATTGAAGTGAATTTAATGTGGACTGCAAGTCTGCAGTCTGCGTTGAAGAATGGAGCACCTGTAGGTTGTAGACTCACAGTTCACTAGCAGTAGCAGCGTAACAGGGTAATAGGGAGCACTAGCAGGGTCTAAGTCCTTATTATATAAAACGTCCCTTTTGAAAACTTAGACGTCATAATGACAGTCTTCAATAAACTCTGCCTGTCACTTGATACGTTTGAAAAAAAAATCCACCTGTATTTTACGTTCAAATGGCTCAAAACGCCTAAACCAGCGTCAAATTTAACCGCTGAGCGAGGGTAGCGGTGGTCTCTTTCATTTTGAATGATTTTTGGCGGTGCCGCTGCAAATGTCCCACCTCCCTTTGCAACCCTGCAGTACGACATCGCTAAACTTGTGGAAGTGTCAAATTGTTTACTGTTTGCCGTCCACATCGGATGAGACAAGTTTTCATTGTGGGGTGAGTCTTATCCGACTGCAGAGTCGTATGCTTTGTGGATTACCTATTTTTTTATTGGAAAAAATTCACTGCAGTTTTAAAAAATGAAAGATAGATTTTAATGTCGTCGTCTACGAGACCAAAGCATTGTATGGGACCGTGGAAAAGTAGCAAGGATGTTCCTTCCATAAACAACCATTAGAGATAAGGGTCGATTAAGTATTTTTTTTAAACAATTTTTGGTCAAATTGTGCTTAAACAAACAACGCAATGCATGGCTGAGGTTATGACATAATTATTATAGGTATATTTTGATTGATTTAATTTTTCAGGGTTTTATATAAGTAATTTTTATATTTAGATTAAAGGGTTGAAATGTTTAAATTTTTCAAATAATACGTAATAATTAAGCATTGATTCGTTATAAATTTTGATATTATTTAATTTTTAAAAAATAATAATAAATATGTATAAATATAGACTTATGTAAAAAGTGATTGTTGTAGATGATTTGGGTTTTAAAAATTGGGTTTTAAAAACTAGGTTTCGGACATGTCTAAGTGTCGTAAACAAGGTTCTGGGATTTATTTGCTCACTAGATAGTAGCGCCCCACCTGGACAGTAGCGCTATACTGTTGTAGTGTCCTCAAGTGGTACTAGTGTCCTCTTTGTGAGACTGTTCCTATTTTTTAGGAGCCCCTGAACCTGTGTTTAGGTCCTATTCTTGCACGCACAAAAAATAGAACTCTGTGTTGTGCTTGAAAAAACTGGTTTAATGTGCAAAACCCTAATCCTCCTTGCAAGTATGACATGAACAATAAGTGTGTGTTTGTTAGTAGGTTAGGCTGGACATCCTCAACACTCCACTGTGAAGAGAGTTGCCTACATGCCAATACTCCGAGGAGGGATTAAACTCGATGTAGTTCTCCCACCTAGTGCTTGGTGCAAGTGCAAATGAATGTTAGAATGAAAGTGGACTTGGATGCCTTGAATGTGCTTGAGCTTTGAAAACTTTGAAATCTGGGTTAAGGGCTGTTGTAAATGGTAGTATGTAGAAGTAGGGCAGAATAAGGATCAAATGCCATAATTTTGCTCGACTTGTCTTTTCTTTGAATAGGCTTTTGCATCTATTTTCCATCTAGTAAATAAAGGTCAAATAAACTTGTATTTATAAAGATCTGTAGCTTGTGCATATAAGAAAATGTGCTTATGTCAACCTTAGGAGGGGCACATGTTTGAAAAAATATTTGTTTGGGAGAGTTAGGGCAAAGGACAATAATGCCCAGTTGGGGATACTAGCACCATGTGGTTGTAGTGTCCCAAATGTGACGTTAATGTCCACCTGACACACTGTTGGACAAATTGGGTTAGGATCTGGGAAAGTTGTCTTGGGACTATGTTTGAACTGATTGTAGATGTATGTGCAAATACCACTTTTAAGTGATTATATTTGCCCCCCTGCCTCCCCCCCACCCTATGCTATAAATACAAAAAAATGAAATAACTAGTATAAAGGAAAAAGAAACATATCTGGACTTACCTTGAAAGTGAATCCTATGTAATTGAGTATGAGTATGTGAATCTGGGTCTACGTATGTGAAACATGATCCAAAGAAATGACCCACAATGAAACATGCAAAAATCAATCCTTACTTAAGAGATGATCAAAAGTAAAAGACTATGCTGAATAAAATAACTGAGTAAAAAGAGTGGAAAGAAATGAATACACCTCGTTAGGTACGCAAACCAATGCATGAACCTAGTGACACCATGTGTGTGTGAGTGTACATAGTGATCATATCCTTGAATAGTTTGGATTGAGCCAATGGCTCTCGCCTAATCCTCATATGGGTGACTCAAGAACTCAATCCAGTTTTCACTCCATCATTGCCCACCCCTGCTCGGGGGAACATGATATATGAATAACTTGGATAAAACTATGTGTGTCTAACCCTCTCATGTGGGTGGCTCAAGAACTCAAGTAGGCCATGACTCCATCATTGTCCACTCGTGTGAAGTAGATGCATCTATAAATGAACTGCACAAAGTGTTGAATGTATCTAATTAAGTAAATATAAATGTGTATGTCAGCTCCGTGGCCACTCGGGTATATTAGGTAGCACTGGGCCACTCGAAAATGCTAACCACTACAAATAGAGTAAGGCATGAATCTGTTGACAACATGAAATATGATAACAAGTGTATAAAATGTAGAGAATGACATGGAGTTTGTCATTCCATCTGATCAACCTGTGTGTAGCTGAGTATATGGAAACTATGTGTCACACACATGCTCCCAAATATGATATCTGAGTATATTGAATCTAAACTGAGTATGTAATAACTAAATCTATGTAAATGAATTGGATGTGAGAGCGATCATGTCGTGCATGATGCCCCTAAATCTGAGCTAGTATGAATTTGAGTTGAAATGATTGTCTCTAAGAAACATCTGAACATAACTATCAAATATGTGATTGTATATGTGCAAATCTATATTGTACTTGGTGTACTAGTCTAGCTACTCTAGATTGCCCTAAAGCTGAGGCTACTAGATAGTAGCAACCTATAGTGGATAGTAGTGCCTTGTGGTGTTGATGTCCCAATTTGGGTGTTAATGTCTGCTTGGTCTAAAATCTCGATGATCTAAACTGATTATGAGTCTCTATTCTTTTATGTGTCTGATTTTTGAAATTGAGCCTCTATGCTAATTTTTTTTTGTGAATAAAAAAGTAGATAATTGATCTCTGTGACAAACCCCTGTGAATGTCCCCTCTTTTGAAGGTATTGTGAAACTTGTGTAAGAACTATCCTTAAAATAAATAGCTTTGTAAAATATGGTAGCCATAACATTTGTATGATTTTCCAATACAATGTACAAACATAACATCAGAATGTAAAAGTATCTGAGCATAAGTAGGTAATCTAAGATGTATGTTGTAATCTAGCATTGCACAAGGGTGTCAGGATAGAGTAATCAATGTATAACAATAAATCTGAGTAACTACCTAGGGGGATGGGGCATGATGTCCATCACAAAACCCAAGTAGGAAGGGTAGATGCATGAGGTCCCTCATGGCATCGAAAACTAGTGTGTGTGTAACAAGTAAATACAAGTGTCATGGTGAAAAAGCATACATAGAAGCACATGAGGCATGCAAAGGTAGGATAAAGGGCCACAATACAAGGGACATGGGCACATGTCACTAAATTTGGCAATGAAGACATACAAGGACATGCTTAAATGTCCACATACACAAGCAACAAGCAATTTGGCTTAGAGTCACATAGAAGGACATGTTCAAATGTCTACATATAGAAGCAAGAAAGCACACACAAGGGACATGGACACATGTCCAAGGCATATAAATAGAGAAGTGGCGTAGAGCCAAAGAACAATGGCATATTCAAATGCCCTCAAAGATGGAAGAAGCATATGAAACACAATCAAGTCTAATCTAGGATAAATATAAATGAAAGTGTGTATAACTGTGTAGTAAAAATCTATGTAAATGTTGGATACACATATGATGAGTCTAACTACTGATATTCAACAAAAAATCTAAGCAATGAGTAGTAATGATCAACATCAAGATATATCAATGCGTAAACTGGAATGTATAACATGTAAGGGTAGAACCTGGTAATAGCAACTGTGTATGATATGCCCCCGAGTGGGCACATGTATCAAATGTATAAACTTGGATCAGTGTATATGCCCAAAATGGGTGGATAATAGCAAATCTAGATCAGTGTAGTGGACTAGAGTCTTGTATGTAATCTTCAAGCACTCGACAAGAACAAGTGAAGCACATGTGTATGATAAAACCAACTATACTAAGATAGTTAGCAATATGCAATATATGGCAAGTAGTAGAGATGTAAACATAGAAATGCATATAATCTATAAATTTTGTGTTTTTGAGTAACATTTGAATGTTTTTATATTTTGAAAATTTATTGTTTTTTAAGTATAGGATATGTACAAGCAAATGAAAATAAACTATGTACAAGGAGCGAGAGAGAGAAGGAATTATGTATAAGAGTAGGAACCATACTAGCCAATGAGTCTCATAGGAGACTCATTATCACCCTGACCTGTGTCTAATAGGGGAACTGTGATCATGCTTGTGGTATGAAAAAGAAAATGTGAGCCCATGATCTATTGTGGAGTAATCTATGTCTAAAGCTGCTTGTGTAGTGATGCTATGATGTTGTGGCGCTGACTATGATGCCCTATGAACTATATGGGTCTTAGGGACCCATATGATAGAATAAAAAGGTGTAGGTGATGTAGGTGCCCTATGTTGAAAACCCATAGAACCCAATAAAATTGATCTCGACATAAATTGACTAGAGGAAGGTCCTCTAGAATCTGTGATGTATCTTTGACACAAGGGTCTCTCTAGTAATGGTCATCATGGGAGAGTATGTGTACTTGTAAATATCATAGGAGTAGACCTGGCATGTATTGGTGACTTTGTTAAACACTGTGGTGTATGCATAGGATTTATACTCTACTATAATTGATAACCATGCAATACTAGTAATAGTGTTGGAACTAAAACTGATGTTTGTACTGGAACTATAGCTAGAAATTGTACTAGAACTGTCTATGGGATGGGAAGAGGATACTCATATAGGAAACCCTCAACCTTAACCACTTTATTATCATGTATATACTTCATTCATTGGTATAATGTAGATGGAATGGCTCGAAGTTGATATAACCATGGCTTGCCCATTAATATGTTGAATACACCTACACTAGGTACTACTAGGAACTGAGTGGCTATATGTGTCAGTCCCACCTGTAATAAAAGCATAATATCCCCTATAGAGCTCTGAATGTGGTCATTGAAACCACTTATGACTGTATTTATGGGGAATATATCCCACTTTGTGTAGCCCAAGTGTTGTAAGAGTGTCATAGTACACATGTTTATGCTTAACCCATTGTCAACCATAACATTGTGAATAGGATGGTGGTCTTTGTATGCTCATATGAAGAGCGCATGTAAATATATGGCATCATCCATAATCTCCTACTCTAAAAATGTGATAAGTTGTCTAGGTGGCATTGTAGTGTGATACATGCCAATAATGTTATGTAGTGTATGTGTCTCCTCTGTAACTACATGATAAAAATATGGTGGTGGATGCACTTGGTATGAATAGTGAACATCTAATGTGCCCCTTGCCTCATTCACTGTATGCTTTAGAAAAGGATCTAAAAATGTATTTAGTGCCTTAGCCTCTATTTTTGTTGTTTTGATGCCTCTATGGGTGTGCCCACATCAATAATGTTAGCCTCAATGAGATCTTGTATCTTGTGATTTAGGCTAATGCATCTATTTTTTGTGTGGCCTAATGACCTGTGATACTCGTAGAATGCATTTAAATCATAACTCTTTAGAAGAGGCCACGTCATATCAACCTCTTTAATGGGAGGGAGAGATATGACATTACATTCCAAAAGTTGTTGTAGAACCTGTGATGGTGACTCTAAAAGGTTAGTGAAGACTCTGTGCTAAGGAGTGGATAAAACCAATCTAGGAGATGGCTCGAAAGTTGTGTTGATTGTGGCCTTTTGATCACTTTTGTTTTCTATGGCCCTTACCTTGTAAGGAGGTTTGTTTGAACTCTTAATAGTTGATTATGAACCATTTGTGTACTTGAGTTTACCTATTTATAAGAGCTTAACCTCTCTTTCCTTGATTATGTGACACAAATCGATAAATGTACGAAACTTCTTGAACAAAATAGCTTCATGCAGTGCTGATTATAGACTCTGTTTAAATATATCTTGAAGCTCTTTGTCTACTATGGGGCTAGTCAATTTGGATAATATTATCTTGTATCATAAGACATAATCTGCAATAGGCTCATTTGAATTTTGTTTTAACTATGCCACTTGTGCATATGATATCTTATCACTGATGTTGATACAGAAGTGTGCTA
Organism: Torreya grandis; assembly: GCA_037957365.1. Lineage (NCBI taxonomy): Eukaryota > Viridiplantae > Streptophyta > Pinopsida > Cupressales > Taxaceae > Torreya > Torreya grandis. Next base: position 1,070,252 of record JARHVA010003100.1, read on the forward strand.
GGAACATGTTGGCTAAAGGATTGAATGACATGATAGATAGATTTGGAAAATCATAGAGCCATTGTAGGGCATAATCCTTGAGACTGCATGGAAATAACTTCTTAAGAAGCTAATCATTGGACACATAGTCCAAGCATGTTTCATGAAAGGCTATGAGGTGATGCTTTGGGTCACCCTTGCCATCATATAATGTAAGCTTAGGTGCCACAAAACTGGATGGCAAGGGAGTTGCCGCTATGTGATGTGACAAAGGTATATGCAAGAGAATGTTGGAATCCAAGGCATGTGATAGCCTAGTTGCTCCCTTCTCGAGATGTAAAACCTTAGACTGTAGAGTATGAATCTTATGCATAATGGATTCTACATCTAGAGTGGAGGAAATAACCATAAGTGGTGTATCTATCATTGATGGTTGAATAACAATCTTAGGTTGTGATATCTGAGTTGGTTGAGTTGGCCCCATTGGAGGTGTAACAACATTATTAACTAGAGGGGTTGAAGATTGGCCATTGTTTGTTTTATTCATGATTTTCAATATGGCCTATAGGATCTTTGCATGATCAAGGGGTTGTTCTCGAATTCTATCTCTGAAGCCTTGTAATGCCTCATCTTTGTTCATAGTTATGTCATTATTATTAAGTGGAGGAAGAGTGTCCCGATTCTGAATGTGTACCTCATCTTGATCTTGGTTGTATTATTCATCTTCATATGTATTGTCATTGAATTCCACATAATTAGGGTGTGAAGGATTCATATATGGAGTTTTAATGGGTTTGTTGTCCTTTTTATAGTCTCAGATATCAGGAATTACAATATGCTCTATAGGATTACCACCTAGTCTATTACTTCTTAATGGAAGAGAGAGAGCTTTTTTAGATGACATATAGTAAATAAATTGAAATAGAGCTACTAAAATAAAATATATGAATTTTGAAAAATTAATAGAAGCTAATGAAAATATGAGAAAAAAGGATACAAACCCTAAGAGCAGCTAGGGTTAGGGTTTTTTGAATATAAGGTTTCTTTGCAATAATTTAAATTATATATAAAATAAATTGAAACCCTAATATAAAATTGATTTAATTTGGCTAGATTGTCTAAAAAAATCAAAAAATCAGAACTATGTAGCCCTAAATTATAACATAAAAATTTGGATTAATGCAAGCTAGGGTTTGGAACAATATTCAAAGTAAGACAGGTTCACCAAATGATTTAACCTTTTAGGGTTTTACACAAGTAATTCTTATGTTTAGATTAAAGGACTAAGTTATCTAAATTAGTCAAATAATATGCAATAATTAAGCACCAATTTTTTATGGATTTTGACCTTCTTTAACTTTCTAAGAATAGTAATAAATATGCATAGATGTAGAATTATCTGAAAAGTGATTATCGTGGATGATCTGGGTTGTGAAAATTGGGTTCTAGACAGGTCTAAGCATCATTAACAAGGTCACGAGATATTTTTTCTCACTAGACAATAGAATCCCAAACTAGACAATAGTGCTAGAGTGCTGTAGTGTCTTCAAAGTGGTGCTAGTGTCCTCTTTACGAGACTATTCTTATTTTCTATGAGAACTTGTGCCTATATTTGTATGTCCTATTCCTATGCACATAAAATTTGGAACTCTATGTTGTGCCTAAAAAAATTGATTTAATGTGTAAACCCTAATCCTCCTTGAAAGTATGGCATGAGCAATAAATATGTGTTCATTAGTAGGATAGGTTGGACATCCTCAACACCCTACTGTGAAGACAGTTGCCTACATACCAATACTCTGAGGAGAGATTAAGCCCAATGTATTTCTCCCACCTAGTGCTTGGTGCAAGTGCAAGTGAATGCTAGAATGAGAGTCGACATGGATGCCTTGAATGTGCTTAAAATTTGAAAAATTTGAAATCTAGAATTAGGGATGTTATAGATGGTAGTATGCAGAAGTAGGGTAGAATAGTGTTAAGGTGTGGAGCTAAAAGCTTCACCAAATGAGTATTTTGCAGGTTGCTGGTGTTACACAGTCACCGACGTCGGTCAGGAGTGATCGACGTCGATCAGGAGTCGACTGGGAGACGCCGGCATCGGTTATGTTCAACCGACGTCAGTCAGGTGCAGACAAGTAGGGACCGACGTCAGTCACCTGTGCGTCCAAAATGTTATTTTCATAGACAGAACATAATGTTTGCATGATAGGATTAAGTGATAGTCTTAAGTCCGCATCTCTATTTTAAGTAAGACTGTTTAGAGCCCTTGATTAGGAGGTGCATCTAATGGCTGTAATTGTATGCTCATGTTTCCTAATATTATATATAGGATTAGATCTTCATAGCTTATTGGAATTGAATTGAACAGTACAAGATTGTATATGTGTATCAATCCAGGTTGTTGGAATTGATTGTAATTGAGAGAGAGAACTCTTGAGGGAAAGAGATCTAGAAAGAGATCTGTACATCTGAGAGAGGTGTGGAAGAAAAGAAGTTTCTTCAATGTATTCCTTTTGTAAAGAGTTTAATACAAGTTTTCAGGGTGGTTTCTTGTATCTCTTATTCTTTGCTATTTTTGATTCTAGTTACTTATCATTCTGGTTTAATTCTGCATTTAATTTCTTTCATATAGTAATCAACATTGTTGGTTGATCTCCAACAAGTGGTATAAGAGCTTAGGTTGACTAACAGGTGTTTCAAATCTGGTTAGTGTGTATTGATTACAAGTTACTCACAGGGATTTCTGTTTGAGTGGGAGAAAGCAATGGTAGAAGAAAGTAAACTGAGAATGGAGAAGTTTAATGGCAAGAATTATCAACATTGGAGAATGCAGATAGAGGATTATCTGTATCATAAAGATCTATACTTACCGTTAGGTGGGGTTTCAAAGAAGCCCAAAGACATGGATGATGAAGAATGAGAAGTTCTTGATAGAAAGTCTCTTGGATCTATAAGATTGAGTCTAGCATCTACTGTGATATCTAATTTATCACAGGCAAAGACAATGGTAGAGTTGATGACTACTTTAGCAAATTTATATGAAAAACCCTCAGCTTCAAATAAGGTATATCTTATGAAGCAGTTATTTAATTTGCAAATGCAGGAAGGTGGATCTATATCTAATCATCTAAATGATTTCCATGGAATTGTAAATCAGTTAAATTTAGTCAAAATAGTGTTTGATGATGAAATTAAGGCTCTTTTAATATTATGTTCTTTGCCTGAAAGCTGGCATAGCTTGGTAATGGCAATTAGTAATACTGCATCTGCTTCAAATATTTTAAAATTAGAGGATGTTGTTAGTGTAATCTTGAATGAAGAAATTCACAGGAAAAGCACACAGAAAACATCAGGGAACGCTTTAAGTTTTGAGAGTAGGGGAAGGCCAAAAGAGAAGGGTAAGAAAGGGAGATCAAGGTCTAAGTCAAAGATGAGAGGTAGATCCAAATCTAGAAATGGCAGGAAGCCACAATGCTAGAATTGTGGAAAGATAGGGCACATAAGCAAAGATTGCTGGTCAAAGCCTAAAGAAGACTATCAACATGAAGGTAAAGAAGAAGCAAAAGTTGCAGGTATTGCACAAGATGCTCTTATATTCTCTTTGCATAATAATATAGAATATTGGGTTTTAGATTCTGGTGCATCTTTCCATGCAACCCCTAATAGAGAATATTTTAGTGACTATGTCCATGGAGATTTTGGAATAGTTTATTTAGGGGATGATGAGCCTTGTAAAATTGTTGGCAAAGGAAAAAGTGCAGCTGAAAATGTAGAATGGCAACACATGGGTGTTGAGAGATGTCATGCATGTTCCCAGCTTGAAGAGGAATTTAATTTCTACAGGAAAGTTAGGGGATGAGGGTTGTACAGTAACTCTCACAGCTGAATCTTGGAAGGTGATCAAGGGTGCACTTGTATTGGCCAGAGGTAAGAGAGTAGGTACTCTCTATTTATGTAATTATATTACTGATAATTCTCCTTCTGTATTATCTACTTCAGATGTGGATGCAAAGTTGTGGCACTCTAGGCTCGGCCACATGAGTGAGAAGGGAATGTCCATTCTTAAGTCAAAAGGTAAGCTTTCAGATTTGAAGAGCATAGATCTAGAATTTTGTGAGCATTGTATTTTTGGAAAATAGAAGAGAGTGAGTTTTCTCAAGACTGGGTCAACAAAGAAGAAGCACAAATTGTAGCTTGTTCACACAGACGTGTGGGGGCCAGCTCAAGTTGCTTTTATTGGAGGATCATGGTACTATGTTTCTTTCATAGATGATGCTACAAGAAAGGTATGGGTCTATTGTATAAAGAATAAATTTGATGTTTTTGACACTTTTAAGATTTAGAAAGCTATGGTTGGGAATGAAACAGGCAAGAGATTGAAGTGCCTAAGATTTGACAATGGTAGTGAGTTCTGTAGCTACAAGTTCAATTGGTATTGTTATATGCATGGAATACGCAGGCAAAGGATGGTTCCAAGGACACCTCAGCAAAATGGAGTTGCTGAAAGGATGAATAGAATAGTAATGGAGCGTGCAAGGTGTATGAGATTGCATGCTAGTTTGCCTTTAGAGTTTTGGGTAGAAGTTGTGGATATTGCAGTGTACCTGATTAATAGAGGACCCTCTACAGCTCTGGATGGTGGAATTCCAGAAGAGGCATGGATAGGTAAAAATGTGGATCTCTCATTTTTCATAGTTTTTGGTTGTGAAGCCTTTGTGCACGCTGATAAGGAAAATAGAAAGAAGCTGGATGCTAAGTCTATGAGGTGCACATTTATTGGCTATGGCTCTGATGATTTCGGATTCAAGTTTTGGAATCTAGGAACTAACAAGATAATTAGGAGCCGTGATGTTTTTTTTAATGAAAAAGTGATGTATAGTGATCAGCTCAAGAAGTTGAATCAATCTGAGCAGAGCAATAGAGAATTGGACGAGGTGACGGTCCAAAATGAGCTCGCGGGAAAAATTAATCACAGACAGGAAAACACAGAGACTGACATCAGTCAAGCAGGAACTGACATCGGCAATACAGGAACTGATGTCGGTCATACAGTGACCGACGTCGGTCAGGTAAGAACTGACGTTAGTCAGGTGGAACTGACGTCGGCCAGTAACAGGCCTGGAAGTGACTGAGGTCGGTCACTTTCAGAGAATTTGGGCAGACAACGTGTTGTGAATCAGTCTTAAATGCCCATCAGGAGGTCAAAAAGGGTAAGTAAACCTCTAATTTGATATTCCCCTTCATTATTCTATTTATTGCTTACTGATGGTGGGGAACCAAAGAGTTTTGATGAAGTAATATAGGTGGAATCCAAGAATCAGTGGGAGCTAGGCATGAATGAGGAAATTGATTCCTTGAAAGAGAACCAAACATGGGATTTGGTTGAGTTGCGAACAGAAAAGAAGACACTACAGAACAGATGGATCTATAGATTGAAGGAAGGTGAGAATGGATAGATGAGATATAAGCCCAGATTGGTAGTGAAAGGATTTGCACAAAAACCAGGTATTGATTTTGGTGAGATTTTTTCTCCTATTGTTAAAATGACTTCTATACAGACTGTATTGTCTTTAGTTGCTATTGAGGATTTGCATCTTGAGCAGCTTGATGTTAAGACAATGTTTCTTCATGGAGATTTGGATGAAGAAATATATATGAATCAATCGGAAGGATTTGAGGTCAAAGGTAAGGAGAAACTTGTGTGTAGATTAAAGAAAAGCTTGTATGGCCTCAAACAAGCTTCTAGACAATGGTATTTGAGATTTGACAGGTTTATGACTGAGCATGGCTATAGTAGGTGTCAATCTGACCATTGTGTGTATTTTAAGAGATTGGATAATGGTAGATATATTATTCTATTGTTGTATGTAGATGATATGCTGGTTACAGGATCACACATGCAGGATATATCTGAGCTTAAGGTGAAATTAGCTCACACATTTGCCATGAAGGATTTAGGAGCAGCAAAGAAAATCCTTGGCATGAGTATTAAGAGAGACAAAAAAAATCATAGGTTGATTTTGTCTCAAGAGGATTATGTGAACAAGGTGTTGAAACGGTTCAATATGCAGGATGCAAAACTGGTAAGCACACCTTTGGCTGGACATTTTTAATTGAGTAAAGAACAGTGTCCTAATTCACATGATGAGGTAGAGTACATGAGTAGAGTTCCATATGATTTCACAGTAGGGAGTTTAATATATGCAATGGTTTGTACTAGACCGGATATTGCCCAAGCAGTGGGAGTTGTAAGTAAGTATATGGCCAATCCAGGGAAGGAACACTGGAAAGCAGTTTAGTGGATTCTAAGATATCTGAGAGGGACCAGTAGTAGGCATTTGTACTATGATGGTTCAAATACTTCTCTACATGGTTATGTAGATTCAGATATGGCAGGTGATTTGGATGGCAGAAGGAGCACCACAGGATATGTTTTCACTGTTGGTGGAACAACAGTTAGCTAGATATCAAATTTGCAGAAGGTTGTTGCCTTGTCAACTACAGAAGCAAAATATATTGTAGTCACAGAGGCTAGCAAAGAGATGATATGGATGAAACAGTTCATGGAAGAGCTAGGAAAGGAGCAAGAGAGTTGCAGATTATATAGTGATAGTCAGAGTGCAATTTATTTAGCTAAGAATTTAGTGTTTCATTCAAGAACAAAGCATATATAGCTTAGGTACCACTTCATTAGATAGGTATTGGAGGATGGTGAGTTGAAGCTGGAAAAAATCCATACAGATAAGAACCTTGCTGATATGTTAACCAAGCTGGTAACAAAAGAGAAGTTGAATCTTCATTCAACTTTTGTAGGTCTTCATGATTGAGTTTGAAGATGGAGGAGCTAGAAGATGTTGTTGTACAGGTACTGGTGAAGTTGTTTATCTCCAAGTGGGAGATTGTTAAGGTGTGGAGCTAAAAGCTTCACCAAATGAGTATTTTACAGGTTGTTGGTGTTACATAGTCACCGGCATCGGTCAGGAGCGACTGACGTCAGTCAGGAGTCGACTGGGAGATGCCGGCATCGGTTATGTTCGGCCAATGTCGGTCAGGTGCAGACAGGCAGGGACTGACGTCGGTCACCTGTGTGTCCAGAATGCTATTTTTGTGGATAGAACAGAATGTTTGCATGATAGGATTAAGTGATAGTCTTAAGTCCGCATCTCTATTTTAAGTAAGACTGTTTAGAGCCCTTGATTAGGAGGTGCATCTAATGGCTGTAATTGTATGCTCATGTTTCCTAATATTATATATAGGATTAGATCTTCATAGCTTATTGGAATTGAATTGAACAGTACAAGATTGTATATATGTATCAATCCAGGTTGTTGGAATTGATTGTAATTGAGAGAGAGAGAACTCTTGAGGGAAAGAGATCTAGAAAGAGATCTATACATCTGAGAGAGGTGTGGAAGAAAATAAGTTTCTTCAATTGTATTCCTTCTGTAAAGAGTTTAATACAAGTTTTCAGGGTGGTTTCTTGTATCTCTTGTTCTTTGCTAATTCTGATTCTAGTTACTTATCATTCTGGTTTAATTCTGCATTTAATTGCTTTCATATAGTAATCAACATTGTTGGTTGATCCCCAACAAATAGGGATCAAATACCTTAATTTTTCTTGACTTGTCTTTTGTTTGAATGGGCTTTTGCATCTATTTTCCATTTGGTGAATAAAGGTCAAATAGATTTATATTTATAGAGATTTGTAGCTTGTGAAAATAAGAAAATGTGCTTAGGTTGACCTTAGGAGGGGCACATGTTCAAAAAAATATCCATTTAGGAGAGTTAGGGAAAAGAACAATAGCGCCCAGTTAGGGATACTAGCACCATGTGGCTATAGTGTGCCAAATGTGGCACTAATGTCCACCTAGCAGACTATTAGGTAAACTAGGTTGGGATATGGGAAATTTATCCTGGGACTATGTTTGAAATGACTATAGATGTATGTGGTCTACACAATGGCTAGGAAGGTGTGTCTAAGGCTCTAAGATAGGTCTAGGGCTAAGCTAGTAATAGGCTAATTCAAGCAACACTCTTAGCATCCAAATACCACTTTTAGGTGATTACAAAGACATATGACATAAAAAAACTTTTACCCCCAAGTCAAAAATCCTTCACAATTATGATTCCCTCACCTCTTCCTCTTCCTCAGAATATTGGGGTTCATCATCTTTACTCCTCTTGTCCTTATTATCCCTCCACTCATGATACATTCAATGGGGAATGCTCTGACTAATACAATTTACCTTAAGTAGTAGTAGAGAGCTTCATTTTAAGAATGGAAATGTCAATCCATGGTACATGGGCCTAGGATCATGGGCAAGGGGGACAATTATGTGTTAGAGTTAACTCACAATTATAGAGGGAATATGTGTATAAGTATTCACGTAGAAAAAAATGATACACAATCAATGGAGTGAAATTCTTAGACTTGCAAAAAATGAAACTTCCATTCATTGAGAGTGAATAGGGAAAAGAATAAAATGATGTACAATTTATGTATGATAGGGTAGATGTACAAAACATGTTACCTATCATTACAATTGTGTATGGCATCAACTATGGATCGTATAAACCCTTGGCTAGGATGCATATGTTACATATTTATACATGCAAATATAATAAGCAGTTACAACTATTGTCAGTTACAAAGAAGATAGTTACAAGTCATTTCATCTTCCTTGCTAGGAAATGATTGAGTTTTTAGGTACATGGAAGCTGATAGTATAACTAGATAATTAATAGATCCCAAAATAGGAAGTGCCACTTGACAAGCCACACTATTGCAATAGGTTGACATGTGGATGTGCTAAAGTTGGGATAAGTGTAGACATGCAAGTTTGTGAGTAAGTACCAGTGATTCATGCGATATTACAAGCTAGAATGGCACAAAAGAGTGCATATGATTATGAATTTGCATGTGAAACTGAGATCAATCTCAATACAAATAAGTTTTTAGGATTATGCAGCAAGAGGGTGCATGAGAGACCTATACACAGTGCAATAGCTACACACAGATCATTTTACCTTTCTTGAATAATAATGGTCTCCATTACATCCTTGTGTAGCTATGAGAACTACTCATGAAGTTGTTGAGAGTTGTACCACTTAGCTTGATCAACATATTTCCCACTTTAAACACTTATAAAAGCTAATGTGTATCATGGTGGGTGCATGTGTCTAACACTTTAATGATTTGATCCTTATTTGTGGGGCACAAGTATTCTAAATTGATATTGGAAGGATGGTGTGTCACTGATGGCTCAAGAAGTGGAGGAACATAAGGTTGGAAGATCTCCACATTGAATACTAGGTACATACCCAAGTACAAAGGCAAATCAAGAGTGAATGCATTCTCCCCAATTATGTGTAGAATGGTTTAAGGAACCATAGTGTATAGGATTGATATTCTTGTGAGGATATTTAAAATGATCCTTCTAAAGATGCAACTAGACTTTATTGCAAATTTAAAATGCATGAAGTGTGAAATGTGTGCCATGGTGCTCCTTGTACTTTGTTGGGGTGTCAGAAATGATCTATTGAACCTATTGATGAATAGATTGTAAGTGGAATAGGATCTTATCAACTTCGTTCACATCACGTTCTTAGGTACATAACTCAATGTCAACCAATGTGTAGTAAGAAATGTCTAGAGGGGTTAAAGTTTAGAACCCAGTACATGTCTGGAATAGACTATGCCTCATAGAGCTATGAAGCACTTTATTGTAGGCATGTTAAATGTACAAGAGATTGTTCTCCCAAGTGAGAACATGTGTGTGGTTGTATATTCATAATAGATGAACAAGTATATGATTAACAACTTTAGTTTTCCCATTTATTTGTGGATGAAAAATTGTTAATTAATTCAATAGTGTTCTCATTAAGTCCCATAATGCTTGCTAGAAATAACACAAAACACATATCTCTATCAAAAATGATGGATGTTTGGAGTCCAAAGTGAACCCAAACATGGTTGAATAAGGTTTGCATAGTTCCAATTTCATTAATTTCCTTATTGCAAATGACCATGATAACCATCTTTAAAAACCTATCCACTACAATGAACAAAACAACATGTTGATGTTTCATCATAGGCAACCCAGTCATGAAATCCATGTCGATAGATTCCCATAGTCTGAATGGAACTAGTAGAAGTGTGTAAAGTCCTAGCTTCTTATTCATGAGCTTGATGATGAAATAAGAAATGTGAGACTTGATATGATGTTCCACATTTGTGTGCATGTGTGGCTAGTAGAAGTATGACTATAATGTAGCTAGAGTCTTTATCACACTGAAGTCTCTCGAGGTCTTAGCATAGTGCACCTCCTAAATTAGTCTTTGGTGAGGTGTGCCTCTAAAAATATACAGATCTTGAGCTTGTATATAATTTGGCCGAATAAGCTTAAATCCTAAACTTATTTACCTTGCATGAGGCTGGCATAAGTGTTTGTAAAGTCTTAATCAACTAAGTAGAGAGATATCCAATCTATGAAGTTGTGGCCACACATGTCTAACACTATGATGAACGTGTGAAGTAGGTATCCATTAAGGCAAGAAACTACCTCGTTGTGTTTCATTTTCTTTTATTTGATCATGATATGGAATTTTTGTAGGTATGTCATCCATTTCATATGGCACATGTTATCTAGCTTGCTTTGTGTCTGCATAAACTAAAGTGACTTATGATTAGAGTGAACAACTACCTCATTCCTTAAAATGTAGTGATGTCATTGTTTGATTGATTTCATAATAAAATACAACTCTTTATCATAGGTGGAGTACATTTTCACCATGTCACTAAATGTATTTGAATGGTAGGCAATCAAATGTCCATGTTGCATGAGTATTGCATTGAGTGCATATCTATATGCATTAGTGTGAATTTCAAAGGAGTGTGTAGTGTCAAACATTGCAAGTACAAAAATTTCTTAGGTGCTTCAAAATCATGTTGTTGCACACGAGTCCATTCAAATTTGTATTTTGCATGTGTTATCTAGCTCAATGGCCAAGAGATGTGTGAGAAACCAAGGATGAACCTATGGTAGAAGTTTTCAAGTCCAAGAAAACTCCTCAATTTTATGAGATTACGTAGAGTTGGCCAATCTTGGATCACTTTGATCTTTTTTGGGTCTACATAGATTCTTGATTAGTTAATGATGTAGTCCAAGTACTATATTTTTACAATACCAAATGTAAATTTTTTGAAGTTGGTCTATAACTTTTGGTGATGTAATGTGTCTAAGATGAATGTAATATGTTCCTCATGTTCTTCCCAAGTCTTGTTGAGGATTAGGATGTTGTCTAGATATATAATGATAATAAGTTGAGTAAAGACTTGAGTAGATAATCCATCAAGCACATGAAAGTGGTTGGCATGTTAGTTAGACCAAAAGACATGACCAACCATTCATACAATAATTCTCATGTTTTGAAGGTTGTCTTATAAATTTCTTGAGGATGGACTAGAACCTGATGGTAACTTGGCTTCAAGTCAATCTTAGTAAAGTATTATGCAGCTTAGATATGTTCTAGAAGGTTGTCAATGTGCAATAGTGGATACTAGTTCTTAACATGATTTTGTTGAGTGCATTATAGTCTATGTAGAGTATCCATGACCCATCCTTATTGGGTGTAACAACTATTAGATTCTCACAAAGAGAAGTGTTAGGCCTGATATTGCCCTAATCTAGAAGCCCTTATATCTAGGGTTGGATTTTATCATTCTCCAAAATTGATCTATGATACCTAGTATTGTTTAGAAGAAGGGATCTAGGGACCAAATCAATATGGTATTTTAATACATAGTGCATTGGAAGGCCTTTAGACTCCATGAAGACATCATAATGATGCTTCAAAAACTTGTCAAGATGATATTACTATAACATTGATTAAGCGATGCACATTGCCAAAGCCTACCTTGTTTCACACACAGGTGTATCAAGATGAATAATGAGTAACACAAACTTTTATGCATGTAAAATGTGTTTTCAACATTACTTGGTAGAGAACAAGGTGACTTTGGTTATGGGCACTAACTCAAAAAGGTTGAAGAAGTGATCTTGTACATGAATATTCCAATGCTATGGCTCGAATTGATATGTAGCTTTGTGATCATAAAAATTTGGTCTTCCCAACAAGATGTCGCAGACCTCCAAAGGTATGATGTCATAAGTGATAGTGACTTCCATAGGCTTGACTTTATACTAAAATGTGTAGTATCGTTGGGCCTATATATCATTCCCCTACTGATTCCACCCCAGTGAGTATGGATTGGTATGCACTATAGTGGCAAGGCCAAGGAATTGTGATGTGGATTCCATGATGATATTATTATGACTACCACTATCTATGATGACATAGAGAGACTGAATCTTTACCCAAAACTTGGTGTGGAATAGGCATTCATGCTCTTTAGAAGTGTTTATCATAGTGGTGTTGGTGTTTATACAAGTCACATATGGATCAATGTTCTTTGATGATGTGAGACCTATGTAGACTAGGTAGTCAAGGATTATTGTACACAACATTTAGATTCATCATGGGTGTGTGAGCGATGATGATGGTACCACTTGTCACAAGACTTATTCTTGACTTTGTCTAACGTAAAAGGTGACAAATTCTTTGAGTTATGTGTAGTCTGGTTGGGTTGCTCTCCTTTGCGAGAAGTTCTTAGCATCTAAATAAAAAGCTACAATGAAGAATTTTTGGAGGGCTAGCCATTGTGGAGGTTGTTGGATGAAGAGGTGAGACGTTATATTTTTATCTTGGATTCAATCTTAACAGCACTGTGATAGGCTTGTCTCAGAGTATCAAAAGTCATGAATTCAATATTCACATGAATATATTGTGAGAGTCCACTGGTGTACTTCAACATCTTATGTTTTTTGCTCAAGTTATATTGTAGGCATGCATAATAGTCATGAAATGTGTTAGTGTAGTCTTCCATCGACTAATCTCTATTTTGGCACAATTATTGGAACTTGATGTATTCATCCTTAAAGTGAGAGTAGTATTAATCCTTTAGCATGTTGAAAAAGGTCTTCCAAGACTCAATTAGAACACATTATTGCACACATTGCACGTTGAAATTATACCACTAGTGAACCATCAAAATGGATATCTTCAACACTATGAGGTGATCTTCTCAACATTAATGAAGTGATTGATTGAGAAGTATTACTTGAGCTATCAAATCTAAGAATCTAATGATTTGGTGTTGATTTTTTCTTTGAACAAATAAATTATGATATTTACATACATTTTGAAGGAGGCTTGCTACTGAAAGTGTTGTTGAGAAAATTGTAGAGGAGGCTCAAAAGGTGTCAGGTTGAGATACAACATCAAATCATGGAATTTGCCAAAAAATTTAGTACAATGTGCCTGAAGTGCATTAGCAATGAATCTTTCAACATCTGGGGCTGCCTTAGGTTGTTTATGGGCATCAACAATCTTACTTTTGTTGTGATGTTCCTTTGGGTAGTCTGAAATAGAATTGAATGAGATACCTTCTTTCTCTCATCATGATTGCATGTTTACAAGCATATACAAGATACCAAAGAGATTTGTTATCATACCAATGATCCACATTATGGGGCCCCAAGATCAAGTGTATGAGGGGCAAATGCGGTTAGAGTTAATTCATAGTTATATAGAGGGGTAAGTGCATAAAGTTGGGAGATAAAAAGTGGCCAACTCATGGACATGATTTTCCTAAAATTTTAAAAATATGAACTTCTGTAGATAATTTGAGATAACTATATTTAAAATTTGAAGATGGTAAAATAACATGAATTGTAAAATTTTGAGTCTAGTTTCCAAAACACTATTTTTTTGAAAAATGGTTAAGTATAACTAGGTCAAACATCTAAAATTTGAAGATGAACTCCTATTTTTTAAAAGAAAATAGAGTAGATAGATGGCTGTGTGGCCCACCATTTTTCAGCATCATTTTAATATTATTTGAAACCCTTTAGTGAATATTTATATAAGATCTTATGTTTTGTGATCTATATTATTTTATATTTTTTTAATGAATATATATTTTTAATTAATTTTATAACTAAATAAATATGTAAAACTGAACAAAAAAATGGATAGTTGGTCGTGTACCCCCCTAATTACCTCAAAAAAGGGAAAATTGCTTTTTTATTTTTTGAGTGTGTGTAGAATCAGGGTTAATTTGTGACATATAATTTTTTTGCACTTGGATCAATGAAAAAAAATTACATAAACATTAATAGGCATATATATTTGTGGCATGTAGTGGCCTAAAAAATGTATAATTATAAATCAACATAGTTTGAACCCTTAAAATAGTCCAAAAATTATAAAAATCAAATATTTGGAAAGAGGAGAGTGTGATCTTTGTCATGGTAATAATTTTTTGAATTTTATTATTGAAATCCATAGTGTATTTGGTGATGGAATTCAAAATTTGTTGTTTTCTATCAAAACTCAGACTCAATTGTAGATTGATAAGTCCAAGCCTTTGGCTTAGGAATCTAAGCCATTTATGAACTAAAAGGCTTGGTTTTTTAATTCAAACTTTCCATAATGTGTATGCATTATAACAAATACACATTAATAAAGTTTATGCATTATGTTTTCATAACACCAAAAAAACCAAATTTTCTCTATGGGTACAATTTTTTATGCTTATATCTATGTTATTAAGCTCCCTAATAGTGGTGTATCATGATAATTTCAATTGTAAATCGAAGTGTATCATGATAGGGTAAAGGTCCCTAACTTTAGATAGCGAATTAAGGTGTTGTGGTATGACATTAAACTCAAAAAAATTACCCATTTTATTATGTCAACTTAATTACTTATAATTAAGGATTTAAGGTCTAACTCATTATATGTATTATGTGTAATGTTTTTTATCATGAGAGGTCATAAAATTAATTTTTTAAACATATGACCAAAACTTAACCTTTTGAATACCAATCTAGTTGTACATTAGAATACCAATACTTGAGTTGTAATTATCAATATGTGATTGGTTCATTTAGATTTTATAGAGTAAATGTTGAACAAGTATAAGATGCTACATGATTAACTTTTGGTGAAATTTAATATTTATACACACCAATATATCTTCCATCAATGGAACACAACTTAACAAAAATCTTGTTTGGCTATTGGTAAGTGCAGGTCACTACTAGTACCTTTCCCCTATACACTATCACAAAAAGGATGCAATTATATTTTGATAGGCTTTATGGCCTCAGTTAATAGGTTATATGAAGATATGATGACAATGTATGAATGTGATAATGTAATGATAATATTTAACATGCACCCTAAGCCAAGATTGAGACTTAGTGAGACTAATGTATCAACCCTAATTCCATAAAAAGTATAAACATAATAGTCAAATGGTTGAATGCAAAGGAAATTAGGGATATTTTGAGACCCTTCAACCTAATTTCAAGATTATAAAATGTGATTTTGTGTTTTATGACCTCTAATTTCATTAGATATCGAAGCAAAAAAACATTAATTACAATTTTTACATGTAGAGGATGTGGTTTTGAGCTTAATAAACTTGAATAGACCATCGTATAATGAATGCAAATGTTGATCGGTTCAATTATAGAGGTAATTAGATTAAAAATGAGACACAAGAACCTATTTTAAATTGTATACATGATGTGATTTGGAGTGAAATTAATCCTATAATGTCATCATATATAATGAACCAAACAATTGATTCATTCAATCGAGGAGGCATTTGAAGCCAATTTGAACACCTTCAATGTAACTACAAGAGAATGATATGATTTGGGACTAAATTAAGTTCAATTTTGTTATGAATTAATCCAATTAGTCAATAGGTGAAATTATGGACATGATTTAGGAAAAATTGAGCCCCTAAACCAAATTTATGGCCCAATTGATTGTATAATCTATGAAACATATGGCTTAACTGACCCTAATTTTATAAAAAATGCAAACATGAATGTGATTGTGGCTAATTTGAACTTATTTAACCTAAATGTGAGTATACTATGGTATTAAAGGGGATACATTAACTCATGTTTCATGACATGTTGACCTTAAACCCTAATTTTATCACAAATATAGTTCCCCTAAACTCTACTTTAATAACATGTATACAAACCCATTAAACTAAACCCTAAACCTTAAGCCCTAATGTTATGACAAATAAAACCCTTAAGTTCCATAATTTCATCATAAATGCATTTTCATGAAGGTAATTGGGGCTAATGTGAACCCATTAAACCTAGTTTGATGAGTCTAGGATGTGATTTGGGGATAAATTAGCTCATATTGCCTTAAATATTGAGCCAATTGTTCAATTTTTATAACCATAAACCCTAAACCCTAATTTTATCACAAATGTAAACATGAAGGAAATTGAGGCCAATCTGAACCCATTGAACATGTACATATAGTGTATATGATGTGATTTGAAGTGAGATTAACGCTAATGTCATCATATATAATGAACCAAAGAGTTGATTCATTCAATCAAGGAGGCATTTGAGGCTAATTTAAACCCCTTTAACCTAGTTACAAGAGCATGATATTATTTTGGGTAAAATTAAGTTTGATTATGTCATGAATTGATCCAATTAGTCAATTATTGCAATTAGGGATGTGATTTGGGTAAAATTGATCCTCTGAACAAAATTTATGGCTCAATCAATTGTATAATATATGAAACACATAGCTTAACTGACCCTAATTTAATCATAAATACAAACATGAAGGCAATTGTGGCCAATTTTAACCTAAATGTGAATCTACGATGTGATTAAAGGTGCTAAATTAGTCCATATTTTGTGACATGTGTTGGCCCTAAACCCTAATTTTATCATAAATTAAATCTAATTTAGACTAATTGAATGTAATTTGGACTAATTTAAAATATAATTTGGGATAATTGAATCTAATTTAGATTAATTGAATCTAATTTGGAGTAATCAAATCTATTTTGGATTAATTGACATAAACCAAGGGCCAAATTGAACCTCATTTGGAGTAATTTATTCTAATTTGGGCTTAATTAAACTTAATGTGGACATCAATCAAATGAAGGGGATAATTTAACCTAATTAGGAGTGATTCAAATAAATCAATTCACTTTGGGCTAATTGAAGGGGCAAATGCATCGTATGATAGTCTTATTGCATAGTTATATGAGATGAAGCTATAGTATCAATAACATGTACATGTTATAAATCATACATGTTATAACACATACATGTTATTTAAAATGTAGATAAAACTTACTTTTTAATTACTATTTTTACCAAATCAAGAATTCTATCGCCACAAACAATCTCTGTGTACTTTTTATGTATTCTCTACATACTTTTCAAGTGCTTTTTTTGACCCCACCTTTGAAAATATATAAATTGTCCAATGGGTGATGGATCACATTATAGGAAGAGGAAGAATTTGAAGAATAAAATACCAAATCAATTAGAATATTTGAGAGAAAAACACAAGGTGAATGCAAGTACTCCATTTTAGATAAAGTACAAACACTAATCTTGATGAGTCAAATGTTGTAAATAATGAGACAATTGAAAATAATGAATTGAATAATGATGAAATTGACAATAATGAATTTGATAATGTTGGAAGTTCACATTCAAATTATAAATTTTTTGTTTTTGTTGATGATGAGTCTATGCACGATGCTTTACCCCCCAATAATGAAGAAAATTTCATGGAAACAAACAATGATGAAATTAACAATAAATAAAATTTCATGGAAATATATAATGAAGAAACAATGAATAAAATGTCATCCTCCCACTAAACAATGAAAGTAATAATTATTTTGAAACACCTTATCAACAAATTCCACCATTAACAACACCTCTAAGAATTATGCATAGAAAAGACAACTACTTAATTGAAGTTGATGTAAATATTTTAAAACCAATGTATAATAAAATGTTTGACTGCCATTCAAAAAGACTAGATCGAGAAATTTAGGATAATTTCTTTCATAAATTAGATTATGTAGTCAAAGATGCCAATTATTTGTTTTCTTGATAAAATTTATTAATATGATACATATAATGTACACATTAGGACTAAGAACATCTAACATGGATGATGAAAATAATGAAATTATTGAAAATCTACACGATGCATATCATACTATATACCTCAAATCATGCAACAAAGACTGTAATGCTACCCAATGTATAATTATAGCTTATGCAATAAGTGGTCAAATAGGGAAAAAGGATTGATTTAAAAAATAAGTCAAATACTTGATATAAATATAAAAACATTAATGAAAGCAATTGGAACATGTGAAAGACTTAATGAACCCAATAAAAATGAGCTTTGGGCATTCTATGGTAGACTTCCATGAAAGGACAAGGCTATAGCCAATGCTCTCAAAGAGTTACTTGAATAATTTTGGAAAGACAATACAAGAGTTTTGCCCAATGCAAGAGATGTAGTGAAAATAAGAGTTAGTTCTCATGACTGTGGACCGCATTAGAAACATTTCTTGGATATGACTCAAACACAACTATACTCTAAGTTTTTGGAAAAACATTCATAAATTTCTATTAGTCAAATATTTTTTGAGATGGCCAAACCTTTTTATGTAAAAATAAATCACACACCCACCACTTGTTGTAAGAAATATGTTGAATTTTCAATGCACTATGATATTTTTTTCCAAATTTATTATACTTTGCATATTGATAACATTATGAAGGAATGTGCGATAGAAATTCTACCAAAATCAGTCAAGGAATTTTTTCTAATTTTTTTTTGTGAAAGACCAAATGGATAGTTCTTTTATAATAAAGCATGTTTGGATGGAAATTGAAAAATTTATGGTGGATTGAAAAAATTAAAAAATTGTATCCATGAGGAATGTACAAGTGAAATTGGATAGGAATTAGTTGGTTTGAGCAAACACAAATTTGTGACTTATCAATTAAAATGTGGCAAAGAATGTAAAAAGCTTGTTTCAAAATAAATACATGCTTCAGCATTTATGATCAAATTTAGGGAGAATTATTTATGAGTATGTGAGACACAAACATAGGGATAGATGGTTGGATGAAAATTTAAAGCTAAGAAAGGATACATTCCCACTTGATTTGATTATTTCATTAGTCAACTTTACTTAGAATTACACATTCAAATCAAAAATGGAAGCTCAATCGCAATATTACAACTCATCATAAGTTACCATATTCATGCATATATCATTCATGTATTCACTTGATAGTATAGAGCAAGATAAAAAAATATTAAGGGAATACCATTTATATATTAGTGATGACTGATCACATTATATAGAATACATGGATAGTTGACTTAGAGTGTAGTCATATAAAATATCACTTGAGTGCAATGAGTGTCACTTGAGACCAACCTATCCTTAACTTAGCCCTAAACCTATCTTAGGGCTTCTTTTGATCCTTATACAACTTTTGTATAGGTTTAACCCATCCCTAGTTGTACCAAAAATAGTCCCAAATCATTTACTAGGCATCCAGGCCCTAGTGCACCATATTCTACCACCTAAACACTAACATAACCCTTTGGACACTTAAGCACTACACTAGTGACCTAGGGACTATTCTAATATCCCTTACCTATTTTCTCCTCCAATGGACATATTTCCATTTCTCAATACACCTTGGGTCATCCTAAACCTATTTCAAATCTTGACAAACACCAAATTAGTATATATACACCAATTTTACCCCTTTACCCACTGGATGGAAATCAAATGCAAATACACACAAACAAGCTCATAAATAACTTGTGTAAATTAAGGTCATTGATCCCTATTCTAACCTACTTCTACATACATCCATCTACAATAATCTTAAGCTTAGATTACTCATATTTCCAATCTCAAGTCACACTCAAAGCACTCAAGCCAACACTAATAATAACATTCACTTACACTTACACTATCACTTAGATTGGGATAACTACACCAGGCTTGATCCCCACTTGAGGTATTGGTATGTAGGCAAATCTCAACACAAGAAGGCTTTTAGGTCATGTCTAGCCTATCCATCTAACATCAAACTTTTTATACTTGTGTTCCTCAAATACCCTAACAACATGGAGGCCCAGGGTTTCAATTCCAAATCAATCAAAAACATGTCATAAACAACTAAATGGGGTTTATCTATACAAGCACAAACATATCAGACTTAGACAAAGGCATATCTATAAGTTTATAGTATTTTTTGCAAGAGGACACTATCATGCCCCTAAGAGCACTAACACAATGCACTACTATCCAAAAGACCCTACTACTATCCAAGAAGACTTCTAAGACCTATTTCTAGTTTGTGACACTCTAAATAGCTTATGGGCTAGTTTATAACCTTTCATTCATCTATCTCAAATAGTTTTGAGCTAAGCACATCTTTATGTAATTCATTTCTATTTTTAGAATAATTATATTAGGTCAATTATTTCACAAGTCACTGGTTATATTTATCACATATTTATTCCCTAATTTTCATATTCAATCAATTTAACACCTAGGGTTTTACATTCCATAAATCCCTTAAAAGTTAAAACATTTGGTGAACTTGACTTACTTTGAATACTACCCAAACCCTAACCCTAGATGATACTAGGGTTTGTATCCTTTTTTTTTCTCAATTTCCTTTGGCTGTGTTAGGCTTTTCAGATTTCATATATTCTATTTTAGCAACAATATTCCATTTTATTTTCTATATGCTATCTAAAAAAGCCACATCCCCTCCTTTAAAAAGAAGTGCTAGGCTTAGTGGCAATCCTACTGAACATACTTAGATTCCTTCCATTCAAGCTTATACCATGGATAAAAGAGCAGTTACAACCCCCCATCATTGATCCTTCGCATCCTAATTATGTGGAATTTAATGATAATACAATAAACATGAATAATACAATCAAGATCATAATGATATATAAGAGGGGACTTGAGATACACCCCCCCCCCACTTGATAATGATAATCTTATAGTCAATAAGGATGAGATCTTACAAAGTTTTAGAGATAAAATTCAAGAATGATCCCATGATCATGCATATATTTTTAAATCTATATTATAAGTCAAGAACACATCAATTGGTCAATATTATAACCCTATATATGCTAATACAATTACACCTACTATAGGGATAACTCATATTCTACAATAACCAGTTATAACCTGACAACATTCACCTATGGAAACACTTCTTATGGCTAGCACACATTACTCCTCTCTAAGTGTACAATCCCTTATGCATAAGATCCTTTCTTTGTAGGCCAATGTGTTACATATTGAGTAGAGTGACACTGGGCCATCTTATGCCTTGGATTATCATGTTCTTCTACATACACCTTTTACACAACATATAGTGACAACTCCTTTTCCATCCAAATTTATGGCACATAAGCTTACTTTATATGATGGTAAGGGTGATATTAAGCATCATACAAATAATTTTCATGCAATATGTTTGGATAATGTGTCAAATGATTGGCTCCTCACTAAGTTATTCCCTCACAGTTAAAAATTCTATGCATTAAATTGGTTATATGATCTTCCTAATCAGTCCATCATAGCTTTTAATCTACTAAAAGATATGTTTTTGGAAAAAAAATTGATCAACATCAGTGATAAGGTTTCCTATGCTCAATTTTCCCAACTCAAGATAAAATCTAATGAGCCAATAGCTAAATATGTCTTATAATATAAAACTATATTAGAAAATATGAATAGCCCCATGGTAGATAGAGAACTCTAGGACATATTCAAACAAATTTTATTATCGACATTACATGAAGCTATTCTATTCAAAAAAATTCCATCATTCATAGATCTATGACATACAATGAAATAATGGGAAGTCAAACATCTCCCTATGGGCAATTTAAAGTACACAACTAGATCAAATTAAACTAATAAGAGTTCTAATAAACACCCATACAAGGTGAGGCCCACTAAAAACAAGAATGATCAAAATACAATAATTAATGCAACCTCAGAGCCAGCTCCTCACATGGTTTTATCATCTCCTCCAAAGATACCTTTTACGCATCTTCTTGAATCACTAACACATGTTCTCAAAAATAACTCTTGGAATGCAATGCCATACCTCTCCCTCCTATTAAAGAGGTTGATACAACTAGGCCTCTTCCAAATAACTATGATTCCAATACATTTTGTGATTATCATAGGGCACCATGCCATACTACAAACATATGCATCAACTTACAACATAAGATACAATATTTAATAAATGTTAATATCATTCATGTTAGCACTCCTACAGAGGCACCTAGACCACAATTAATGGAATAAAAAACATTGAAAATATATTCAAATCTATTTTTAAAGTATATGACTAATAAGGTAGTAGGCATTTATAGTGTTCATTATATATATCAGCCACATCCATGACCATCATCTTATCATACTCATACAATGGACACATACCCTCTCTATTATATCATTGGTGTGTATCATACTAAAATGCTAGCTAGACCTCTCATCACTTTCTCAGAGTAGGAGAAAGTTGAGGATGATACAAATTTATATGCACTCTTTGTATGAGCTTACATTGATCATCATCCTATTTAGTGTGTCATGGTTGACAATGGGTTAAACATAAATACATGAACTATCACACTTTTACATTACTTGGGCTATTCATATCAGGATATTTATTGAATAGATATAATTATTTATGGCTTTAGTGGCCATGTCTAGATATCCATTAAGGAGATTATACTTCCATTATAGGTTGGGCTCACAAATTTGGACACCAGATTCATAGTCATATCTTGTGTCAATATATTTGATATGTTATTGGGTAGGCATTGGATATAATAGATTTGATCCATTCCATCCACTGTACATAGATGTTTCAAATATATACATGTTAATCAGGTGGTTACATTAAGGACCTTCCATATGAGTATCCTTTAACTATTCCATATCTAGTTATACAATAGTCACCAGTTAAAGCTCCAAACACATATTATACTAGCACACCTCAAATATCACTTGAGTCACCAGTGTAGGTGAGGTCTACTCCTACAAAATTACCACATATGCATACTCTACCATAAAGACCTTTATTAGAGAGACCCCCATGATAAAGATATGTTGTGGATTCTAGATAGACTCTCCCTACCCCATTACCACATAGATCAATGTTATAACATAGATAATCTACCCCAGTTATAAATTATACTACCAGATGGGTTCCAAAGTCCTCCACAATTTATAAGCTTGTTTAGTCAACTCCATAGATTCATATCCCACTCTACATATAGTTTCAAATACAAATTACTCAATACATCTAATTCTTTGATCTTAGATACCTCATCACACATGATTATTATTCCTCTCTTTAATACAAGAAACTTTGATTGTGAGTCTCTTGTGAGACTCACAAGTTAGTAATATCTCTTCTCTTATACATAGATTATATTCAAAAAATATAAAAATAATAAACATGCTAAAAAATATAAAAAAATTCAAATATTGCTCACAAAACATAAAAAAATTGGATTATATGCATTTCCATGATTACAAATTATATTTTATAGGTACTACATATATTATATATGTTAGTGTAGTCAGTTTTATCATATACATACATGCTTGACTTGTTCTTTTTGAGTGTTCATAGATTCTTACAGGACTCAGGTCCATCACACAGATCTAGATTTGCTACTATCTACCCATTAGGGGCACATACACAAATACATAGCTTCAATATTGATACATTCACCCATTGGGGGCATCCTATACATAGTTTCTAATTTACCAGGTTATATCATTCTATAATACACTAATTTTTTACTGATTACTACTCTATAGACTCAGTTTATGTACATATTTGCTTTTATATGAATTTTTACTACATGTTCATACATACTTTCATTTATAGCTTTCCTAGTTTTAGATTTGATTATGCCTCTTTGCTTCTATGTCTATTCGAGGGCTTTTGAATATGCCACTATTCTACAACTCTCTGCCAATTCCTTTCATTATGTGTATACTTTGAACATGTTCCCATGTTTTTATGTGTGACTTCTTGATTGTGTATGCATACATTCAAACATGTCCTTCCATGTGGCTCTAAGCTAACCTTAGTTATTCTATGCATATGTGAACATTTGAACATGTCTTTGTATGTTTTCTATTTTCTTAGACTTAGTGACATGTGCCCATATCCCTTGTATTATGGCCCCTTGGCCTATTTTGTGTGCCTCATGTGTTTGTATGTATGATTTAATGTATGTATCATCGCCATGACACTTATCTCTTGATTTTTACATTCACTTATTTTGCGAAGCCATGAGGGACCTCATGCATCTCACCTTCCTCCTTGAGTGCCTTGATGGACATCATGCCCCATCCCCTTAGGTAGTTTACTCAGATTATACTTAGATTGGTTGTTGAAATACATGTTTATATTTTTATATCTATATTGACAACATTGTGAATGATAGATCTAACATATATCATACATTACCAACTTAGGCTCAATAAATTATCATGTATATACATTACATTAGTTTATAATGTAAATATCAAATATTTTTAGTCTAACAAACATGATGCCAAGATTTTATTTTGAGGAAAGTTATTACATAGGTTCAACAACTCCCCTCAAAAGAGGGGGATTTCACATGGGTTTATCATAAATATCAAGCCATCTGAGTGCACTTAGAACATATTTTTCAACATGCAAACATAGATTATAGAGCTCAAAATCAAGAAAACATAATGGTAAATAGTAAGACATAGATCAATTTTAGTTTGGCATAGAAAAATCACATGAGGGCACTAACACGACACATAGTACATTAGGGAAATTCACTACTATCCAAATGAAAATGAGACTATCTAGCAACCCCAAAAATATGAAATTTTATAATTGCCAAAAAGGTACAATAGTTACAATTCAAATTTACACATTTTTAATCACAAATTATTAGTTATGTTTAGTTTATTCTTAGTTTTTCATATAATCATACTAGTTTGATCAGATTGGGGGAATCATGTATGACATGATCACTCCTATTTCAGTTTCAGATATACATAGACATAGATTGCTATAACTTAGTCTAGAATCCATATACACAAATATCAAAATTAGGGTTACGTGCATGGCACATTATTTCCACGTGATCAGCTTTACACCAACTCATCTCAGATGAAATGACAAATCCATTTAATCTTACATGTTGTATAATTTAGACACCATATGTACGAAGTTCACACTAGACTAATGCCTCATTCCATCTATAATAGTTGGCATTACTGAGTAATCCCTAAGTTACATACCCAATTCCCGAGAGGTCCCTGAGCTATTTTTCATTTTATAATTTTTGAGTGTCCCTAGAGATATCTTATATAGTTTCAATTACATTACAAAACTTTAGTTGCATTATGCTTTTTAATACAGATGCATTTACTACACATGGGTAGGTAATGATAGAGTCATAGCCTACTTGAGTTCTTGAGCCACCTACATATGAGGGTTGGACAAGCCATTAGTCCAATCCAAGTTATTCACATATTATGATCCATAAAATAGGGGTGGTCAATGATGGAGTCAAAATTGGATTGATTTCTTGAGACACCCACACATGGGGATTAAGCAAGTCATCAACTCAGTCCAAGTTATTCATCAATTTGATCACTGGTTACACACACATAAGATATCAGTAGGTTTTTGCATTAGTTCACATACCTAACGAAGTGTATTCAATCCTTTAATCTCTCTTATCTCTTTACTCAATATTATATTTACTTTTGATAGTCCTTAAGTAAGGACTGATTCACCTATGTTTTATTTTAAGGATACATAATAGATCACACTTCACAAACTTAGACCTATATTCATGGGCTTTGCCTCATAGGTAAGTCTAGGTACGCTTATTTTTACTTTATCCTAGTCATTTCACTTTGATACATTTTTAGATTAGAGGGGGGGAATGTAGTCATATAAAATGTCACTTGTGTGCAATGAGCGTCATTTGAGACCACCATATCCCTAGCTTATCCCTAGACCTATCTTAGGGCCTCTTCTGATCCTTATCCATCTTTCATATGGGTCTAACCCATCCCTAGTTTTACAAAAGTAGTCTCAAACCATCTCCTTGGAATCTAGGCCCCTATTACACTATATTCTACCACTTAGGCACTAGTTCAACCCTTTAGACACTAGTTCATTGAGGTAGTGACCTAGGGACCGCGTTATTATCCCTTACCTAATTTCTCATCCAAAAAACATATTTCCATTTCTCAAGACATATTAGGGTTGGTCTAGACCTATTCTAAATCCCAAAAAGCACAAGAATAGTATATATACATCACTTTTATCCATTTACCCACTAGATGGAAATCAGATGCAAATAAACATAAATAAGCTTAGAAACAAGTTATGTAAATCAAGGTCATTGATCCCTATTATGCCCTAATTCTATATAAAACCATTTAAAAAAATATTAAGCTCATATTACTTAGATTTCTAGTCTCAAATAACCCTCAAAGTACTCAAGCCAACACTCATAATAACATTCACTTGCACTTGCACCAACACTTAGATTGGGAAGACTACATTAGGCTTGATTCCCTCTTGAGGTATTGGTATGTAGGCAACTCTCATCATAGTGGGGTGTTGAGGTATGGTTGTTAGGGTATTTAAGGATCATAAGTATAAAAAGTGTATGGTTGTCTAAAGACTTTGAAATATACTTTATATACTTGTGATCCTCAGATACCCTAACAACATGGGGTGTTGAGGTAACTCTCAGCTTCAATGATATCCTATCAAAAATTTATATGTATGGTTGTTTGAAGACTTTGAAAGACACATAAAGATACTGCAATATTCAAATTTAGTTTTTTTAATGAATATTCAATTATAAAATTATCATTGGAGGCCATCAAATAAGAATCTATGTAAAGTTTGTGAGTCAGACCATGAATTTATTCTTGATACTATCAAGATTAGAGTAAATCTTAGTGGTTCATTGGATTGAAATGTGTAAGTATTGTTGTCTCCAATATTGCACCTTAGAAGAGGGTTGTTCAGGCCTCCTCCAAAATTGGGCAATGTTGGGACATTTCCAGGCCTGTGGGTGTGCCTATAAGTGGAAATGAATCTCTAGGTTAAAAGGGCTAGTTCCATGTATTAGCTTTTTGTGTAATGAAACTATTTATCTAGTTTGTATGAGTGAAAAAAGTCATAAGTTTGCATAAATGAAAATCTTATTCTAAAATGGTGATACACCAAGAATTAGTATCCACATGTATGCCCTATACTTATGCATAATACAATAGAATATAGTCTATAACTCAAGCTATAGAATATTCCAACATAAGTATTTCAATATAGAGACAAAATGAATGAGATCACACAAGGTAAATAACTGGAAAAGACAACTTGTATAGTCTAGAAAAGGGTTACGCATGTGTAAAATCTCATATCGCTATAATGCACTCGACATGACCTATTGGATCAACTCTTTGCTCCAAAGCATGAAGGACAGAGAAAAAAGGATAAAACATCACTTTCTATCACTCTATGTCTCTTGCATACCCAAGAAAATGCCTAGAACTTAGAAAGAAAATAGAATTATGCTTCTTTGCTCAAAGGCAAGAAAATGGCAAAACATTCTAGTAAGAATTTTTCATACTATCTGTGTATGATAAAACAAGAGCCCAAGGGTCCTATTTATAGCAAAAGAGGGAGAAAAGAGAGAGCTCTTGGGCACCAAAATAGAAGCCTCCAAAATGGTTTGCCATCACCATGCTGGTGAAACTGATTTCTCTCATTCAGTCTGAGTTTGTCCTTCTCTTTGGTTCACCCTCTTGAAATGACCAGGATCACTGTAAAACCAATGGTGAGATGACCCTTCATAATAAATGGCTTGGATCATTGCTATGAACCTTAGATTCTTCTTAAAAGCTTTTGTGTTTGCACTGTAGACCCATTTGGCCCTTTTGAATGGATTTACTTATAAAACCTATAAGTCAAGCATGTTGGAAAACCCAATTTACATTATCCTTGCTTTTTTGGGTTTTTCGATTGCTTCTAATTATAAAATTCATAAGCAAAGCTCTTTTGAAAACCTGCTTTTGATTAAGACCCTTTCAGGTTTTCTGAATGGCTTTACTCCTTGCTTGATCCTTCAAGTTATTTGATTGTTTCTACTTATGAAACTCATATTTCAAGCATGTTGAGAAACCTAATTTGAACTATAGAATCATTTGGGTTTTCCCAATGACTTACTTTTTATTTGAAGTTTTTGGTCATGAATCTAATGTCCTACGGCATGCCACCAAGTTGCACCCTAATGACTAGTTAGCTACCTTGAATTTGACATCCTACGACACGTCATGGGGATCCATTTGGGTTAGGCTTATGTTTCAGGTAATTTTCTCAAAGTAATTCCTTTGGATAATTTACTTGAAGGATTTTTTTAAGAAATTTTACCTGAAAGAAAATGACTAGTTCCTTCAGGAACTTTCCCCAAAGGACACTTGGGAAAGTGTCCTTCGAAAAAGTTCCAAAGGACACTTAGGAAAGGCACAAGGTCCCTTCAGAAAATTTTGAAGGGCATTTCCAAAGGAAATGGCCCTTCAAAACTTTTTTGAAGGGAATTTCTAAAGACAAAGTGCCCTTGGAAAAAGTCTGAAGGGGCACTTGAGCAAAAAAGTGCCCTTTGAAACTTTTTTGAAGGGTCACTTGGACAACAAAGTGCCCTTTGGAAAATTTTGAAGGAAGACTTGGGCAAAAAAGTGCCCTTCAAAACTTTTTTGAAGGGTCACTTAGACAACAAAGTGCCCTTTAGAAAAGTCTGAAGGGACACTTGGGAAAAAAAGTGGCCTTTGAAACTTTTCTGAAGGGTCACTTGGAAAACAAATTTCCCTTTGGAAAATTTTGAAGGGACACTTGGGAAAAAAAGTTCCCCTTCAAAATTTTTTGAAGGATCACTTAGACAAAAAAGTGCCCTTCAGAAAATTTTGAAGGGACACTTGGGCAAAAAGTGCCCTTTAGAACTTTTCTGAAGGGTCACTTGGACAACAAAGTGCCCTTTGGAAAACTTTGAAGGGACACTTGAGCTAAAAAGTGTCCTTCAAAACTTTTCCAAAGGGTCACTTGGACAATAAAGTGCCCTTCAAAAAAGTTTGAAGGGACACTTGGGGGGAAGGCAAGGCAAGAAAGGTGCTTCAAAAAAGTTTTGAAGTGCACTTAGAAGGGAAGTGGCCCTTCAAAAGCTTTTTTGAAGGGCACTTTGGGGCAAAACAAAGCAAGAAAGGCTAAGGCAAATAAGGCAAAGGGAAAGTGATGCATTGAAAATCTAGACTGTGTTAAAATTACATGAAATCCCACTCTCGAATTCTTAGATTGAATTCAAATCCTCTCTGTCTGCACTGAGGTTCTTCATGCTCATTAATAACATGACATTCTATTTCACATTCAAATTTTGTACCTTCATCTTTACTCAAACTCTCATTCCTTTCTTGGCCTGAGCAAAATAAATGGTGCACTGACTTTTCTCGTTGTAAGTGTCCTCCATCTTGCTATAGCAATCCTTCGGGTAAGGAGAGAACCATCTCCCCGACACTTCTCACACTTAAGTAGTCCACGGGATTGACAAGTTGAACAAGGAAGGCTTCCTTTGCCTTTACAATTCCCACATATTGTGTCTGATCCATCGGCATGAGCAATTAATCCCCTTCCATGATAAATTGCACATTCATTCGTTACCTGTGCTGTATAAAATCTAGGATCTCTATTACCATTGCATGTTGGACAAGCTATCTCACTATGCCCGGAACAAGCTGAACACTTGTCTATAGCTTTAGAATGTGGCACTTTCACCCTAGCCTCCTTTTGTGATACAAACAGAAGTGGAAATTTAGATCTCATATCCAATTCCCAAGGTCTAGGTTCTGGACCAGAGTCAGACCCATCTATTTTTCCACCATCATATGGTTCTACTTCTCTGATGACATCTCTTTCTTCAATGAAAGTTTCCAAGGTGCCAACATATGCATTGAAATCTTCCACTACATGTATATGCCATCTTCGAGCAGGCTAACTTCCCCAACAGCAATGATGGCCAATGTGGACTATAAGCAATTCTCTGATTTCTATCACATCCAACACCTGCATGCTGTCAGTTCCCTTGGGAAGATTTTCCTTGAAAGCTGGTTGTGTGTCAGGTAAACCATGAATGGAAGAATCTAGAGTAGTAAGAACAACATCATGGATCCATGCAGGGTAAGGATATGAGGAGACCGCAGATCAAATTTCCTGCCTAGTCACCACAACATCAATCTCAACACTTGTAGGCTGTATGTCACATAGACGGATTACCTTAGTAAATAAGATCTTTTTAACCTCAATGCCTTTATCTTCATGGCTCAGCTCAGATCAAACTCAAGCTCCTTTAATGGATTTCCATATCAAAATGGAAGTCCCCTTCTCCATCCATTCGAAACTAGGCTACGGTTTTCTCAAGTTTCAGCAACCCAAGACTTGGCTTTCTCACCATGGTTAAAACAAAATAATACATGCCAAATGGCCTTCTTGACTCCTCTTCTCCCTAAAGGAGATTCTCCTTCTTTTTTTCCTCTACGTACTCCTCTCTTATTTCTTTCATTACATTTATTACTCTTTGAAAGAGTCTCCTATGCCAACTTGGGCTTTGAAATGAGAAAGGAGAATTTTTCTAAACTAATATCTAAGTTGAGAGATAATCTCAACTAATATCTTATGGTTGAAATCTTTCAACCATGTCCTCCACTTTTACTCAACAAACTGCCAATGTGGGGATTCCTTTCAACCCACTTTCACCCCTTTTTACTCCTTTTACTTTTATATTTAATATTTACATTTATTCCTCCTTAACAACATTTTGGAGGGAAAAGACAACAATATGAATTCATATACAAAACTAAGACATGACTTGAGATTTGTATGCTTGATAATTTCCAACTTTGACCATGTCTTCATGTAGCCATTGTAGATGTTTTTTAGATGCTCCTACATCATACTCTCCCTGTAGAAAAGATTTGAACCTTAGTTTAAATGAGATGTTTCCTCCATGCATTAGTCTTCACTATATGCCTGGATCCCAAGGTATTGTTGTTAATGCCAATGCTTGAATTTGTCTTTGATGGTTTTTGTCTTTCATCTTCTTGCTTTTCTTCCTTTTCTGGTATGTTCTTCTCCTCATCTCCTTCTCAGCTGCCATCTCCTGCGTCCATGCTTCTTCATCTTCATACATGTCTTCTAGATCTTCTTGTTGTTCTTCTTGTTTCATGAGCTTCTCCAATGACTCATGTCTATCATTCACTTTAGCAACCTTCATACCTGCATACAAAACATTCAAAGCCACCTTAGAATCAAAATCTTTAGGCCATGAAGCCTCTTGGCTATCTTCACATTCTTGCTCCTTGATCAAAACTGTCCTTGCCTCTTGGGTTTGCTCTTTTATTGCTTCATTCTTAACAATGGTGTTTTCACCATGATTTTTATCTTCATTCATCTCTCTTGAATGACCAAACAAATCCTCCAACATTATCAACTCTTTCTTTAGTAAGATCTCATCTATCTCACCATTCTCTTCATCAAACTTGGGTCCTTCTTTCTTAAGGATTACTTGCCCTTTACCTCTTATCTCATCTTTTCTTAGCTTGTCTTCACATAAAGCAACTTCTTCATTAGTAAAATCATCAAAATAAATTGAAACACCATTACCTTGTGTCTCCTTACTCTCTTCAACTTCTCTTTGAAGCCATCTTGTTTGTTCTTTGTTTTCAATGAGGCATTTTTTTGCTGCATACTCTCCCCTTTCCTCATCATCCATCCATTTGGAACTCTCTCCTTGCTGCATATTAGTCCACATAGCCACTTTCCATTTGTCATTTCTCATGAAAAGATCATTAAATGATTCAAACACATCATCATAAATTTTTTTTTACCTTTTACCTCTTTGGTATACCTTTCAAGTGTCCTATCTTCATGGAATGCCTCTTCCATACTTACCATCTCACCTTCAATCTTCTTCCATTGACTTCTTGGTGTTGTTGCCTCAAAACTCACATCTTCTTCACTTTTTGCCTTCTTAGGAACCCACATTTGATTCTTTCTCTTGTCAATTGACTTCACAAGCCATTTAGGCATCCTGTAACCATGCTCTTTTACCAACACTTCCTATTGATTGGGAGTTTGCTTCTTCCACCATTTAGGCATCACATATCCATGGTTAATTAGAAACTTCACCTTTCTCTCTGCTTCTCTATCATGCATATCAATAGTTCCATGCTTATAAGAATAAGAAAAAGCAATTTTTGAATTCACCTTTACCTCCTTAATGGGCTACTCCATTAGTTCTTTGACTTGCATAGCTTCTTGATTGTTTATACTTTCTTCTTCCCTTATACTTGACTACTCTCTTTCCTCTTCTTGGCATTCAATGGCATCATATAAGTCATCCTCATCTTCTATCTACTCTTGCTTGTATGGGGTCCTCAACACCTACCTCATGCATTAAACAATGTACTCCTTCTTCCTTATCAACAACAACAAACTTTTTCTTTTCTCTTACACATTCACTTGTGCACTTGGTGTCTTCTCTTGCACCAATCTCTTCATTCTTCAAGGCCTTTCTCTTGACCTTCACAAGGCTACTCATACCTTAAATTACCCATGCAAAGACAACATTAGATATAAAAATAAGGGACCACAAGGTCCCTATGAGTGTTCTCTTCACCAACACTCTTATCTTTTCAAGTGCTCTTCCTAGCACTTCATCTTTTCTTTCTTCTTTTATCTTGTTCTCCTCAATGAGAACCTTCTTCACAATCTCTTCCTCTTTTTGTTGCTCTCTTGGTAACCTTCTTAACTTCTTCAAGCCTCTATGGGCTTCTCTTTTCTTGGCAATCTCATTTTGCCTTCTTCTCCTCTTCATTAGGAGATCAATTGGCCACTTCAACCTCTTCCTCATTGGCCATACCCATGCTTTCTTGTCCATCTGCATCCAAGACTCATATCTATTTGTAAAATTAGCTAAATCTATTTTCAAACTATCAATCTCTTTATCAATTTCAATACTAGTCATACCTTTGATGCTTACTTTCTTCTTGTTACTCTCATGTACCTTGCTGCTCTGTAGTGCCTTCAACAATACTTCCATTTCTGAGATCTTCACCTAAGTCTTTTCCACCTTGGTCTCTTGATCCCTTTAGGTCCTCACCTAGGTCTTTTGCACCCTATTCTTTTGGTCCACTTGTCTCACCCAAGCCTTTCTCCTTGACTGGTCTTTTGACAATCTCTTTGATCTCACCTAGGCCTTTTGCATCCTAGTCTTTTGATTCTACTTAATGGCTTTACTTAGCCTCACACTTTGAGTCAATGGCCTGCAACAACACTTTATACAACACTTCAACAAACAAAAATCACAAATCCAAGTTTACTTTACCTTGGGTCACCATTTATTGAGCCTCCATGAGCTCTTCTCTCTCATTTCCAAGCTTTAATTAGCTTCAAGACTTCCTGTTCTTTTCTTCAGCAGGTTCTTCTAGTGCTCGGATTTACTAAAACTTCCTTCAAAAATCTTATAACAATTCATTAGGAATCTTGATTCAACATAACCATCAACAAATTACCAAATTCCCAAGAGCTTCAAGCTCTGATACCAAAATGATGCACTAAAAATTTGGACTGTGTTAAAATTACATGAAATCCCACTCTCAAATTCTTAGATTGAATTCAAATCCTCTCTATCTGCATTGAGGTTCTTCATGCTCATTAATAACATGACATTCTATTTCACTTTCAATGTTTATACCTTCATCTTTACTCAAACTCTCATTCCTTTCTTGGCTAGAGCAAAATAAATGGTGTACTGACTTTTCTCATTGTAAGTGTCCTCCATCTTTCTATAGCAATCCTTTGAGTAAGGAGAGAACCATCTCCCCAACACTTCTCACACTTAAGTAGTCCATGGGATTGACAAGTTGAACAAGGAAGCCTTCCTTCACCTTTACAATTCCCACATATTGTGTCTGATCCATCGACATGAGCAATTAATCCCCTTCCATGATAAATTGTGCATTCAGTCATTACCTGTGCTGTATAAAATCTAGGATCTCTATTACCATTGCATGTTGGACAAGCTATCTCACTGCACCCAAAACAAGCTGAACACTTGTCTATAGCTTCACAATGTGGCACTTTCACCCTAGCCTCCTTTCGTGATACAAATAGAAGTGGAAATTCAGATCTCATATCCAATTCCCAAGGTCCAAGTTGTGGACCAGAGTCAGACCCATCTATTTTTCCACCATCATATGGTTCTACTTCTCTGATGACATCTCTTTCTTCAATGAAAGTTTCCAAGGTGCCAACATATGCATTACAATCTTCTACTACATGTATATGCCATCTTCGAGTAGGATGACTTCCCCAAAAACAACGATGGCCAACGTGGACTATAAGCAATTCTCTAATTTCTATCACATCTAGCACCTGCACGCTGTCAGTTCCCTTGGGAAGATTTTCCTTGAAAGCTGGTTGCGTGTCAGGTAAACCATGAATGGAAGAATCTAGAGTAGTAAGAATGGAATCATGGATCCATGTAGGGTAAGGATATGAGGAGGCCACAGATCGAATTTCTTGCCCAGTCACCACAACATCAATCTCAACACTTGCAGGTTGTATGTCACATAAACAGATTGCCTTAGCAAATAGGCTCTTTTTAACCTCAATGCCTTTATCTTCATGGCTCAGCTCAGATCAAACTCAAGCTCCTTTAATGGCTTTCCATATCAAAATGGAAGTCCCCTTCTCCATCCATTCGGAACTGGGCTACAGTTTTCTCAAGTTTCAGCAACCCAAGACTTGGCTTTCTCACCATGGTCAAAACAAAATAATACAGGCCGAATGGCCTTCTTGACTCCTCTTCTCCCTAAAGGAGATTCTCCTTCTTTTTTTCCTCTACATACTCCTCTCTTCTTTCTTTCATTACATTTATTACTCTTTGAAAGAGTCTCCTATGCCAACTTGGGCTTTGAAACGAGAAAGGAGATTTTTTCTAAACTAATATCTAAGTTGAGAGATAATCTCAACTAATATCTTATGGTTGAAATCTTTCAACCATCTCCTCCAGTTTTACTCAACAAAATCCCAACGTGGGGATTCCTTTCAACCCACTTTCACCCCTTTTTACTCCTTTTACTTTTATATTTAATATTTACATTTATTCCTCCTTAACAACATTTTGGAGGGAAAAGACAACAATATGAATTCAAATACAAAACTAAGACATGACTTGAGCTTTGTATGCTTGAGAATTTCCAACTTTGACCATGTCTTCATGTAGCCATTGTAGATGTTTTTGAGATGCTCCTGCATCAGAAAGACAAATAAAAAGGGAGAATAGCCCGAACTAAGAGAGGTCAAAGGGAAAAGACAAGCAACAAAGTAAGTGACCAAACATAGAAAATGAGCAAGGGAGAAATGAAAAGAGTGAAAGGGAAAACACAAACTAGTCACATAGAAAATGGTCAATATTTTGGCAATTTCTAGGGTATACATGATCGCTATGTCATAAGACCAGTCACCTAAATCCTTCCATTAGGAATGGAGTCATGCAAGGTAAACAAGAGTTGAAAGAATAAGCTATCATCAAAAACACAAGCTGGAAAGACACACAATAAACCAATAAAAGTAAAGAAAACACCTAAAAAGGAAACATTGTGCTCTAAAGTGTTGATGCAATAGATTGCACCCTTTGAATGGAGGCTCAACGCTCTTCATCCATGAAACACAATGGAGACATCCCTCTTGTTGTGGGAGGTAAATGTGAGGGATGAATCTCTAGATTAGGGGCTAACTCCCCTTGATGCACCTGAGGCCCTAGATTTCCTAATACTAACTACTTGGGGGGAAGAAAAGGGAGAGACAAATACTAAAATCAGAACCTAAACTATGTGGTGATGCACTGAATGGATGGTCTACTCAACTTTGACATACACTTTAAGTCAAGACAAGCTAGCCTACACTTCACTCAAAATTAGACTTTTCTTACAACAATGTTTTAGTAGGGGGTCCTATGGAGATATAAGAGAAGAAAGAACTAACACAAAAAGTGTTCTAAGACACACTGATACATAGCCTATTCACTTACCTATACTTCTTCAAACACTTCTTATGATCTGTAAGAGAAGAAAACATAAACACTACACACTATTGGGGTTAGCACATGAACGTAGAGAAAGAGACCACACTTTCACAAAACTAACACCCAAATATATGCTTAGTGCAACACTCAAAAGAAGGTAAAAGATTTGTCTTAGATTCAAGGTAAAAGCTTTTAGGGCTTCACCATACAATTTCAGACATCCCTTCCTCAAATGAGAAATTAAAATATATAGAGTGCTGAAACTAGAAGTTGAGAAATCCCCAGGAAAGGAGACCCATGCTGAGTGAAACATCTGCTGAGACAAGAGGCCATACTAATATCATATTTTATATATTTGAATATAGAAACCATGTTGTAGGTTCTCCAAACTTATGTCTTTGTTATCCTTGGCTTACAAAAGTATGTGTTATTCCTTCCAGCAACTGACAAAGCCATTCTAAAGTTGTTGTGATTGGACTATGTTTTCTTCAATGCTTGGGTGTGACTTGGTTGCTCATTAAAATCTTGGTGTGAAAACATAGTTTCACCTTCTATTTTTCAAAAACCAATCCTTTTATTGGTTTTTTGTAGAGACTATTTCACCTAAGTGCATTTACTAGTCTTACTGATGACACTTGTACCACTTACCTTGGTCCGGTTGGTCCTTGGGTATGTGATTTTGACCTATCACACCACTTAGAACATTTTGAGATTTTACTTTATTATGTTATGTGGCCACATTCTAGGTTATCCAACTTATTTTATTTTACTTTATTATTTCCCTTTGACTTGGCTTTTTCCCTTTTATCTTTAACCATTTGGGTGGGCCTGTCTTCACCATGTCCTTCAGACAAAATGTCCAAAGAATTTCCTTTCATATTTCTTCTGCCTTCATTGGCCTTCAAGATTTTGGTAATGTCAAATTTATTCAAACAAAATATTTGAAGAAATTCCTTCAGACATTTTTTCTGAATCAATTCTCTTTTGGGCTTGCCTTTGCTCCTTTCTTTCGATGAGCCTTTATGTTGTGCTTTCCTTCGGATATTTTGTCTGAAGGAATTCTTTCCTTTGATTGCTTCTTTTCCCAAAGGGCATGTGCCCTTCAGGCCTTTTGTCTTCATCCTGTATTTCTTAAAGTGCCCTTTGCAAAGGCTTCTCCCATCTAAAAGTGCCCTCCACAAAGGTATGTGCCCTTCAAAAACTTTGAAAATGACCCTTTGAAAAAGTGAAAAGAGTCCTCTTTCTTGACCAAGTTCCCTCCACAAAGACACTCACCCTTTAGAACTTTTGTAATTGCCCTACATGCAATCAAAGTACCCTCTATGTAAATTCCTTACCTTTGCGAGCTACTTAGACTAAATCAAGTCTTTGAAAAGAACTTACTCATAAAGTTCCTTAAGTAAGGCCTCTTGACAAACCCAAATGTTTCTTCTAGACCCTTTTATGTTCTCTAATGCCTCCTGCTTTAGACTATGGACCTGCTCCAAGTTATGAAATTTCATGAGCAATACCCCTCAACAAACCCAATTTCAATTGTCTTGACCCATTTAGGTTTTTGGATTGCTTTTGCTTATAAGACAAAATAATTAAAGTCATTCGGAGAACCCAATTTGGTCTAGCAAGACAAAATCAGGTTTTGCAAGTGACTTTACTTATGAATTTTTCACAAGTAAAGTGGTTTACAAAACCCAAAATGCACTATGGGGACAAAGTAATTGCATTTAGAAAGCCTAAATTAGTTCCCCTTGACAAACCTGAAATACACTCGGTTAAATGAAATGAGGTAAACACTTGGTTTTTTCATGGAACAGGTCTGATAGGGAACCTTTATGAATGATATTATCCAAAACATGGGAACCTTGAAGACTTATGCATAAAAGAGGGGGTGCTCATTTTTTACTCTAAATGACCAAAAATTGGTCAACATAAATCACTTAGGGAAAACAAACACAACAAAGGAAACACACCAAAATAAGGTATATATAAGACATGGCCAACAACGGTCAAAATCAAGGCTTCAAAT
The DNA here is from genome assembly GCA_037957365.1 of Torreya grandis. NCBI lineage: Eukaryota > Viridiplantae > Streptophyta > Pinopsida > Cupressales > Taxaceae > Torreya > Torreya grandis. Next base: position 1,108,431 of record JARHVA010003100.1, read on the forward strand.
GGATTCCATTCACTAGAATAGTAGGTCTTCTCCATTCATTTTGGATAGCTAAAAGGAGTTTCTTTGCTTACACTTGCTGATGATGTAACGACCACTCCACAAAGTATCAAACTTTGTATGTTTTGCTTGGTTTTGCTCTATATTCATCCCATTTCAAGACCAATTCACCTTCTTTAAACACTTTTGCCCTGGCCCTTTTGTCAAAGGATTTCTTCATGAGAACTTGATGGTGTTCTAAAGCTTTATGTGCATCATCTCTTGCCTCTTGTAGTTACATTAATTTTGTCAATCTAACCTCCATGGGAGTGTTTTCAAGTAATTCCTACTATTGTGCAAGTTCCAAGGCAAGGAGCTCTTATGATATGGATAGCCTAGCTTCTCTCCCATAGACAAGTACAAAGGGAAAATTACCAATTGAATTCTTGGGAGTGATTATATCTACCCATAAGGCTATCTTAAGCTTGTTATTCCATGCTATTTTATTGGTTTCCAACATCCTCTTGATGATATCGATGAGGTTTTTGTCGGTAGACACAGCCAATCCATTACATTGAGGGTAGTAGTTGGATGAGGTACTCAAATGAACTCCATTCTTTGTTGCCCAATCAAAAGTTTTAGCACTTATGAAAGCAGGTGCATTATCTAAGATGATCACATGAGGATCTCCAAACCTTTTTATAATGCTATCATAAAACTCCAAGATGGCATTTTCGTTTACTTCCTTCAAAGCAACAACCTCTACGCATCTTATGAAGTAGTCAATATCCATTTGTGTCCAACACTTGATGGAGGGTTGATCATGTCAATGAAGTTAAGGCCCCATTGCATGAAAGGCTGGTCCACTTGGATAGGATTAAATAAAAGATAAATAAGCTTTTGTTTTCCAACAAATAAAGCACATTGAGTACAAACCTTAGCCTAATGATAATAGTCCTTAAAAAGACTAGGCTAGTAGTAACCAACTCTCATTATTTTTGCAATTGTTGTTCTAGGAGAGAAGTGACCACCATATGCACCATTATGGAACTTTTCTAGTAGCATATCAAATTGGTCATTGTTAATGAATCTTAAAAACATATTTCTCACATCCTTATTAAAGAGAATACCATCCACAAGACAATAAGGAATAGCTTGCAGCCTAAAATACCTTCTTTGAGATTTGTTCAAGCCATTGGGACACTCACCATTTTGAATAAAACCAATGATGTCTTGTGTCCAAATTTTATTTTCAATTTGATCAGTTGGTTGGTCTTGAACTTGATTTACCAAGGCTTGATCTTTTACCTTTTGAAATTCAGATGCTAAGTGCTCACATAAACCTCTTCCTCTTACTAGACTAGTTACCTTGATATCAATGTCATATTCCATCACCTTCATGATCCATCTAGCTCTCTTCTCATTGAAATCCCTGCTTAGGATAAACTCCTTGGTGCTAAGATGGGAGACCATGACATGGATCTTGTTATTGGAAACCATATGCCTAAAATTTTTCAATCTTCTAATGATGGTTAAAGCTTGCTTCTCAACAAAAGAATATCTCACTTTGTAGTCTTCTAAGCCTTCGTTGAAGAAAGAAATTGGATGCCTAACATCTTCATCATTATTTTGCATAAGCATAGTTGAGATCATGTCAAGGTTAGTAAAAGTATAAAGAAGGAAATATTTATCAAAATTCAAATTTACGAGAGTGGGAGATGCTGTAATTGCTTGCTTGATTGCCTCAAAGATGCCTTTAATTTCCTTTGTCTAAGTAAAAACTTGGTTTTTTTTTAGCATGGCTATGATAGGCTTTACCATAGTTACAAATTTTGGGATAAACCTCCTTAAAAAAATTATTTTTCCCAACAAAATTTGTAGCCCTTTCTTGTGTTAAGGCAAAGACAAGCCTAGAATAGCTTCAATCCTTTTGGGGTCAATAGATAAGCCTACTTTTGAAATAACATGACCCAAAAGCTTACCTTCATGGACAACGAAGATGCACTTCTTTGGATTGAGGGATATGCCATACTCTCTACATGTCTCAAACACTTGCCTTAGATGTCCCATATGATCAAAAATATCCTTTGAAAAAATGGTTATATCATCAAGGTAAACAAGAAAAAACTTATTGATCAAACCTTTGAAATCCATGTCTATTGCCATTTGAAATGTAGCTCCAACATTAGATAAACCAAATGACATCTCATTGTAGGAAAAGTCCCCCATTTGGTGGTGAAGGCTGTCTTGAATTGATCCCCTTCATTTAGCAATATTTGATTATAACCTAAATAACCATCAAGAAGTGAGAAACGTTGATAACCTAAAATAACTTGTAGAATTTGTTCCATGGAAGGGAGTGGGTAATGATACTTGAGAGATACTTTGTTTAGATCACAAAAATCCACAAAAAGTCTAATTTATCCATTCTTATTTCAAACCATTACAAGGTTGGCTACCCAAGTTGAGTGCTTAATATGAAAGATAATCCTAGACTCAATCAATTTGGTCAGCTCTTTCTTCATGAATTCTTCTACCTTGGGGTTGATATGCCTTTGCTTTTGTCTTACTGGTTTAGCTCCATGCTCCAACTCAATGGTGTTATGAGCTAGACTTGGGTCAAAGCCTTTCAATTCCTTGTATTCCTAGGCAAAGATGTCATGAAACTCTTTGCATAATGCAATAAAATCTTACCTTTCCAACTGAGAACAAGCCTTGCCAATCTTCAAAAGTTTGTCCTTAAAAATTAGAACCCTCTCATAGTTCTCTTCTTTTGTTGACATGATCATTCTTTGGTTTTTATTTTGATCATCCTCGTTGAAGACACTCTCCAAGGTAATCAACCCCTTGGGTATTTTATTTTTCTTCAGTTGTATAATTTTCTCTTCATAGTTATCATGTAACTTCTTTTGATTTCTTAAAGAGAAGCCTGCCTCATTTTGCAAGAAGTGTGCAATGTGTTCATCATTTTCAAACACTTGCCATGACACTTAATTATATATAATGGAAAGTCTCATAATGATCTTGATATGGGATTGATCCTTCTCTTGTTCAACATCAATAACTGAGTTAAAATGTGCTCCTATTGTAGCCAATCTATCAGCATGCTTTTTCAAGTCTCTTGGTATGGGCTGGATGTTGAAGGCATCAAAATCCTCAAGTAGATCCCATATCCTATGATTTTAGTAATTGAGCAAGGGGTTATTAGTTGTATCTTGACTTCTCACTTGATGAATGACCATCTCACTATCTCCATAGACTTTCAAAATCTTGATTCCTCTCTTCATTACCCATTGGAGACCATGAACTAATCCTTCATATTCTGCCACATTGCAAGTTCAATTGAAGTGAAACATATAAGAAGAGTAGTAATGATTATTTAATGGGGAAACCAACATGACACCAACTCTTGTACCTACTTTTCTCCTTAAACCATCAAAGAACATTTCCCACACCCCATCAAGCTCATGATTTTCATTGGTGAGTGAAGGAATTGGGATGTTCTCCTCATGCATGCAGTAAACACCCAAATCAATTTCCTTAATGAAATTTTAAGGATCAATGCCATGTGTTTTAGTGATATACTTTTCAAGATAGAGTTTAGAAATACCTTTAAGAGTTAAATATGTTTCACTATTCAGGACTGTTTCTTCCTCTTTGCTGATTAGATAATTTTGATTTGTCATTATCTCTAAGTATGGATCAAATTAGAACCTTGCAAAGGGCTGAGTCCTTATGGTTTCCTTGGTCCATACATTGTTTTGAAATATAGAAAGGACCACTTATGAGAAATTTATCCTCCTATCTTGGTCGTAAAGTCTTTAGACAAGCATATAGCAAAGTGTGATGGAAGATCCACCACCACAATATCTTGCATGATAGAGAAGCTTGGAAAACCATGTAAAAACACTTTTCGACATTTGAAAAATCCTAAAATATTAGTTGGAGTTCCATCCAGCTACAACATGCCTTTATTATGTGGCTCATAGTTCAAACCCAACTTATCAACCACTACTTTAGGCATAACAATAGAGTTTGCTCCACTATCCATAATACAATTGTGGACCAACTTATCTCCCATAATGAGTATGAGGTAGAAGGGCGGAGAATTTTTAGCTTTAGTGGAAAGCTCCAAAATATGATTTGGATAATTTTTGAGAGCCACACTATGATGATTTAAAGATTGAGGAGCCACCTGCATGCTTGCTAATTGCTCTTGCAAGAGCTCCTTTTGACCAAGTATATGTAGAAACTCCTAAAGGGATATGTTTGTCTTAGTGATATTTAATGAGTCCATAATATTTAGAGATGGAGTATTCAATTTCTCCTACATTTTTTAATTTAATAAAGGAGCTATAGCCTACTATGTCACAATCTTGGCAGTTACATTTACATTCTAATTTTGTTGAGAAACATGGCTTGTAGAAGATGCAACACTTTAATTGGCACTTTGTGGCCTTAGAGAGACATCACTTGGAAATATTTGTGGCTTTTGGCCTTCTCCCAAGGCTCTCTTCTTTGACTTTGTATTATCTACAATTGACATGCCTTGAGTCAACACAAAATCATCTTTTACATAAAAATTCATCATTCCCACACTTAAGTTGTTGCCTTCTCCATGACTATCTCTTTGGTTGGGAGTAACTAGATACACTTTGATTACACAAGAGGAAGCTACTCCTTACATGAGGATACACCCATTGGTCCACATGATCTTCATGGAGAGGAAGCTACTCCTTACCTTGAGGATACCCCCATTGGTCCACATGATCTTCTCCTTACACTAGATTTGCATGAACTAGAACAACAGACTTTACGGGAGGAGTAGAATTTAGATTATATGCATTGGGCTACCTGCTGTAACCTTGTTGATTTTGTCCTCTCCCTTGATAATTGTATTGGGATGGAACTCTATATCCTTCTTGAGGATAGTGTTGTGCATTAGGAGGAACACTTGCTTGATATTGAGTTTGCTTGAGGTGAACTCTCAATGATCTAATTTCTCTATCCTTGTCCACAACATTATCCACCTTCTTGGGAAAGGCTCTTGGATTCACATTAGCATTGGGAACTTGTGGCATGCTTGGAACTTCAATTAAATTTTGGGATAAAAAAGGCATGGAAAATTTTGGAGGAAGTCTTCCAACCTAAATTAAGCTATTTTAAACCTCAATTGCTAACTCATATGCACCTAGAAGAGTAAATCCTCCTATTGACTGAAACATAACAACAACATCAATACCAATCCCTTTGAGGTATGTTGGGAACATAAAGAAAGGAAGAGGTCTCATGATTGGTGGTAGCCTATACCATGTTCTTTGAAATCTCTCATTGAAATCTCTTATGGATTTATTTGAACCTCTTCTTATTACATTCAACTGATATATTAGGGAGGCATGATCACTCTTATTTTCAAATCTTTTCACCAATAAGTCTCCAAAGCCATCCCAACTTGTAATGCAACCCCCTTCCAATGTTCTATACTATTTAAGTGATTTGCTTTTAAAAGACATAGCAAGTAGCCTAATGGCTATGTTGGCCCTAGTAGCATTATGGAAATTACAAAAAATAGAGATGTCTCTAATATGATCATATGGGGTAATAGGACCCTCCCCATCAAAACTAGGAAGATTTTTGGTAGCATTTGGAGGGATAGGGTCATATGTAGGAAACTCTATTAGGTTTTTGGTATTAAAATTAGGGAAAGGTTGATGTCTATCTATCTCTCCCCTTTCCCCCATTTTTGTTGTTCCACTTTGATCCTATATTTCTTCCTATTCTTCAACTTTTCCCTCTCCTTTAAATTCTTTTATTTCTTCCTCTTCTTCCCAAAAACCTCCTTGCCAAGGATTTAATAGGGATATGAGTGGTTTAGGGTGTTGTTCTTTACAAAGAATTTACGATAAAGGGGCTTGGTACAAAAATATTAAGGACCTTGTGACGACCATGTAGGATAATGTATAAAACTTGGTCTAGAACTAGGGATTCACACCCTTTTGGAGTTGCCAAATGTTGGGTTATGGGTATTTATACTACTTTAGGCCTATCAAGACCAGCATTCGCCTTGACGAAGCAATAATTTAGGTCCCATCGGGTGTGCCATAACTATTGTCTCTAATTATTACACCCTAGAAGAGGGTTGTTTAGGCCTCCTTTAGATTTGGGCAACATTGGGACATTTCTAGGCCTATGGGTGTGCCTATAAGTGGAAATAAACCTATAAGTTGAAAGGGCTAGTTCCCTATATTATATTTTTGTGCAATAAAACTATTGAACCAATTTGTATGAGTGAAAGGAGTTAGAAGTTTGCATAAATGAAAATCCTAGTCTAAAATGGTGATACACCAAGAATTAGTATCCACATGTATGCACTATACTTATGCACAAAACAATAGAATATAGTCTATAACTCAAGCTCTAGAAGATTCCAACATAAGTATTTAAATGTAGAGACAAAATGAATGAGATCACAAAAGGTAAATAACTAGAAAAGACAACCTATATAGTCCAAAAAAGGGTTACACATGTGCAAAATCTCATACAGCTAGAATACACTCTACATTACTTGTTGGATCAACTCTTTGCTCAAAAGCATGAAGGATAGAGAATAGAAGGATAAAACATCACTTGATATTACAATGTGTTTCTAACATGCCTAGGCAAATGCCTAGAACTTAGAAATAAAATAGACTTATGTTTCTTTTCTCATGCAAGAAAATGGCAAAACATTCTAGTAGGGCTTCATTGTACTATATATGGATGATAAAAAAAGAGCCCAAGGGTCATATTTATAGCAAAAGAGGGAGAGAATAGAGAGCTCTGGGGTACCAAAATAGAAGCCTCTAAAATGGTTTGCCATTGCCATCCCAGTGAAACTGATTCCAGTTGTTCTCTCATTTAGTTGGAGTTTGTCCTCTTTGATTCGCCCTCTTGAAATGACCAGGATCACTACAAAAACAATTATGAGATGACCCTCCATAATAAATGGCTTAGTTCGCTATTGCAAACCTTAGATTCTTCCTAAAATCTTCAATGTTTTTCACTACAGATCCATTTAGGCCTGCTGAATGGCTTTACGTATAAAACCTGTAAGTCAAGCATGTTTGGAAACTTGATTTGCAATATCCTTGCTCTTTCAAGTTTTTTGATTTCTTATACTTATTAAATTCATAAGCAAAGCTCTTTTAAAAACCTAATTTCGGTTAAGACCCTTTTGTGTTTTCTAAATGACTTTACTCCTTGCTTACTCCTTCGGGTTCTTTGATTGCTTCTACTTATAAAAGTCATAAGTCAAGCATGTTGGGAAACCCAATTTGCATTGTAGAGTTGTTCAGGTTTTCCTAATGACTTTACTTCTTATTTGAAGACTTTAGGCAAGAATTTGATGTCCTGTGGCACGTCACCAAGTTGCACCCCAATGGCTAGTTGGCTACCTTAAATTTGACATCCTGTGACACATCATGGGGATCTATTTGGGTCAAGCTTATGTTTCTAGAAATTTTCCCAAGGTAATTCCTTGGGACAATTTGTATGAAGGAATTATTTTAGGAATTTTGCCTGAAAGGCAACAAATAGTTCCTTTAGGAACTTTCCCCGAAGGACACTTGGGAAAGTGTCCTTCAAAAAAAAATTGAAGGACACTTAGGAAAGGTAAAAGGTCCCTTAAAAAAAATTTGAAGGGAATTTCCATAGGAAATGCCCCTTCGAAACTTTTTTGAAGGGCATTTCCAAAGACAAAGTTCCCTTCATAAAAGTTTGAAGGGACAACTGGGTGAAAAATTACCCTGCAAAACTTTTTCGAAGGGTCACTTGGACAACAAAGTGTCCTTAAGAAAAGTCTGAAGGGACACATGGGTGAAAAATTACCCTTCAAAACTTTTTTGAAGGGTCACTTGGATAATAAAGTTCCATTTAGAAAAGTCTGAAGGGACACTTGGGTGAAAAAGTGGCCTTGAAAACTTTTTCAAAGGGTCACTTGGACAATAAAGTGCCCTTCAAAAAAGTCCAAAGGGACACTTGGGTGAAAAAGTTCCCTTCAGAACTTTTTTGAAGGGTCACTTGGACAACAAAGTGCTCTTCAAAAAATTCTGAAGGGACACTTGTGAGGAAGGCAAGGCAAGAAAGGCCCTTAAAAAAAGTTCTGAAGGGTACTTAGAAGGGAAGTGGCCCTTCAAAACCTTTTCTGAAGGGCACTTTGGGGAAAAATAAAGGAAGAAAGGATAAGGCAAACAAGGCAAAGGGAAAGACAAAGAACAAGGGAGAAGAGCTCGAACCAAGAGAAGCTGAAGGGAAAAGACAAGCAATAAAGCAAGTGACCAAACACAAAAAATGAAAAAGGGAGAAATGAAAAGAGCCAAATGGAAAACACAAACTGGTCACACAAAAATTGGTCAATAGTTACCTTGGTTCCATATCTTGTCTTGAAAGCTAGAAAGGACCAATTAGGAGAAAGGTATCCTCCTATCTTGGTTGTAAAGTCCCTAGACACACATATAGAAAGTTATGCAGGAAGGTCCACCACCACAATATCTTGTATGATAGGGAAGCTTGGGAAGCCATGTAAAAACACTTTTAGACCTTTGACCAATCCTACCATCTTAGTTGGAGTTCCACCAGATCGAACACACCATTAATATGTGGCTCATAGTTCAAACCCAACTTATCAGCCACTACCTTAGACATAAAAATAGTGCTTGCTCCACTATCCACAATACAATTTTGGACCAACTTATCTCCCATAATGAGTGTGAGGTATAACAGTGGAGGATTTTCAGCTTTAGTGTAATTCTATAAAAGATGATTTCGAGAATTTTTGAGAGCCACACTATGATGCTTTAAAGATTGAGGAGCCACCTGCATACTCGCTAACAACTCTTGTAAAAGCTCTTTTTGACCAGGTATATGTAGATCCTCCCAAAGGGATATTCTTGTCTTAGTACTCTTTAATGAGTTCATAATATTTAGAGACAGAGTATTCACTTTCTCCTATATTGGTGTTGCAATCTTGGCAACTACATTTACATTATGATTTTGTTGAGGAACATGGCTTGTAGAAGGTGAAACACTTTGATTGGAAATTTGTGGCCTTAAAGAGACATCACTTGGAACTATTTATGGATCTTGGCCTTCTCCCAAGGGTCTCTTCTTAGACCTTGTATTAGCTGCAATTAACATGCCTTGAGTCAACACAAAATCATCTTTTACTTGAAAATTCATCATTTCCACACTTAGGTTGTTGCCTTCTCCATGACTATCCCTTTGGCTGGGACATGGTTCTTCTGCTATCATGTAAGGAGTAGCTTCTTCTTGTGTAGTCAAAGTGTAGTTGGTTCCTCCATCATCATGTGTAAACTGACCTTGAGGCTATCCCCATTGGTCCACATGATCTTCTCCTTGCACTAGATTTGTATGAACTGAAACAACAACCTTTACATGAGGAGTAGAATTTGGATTATTTACATTGGGCTGCCTATTGTAACCTTGTTGATTTTGTCCTCTCCCTTGATAATTGTATTGGGATGGAGCTCTATATCCTTCTTGAGGATAGTGTTGTGCATTAGGAGGAACACTTGCCTAATATTAAGCTTGTTTGAGCTGAGTTCTCATTGATCTAATTTCTTTGTCTTTGTCCACAACGTTATCCACCTTCTTGGGAAAGGCTCTTGGCTTCACATTGGCGTTGGGAACTTGTGGCATGCTTGGAACTTCAACTAAATTGTGGGATAACAAAGGCATGAAACTCTTGGAGAAAGTCTTCCAACCTAAATTAAGTTATTCTCAACCTCAATTGCTAGCTCATATGCACTTGGAAGAGTGAATCCTCCCATTGACTACAACATAACAATAACATTAGTACCAATCCCTTCGAGGTATGTTGGGAACACAAAGCTAGGAGGAGGTATCATGATTAGTGGCAGCCTATACCATGTTCTTTGAAATCTCTCATTGAAATCTTCTATGGATTGATTTGGACCTCTTCTTATTATATTCAACTAATGTATTAGGGAAGCATGATCACTCTTATTTTTGAATCTTATCACCAAAAGGTCTCCAAAGCCATCCCAACTTGTAATGTAACCCCCTTCCAATTTTCTATACTAGTCAAGTGCTTTGCCTTTTAAAGACATAGCAAGCAACCTAATGGCTATGTTGGCCCTAGTAACATTATGGAAATTAAAAAAATTAGATATGTCTCTAATATGTTTAGATGGGGTAATAAGACCCTCCCCATTGAAACTAGGAATATTTTTAGTAGCATTTGGAGGGATGGCGTCATATGCAGGAAGATCTATTGGGTTTTGGGTATTAAAATTAGGGAAAGGTTGATGTCTATCTATCTCTACCATTTCCCCCATTTCTCTTCTTCTCCTTTGATCATCTATTTCTTCCTCTTCTTCAATTTCTTCCTCTCCTTGAACTTCTTATGTTTCTTTCTCTTCTTCCCAAAAACCTCCTTGCCAAGGATTCAATAGGGCTAGGAGTGGTTCAGGGTGTTGTATTTTAGGAAGAGTTTTAGCTAAAGGGGCTTGGTCAAAAAATCTTAAGGACCTTGTGAGGACCATGTAGGATAATGTATAAAACTTGGTCTAGAACTAGGGATTCACACCCTTTTGGAGTCACCAAATGCTAGGTTAGGGTTATTTCTACTACTTTAGGCCTGTCAAGACCAACATTCACCTTGAATTAGTAATAATTTTCATCCCACCAGTCATGCTAGAACTATTGTCTCTAAATCTTTCACCATAGAAGAGGGTTGTTCAGGACTCCTCCAAATTTGGGTAATGTGGGACATTTCCAGGCCTGTGAGTGTGCCTTTAAGTGGAAATTAACCTCTAGGTTGGAAGGGCTAGCTCCCTTTATTAGTTTTTTATGTAATAAAACTATTGAACTAGTTTATATGAGTGAAAAGAGTCAAAATTTTGCATAAATGAAAAGCATAGTCTAAAATGGTGATACACCAAGAATTAATATCCACATGTATGCCCTATACTTATGCACAATATAGTAGAATATAGTCTATTACTCAATCTCTAGAAGATTTCAACATAAGTATTTCAATGTAGAGATAAAATGAATGAGATGACACAAGGTAAATAAATGGAAAAAACAACTTGTATAGTCTAAAAAAGGGTTACACATGTGCAAAATCTCATACAGCTAGAATGCACTCTACATGACCTATTGGATCAACTCTTTACTCAAAATCATGAAGGATAGAGAATAGACGGATAAAACATCACTTGTCACTTTGTATCTATTGCATGCCAAAGCAAATGCCTAAAACTTATAAAGAAATAAACTTATTATTCTTTGCTCAAAGGCAAGAAAATAGCAAAACATTCCAGCAATACTTTGCCATACAATCTATGGATGATAAAACAAGAGCCCAAGGGTCCTATTTATAAAAAAAGAAGTAGAGAATAGAGAGGTCTTGGGCACCAAAATAGAATCCTCAAAAATGGTTTATTGTCACCATCTTGGTGAAACTGATTCTATCTATTCTCTTACTCAGTTGGAGTTTGTCCTTCTCTTTGGTTCACCCTCTTGAAATGACCAAGATCGCTACAAAACCAATGGTGAGATGACCCTTCATAAGAAATGGCTTAGATCATTGTTGTGAACCTTATATTCTTCCTAAAAGTTTTCATGTTTTTCACTGCAAACCTATTCGGGCCTTTTGAATGGCTTTACTTATAAAACTTATAAGTCAAGCATGTTGGGAAACCTGATTTGCACTATCCTTGCTCTTTTAGGTTTTTTGATTTATTCTACTTATAAAAGTCATAAGCAAAGCTCTTTTTAAAAACTAATTTTTCTTAAGATCCTTTTGGGTTTTTTTAATGGCTTTACTCCTTGCTTAATCCTTCGGGTTCTTTGATTGCTTTTACTTATAAAAGTCATAAGTCAAGCATGTTGAGAAACCTAATTTGTACTATAGATTTTTTTGAGTTTTCCTAGTGACTTTACTTCTTATTTGAAGACTTTACACTTGAATTTGACATCCTACAACACATCACCAAGTTGCACCCCAATAACTAATTGGCTACCCTAAATTTGGTATCTTGCAACACACCACGGGGATTCATTTGGGTCAGGGTTATGTTTTGAGTAATTTTCCCAGTGTAATTCCTTTGGATAATTTGTCTGAAGGAATTATTTTGAGAATTTCACTCAAAAGGAAATGGCTAGTTCCTTCAGGAACTTTCCCTAAAGGACACTTGGGAAAGTGTCCTTTGGAAAAGTTATGAAGGACACTTGGGAAAGTGTCCTTTGAAAAAGTTTCGAAGGACACTTGGGAAAGTGTCCTTTGGAAAAGTTTTGAAGGACACTTGGGAAAGTGTCCTTCAAAAAAGTTTAGAAGGACACTTGGGAAAGGCACAAGGTCCTTTTGGAAAATTTTGAAGGGCATTTTTAAAGGAAATGGCCCTTCAGAACTTTTTCAAAGGGCATTTCCAAAGACAAAGTGCCCTTCAAAAAATTTTGAAGGGAAACTTGGGTGAAAAAGTGCACATCGAATTTTTTTTGAAGGGTCACTTGTACAAAAAAATGCCCTTCAAAAAATTCCAAAGGGACACTTGGGTAACAAAGTGAATCCCTAGTTCTAAACCAATTTTTATACATTATGCTACATGGTCCTCACAAAATCCTTGAGATTTTTTAACGAAGCCCCTTTAGCTGAAACTCTTCCTGAAGAACAACACCCTGAACCACTCCTAGCCTTATTAAATCCTTGGCAAGGAGGTTTTGGGGAAGAAGAGGAAGAAATAGAAGAAGTTCAAGGAAAGGAAGAATTTGAAGAAAAGAAAGAAATAAAATATCAAAGGGGAAGAAGAGAAATGGGGGAAAGGGGAGAGATAAATAAACATCAACCTTTCCCTACTTTTAATACCCAAAACCCAATAGAGCTTCTTGAATATGACCCCATCCCTCTAAATTCTATTAAAAATATTCCTAGTTTCAATGGAGAGGGTCCTATTACCCCATCTGAACATATTAGAGAGTTTTTCAACTAAGTGTCCCTTTGGAATTTTTTGAATGGCACTTTGTTGTCCAAGTGACTCTTCAAAAAAGTTTCAAAGGGCACTTTTTTGCCCAAGTATCCCTTCAGACTTTTTTGAAGGGCACTTTGTCTTTGGAAATGCCCTTCAAAAAAGTTTGAAGGGATACTTGGGCAAAAAATTTCCCTTCGAAAAAGTTTCAAAGGTCCATTTCCTTTGGAAATGCCCTTCAAAACTTTTTTGAAGGACACTTTCCCAAGTGTCCTTGGGGGAGAGTTTCAAAAGGAACTAGTCATTGCCTTTCAAGCAAAATTCTTGAAATAATTCCTTCAAACAAATTATCTAAAGGAATTACTTTGGGAAAATTGCCCAAAACATAATCCTGACCCAAATGGATCCCCATGATGTGCCACATGATGTCAAATTTAGGGTAGCCAACTAGCTGTTAGGGTGCAACTTGGTAACATGTCACAAGATGTCAAATTCATGCCTAAAGTCTTCAAATAAGAAGTAAAGTCATTGGGAAAACTTGAATGACTCTACAGTACAAATCAATTTTCCCAACATGCTTGACTTATGACTTTTATAAGTAGAAGTAATCAAAGAACCCAAAGGAGTAAGGAGTAAAGCCATTCAAAAAAAATTGAAAGGGTCTTAAGCAAAATTAGGTTTTAAAAATAGCTTTTCTTATGAATTTTATAAGTAGAAGCAATTGAAAAATGTGAAAGAGCAAGGATAGTGCAAATCAGGTTTCTCAACATGCTTGAGTTATAGGTTTTATAAGTAAATCCATTCAGAAGGCCCGAATGGGTCTACAATGCAAAAAATGAAAACTTTCAGGAAGAATCTAAGGTTCACAACAATGATCTAATCCATTTACTATTAAGGGTCATCTCACTATTATTTTTGCAGTGATCTTGGTTATTTCAAGAGGGTGAACCAAAGAGAAGGACAAACTCCAATTGAATGAGAGAATAGCTAGAATCAGTTTCACCAAGATGAAAATGACAAAATATTTTAGAGGCTTGTATTTTGGTGCCCAAGACCTCTCTCTTCTCTCCCTCTTTTTCTATAAATAAGACCCTTGGGCTCTTGTTTTATCATCCATAGATAGTACGATGAAGCCCTGCTAGAATGTTTTGCCATTTTCTTGCCTTTGAGCAAAGAAGCATAAGTCTATTTTATTTCTATGTTTTAGGCATTTTTTTGGGCATACAAGAGACACAAATTGATAACAAGTGATGTTTTATCCTTATATTCTCTATCCTTCATGATTTTGAGTAAAGAGTTGATCCAACAGGTCATGTAGAGTGCATTCTAGCTGTATGAGATTTTGTACATGTGTAACCCTTTTTTGGACTATACAGGTTGTCTTTTCTAGTTATTTACCTTGTGTGATATCATTCATTTTATCTCTACATTGAAATACTTATGTTGGAATGTTCTAGAGCTTGAGTTATAGACTATATTCTGTTGTATTGTACATAAGTAATTCTTGGTGCATCACCATTTTAGACTAGGATTTTCATTTATGAAAACTTATGACTCTTTTGAATCATACAAACTAGTTCAGTAGTTTTATTACACAAAAATATAATTTAGGGAGCTATCCATTTCAACCTAGAGGTTCATTTCCACTTATAGGCACACTCACAGGCTTGGAAATGTTTCAATATTGCCCAAATTTGAAGGAGGCCTAAACAACCCTCACCTAGGGTGAAAGATTTAGAGACAATAGGTATGTTGACTTGTAAAATGTAGATGTAATCATTTTTACCAAGTTTTTTTGATTTTTTAGGTAGTACATACATAAATTTCATTTTTAATTACTTTCTAATAATTTTTTATAGGTTAGTGGTGCCAAATAAGTTTACATTTTTATTGTTTTATGATTTGGTTTAGTGATTTTGTGAAAAGATTCTCAATATATAGAGGTAATAATAGAGTTAGGAGTGACATAGTGAGGACAATAAATTATTTTCCATGTATTTTTGGATTTTTGAGACTAAAGGGTGATATACAAAGTGGGAGAAACATGAATAGGTCTTAATACAATTAGAATTAACCTCAAAAAATATAAAAATATTAAATTATGCACACAACTTTGTATGTGGGTGCATGAAAGTGGTTATTAATATATTTAATCGGTTTCATACCTTTGAGACCTCTTAATTTGAATTTATTGATGAATGAGTGCTAATAGGCCTACAAATAAGTATAAAATAGGGTTTTACGTTACTAAAATTTTAATATCTCACAAAATAGCCCTTAAAATCTCCTAAAAATGGATAGATAGTGGATAAAGACCATGTCCTTAATGAATCAATAGGTTATATGTATTTTTGAGCTCCCACGGATGATATATGGGTGACTACATGTCTGCATACATAAAGCAAACCTTAAAAAAAGGGCTAAAAGGGTGAATTATCAAATTTCCTTGAAACTTCATATATGAATGAATTCTGAGATATTGTTACTTGATATGAGGAATGTGGAATTAATTTATAAATTCATTATATTAGGTTATATTTTGAGTTCAACTCTTCAATGTGATAGCATAGTGAGCAGACCTAGTAGAAAGGCTAAGAGATTATTAAGTGAAGATAGTCTATTGAGGGTTTGAAACCTTTTTTAGAAGGTAAGGTAGTATTTGTGTGAATTTTTAATTATGTTTTTGAGAAATATTAACCTTTGTACCTCATGTTATAGCCAATGCATTAGTTTTTAGGTTATGAGTAAAGCCTAAAAGACATAATTTTGAGTTCTTGCTAAAAGAGTGATAGAGCAGGAAGGTTAAAGTTGTATATGAAGCAAGAAAACATTTTAAAGTGGGCATAGATCCTTAAGAATTCAAATTGAGGTTAATATATATAGAGATGACTAAGAGCTATTGAATAAATTTACAAGCCATAAGTATAATATCAATAACCTAATAGAATTGTACTCCAATACTAAAATGACAATGCAAAATGACCAAAATAAGTACTCCAATACTAGAAAGTGGTTGTCAATTCATAAATTTATAAGTCAATCCAATGAAACATTTTGGGATAAAAAACTAGATACTTACATAACTTGAATAAATTGGTATAAGTACTTTGAAACTAGATAAACTAATATTATCATGGATTCTAAACATAGTATTATGTTTGGCACCATAAACATCTTGACATCTTGTAGCATGAATTCAAAGTATAAATAATGTTCCATTCTCAAATGTGGATCAATGGTCAAACATTACACTTCATTTTTTATCATGGAAGTCAAAAAAACCTTATTTCTAATTAAATTACTTTTAATATTTAACTTACCATTGATGCCTCATATAAAACCATAATCCATTATATGGTGCAGTATAGGATCTATGTAGTTTTACAGTAATAATGAAAACCATAAAGGCATACAAAATAATAATATAATATAATGTCATGTGAATTCCATACAGGCATAAAATTTCAAGCATACATATATTTCCATTTAGGCATACAAAAAATTACATCATCTAATAACATAGTATCTAATGTCAGGTGAATGTCATATACATACAATGCCAAAAATATGTATATTTACATATAGGCATATCATAAATTATATCATCTAAGACATCCTCATCATCATATAGCCTCCCTATCTTTTCCTTCCTAGAATAAAACTCTCCCTAGAATGTCATGCTTGTAGATTGAGATCCCTCGAATACTTTGGATTACTCCAAGGTCTGACTGTGGGTCCTATGTTCATAACTCACTTACAACTAGACCTATTCAAATATAAATATTATTAATAAATTAACATACTATACATGAAACCAAGTTAATAAATTAATTTTAAAGTACATAAAAAAAATCATTTAAACATGCACTTACTACAAGCTCATGGTCCTGCTCAATCTGCTTCTAATGCTCTACTAGGTCAGTGATAGGTTCAACTACATGAATAGGCATGTGAAATAAGGGAAAAACATGAGGACATGTTATAGTAATCATTTGAATTTTAATGTCAGATGTCATCTAACAACCCTTCATACACAATACATTCACATAATTTATATTTTCCTGAGTATGTAGTAAAATTACTAAAACAAATTTATGTTTACAATTCAAAATTACAAGTTAATATGTACCTCTATGAGTGCCTATGTGAATGACATTGCAAAAATAATGCCTATGTCCATCTTGGCTCACAGTGATGGATAAATGTCTACTCTATTCATCAAATAAACAAATAAATGTCACTTAACTTTATAGAAACTATTGAAGATATATGAAATTTTTTTCTCCTTTATTAAACTAAGAATGTATTTAGTAGAAGTGTACTTAAAATTTGAGATCCTTGATAGATAAATTTAACTTAAGTATAATACAAATATACATATATTAAATGTATAGAGTATAATATTAACTCAAAATTTTACCTATGTATATGTAAATGGTGTCGTGCTAATATAAACAAATGCAGTAGTGGACGACCCACTAGCTGGCTTTGTAAATGTAAACATAGGCTGATTAAGATCAAATGATGTAGCTGTGGACTGTGACAATGAAGGCAGTGAATCTTCTTGGAACATGAAAAATTACATATATATATTATTTAATTTATCTGTAAATTAATTGTTAGCTTTTAAATTTTCAAATATAACTTAATTTAACATGAAATTTATATAAAAGATATTACATATGTGTAGAGGTTGAGGTGTGCACAACAAAAGTACATGTGAAAAACTCATCAATCAAGATTATATCATCCAATGCATCTGAAGCACCACCACCATCATTCAAAGGTATAGTGCATATAACACCATATTATCTGTATAGGTGGGGTTATGTACATACACTAGGTGGAGTATCTCTAGCATTAGTGTCTGAAAGCCTACTCATATATTGAACGGGTGTATCAATAAGTGCATGTAGAATGTCAATATCCACAACCTCAATCACTATACAGGAAATATCAAGATGAAGTATTTTTTGGGTAGGGATCTTTACATGTTGATTAGGTAGATGATATGCACTTGGTCGATCCTATGTAAAGCATTTCCATTGGCCTTGAAACTCACCATTGTCAAAATAATTTAGAATCTCATTAAGGATAAACTCATGGTAGATTTTACTCAAAAACTACATCATGGTTGTTACACGATGGATAATCAAACACCATCCAACATCGATATCATAAATTGGATTTAATCAAATTGTGTTGGCATTAATGGATTGGGAAATGTTTAGAGGTTAGTGGAAATGGTGCATTGGTGGCTTGGTCGATGAATAAGGCACAAATTTATTCTTTTGATATTTCTTTGTTCTTCACCTCATGTGTTGTGAATTTTTCAGCATATTAATCCCTACACCTATCCCTATATGATGCCACCTATCGATTTGACTCATTATCATGTCAACTTGACCTACTATTGACTCTAGGGTATTGGCCAAATAGGTGCGGTGGGTGTTGGTGGAAGTGGGGTCCGTCATTCTCCTAATTATTTACTCAATTTTAATTTTTTTCCACTGTGTGTAGTTATATCCTCCTAACTTCCTAAGGGATCTTGTAGAGCTATAGGAGGGATAAGAGGGTTAGGAGGAAGGTTATCATGTTGGTCTCTTGCACTAGAGTGAACTATTTAAAACATAGAATTTACCAATTAAATAATGCAAATAACAAAAAAACTCAAAAATTTAAGGTTATTAAATTTAGTTTTTTATCACTTACCTCCTCTCCATGGTAGCATCATCAATTTGGAGAGGTTTTGGGCTTTCCATAGGCAATAAGTAATCACGTGAGGGTAGAGAGAAGGAGAGAAAAGTGAAAATAAGATAGAATTATATCTTTTGGGCTTGGTTTTATGGATTTTAACATAATGAACACGTACACATTCCTAACACTAATAATGCATATGTGTTATTATTGTTTATAAAGTGTATACATTATGGTTCAAAAACTCAATCCTAAATTTAAAATAACACTTATGTGTTATGTACATAACATGTGCACATTATGTCTAACGTGTTGCAAGAAATGTCCACAAAATTTTCCCCCAAATTTGTGCACCTACCCAAAGAGAATATGTGTAAAATTATTCATGTAGAATAAAATGACACATATTCAATGGAGTGAAAGTCTTATACTTTCATAAATGTAACTTATATTGGTTGAGAGTGAATAGGGAAATAAATATAGTGATGTAAAATTCATGTATGATAGAATATATACATAGAGCATGTTACCTATCATTATGACTATGTATGGAATTAACTATAGATAATATTATCCCTTGGCCAGATGCATGTATTACATATTTTAAATGAAAATACATGAATCAATTACAATTATTATCAATAACAAATAAGATATTACAAGTCATTTCATCTTCCTTTTTTGGTGACAGTTGAGCTCCTAGGTGTAAACATCTAATTTTTAACATGATCACGTCAAAATTATAATTTAGAATGACTTTACACAATAATGCACAAACTAGACCAAATAACATTATAATTCTCTAATTAAGCCACATACATCATGTGCAATTTATGAAGTGTATGGATGCATCCATAATTGGGGCAATGCATTGCACACAATTATCATCTTCCTATGATTCATCTCCAGTCAAATTATGACCTAGCAAATTAATATTTTTGACCATTTGTGCAAGATGATTTATTAAATTCCAAGAATTGAAAAAATGCTAATCAAGGTTATTTAACTAAGTAAATCCAATTAAAAGGTCAAGTGAAAAATCCATGGAAATTAAATAAATATCTAATTTTAGAAATTTAAAATTTAAAAAAATAGCTAAAAATGACATCATCATGACATCATTGATCACAAAAGTTAAGAATCCAAAATATCAACCATCCCTATTAATTGTAATATTAACTCTAAAATTGAATGCCTTTGGTCCACCAAACTTGAGTGATATTGGGCCCTTGATCCTCATCTTGAGATGGATGATCCTCATCACTTTGTGAAGCCTATAAATACAAGGGCCACCATAGACCAAAATTGAGATTTATTATGCAAAGAAATTATATAGAGAGTCCTCTAAAAATATTCCCCATTCTCTTCCAATTGATTTAAAAAGCATATTAGATAGTGATTGGGGAATTTTTGAAGGCTATTGAACCACAACATTACTAAAGGCTTCAAGCTTTACATCTAGGCACAAAAATGTATGTTATCTGGCTTCAAATAGAACATCCAAATAGAAGTTAAAATCATCATGTTTAACTTTCTAATTCATTGTTTGTTCTTTCAAGTCTTGCCCAATCCGAAGACCACACTTGAGAAGATAGTTTTGCTATTATTTTATGTTTTTTTTTGCATACTAATAAGAACTAATGTCTTTCATATTTATGTGTTTAAATAAATGGTACACTCGATGGGATCGCACACCCCATAAATATCTTTTGAGGCCTTTTAAGTCTTCTAATTACATAATCATACTATTTTTTAAATTTGAGTTTTCCTTTTTATTCTAATTTCGCCATTTTTTGCTTTCTGCTTATCAACAAGATTGCCCTGCTAATCATTAGTATCACCCTAATGAATGATGAATTTGACCTACAAATAGTGGGATTGAATTTTATTACTCTTTGTGTTTAAACAAGTCGATGAGATTGACCTACGCATTAGTGGGATTGACTTGTTAATCAATGAGATTGCCTTGCTATATGGTAGCTTTATGTTCTTAGCTTCACTATGTTTTTTCTTCAATCAACATGATTGATATGCAACACAATATAATTGAGTTAAAAATGGTGAGATTGACTTGTTGATTGGTGAGGTCATGCAAAGGTAAACTATGTTTTTTGTGGTTCCATTTATTAAAACAATGAGCTCATACTATATAATGGTGAGGTCATCTTGATAATAAATGAGAATGCCAAAAATTACATTTCTAATTCACTACAAAACAATGATATTGATCTAGAATTGGTAGGGTTTTCCTACGAATAGGTGAGATTATCCTATAGAATGATGGGATTGCCTTGTGTGAACCTTTTTTAGGCCTAATAAAAAATCTAAATTCATTTGATATTCAAAATCATTATTCAAATGCTTAATCCATTGTATTTTAGGTTTTGATATCTTAAAATGTTATTTTACATAATTAACAAGGCAAATTTCATTCATCTTTATATTTGGTGCTTAACAAGGAACATACACTTTGATTTCATGCTCCTAATAACACTTGCACTTCATTATTTTCTTAGATTACTTTTAGTTTCTTGTTTATTTGTGTACACTAATGTGTCTATGCTCTCCCCTTGCCCCCTTTAGCAAGCCTGCATGACCAAAACCACATAATTCACTTGCTTTCTTGTCTACCTAAAAAACTATTTTGAAGTATGATCTTCTCTTTCCATTCCATGGGGTCTTAAGAATCATAAACAAACACATCTTTCCTTTATTCATTTTTTGATAGTGCAGGGTGGACTTCATCACCTTCCTACAAGTTTTTGGGGCACAGTGATTGGGACATCATTACCCAATATTTGTACCAACCCCATTATCTAATGGGGTCTATAAATTGAGGCTACACCAATGGTATCTTAGTTATAATATCCCTTGGATCTTGGCTCAACTGGTAGCACTTCAATGAGATCATATGGATGAAGTGGTCATAGGAATAAACCCTTTTTTTTAATGGCTCATTAATCCTTGACATCCAATTAATGGATTTGTGCCCTTCGGGGACCATCTATAAAGCCAAACAAAAACCTTAGAATATAAACCACTTTTATCATGGAATTCTCATTGATGTAGGGGTGCAAAGGTATCATCCCCCAAAGATTATCTTTTCATACAAACCTTTGAGATAAGGGTGGAATTACCACCATAATTGATTTTAATTACTTAATGAACCATTAAACTTTTAATCCTCTTAAAGACAAGTATCTCAAAAGTATAAATAATTATGGCATAAGCCTATGCCAATTTTTGATGTACATTTGTGATTACTTGAGTATTTTGTCAAAATCAATTTTGTGTTTACAACCACATCCAAAAATAAGTTCATCAAGTTCTAGAAACAAAAGTCTCAAAACATGTCTTTGCATATTTTCACACTAAGGTGTTATGCTACCCACTTTCTAAGCTATCCTTCTTTTATTTTGTGGTGTCATACCTTCCAATTAAATCAAAATTTTGTCTCATTTGGTACTATTATGCTGCCCACTCCATTCTTGATTTAAAACTTAGATTTTCTTGTGTTAAATCTAATTCTAAAGTCTAAAATTATTTGATCTTATTCTGATTTCAAATTCTAAAAATAGAGCCAAAGACCAACCAAGGTCAAAACCTTCACAAATCTAAGTACTATCTCAAACATGTATAAGTACACTCACAACATGGCCTATTATAAACCTAATTTTGAAGAAGAAAACTTCTATGATCCTTTAGGATACCTTAGGAATTATAAAATGAGGGAGGATGGGGAAGACTACCCCATTGTGTTCGAATACCTCCCTCCCATTTTAGGATCTAGTCAAGGTCAATTTGAAAATCAACTCATGGAAGGTAAGGATGTGGTGCTCTTAAGACTACTAGAATTTAGAGCCAAACTCCCACCTAACTTCCTCATAGAATAATTACACAACTTTGATTAGGTAGAGGAGTCACCTCAAGTGGTAATTATTAACCAAAGTCATCCTCTTACTCAAAGTTAAAAACTAACTATAACATTGTCTAGCAAAGGGAAGGGGAACTTGTTGACCCATCCCAACATGGTCAGATTATTGATTTTACAATATATTAGATTAGTTAATGATATGCATATCAGCTTATGGATAATTTATCGACTTCTTTAGATGAACTTCATTCAATAATTCCACATTTGTATACTAATAACAATTTCTTGAATAACCACAACAACCCTTATCCAATTTTACATCTAATATATATCCATTATCTCCTTCTAAACAAACAATTACAATGAATGATTCACAATAAACTAGACTTGATATGCATCATATATTTATTTTATCATCAAGAGGTCCTTTCCAATACATAATAAGTACCTGACAATCCATAATAATAAGTTACAAATGCCCTGCTACCACAACAAGCAGTGAGTGGCACACAACACACATTGCTACTTCTAATTTATAACAACATTGGTTTCTTGTAAACCAAGAGTATATTCCTTAAAATCAAAATTAGATCCCCTTTAATTCACAATAAAATATCCCCCTTAATTCATAATAATAGATTCCTCAAAATTGATGCCTTACCTATTCCCATCTAAATTAGAACCAATAACAAGTTCCTGATCAAACTCAAAATTCAAATTATAGGGTGAATATCCTTAAAAAAACTATGTAAAAGGTGTCCATCCCTACTTACGTCAACTCCAACCTATCCCATCAGTCCATGAATACCCATTAAAATACCTTCCATTCATCACAAATTATTCCCAATGTCCAAGAGTGGAACAAAATGAAGGAAACTGTCTCAAGACTTCAAGTAGATAACCAATCCAAAAAGTACAAGTTTGATGAAATATGCCCCTACCCTTTTGATCTAAGTGTTCACCTAGTGCCTTTCCCACATCATTTCAAATTGCCAAAGTTTAAAAAATATAAATGGAAAGGTGATCCAAGAAAGAATTTATAGTCATTCTTTTTCACATGCTAAGAAGTAGCTTACAATAGTATCTAATTACATCACTTGTTTCCACATAACTTAGGTGTCAAGCCTTAGAGTGGCTTCTCAAACTAACAAATGGATCAGTAACCACTTTTAATGACCTATCAAATAAGTTTTTCAATCACCTCTCCTATAATATAGAGCATGATTTGACTATGGTTGACTTATGTAATGCGAAGTAACATGGTGGAATCTGAATTATTACAAAGGTGGAGATCCCTAGAAATTTACTTTACACACAATCTACCAGATAATTAATTAATTATAATTTAAAAAAAAAACCTAAATTTTAAGGTTGGATATAATCTAATACTTCATTGTATAAACACCTTTGAATAAATCATTGATAAGGGGTTGTAGATTGAAAAGGGACTTATTGATAAGAGTTTAGTTAAGATATACTCTCAATCTCAACCACCTGACTAGGCTCAAACACCAATTCAAGAAATCATAACAAAAAAGCTTAAGGTATTGAATGAGAACAAAAATGTGGTTGGAAATGGGGTCACAAAAGCAAGACATGTGTAAACTATGTAGCCAAAATCTATCCAAAATACCCCACCTAATCCACTTCTCACCCTACAAAGAGCTCTCCCATGATGGCGACACTTCCAAGATAGAGTTTTCAATAACCTAGGTGAGAAAATTAAGGTGGTGTTCCAAAAATTAGTTGCAACTAATCTAGTTCTAAAACCCTTTTTGGAGGGCCAACCCAAGCCAATGTGGTATTGAGAGAATGAGTATTGTGACTACCATTGCATTGTCAGCCACACAATCTATAAATGTGTGTAACTTAAGCATATTATCCAAGTTATGCTCAAACATATGGAAAATTGAGTTGGATAAAAGAGCTCCCAATACTGATTAGGATATGTGCATCCACAAATATCCCTTCCCAAAGCACAACAATCAATAATAAAGGAATAATTAAAATTAAGGCAAGGGTCATAATCAAAATCAAGGTTAGGGTCATAATCAAAATCAAGCACAAGGACAAAATCAGAACCAAACCAATGATAATGAAGAGCATTATACCCAAGCTAACCAAATTGGTTACCGTAATGTCCTGTACAATTATGGCAATGTTGTAGGGCATGTTAAAAGTAAATATGTTTCTAATATTAAGGCAATCCCTCATACACCATCTAAAACTCACCTGAGTGTTATCCCTTCTATTTTGGGGCTTCCACCTTTTTTTATAGGCAATTCCACACTAAGTTAGATCAACTTAATTGCACCTCAACCTTCACAAATTACTATTTTTGGACCTTTTCCAAATTCTTCTAACTTGAATAACTCTCTCCCAACTTGAAATTGCACAGTCACAAATAGACATCAAATAGTTACCCTTCAAGGACTTTTACCTTATTCCAATACCAATCCCATCCAAGACTCTAAACCTTCTAAAATCAAGCCATCTCACCTTGTTATTTAGAAGCAACATGATATTGGTGAATAATTAATTAAAATCCCCACATAGTTTTACATCATGGATCTCTTACTTACATTATAAGTTCATAGGAAAATATTGAATAACCTTCTCCAATAGTCCAAGCTACCCAATGACATTGATCTTACCCAGTTTCAAGTGCTTGTGTAGAATTTATCCCTAGGGGAATAACTTATATTTGATCAAAGTGATATGTCATCCCTTGGTCCCCTACACAATAACCCTCTATATATTGAAGCCATTATTTCCTATCACAAAGTCAAGCAAGTTCTCATAGATAATGATTTAGGGTTAAATATAGCTTCATTTAAGTTGATCCACCATTAGGGATATACAACAATGAATATACAACCAAACACTCTCATGATTAAAGCCTACAATAATGTAGAAAGGGAATCTTTGGGTACCATTTATCTACCCATCATTGTTGGGCCTATCACCAATGACACTATTTTCCAAGTAATTGATATAGAGATTACCTAAAATATACTTTTTGTCCATCCTTGGATCTGTGAAGTATGATCAATCCATTAAGCATTATGCCAGTGCATTAAATTCCCTCATTCTAGATTAGAGGTCATTATTCCTAATGATTTACAACTATACTAGTATTGTGAGAACTTAGAGGTCAAGTATGGGAACTATAATTATTTCCCTAGCACTGAGTTTTTAAGAAATAAGGATAAATAAATAGTTATTGAGTCTTTAAAATCTAATTGCATTGACCTTAACGACCTTGTGTACACTTATTCTAATCCACATCTTGTATCAATTTCCTCTCACTTAAAAATTCAAGAGGCTAACATTACCGTATATCAAATTTAAGATGCTTTCCACACTAGAAAATAACCCAAGTCCCCTAAATCCTATGGAAGACCAAAATCTACTACAACCCCTAGTAAGCCCAACATGATATGGTAAAATAACACTGATTCTCATTAGAAGTAGCCATTTTGTGTTTGTAAAAGATATGTCACCAAATCAAGATTGACCTACCAGTTATGAAATATATTGGTTATATGATGATGGTTTTTCTATGTGCTTTCAAATCACTAAATACCCCATTAATAATATAATCATGGATAATCAAGACTTTAAAGGAAAATGTATAAAGGAAAAAGCATAAGATATTCTTAAAGTTGTCTCTATGATAACACATTTAGGAAAATGAGGTCTTAGATTCATGTTACCTAGGGATGACCCCATAGATTTTGAGAGTGATACTACTTTAGAGACTGAAGAAGAAACTCCTGGTAGTGACACAACATCTCATTATAGTACATATAATGAGCTTGTTAATACCAACTTATTTGATACCAATGTCATTCTTACCATCACATCCCATTCTCCACTTTCCCTATATTATCCCAACCTAATCTATTGGGACCAAAAATATTATATCATGCCATTAGATGAATTTTGATAGAAGGAGTCAATTGCCGAGTTCATGGGTTTTATAGATAAGTTTCCATTTGGTGATCATAAACATGGATTTGACTTCACATTGGACCTTGATACCTACTTTGGAGAGTAGATGAACTTCCTTGGCCATGAAAAAAGTAAAACATCAAGATCCTCTAGTGAAAACTTCTTTGAGGCACCTTTGGATTGGGGAAAAAGTAAAGAGAAAGATGATTCCATGGGTGAAAACCTATTTTAGGCCCCCTTAAATGAGTAAATTCACTTACCTCCTCAATAATCTTGGTGTCCACCAAGTCCAAGTATTATAGTTGGTTTTGACATCATTTTGAGGAACATAAAGTCTTTGAGTGATTGGTTTAAGACTTTCTAGAATAGTTTGTTAATGGGACAATGGCCAATTCTGATTCTTCTGACATGGGTGAATCTTGTGGCTCATAAGAAGCTGAAGAAGATCAATTTCCATTATTATTGACTTTTTTGAAGATGGTTATACACTTGTTATAGAATATACCATGGAAGTAAACATTAACACTTATGATGATATAAAAATCATTCAATTAGGCACCTCCATCATTATTGAGGAACATGAATTCATTATTATTATCCTGAAGGACTTCATTGACATCTTTGTATGGTCATATGTGGACATGCCAATTTTAGACCCATATTTAGTGGTACATCAACTTCTAATGTATCTACATGATAAACTAATCAAACAAAAGCTATGGAAAATGCATCTACATATTTCTATCCTAGTTACAAAAGAATTAGAAAAGATATTGGAGCAAGTTTCATTATACCACTTAATTAATCATTGTGTATTTCAAACATTATTCCAATCAATAAGAAACTAGAGGGAATTTGCCTATGTACTGATTTCAAAGATATCAACAAAGTGTGACTTAAGGATGACTTCCCTCTACCAAGCATAGACATGATAGTTGACTCAAAGATAGGATATGAGATGTTGTCCCTCATGGATGGCTTCTCAAAATATAATTCCCTTGAAGACCAACACAAAATCACATTCACCACTCCATGGGGGATGTTTTGTTATCAAGTCATGCCATTTGGTTTGAAGAATATCAGTGTAACTTATCTATGTTCCATGACTATCATCTTCCATGAAATGATGCATGATATTATTGAGGAATATGTGGATGACATTATATCCAAGTCAAAGACACATGTAGGATACCTTTAAGTTCTACATATAATATTTGAGATATTTTGTGAATATAAGGTATGCCTCAATCCCAAAAAGTGCATCTCTGGCATCACTTCTGGAAAATTAAAAGGGTTTATTGTATCACATAGAGGCATTAAATTTGATCTCACTAAGGTTAAATATATTATGGAAATACCTCCTACCTCTAATTTAAAGTAGTTCCATAGCTTTCAGGGCAAGATCTAATCCACTCACCATTTAATTTCACAACTGGTAGATAAGTGTCATCCTTTTACTCACCTTTTGAAGGAAGGTGTCACATTTCAATGGGGTATAGGTTTCCAACAAGATTTTTAAGAATTGAAGACCTATTTGGCTAATCCATTAGTATTTACCACATCTACGTTAAGTAGCCCATTTCTTCTTTACATATTAGCAACATAACATGCATTGGGGGAGCTTTTGGCTCAACATGATAAATAGGGCAAGGAACACATACTTTATTATTTGAGCCAAACATGTGTAGCTTATGAACACAATTATTCACTAATTAAAAAGGCTTGTATAGCAATGATGTTTTCTTCCCAAAATATGCATCACTACATGTTAAATAACAAGACCATTTTTATAACCAAGATTGATCCCTTCAAATATTTTCTATCCAAGGCTACTTTAATAAGTCACATGGCTAAGTGGGTAATGTTGTTAACTGAATTTGATGTTAAGTATCAGAATTAAAAGGCCCTTAAGGGGAAAATCCTAGAAAATCAATTTATTGAAGCTCATTTTCTTGATACCAAGCCCCTCATCTTTGATTTCCCAGATGAATTTATCATGACCCTAGAAGAAGTACCTATTCAATCCAAATAGTGGAAATTATACTTTGATGGTTCATTCACATCTCGTGGATTTGGAGATGGTATTTTATTCATCACACTTCAAGGGGATATCATTCCTATTATAAAAAAAAGTTACACCCTTGAGGATGATGTTCAAGCCTCCTCACTTAAGTGATAGCATTGGGACTTTTCAAAGGTTATGGATGGCCTTATAACTAAAGAGAACCTCTAGATAGGGATAACTCCCTTGATGCATGATCTGTAAATAGGTAGATTTCCTACTCTAAATTTTTTAATTATTGAATCTTTATCAGTGGATTAGTTTTAATGCCAAAATTCAACTCTAGAAATATAATCAACTAAAATGAATGCAATGTAAGTAATAATGAACATTGCACATAAGTTGATAATGGAGTTCAGCAGATGCCTACATCTCTGGGTTTTCTAAATAACAAATTGATTCATTATAAAAATTTATTTATAAGTACAAATTTAAAAATTACAAAACTATAATGAATCCATGATGAACTCAAGTGCTAATCAGTCCTAAAGAGACCCAGACTGGTCTTGAAGGCTTGCACAATGTTCTAGCATGTCTTCCCCACTTCACACCTTCCTATTAACTTCTTCTCTATTGCACGACCTCTAAGAGCCTCTACATAGAGCTAAGTTAGAATAGGCATTAGTCATTAGCTCCATAAAATAATCCTCTTCCATGGCCTCTAATTAGTGCTAACTCCTCTAATAGAGCTATTATTATAATACTTGGCTTAATAACACCCTATGAATAATAGAGAATCGAAGATTCTATAGTCTAAGAATGCAATGCAAGTGAGAGATTTATTCTCAAATAATTACAATGAGATCTTGGAGTGCTCTTGGAATTCTCTTATAATGATTTTACAAATGAGGTTCATGGGTTTATATAGTTTTTCAAGACCCACCAATTATGGATTTCTTCATTATCCATCCCCATGTACAAGCCTTTATTTAAAATTCTTAGCCTTATCTCCGAAAATGGGGCGTGGAAATTTGATGAGGTTAAATGGATCAAACCACCCTTCATATATTGATCTTTGGATAAACCTCCCATGCATTTCTATGGGATATATCCCAATTTCTATGGGAAATGTCCCACATTTATGGGGAAAGAGATATTCATAGAGTTAATCCATTTTTCAAGCCTTAAGAAGTGGGATTTGTCTAAAATCTTGGATAACATTTTGGAGATATTTTGGGCACTCCAAATGTGAGGATTTCATTAGTACATGTGTCAATAATCTATTAGACCACATGCATGTCCAATCATCATACCTACACATTTTTTCCTTGTTGCCTAAAAACTTCAACAGACCATAAATTTTGTATATGCGGTCCATTTTTCAAACCATAAAATGCATTGGAAATATATTGATGAGATATTCACTATGTATATAGTTTAGGGAAAATTTGAGACAATATAATTTGGTCACTATTAGAAATCCTCCTAGATCACACCTCCCCACTAAAGAAATTTTGGTCCACCAAAAGTCTACTTCTTGGAAATAAGTGAATGTATCACTTCTTCACCCTTTTGGTTTATATTTGTGCTTGTCCTGGATGAATTTATCCTCTGGAGGCTATTTTTTATAATCTCCTTGCTATTCAATATTAACACAAGGATAGAAAACTATGTTGCATGTTAAGTGATGTTATAAAAATTCATCACTTTTACATTTTTTTCTTCTTGGGGTCTTACATGCAACTACCATATTGCCTTTTTGGGGTCTTACATACAACACACATGTGTTACAAACATTTTCCTTCTTAGGTCTTATATGCAACATACATGTGTTACAAATATTCCCATTCTTAGGGTCTTATATGTAACAAACATGTTTTACAAGTGTTGTAATCATTAAAAACATTGTCTAATTTAGGTATTTTGCAAATGTGCATACAATGATTACATACATAAATTGAAATAACACACTTAAAAAATGGATGGCCACATACATCCATAAACAATAGTGCTTTAATTGAGTGGTACTCAACATGGAAGCACCTTTCATGTTGATGCCACTTTGTCTCCCTCTTGGAAGTATGCCTTGACTCATGGGCATGCTAATGATGCCTATCAACATGTATACTATTTTCCTACTCCAAATCTCATGTTGGGATGCTCATGCATGCTTCTAACTTGGATGGTTGCTCCATATTCACTCTTAATGAGTGATCTACCTCCATACTTGCTCATATAAATGGTTAGTTTTATTAATGCTTATCTATAATAGAAACTAAATTAGTGAATTTAGAGTGTTTTTAAGCATGCTAAATAAAAATTATCTATGCAAAAATTTCATCCATTTCTTACCTATCCAATCTAATGGATGCTCCCTCTTAATGGAATCCTCTTTAGATAGTTGGGATTCTTCATGGGCTGCCTTTGAATTAACAACTTCATTATTTGTTACCTTTTTAATAGGAGCATAAACCATCTTTTTCTTACCATATTTAGGATGGCGTGATGGATGAAGTTTTAAATAAGTTTCAACCATGTGCTCACTCATACGATAATGAGTACAATAGTTCCTTTTATCATTCTTTTTAGATGAGGAAACATATTTGTCCTTTCTCACTTTTGGATTACGAGATTAATCTTTAGCACCTACCTTTTTTTTCACAAAAGACAAAAAAATTCTTCGTAAAAGATTTCCTCTTCCAATAATTAGCCACAAAATGATTACTTAAACCACAAAATTTACATGGGAAAGCATTCAACATTTTTTGTATGTCATAACCATATTGTTTAAACTGAAAGAAAACATCATAAGTTTTACATTTACCATTATTTTTAGTGTTATGATTTGTGTAAGTATGAGGAGGTGGTTTTGAATTAACTCTTTTCTCTATTTTATTACACACTTTCTCATCACCTTTTGATTGTGTCACATTCCTCTTCATGGAAGAATTATACAAAGCTAGTGGCATAAACACTTGGTTGTTAGAAGCTTGTCTTCCTTCAATGGATTTGTAACTCTCTCCAATTTCCATTCGCTCACTATCATAACCCAAAATTTAAAAATGAGGATAATCCTCGATATTTATTGGGTTATTAATACCTTGGCTATTCTTGCCAAGAGCTCTTCCATCAAAACCCATTTTAAATAATAGTTTATAGCTAATACCTCTGGTGTGTTTCTCAAAATCACCAAAAACTACATCGGAAATTGATTGGGAGGAATTTATACATGGTGAACTTATAGTGTAATAATCTATGGTGGTCTCTACATCTATAGTAGAAGGTAACTCATTCTTCTATTCACTACTCTGTAACTATGTCAAGAGCTCATCCTTGGTTTGCAAATCAAATTTCAAGCATTCAACCTCCTCTTTTAAGGAGTGAAACTTGGATTTCAAGAAAGTATTCTCATCTTAGATTTATGGATTGAATGCTTCGATCTCTTCAATTCATTCACACTTTAAGGCTTTGCCCATGGTTTCCTACTCCTATAAACAACCTGTATCTCCAATAACTACACACTACACTAAAATATTAAACAAGTCCAAAATGTTTGCAAGTAATTGAAACTAATATCAATAGGCTACATAATTAGACACAAATCCTACATTTGAACTACTTTGATACAAAAATGATCCATAAATAGGTGGATTTCCTACTCTAAAATTTTTACTTATTGGATGCTTATAGGTGGATTAGTTTTAATACCAACATTCAACTCCAAAAATATAATCAACTGAAAATAATGCAATGCAAGTAATAATGAAAACTACATAAAATTTGATAATGGAGTTTGGTAGATGACTACATCTTTAGGTTCTCTAAACGATGAACTGATTCATATAAAAATCCATTTTCAAATACAAATTTAAAACTTACAAAACTATAATGAATCCATCACAAACTCAAATGCTAATCAATCTTGTAGAGACCCAGACTAGTATTGGAAGGCTTGTAGTTGTGCCACATGTCTATACCAATGTGTGCCATGTGTCCATACCGCATTGGTCCACCTTTAATGCTTGTTGATCAAGTTTGACCATTATTGACCAATTTTGACCCATCCTATTAACTTTTGACCAACTTTAATGAGCCATAATAGAGAAAAAATGTGTACGTATAGTGACTGGACATGCATGTGGTCCAATAGATTATTGACACATGGGACCAATGAAATCCTCACATTTGGAGTGTCCACAATAGCTCCAAAATATTCTCCAATATTTTAGACATATCCCACTTCTTAAGGCTTGAGAAATGGGATTAGCTCCATGAATATCTCTTTCCCCACAAATGTGGGATATTTCTTAATTTTAAATAATATTTATAATTATCCTAAGACCTATTTTAATGGGATTAATAATTATCCCATTCTATTGTGGGATTACAATATAAGGCTTTATTTAGCCCACACATGAATTATATGGCCTTCACATATTTTAATTAAACATTACATTATAAAAAACATCGAACAATTCATGCCCATGTCTTTAAAACCATATTAAAGTGGCTTATGCATGTTTACTATAGTCTTCTTAAGCCTTATTAACGTGTTTTCCTCATTTGGAATCAAAACTTCCATCATGCCATATAATATCCCACTTTGATGGGAATAAATATTATCATAGGCTTTTAATTAGAGCCTATTAATTAAAGCCTTCCACATTGGTCTTTAGTATGGGAATTAAAATAAAATCTTGGAGAATATTTTGGAGTTATTGTGGATACTCCAAATGTAAGGATTTCATTTTTCCACATGTCAAGAATCTAATGGACCATGTGCATGTCCAGTCACCATACCTACACATTTTTCTCCTATTGCCTAAAAACTTCAACAGACCATACTTTTGCATATGGACTTAGATTTGGTCTGTTCAAAATGTGTCAGAAAGCTTTTGATGAGTTATACACCATGGAACTAGTTCAGAAACAATCCATGATCATTAATTTTTTTAGTTTGACTAGCTTTGACTATGTATTAACTAAACTTTAGCCAATGATAATTGGAGCATATAATGTCCATTTTTCACATTCCAATAGTTACCAAAAATATATTGATGAGATATACACAATGGATCACCTTTAAAGAAAACTAAGGAACATCTAAAAATATCCTCCAAATCAATGCATCACTTATAACTGCTACTAACCTATAGTTTGCTTTGGAAAAGGGATAGAGAGAACTAAAAACAACCTAACTAAGGAGGTGATACACAAAATTTATTGACCACTACCACATATTTACATATGCACAATGAACATAGATATGATATACTCATACACTACTCCTAATCTACTCATCTTACATCAATGTTTCAATATGAATGTGATAGATGATGATTAGGCTAGGAGGGTTAATTTTTAAGAGGTCTAAAGACACTAATAGAAGCTTACCTCACTTAAAATTCACAAGAATAATTAAACACTCCATATGACCTATAATATCGAGTTCAAACTACAATATAGGTGAGAGAATGAGACAACATGTCAAGGAGAATTGAATCAACACTAGATAAGATTGATCATTCATGCAAAAACACTAGAATACTATCGTAAGAGAAGGTAAAACCAACCTATCTATTAATCCAAAGGTTAAAATTGGATTAGGTATTCTCCATACTCAAGTGGAGGATTCATTACAATGATAAAATATGGCATACATATAAAAGAGAATGAGAAGGAGAGAGAAGATGGGTGTTGGAGAAGATCATGATAAGTGTCATCCACTTCAAATCAATTACCATCCAAATAGAGAGTGAGAAAATAATTTGGTCATCTTCTTCAACACGTGTTATTTTTATTTGATGATACCTTCATCAAGGTTGTGTAGGAGATCATAATTGTCCTCTATTACTCATCCTTTCATTCACGAACTACCCATTCCTGGATTAGGAGGAGTTACAACTCTATGCTTTGACACATGACACTCTTGATCATGCTTCGTGGATTATTCCCATGCCATCAATGGCCACTTCAATTCCTCTCTAATATTTATGGGATTGATACCTAAAAATCAATCCCATTCATACTAACAAGAACCTACACTTTCATTGTGTGAGCTTAGTTGATCCAAAAGAGGCCATGAAAACAAACCTATTTCTTCATCTAAGGCCTAGCCCTTGCTTGAGGACTATAATAAAAAAATTTCAACCTCATATAGGTATTGCATAAGATCATGTTATCCCCATTTATCTTTTATACCACTTCTAAGGATTGAGATGTAGATACATTTGGTCTCTTGGAGCTCTTGATGAGATGTTTGCTTACTACAAGGTTTCTTGATATTGTCAATGATGTTAATAAAGGCTATTTAGGTGTATTGAAACCCTATATTTATATTTTAGGTATTTTAGTCCTTACTAGGATTATTTAGAATCATCTTCATTCTTAACACCAACTTGAAAAGACCATTAGAGGCTTGTGGGCTTCTTTGACAATTCTTCTCAACATGAATCTAACAAGATTGATTGTAAACGCCCTTGAAATATGCTTTCAACTTATCAGAAGGATTTGTTTATGACAATTTTACACATTCAAGAGACTTATCAAATGTTCTCAAAGGTATGTTATAGATTCTCTGGCCTTGTATGACCTTGACAAGGTCTTCAATTGGGTTTCTTATAGAAAAAGACATAAGCAATCTTCATCCTGGCCTATCTTAAGGGAATTTACAGCCTATATATCACTTGAAGGGTTTTAGAGAGATTTCAAGGAAACCACCATACCTCTTTCCATGCTCAACAAGTCCTCATAACTGGTCAAGACACTTTCACATAGTCAAATCCTTGCAAATAAACCCAAAACTACCATTTTAAAGCCATTTTTTGTACCTTTTCCTCTTCACACGTGAAACTAGATGGCTCATTCAGATACTCTTAGGACCTAGATAGGTCATATAGGTCATGTTAAGACCAAATAATTTTATTTTAAGTAATTTAAAGAGAAAACATAGTCATTGGGTCTTTAGTAAGGTTTTAGGAGGGTTTAAGATGTCTTTCCTATTTTACGATTGTTTATAAAGTTGAGGGCCTCAACTTATGAACCAATTCTACATTTTATAATTAGGGGGACCTTATGAACATACCCGAGAGGCATTTTTTCCAATTATAAAATTTGACATTCTTCTGAGCATTCCAAATTACCCTTACCTTTGTAAACTTGTTCCAAGAGGTCGATAGGAGGTTTTGAGAAAAGTTTGTGATCAAATAATTGTTCATGTTTTATAGCCAGCATACATATCTTAGTTAAATATATGTAAAATACACTAATGGATATCATTCTTGAGGCACTACAATTTAATATGATATAAGTGTCTCGAGAATGATAACTATCGATGTATTTTACATTGATTTATCTAAGATATGCATGCTAGTTATATTTTATTATATCATTTTTAATGTCAAATATATGTTATCTTAAAATTTAATTTACTATAATTTTAATTATTATTAATTTTATATTTTCATCTCATTTTTAATGTTAAATATATGTCCTTTTAAAAATTAAAGGGATAATAGCATCTCTTTAATGAAGAGATTGACATAAATTAATATATGAAAAGTTGCGAGAAAATTTTTAGTTCTTATCGAAGAAATCAAGCATTTCATTTTCATTTTCTTAGATATTAAAGCTAACATTCCTCAGTTAATAAGGAAAAAAGATAAAACATTAATATAAAATAAGTGGTAGATCGAACAAATTTCATTATGATTGTGATTGTATTATGCATTTGGATATACTGTAAGATTGACCTCGCTATCTTTTTAAATTTTTTTTATTTTTTATAATGACAGCTTTACATGAATTAAATAATTAAAAATTCAAATAAATATATTTTTTTTAATTTTAAAGTAAATAAAATTATCACAATAACAAATATAAAATAATTTTTTTTTAAATTTTAAAATAAATAAAATTACCATAATAACAAATATAATTCACCTATCTTATATTCCAGGTTGGTAAATAATAAATTCTTTTATTTTAAAGTAAATATTTTTTTTACAATAACAAATATAATTCACCTATCATATATTCTAGCATGATAAATATATAATTAAGATTTGTCTTCTAATTGATTATTAATTACACTCTTCCACACATCCCACATTAAATTATTTTATTAAGTCAACTTCCAATTAATTAATTGCCAACCCACTCACACGATTACACCCTTTCATGCCCCCTGGATGCCACTATAGGGAACACCTATCAATGTAATAATTGGATGAGGTTGAAAACAACACCTTATAAGTTTTTTGATACTTTTCCAAGTATCTTGACCCCTCAATAATCTCAAATCCTATTATGACCCTTAATGAGGGTTTATAGGCAAATTTGATGTTTTGACCCTAATTGCCTGCTTCTTGATGTTTTCATCACCTTCCAAGAATTTTAATTCCTCTACCAACATTCCCTAAGATCATGCTTCCCCCTAAAAACATCAACCTCTTCAACCAATGAATAAAATTCATACCTTCCATGCCCTTTGCAAGTAACCTGTAGGTCTTCATTTAGGCTTCTCAACCTACTAGACCTTGAGAATGAATACTCTTGAGTGATTTTGGTCTTGAAGTGTTTTTGGTAAGAATTAGAGATTTAATTCATCTCACTTTAACCTTCAACAAAATTTCTCATCCCTTCATTTAACACCATAGGGGTAACTTCTCCAATTCTGCATGTGACAAATCTGTAGGTGTTATTTGGTCTAAATCCTTCTTTTCTCTTATTTTTCCTTAAAAACCTAATTGGTCAACAATGAAATTATGTAAAAATTTTAAAATTATTTTTATATCCTCTCCATATCTCCAATGGGATCACAATACATTGGCTATCCATTTGAAAACTTCACAATCCTCTTTTTAGGCTAGCATAGTCCCTTTCTTAGGTTCACATAGTCTATTTGAAAGCATTCAACCAAATACCTTTCCTTATTCAATGGAATATAAAAATGAATCTGTGAGTTCAAGTTTTATATATGTCACATTATGTATTCATCTATATGGGTGAGAAACCAATTCTATATTGGTTACTCTAAGATGACACTCAATATCTTCGTGACTCTCCTAGGCCTTTAGTGGGCCTAAGTCATTCTTCAACCAAGGAGACTGATATGTTATGACCTATTATAAATAAATTATCCTTAAAAATAATTTATACCTATTCCATGCCTTTTCACTCTTCTTTAACCCTCACCACTTAGGTCTCATGCATATATCTACCTTTTTCTACTTCATTTCCTATACATAACCGTGCAACCATAAGGTGCATCACTTTAGGGTAGATTACCTGAGGTTTTAGCATTTATATATGTTTTAACCATTTTATAACTATTTTAAATCCTTAATATAGTGATATTTAAGCTCACCAAGGCATTATGGGTGTTGCTTTCTTGTAGAATCATAGATTGTGCTTATTTGCATGCATTGTATGCACCTAAACTCCATCCATTCACTGTTGGTTTGAGAAATTTGGATCATGAATTATCCTAGATATATTTTAAAAGGAATAATAACATAATATAATGTATTAAATATTCCATATATACCTACATTACAACCATTTAGGTTCCAAAGTTGACTTACAAGTCTGCAGACTTGTAGGTCCACAAAACTTCTTTTGGCCTAGATTTGATGAGAACACTATAAATAATACATCCTAGGGTATGTCACTTAAATATATATATTTTATGGTGATTTTAGAGACCATTTTAAGATATTTTTTCTTATTTATTAATATCTAATAGTGAATAACATTCATCTTGACAAAGATCATCTCAACCACTCCTGCAAGTTCACACAACCAACCTATGCATGCATAAACGTTTTTTTTTATTGAAGTTCAATGCCTCATTAATGTAATAAGTATATTTGGAGAATTTAAATGTAATAGGTAGGTTTTATTAGGTTTAAATAACATATATACGTATCCCTCAAGCATCTTCAAGCTGAAATAACTCATAGGTCTACATAAACCTTGACTGTCACTTAAAATCAATGAAAGATATCCATTTATTGTCAATGAATGCACATAAGTAGTATATTTAATGTAATGCAATGACATGGATGTTATGTTACACCTTTATATTACCATTTCATTACTCATATGTCTCCATCAAACTCAGAAGTGAAATAATGGAGAGAAAATCGAGCCCACGAGGATAGAAAGAACATTTTGGTTACTTATTTTGTTAGAAATTATTCATAAATCCTAGACATTAAATAATAGAAATAATGCCTCAAATTTAAAGTAAATAAGGTCCCATACCAACCCAAAATATCTTTCAATCAAACTCTCTCTCACCTCTACATACCATTCTCAAATCAGTTGGCCTTTCTGGAGCTACCAAGGACCTGATAGAGAAATTGAGTGCATTTTATATCTGTTTGTACCTATAATGAAGTAAAAACCATGAATTTTACTTATATAAGGTAATATTATAATTAACACCCTTGAAAAATATTCAATTGATCTCTCATTCACTTCTCGAACATATAAACCTTCTTGAAACTGACTCTTTGGGAAAGGATGAAACTGAAACCTGCATTATAACTTCCATACTAATATTCTCGGACCATGTCCTACCATGTACCACATTAAATTTTATTTTACAAGTGTCCGTTGTATTTAAAAATAATCATTTTGACTTTGAGCCACTTGACAAGCCTTATAATTTATTAGTAAGGTATGAAATGCTTTTAAGAGGGTTAGTACAAACTAATATAAGCCAACTAGGCCTAAGATCACATTTAATGATTATATATATGATTATGCCACTCTAATAAATTCTATTTAGACTAATCTATACGTTAATAAATTTTGACAATGAAGTCATACACAAGAAAGATCTATAAATAAGTGAAAACCAATAACCCCTAATTACCTTAACTTTTCCAAATTTACCTTAATCTTTCCAAAACATGTCATATAAATCTAATGAAAGGGGTTAATGATAAGACTAGGGGGTTTGATTCACTCCTCTTGACTGGACCCTTCAATGACCAAATACATTTGACAATACATCTTTTTAAGATAAAACTTAGCCAATAGACAAAGATGAAAACTCTCAAAAGGCTATCAACAAAGTTAAACAAGTTTAGAAACAAAGTTTTGAATTGTACCTACTCATGGTGGCCAATTTTGGCTAACAATTCCCAAGGTGTTTCATATTAGTTTTCACTACCAAAACAATATGGCTGAGTATAAGGCATTCATTGTAGAACTCTATCTTGATGTACAATGGAACATTCATTAGTTAATAGTATATGGGGATTTCAATTTTATCATTAATCAGGCTACAAAACAATACCAAACTAGAGATGAGAATCTTTCACCTTAAAAGAGTATGGTCAACAACCTTAAATAACATTTTAGAATTATTCAGTTTGAGCATATACCAAGAGTCAATAATCAATCAGCTGATGCAATGGAAACCATTGGGTCCATGATAGCAGTAGGTAGTAATGCTAACGAGTATCAATTTCTCATTGATAACCTTCTTCAACATGCTCATGTACAACTAGATTCTGAGGTGGTATGTGATATTATTAGTCCCAATCTCCCTTGGTACCAATACCTATACATGTATCTCTAAGACCAAATTCTTCCTACTAACTTATCATGAAACTAACTTAAGTCCTTCATTCGTAATACTTCCAGTTATATGCTACTTGGTAATACACTCTATCATAGAGGTTATGATGGAATTTGTCTTCATTGTTTGACTTCAAGATAATATAAATTAGTGCTTAAGGATGTACATAAAGGAATTTGCTTATCCTGTACCAAAAACATGATCCTTACCAAGAAACTCCTTAAAATAGGGTATTATTGGCCAAAAAAGGAGACAAATGCTTGTCATTATGTAAAAAAGTGTGTTGCTTATCAAAGGCATGGTGATTTGATCCATTCTCCTTCCTTACCAGTCCAAATTATCACTACAGCTTGGTTATTTTTAGCATGGGGACTCAATCTCATATGAAAAATAAACCCCACTTCCTCTTATGGTCACAAGCATATCCTCACTACTAAAAAATATTTTACTAAGTGGATAGAGGCCATTCCCCTCACTTACGTAACCGACAAGCAGATATAAAAATTCATTTATTTCCACCTCATCTATCACTATGACATTCCATCCACCATTATATCTAATAATGATGGATCATTCAAAAATAAAAATGTCAAATCCCTTTATCCCCAATTTTGTATTGACCATAAAAGGTCCACAACCTATTTTCCTTAAAGTAACGACCAAGCTGAGGCATCAAATAAAGCCATTGTTAATATTCTTAATAAAATTGTCAAGGATGCTAGCAATGATTGGCACTTGAAATTATTCCTAGCTTTGTGGGCTTATTGTATCAATACGTGCACACCTATAGGAGCCACACCATACTCAGTTTTTGGTTTTGAGGCCATTATCCCTATAGAGATCGAACTACCCTCTCTATAAGTTTCCTTGTAGAATATCATTGATGATGAAGAATATAGAGTTTCCAAATTACAAGAGATGGAGCTCTTAGATGAGAAAAGGTTAGATTTATTATACCATTTGAAACCCTATTCAAATTGACTATGTCATAGCTATAACAAACGTAATCTTACCGAGAGTTTGAAATCGGTGTTTTAGTGCTAAAATAAAATCAAACAAATACCAATGATGATTGCAAAAAGAAAGGTAAGTTTGAGGTCAATTGTCTAGGTCCATATATTAATAATTCAAAATATGGTTCTAGGGCATATAGGCTAGCTAAACTAGAGGGATAATATTGTGAGGAGTTGATGAACATTTTGCATCTCAAACACTTCCATTTTAACTAATTCACACCATTGTTTATGAGAACCTTTACATGGGGGCATCTATTTTACATTTACCCATTTCCCTCATTTTACCATTCCCTAGAGCATTCTTATCCTTCCTCCTACTTCCTATTGCTGTCATGATCTTGATTATGACCAACATGTGTTACATGTAGATTTAGAGAAATTTTTTGAAGGTAGTCCAAATTGATTAGCATTAGCAGCCTATTTTCAAACAAGTGTATCAGGGCATACCAATACATGTGTTACCTACTTGACATTTATTTGTGACATTATCTAAGTAATTCTCCCCATATTTTTTCACCATTGTGTGCCTTCTTATTCATATCTTTCTATTGTGTGGTATTTCCCTTTGCCTCAAGTTCTATTGTTGGTTTTATGGTCATACCATTGTAGTTGGTTTAGTTGTTGATTGAGCCATTACCTAAGGTTATTTTACCTTTTCTAGATGGTTCCTTTCAAAAAAAATCTTATTCCTTTACTTTCCTTATTCAAAAAAACCAAAAAACATCGAAAATACCTAGAAAACCTTAAAAAATAAAAATTCAAGAAATATTAGCTAATAATCTCCACAAGAGATATAAAACAATAAAATATTTGCTTGTTTTTTCACCCAATTCACTAGTGACTCTTGGTCCTATTCTGGGTAGAAACCTTTTCTCCAATCCCAATAATCTATACTCATTATTACCATTCCTTCATTATATCCTCCTATTTCTGGGAGGACTACATCGAATTGAGGTCCACACAGGCTATGTAGGTAATATTTGGATGTATGGGGCATCTTGGGTTAGCACAGACACTCTTTAATTTTGATTTCATTCCCATTTTTATTTACCATTGCCTTACACTCTTGCCATTTTATGAGTAACCAACTATCTTACACTCTCATCATTTTGTGATCACAATTATTCTCTCATCATTTTATGAGCCCTTCCAATTTTTCATCTACCAAACATATATCTCTATATTTGTCATCACTTTTATTCTATCTCAAATCCTAAGAGAACTATATTTGGCCTAAGGTCTACATGGACTATGTAGGCAACATCCATTTTCATGGGGCATTTGGGGGAAACTCAACCACCTCTTATTCTTTTATTCCCCATTTCTTGAGCCTCATCATCACCTTAGCCTGTCCATCATTCCCTTGACTTGGGGGCAGATTATCTAAGCATAATACCTCACTAATCACACATGTACAATTAATTAACTATTTAGTCTAGTCTTATCTTCTTTTGTTGTTTTTTAATATGTTTTACTTATCTAATTTCTTATTTGTTTGTTTCAACAATGCTTGTTTTATTATTATTTTGTGTTTAAATACAACCTATTTTACACTTAAGTTTGACCTTTCATATACTGGCCTTAAGTTATTTACAATTATATTTATACTATTTTTTCATCTATCTTTTGATCAAATGCATTATGTTTTAAACTTAAGCCTGATGTTCTATATCATGATTTTAAGTTATAAATATTTACATATAAATTAGTCCCTATGTAATTTATGTACAATGCTATCAAAGGTTATTTTTAATGGTGCATAATATCATTTACAAAATTGAAAACCAAGTGTTCAAGTCTTATATACCAATGTTGCACTGAAAGCATCTCTCTACGTATGATCTAGTTATCTAAAAACATTATCAAGATGTCATTTCCCATAATCACATCTCATGACAAAATTTCAAATAAACATGGTTATATCTATGCTAATTAAGGACATACATCTCCTAAATAAGCATATACCATCTAGTCATACCACATGTTAGCTTTATGAGACAAACACAAAGTGAAAAATCAACTAGAAAGAAAGATAACATAACCATGTAAAATAAATAAACATCAACATCCATAATCTACTCAATAATCTACATTTAACATCTCATTAGTGAAAACATAGGCATTGTGTATAACAAAAGAATATAAGAGTCCATGTACTACATATACACAATGAAATGAATTTCATATATATCTCAAAATCATATTTTTATGCATTACAATAATATATGCATCTCATATATAACAAAAATATAGAGCTATAACCAAAATATCATCTCTGAATTTATCCATATGTGGGAGAAATCTAGTCAAAAATCCAACCTGTGCCTACACTAGTAGATGTAGTGGTGGTGGTCCTATAACTTTATTCTATGGTGTTAGCTATGCCACTAATCTCTCTAAAATTATCATGTGGTATGATATTGAGGTTTGACTTGTCCTCTAAATATGTATGTACTCTCTAAATGAAGGATCCCTACCCTCTGCTAGTATGGCTAACCCATATAGGCTCTGATAATAAGTATCCTCATCTTTAAACTATATGGAATTATCAAACTCATATGGCACCATCCTTCATATGTAAGGCATCATCCTTGGCCTGTATCACATCATATAGTGATATGTCCATGCCCTAATCTGACATAATCTACCATGCCTCATCTCACTCCATACATATCCTCTAAACATATGCCTAGGTTTTATCTTGCTCTATGCATGCCCTATATTTCTCACTAATAGCTATCTCAAGATTGACATCCCACATCATGATTTGTCCCTTGAGGTTGGTCATTTTGGCAACCAACCCTCTCAATGTAGTAATTTATGTATCATGGGCTAAAATCACACTCTATATCCTTGTTGTCTCCCCCTGATCCATAACTAACTCAAATCATAGTCATTCCACATCATAATCAATACCTAGAATCTCTACTAACCTATAAATAATCTCTTATTGTAGACTATCTATAAGGGCCTAATCATCTACTAATCTAGTCATCCCCAATGCCCCTACCTCATATGTACCCTACCTAAAGCCACCAACTTATACCTATATCATATGTGTATCTAAAATAGGGCCCTATCCTCTATCTTTAACCCCATCTTGGATATCCTCTATCTCTAATCCCAAATATATCACTAGGGGTGTAAACTATATGCCTTGAGCCTATAAAACTTGGTGTGCGACTTG
The DNA here is from genome assembly GCA_037957365.1 of Torreya grandis. NCBI lineage: Eukaryota > Viridiplantae > Streptophyta > Pinopsida > Cupressales > Taxaceae > Torreya > Torreya grandis. The sequence continues at coordinate 1,152,719 of JARHVA010003100.1, forward strand.
TTACACAAGGACCATAACTACTTGTTGTGTATTCTATTACATGAGAACTTACAATACCTGCTAAGGGGAACCTATTTTAATAGAACCTATCCATGTACCTATGCCTATCCCTTTATCTATCCATACCTAGGTATCTACCCATAAATAGGTCCATGTACCAGGCCTTGCCTTTGTCTAACTCTTCTTTGATGTTATCCTAGCTATTGAGGTTAGGATCAAATCAACTAAATGGGCCTATAACTTATACACCATTTTTCATAGGTTTATATAATTCCAACATCTACCATGCCTCCTATATATGCCCAAACTATTGGTTGAACCACTAAGTAACTCTTGATCACCTCTACTCTTAGAATAGGTGGCCCTCATTGCCTCATCTCTCAAGTAACATGAGAAAAGAGATGTGGAACCTTAAGAATATCTTGTTGGAAGCCAAAATATTATTAAACCTAATATAAACTATACCACTCCATTATAAAGTCATCTTGACTGGTGATATAGCATAATGTAAGCATATATTAGGTGATATATACTTCCTCAATTTAGCCAAACTATACAACCATATAGGGACACCAGATGAATTCCCTATCCACCATCTCATTTATGGCCCAATTATAATAATATAAATCACCTTTGTGGCCTTGAAGGTTATCCCCTATCTAATACCAACCAAATTCTAGATGGTCATGGGCTCCTCATTGCATCCTCTAGCCAACTAGTCACTTAATCACTTTGTGCTCTCAAGCCCATAACTCTAGCAGTGTGTTATGTTTAATACTCTGACCTCCCCAGTAAGAAATAATATGTAGATCACATTATAATTTGGCTAGTACTAAAAATCCCCATAAAAAACACATGGTTGAGTCCCATATATCTCCTACCACTCCTATCAAGCTAATCTAGAAGAATTACCCTCTCTTGTTAGGCAACAAGATGTTGCTAACAATTTCCATCAAGATCATTATCTTGTTAGGCACTGAAGCTTATGCTAGTGGTGGAAGAGCCAATTCCTATCCTTGTCCTACTTTTACTACTCCATTTCCACCCCTATCAATGATGACATATTATGGGAACATTATATCCTCTAGGGCCTCAATGTAGATGGCCCCACCCTCTATCACAATGTCAATAATACCTATCAAGTCTTCTAGTATGGATAGTCTATCATGTCACATCCACTAAATCCTCATTCCCTAAATTAGAAGCTGTATAATCCTTCATACATCCTCTAAGGTCACCATCACTTTACCTATAAATTAATGAAAGATAAATGTCTCAAATTGCTATTACTTAGATAACATTGCCAATTAAGTCTTGTTAGCTCAAATAGATAGAATTTGTGCCACATGTAATAACCTCACTATCTTTAGGAATGCCACCAGTCCTCACCATGATACCAAGATGATGTAATACTTGTGAATGCCAGTTATGCATTGTGATGACCTCCACTCACTCCTACATATCATAATGCATGTCAAAATCACTTCTTTCATCTATCTATTTTCTTCTACCTAGTTTGCATTACCACTTTCTTCTATTTTAGACTTAGTATTTTATTCTTCTAAGGCTACTTAGTTTTTTATTCTACTTTCCTTAGTTTTCCTTTAGGTAATCTTATTATTTTCTTGGTAATCTCACCATTCAACAAGGCATTCCCACCATTTGTTAGGTCATTCCTATCATTTTATCTAAATTGTTCTATATCCTTAGCATCTTCTTGGCAAGTTCTCCATTTTACAAGTCATTCCCATTGATCAGTAGGATGACCCCACTATTCATAGTGATTTTTTTATTTGTGTGTTTTCTATTCAAAAGTGTGTTTTCATCAATTTATCAACATTCTCATGGTTAGGGTATTTTTTCATCTAAAAACAATATATCACCATTTTGGTGATTTTAGCTATTTGGGTGATATCACCAAAATGGTCGCGACCTCACCATTTAGCTGGCAATACCACCATTTACATGATTGATCTCCCTATTTTATTTTATTTTAAATAATGAGTTTTCCATTTCATTATTTTCTTATGCATAATAAATGAAATTAATGACAAAATTAACAAAGGAAATTTGTACTTACTGATGCCCCACTCCCCACTAGTCACTGGTACTCTTGCATGCAGTTTCCAAGATGCTTATGGTGTGGGATGTGGACCATTTTCTTTGCTCCTCTCACACACAAAACTAGAACTCCAGATTTCTATAGGGAGAGGGTGAAAATGAATAAATTTCACCCATAGGAGGTAATTTTATAGCCAAAATTAAAAAATTTCCCTTATCCCCATTTATGTTCCATTCTTCTTCATAAGAGGAATATTTTTTGCTCCATTATCCATTTTTCATCCTATTTTCTTATAATTTCTCTATTTTTTAACATCTTCTACTGAAACATCTATCATTTTATTCCATTCAAGGCCCCATCTATAAAAACTAAAATTTCCACCCTACCTTTTAGCGGGTATCATGTCCCTCCCAAATGTTATTTGGGGTATTTTCATGAGCTCATTTTTTCACAAATCAAGTGAATTCAACAAAAGCAAGAATGTAATTATTTATTCTAATTGTGATCATTTTAAGTGACATTTTTATTCTTTGAAAATTTTCTAGTTCATTTGAATGTCTAACCATGCCCTTTCAAATAGGTGGAAAATTTAGACATCCAATTTTTACCATTCCCATGTCAAAATTGCAAGTCAAAATGATTTATTGCAATAATGCACAAACTAGACCAAATACTATTAGAACCCTCTAATTCATCTACACATATCATGTGTAATATTTGAAGTGTATGGATGCATCCATAATTGGGGAAATTCATCATATCTAATCTTCATCTTCCCATGATTCAACTCTGATCAAATTATGACCTAGCAATTTAATGTTTTCAACCATTTGTGCATGACAATTTATTAAATTCTGAGAATTTCAAAAAGGATAATTAGGATTACTTAACTAATAAAATATAATTAAAAGGTTAGGTGAAAAATCCATGGTAATTGGATGAATATCTAATTTTTTAAATTATAAATTTAAAAAAATAGCTAAAATTGTCATCATCATGACATTGTTGGTCACCAAAGTCAAGAATCCAAAATATCAACATAAATATAATAAATATCAAGAATGTTGAGCCATGCCTATTGAATTCCTTTGGTCCATAAAATTTGATTTATCTTGGACCCTTGACACTCATCTTAATATAGATGATCTCATCACTTTACCAATATTATAAATACAATGGCCGCCATAAACCAAAATTAAGATTTATTGTGCAAAGAAAATCTATAGAAAATCCTCAAAAAAATCTTCACCTATTCTATTCCAATTTATTCATAAACCATACTAGATAGTTCCTAGGGAAGTGCTGATGGATCTTTAACCATGATATTTCTAAAGACTTTGAGTTTGACATCTAGGCACAAACATGCATGTGAGCCAGCTTCAAAGGAAACATCCAAATGAAAGGTAAAATTTTCTTGTTTAGCTTTCTAATTCATTGTTTGTTACTTTAAGTATTGCCTAATATGATGACCATGCTTAAGAATTTATATTTTATATTATTTTGCATACTAAAAAGAAATAAATTCTTTCATATTCATGTGTTTACACCAAGTATATGGAGGCTTATGATCCCATTAGATAATTGACAGATTATAGGCTAGGTAATGCCACTTGACAAGACACATGGTTAATATAGGATGACATGTGGATGTGTTAGATCTAAGATAAGTGTAGGAACATGAGTCTACAAATAAGTGCTAGTGAGGCATGTGGGACTATGAGTGAGCATGGCATAAAGGAGTGCATAAGAATATGAATTGGTACAATTTGGGCATATAAGTCTATGAGTAAGTGTGAGGGTAGTGCATGAGACTAGAAGTAAGATCATTATGGATAAGTGCACATGATTACACAATAACATGGAACATGAGAGACCTGTATGTGGTGTAAGAGATGTGTATAGATCAATTATTCTCCACAATCACTTTTAGGCCATTTCTAACTCTGTCCAAGGCCTCATTTTTTCATTTTGGCATGGTAATATGCTTCTCCATGATATGCATATTAATGATCAGGATTTCAAGTGCGATTGTAAATCTTATCATTACCTTAGTGATTTCAATGATGTTTATAGTCTAATTGAGCATCTCTTATTTTATGAAGTTCATAATTTCACTTTGAGAATGAAAAATGCTCTAATTTGGAAAATCTCTTCTATGTTGCACTTGATTCCATGATGTAAATCATTGATCATCTAAAATATTTTTTCATTAGTCATGAAAGTAGCCTCTAGTGTTGGCTTGAATTTTTTCACTCCATTTGTGCCATGATCATCCAATATTTCTTTAGTGTCCTCCTCTTCAACGAGTTTAAATTTTTCATGTTTTCTCGAGCTTGCCTCATCCTCCTACCCAAATATAATATTCAAATCCTCATTATTGTTGTGTTAATACATGGTCCTAGGATTCATGTAGTGTTTCTTTTTATCCCAATGGTTGGGTTTGATGGTATGCCTCTTGGTTATATTAATTTATTTTAATTTACATCCCCTATTATCCAGATTCATTTTGCAATGAAGATATTGTTTAACAATATTATTATCATTTATACCAAGGTTTTTTTTCATATTTCCTTCCATAATTTCCTATGCATAGACAAAGGATTGGTAGGTTTTATAAACACCTCATAGCTAGTTTCAATGCTCTCACTTTTCATCACCTAATTGGTCCTTTTCTTAGCAATCTATATATTAGTGTAGATGCAAACCACGAGGATGTTTACAAATAAATTGACATATATTTCTTGCTTTTACACATTCAAAAAACATATATGGATGAATTTTTATACCATCAAACTCATGGCCAATGTTTAAGATCCATGAATATACCAATTGGATTTCCATGTTCAACTTCATAGACTTGTGGTCAAACTACTGACAAGTGGAAATTAAAAAAAAAAAAGACAACGTGTAGAAATAATATAATATGTTTCACTACTGGAACCAATAATGCTAAGATGAGAGGCTATAAAATACTCATGATTTCTAATATGTGGAAAATAGACTATGTGTAGATGGACATCCCATGAACCTACTTAGAAGAGATGTAGTGATTATGGAAATTTATAATGTAATTATATTTTTTCATCAAACTATGCCCCTCCCCAAGATGGTGACTAAAAAGCATGTAAATGTTCTCCAAATGGAATAAATTAGTTTCCCTAAGACAGACTTTTTCCTTTGAACTAATCCATCCTAATTTGGCATCCACATTCAAAATAAAATGCATTTTCTAGGCCACTGCATATCTCTCTTATCAATTGGAAATGTGAATAATTTAAAACATAAACACTCAAGAAAGGCAGGAAAGTTTCCATAAAGACACGATGATATATAACCTCTCAACTCACTAAATTTATATAATTTATAGAATCATAATTTGATGTTATACTATGAATTTACTCCAAAATGACAATTTAATTCATACACTGATCTATATTTACTGTATATTCATTATGATATAAGTTCACAATAGTTTAGTAACTAAATATAAATCCAAATAAACTTAAGAAAAACTCACAACAATGGACAAAAATAACACAGAATTTTGACTTGGGAAACCCCACAAGCTGTAGGTAAAAATGAGTCAGACGAGGTGATAGCTCTACTTCTTATCTTATATTGGCCAGTAGTGGATTAAAATGAGATATAAAATAATTACATCACACAAATATCATGATCATAAATATTTCCTCATTGTTTCCTTACTCCAATCCTTCTTACAAACATCTAGACACTTTCTCTATTCATGAATGACTTCCTAAATCTAAGTCATATTTATTATAACCCTTGGAGATTTCCTTTCACGAAGTAAAGGCTCCTTAACCACATGATAATTTAAAGAGACATTGTTTGTATTTTATAAAGGACATTTGGTTGTCATGGGAAAATATCCAATTAAATATGACTAGAGGTTTTGAAACCTCTAATTAATGTAGACCACTAATTTTAAAACTAATAGTTAATGGATATCAATAGTTACTTAATTTATTTGATGGTTGCATAAATTTTACCTATATAAACAAACTATTTTAACACAAATACTAAAACTCCTCCCTTGAATCTTTGATGATGATTGAAACCAAGTATACTCTCTACTACATGATCAATGAATTTTTTCTAGATCCTTATGGATCATATCTCTTTTATTGAGAGGATTTGGTCCCATAATAGCTTTCTTGGTGGGGGAGGAGATATGGAAACAAATATTCCAATTTCTCCTTAGATTACCATTAGGATTGCCTTGGTATATTCTCCATATTTCTAATCTACCTAGACTCTTGTGATTTCCTATGTGTCTCTGTAAATTTGTATTGCATTACTACATCATCCTCTATTTCTCATTATGTGTCCATAACCAATACTTCTATGGAAGGTATAAATTCTTCTTCTTCCTAATCTAGTATGGATGGTCAATAAAAATGAAAGTTATCACAATTGACAACCAAGTACATCCACATGATTTAGGGTAGTTCAAGTTTGAAATCATTCTCAATAACCTACTACAAAATGGAAACTGGGCCATAACTTAGTGACTTAAGTTTCCTAACTTATCCTTGGAGTCTCTCTTTGCTCAAATAAAACCATACCTTGTCACTTACCTTGAGTGTGTGCTCTATGTAGTGTTTTTCATGCCTAACCTTGTATTTTACTTGAGACTTCTCTAACTAATATTATACCTTGAGTTGGATTTGTCTAATCCTATAAATGAACTTTTCAGCTCTTATCACCTTTGAATCTTGCTTCTTTATCCTTTCCTATTGTTTCAATGCAACATCAAATGGATGAGTTTGAAAATAATATAAATATGCTTCAAATGGTGAATTATTAGTGAATGTGTGTACAACCGAATGTGTGTACAACCCTATTGTATGAGTGTTAAATGTATGACATAGACTCATCCAAAATCCTTAGATACATGTTGTAAATTATTATCAATTGAACCAATTTCATATTTACCACCTTCATTCATCTATCAATTCAGGGATGGAAAGTGTTACTTGATTGTAACTTCATATCCATATTTACCCATAGTGTGGTATATAATTTGACCAATAATCTAGAGTTTCTATTCGAATAAAAAAACTTAGGTAATAAAAATTTCATCCAAACATTAGGAAAGAAGAGTTCATCTACTTTATGCCCTTATACTATTTTATTGTATGCAATCAAACACATAATTTTATGAATTTATCTACAACAACATATAGATAGTCATGGTCATGCTTGGATATAAGAAATCCACCCACAAAATACATGGAAATGTTTTCCCATGGCCTAAAATATAGGTAGTGGCATGTACAATCCATCCTTCCTAACCTTAGGCTTTCTTGTACAACATAGTTTACATCCTCTAAAGAAATTAGAAACATATTATTTAATATTGAGCTAATATACATACCTTTAAAAAAATTCCATAGTCTTACCAACACCAAAATGTCATGAAACCTGAGAATTATGTGCTTCCCTCATAAAGACTAGTCTTCCCTCCTTCAGGAAACACAACTTATCACACCTGTAGAGCAACCCATCCTTGAGATAACATCCATCCCTACCTTAATTTTATACCTTCTTGGCTTATAATACCTAGAATGTCTTCTCAAAAATTTCATCTTATGTATATTTTTCCTCATAAGCCTCTTTCATGAAAGGATATATTTGTGAGATTGTTTCCAAAGTTGAAACTTATTTTATTAGTCACCTAGATAACATATTTGTGACAACATTTGTGATACCTTTTTTGTACTTGATCACCAAACAATGTTTTTGGAGAAATAACATCTATTTGTAATGTCTTTCCTACTGCACTTTAGTTTGGGATTGAAAATGTTGAGGAAGTTTATGGTCAGTGTGGAAAATAATTTATTTACCCAATAAATAATGTTTCCATTTCTTTTTTTCTTTAACCAATGTACCTTTTTTTTATCATAAACAAGATACCACCCTTTGAATAAAATACCTCTGAATGAAAACAAATGGGCACACCTATCTAAAACAAAACTAATTGTCATGACTAAAAGTTTGCAAGCTAAAACCACATAAAAATAGGCCAATTTTAGTTTTGATAAAGTGTAAAGAGTATTCCACACAAGCCTAGGTATAATATTAGTGGTTCTGACCAATCACATGGCTTGATTCGTACTTAAATTTGTAAATGAATATCATTGTAAGTTGACTTACATTTTCAAAAAATATCTTAGCAACATACTATTCATATGACCTCAAAATGGGTCTAAAGTGTTCTTTCTTAGCTCCTTGAGGATGAAAAATGACATCTCAATCATTGGAACCTTTTGAACATAACCATTAGACTCAGTCAACAATGAGGAAACCGTATAAATTATTATGAAGAGAAATAAATATTTCAAATCACTATTTATGTTTCAATATCAAATTTTGGAAAAGAGGAAGGAGGTTTGGAGGATAACTTGTCCATATTCATCCTTCTTCTCATTTCTCAACCTTAAATGATTTACATTGATGGAGTCTCCAAGCTTTTGGTATTTTTTCATTTTATTTCATTTTAAAATTATATTTCTTTACATGTATGCTTGGGTTAGTTTTGTAGGTATCCATCTTATCAAAAAGTCTCCAACCAGTTCTGGGCTCCTATGATTTCTTAAAAATCCCTTGGGAGCTTTAATTTCCACCTCAACCATTGATGGCTACCAACAAGATTAAAGAAGAAACTAATTTTCATTTTTAGATTCAAAATTTAATTTTTAGTTCAAATAGTAGGAGAGATAAAAATAATGAGAGTTCTATTTTGGGTCAACCTATCTTGGGCCTTATAGTAGCCCATAAACACAAAAAGGTTAAAATTATCTCTCTAGGGAAAAGGCATATCTTGAAAAATGTGAAATCTTAGTCCCTAAAAACTCTTCCCTATAAAAGAGCGGCGGCGGGGGGGGGGGAGGAGGGGAACTGAGGGGTGTCCCTTTAGGGTTACCCTACCAATGGGTCTTTGGGCTATCATAATTTATTGTACAAAATAGTTCATATCTAGGTGGATTAATTATATTTAAAATTAATTACAACCTTAGGGAATAACATAGTTTTCAAATAAAATAGCATTTAAAATAAAAATAATTTTTTTATCTAACTGACCACAATGATCAGAGTGTGGTGGTTATCAATAATTTTTGACTACCCCTATGGATTTTAACCAAAGGTGGGGTTCACTATGTGGCTTATTATCCATGTAGTTACCATTAACTTCTTAATGATGCTCACATGCACAACTGACCTTAGAACTAGAAGACACAATGGTCATTACCAAGTCTAATGCACATGACCTTAAGGCTTTGACCCCTCACTACATGGTCACATGGGTGATTGTTTTCCCATTTTAGACCTACCCTATAAAAATAAATTATGTGGCCTTCTAAAGGGCCTCCCAAGCTAGAAACTACCCTAGAGACACCCAAATTTTGAAAATCATAGCAAAACATTATGTAATGAAATGAAATGAAACACGTCCTAAATTCATGAACATTGTGTAATTTTGTCTAAATTTGGTTTGGGTAATTTTTTACCTTGATTAATGTGAAAAATAATTGTGAAAAGTGTATGTAAATTACAAAGAAAAATAGACAATTATAGTAATTTAACGTTAAAATTTCATATCAATTAAACCATATAACCTAAAATTAAACCATAAATTTCAATAAAATCTTGATTAATCCTATTTTACATTAAAACTAAAATTGGAAAAAATTTGGACTTTTAAAATTATACAAAACTTATCTAAGTGATCCTAGCCCTTCTTGGGCTTAATGAAATTCATTTAAATGAGAATTTGAAGAATTTTTTAATTTTATTTCTGATAAACTATAAAAAAAATAGAGATTGATTTTACTTAGACAATATTTATAACTTTATTCAAAACATAAAAATAGTGTTTCATTACATTTACTTCTTTTACTTTACATGAAATCTCATACTCATTACATTATATTTTTTCTTCTTTATATTTCACATTTGTCACAATATGATAATATAACATATTGATTAAAACTAGACAATAATTATTTTCTTATCATTTACATTTGCAATGATATAAAGGATAAAATTAGACCCCAAGCAAGCTCCAAGTGTTATTGTGAGGCTAAGCCAAGGAGGGGCTCACCTCTCATCTTGTTTCCAGCATCAGGGAGTTACCCTAGGCACCAAAAAGCCTAAGACTCCCATCTATGAGCAGTGACACCAAAGGTTTAAGGTAATATAATGTAGGTAATGAAGGAGGTGAATACTAACAAGGCAACAAGCTCATCTAAGAGGAACAATGAGGTGTCTTTATTGTTATGTTGTGGAGCTTATTTCCACATTACAATGTATTTCAAATATTGTATATTAAAATGTATTGTACGCTTTTAATGAATTAAAAAAATTAGGATCCCCCTTTTTCATGGAGCATATATACATGGTTTATCTATACTTGGATATGTGTGGTGTCATCACCCATGATTAATGGGGAACCATTATGGGTTGACTTGGCCCATGGTTTTAGTACCCATTATTTTGTAAAACCACTATGTTGATTACCTCTTGATGTAATTATATATATATATGGGCATACAATAGGTAATATATATGAAGAATTGAGTTTGAGAAGGGAACAAAGTGTGTGAATTCAATTGTGAATTTTGGATAGTTTGTTGAGTGTATCTCTAAGCAATATTTATGCATTAAAATTGTGAGAAGACTGATCTGAGAGTGGATTGTACTCTTGTTGGATTTTAATAATATTTGAGCAAGTGTTTCTCAGTGGATGTATCCCACATTGTGTGAACCATATTAAATCTTATCTTTTTTTTGTGTATTTTAATTTCTATTCTTTATGCATCTCTATTTATAGCTCTTCTTATTATGATTCTATGAAATTATTTTGCATTAAGTTTTATTTTATTCCTAATATATATTAACACTTCATTATATAAATAGGATTCCATGATCACCCCAAAAAAAATCACATAATGTAAATAAGAATAAATTTCATAATGAGAGGTAGAAACACATATGGTAGCATCAAAGAATCAAAACTTATCAAAATTCCATAGTCTCCCATTATGGACATGATTTTATACTCTCCACACTATGGGGGTGGGATAAGGAGGAGTTTTGAGCTTTTCCCTTGCCCAAATCCTTCTCCCTTGACATGGGAGGATATTGGACACATGAGGGGTTTCATTTTCTGGAACCCCGTGCATAGGATTTTTGTGGGACTTGAAACTTGGCTCCCTTTCCCAAAGCCTACATAATAAGGTAAATGCCACATATAACAATTTAAGCCAATTTGGGTATCTTAACACTCCAATTTTAAACCTAAAATGAACTATAAAAATATCCAAAAAAAGGGAGGGATATTACATCTCCAAACCCAAATAGGTAATAAAATACACATTATGGCCATAGGCATAATCCATGGAAGATGACAAAGAGAAAGGGTAAGCCAAATGGCTTTCCACCTCTTGAAATCTCAAAACAAGAAAAGTGGGGGGGGTGGGGAATTATTTTAAAATATTAAATTGAAAGAAATAAAGTGACACATAAACTTACCTTAGCTTCACCTTTTGTATCTATACAAGGAAATCTAATACAAGTGCTGGAAACTAGCTCTCCTACTCCTTCTCTAAGTCCCTTATCTCCTTCCTCAATATCTTCTCCAATCTATAAATTAAAAATGAGAAAAAACTTCCTATAAGGAATGATTTTCATGTTATTATATAAAAATAATCCAACCAATTGCCAATGGAAAGGAGACACTTGTCCTTTTCCATTCTTTGTTCCTTCTCCAAAAAGTCTTATGTAGGATTAACTCACCCTACACACCCATGTGAGAAAGCAAGAATTTCACATGCACATTAATGATGTCATTTCCACATTCCATAAATGTACACATGGTATGTCTTATGAATTTATCAACACTTCAAAAACTTATTGGCCCATCTATTGGTCACAAGCAGTCTTAAATGCACATAAAACCACCTCTAAAACACTTTACATCACTTGAAAACATTGCTCCAAGTTCCTATTCAATTTTTGATTAAGAGGTAAACTTAAGTGGATTTCACATTCAACTTTATGACTGACTTGAATGTAAAGGTAATGAATTGTGCCATGGGGTGTGAACAGTGTTATAAGGGTCAGAGAGGTTCAATCTCAAAACTAGATTACACTATGATACTAGGGTTAAAATTTAATATAAGGGAGTCTTGAAGCCACTTCATGACTAAAAAAATGGTGTACTTATGCTTACCATAGGACAAGTTCCCTCACTTGGCCTCCCCTATCATCTTCACATCATTTCACACATAAAATTACAATACCCTAGGTAGCCAAATTTGGTGAATGTAAACATATCATGTAATATATAATAATATAAAATGGATACATAAAACATATAAATAATAACATATTAATATCCACATGAGGAAATCACTACATGATAACATTATATAATCATAATCCAAAATCATATGATAAATCAATATTATCTCAACTAATATAATAATTTAGTATGCATCTCAATAATGAGATATAATCACCCATAACCATCATCTGAATAATAATCACATAAGTAACTAATATCATCCAGAATGTAAATTAAATTGTCTCAATAATAATGAAATAATAAACATAGTGGGTCTTAATAACATAAGGATCATATCACAAAAGGACAAGTGTATAATAGCAAAAATGTCTAACTAAAACAAACATTTTGAAAATTGTGGTCTCACATTGCTCCCATAACGTATTTTATTGCCTATGTTTCCAATTTGAATGGTTGTTGAAAACTAAGAGGAGCGAAGAATAGTGCATGAGTGATTTAATATTTTAAAGAATCAAATGAACTATCATATTACTTACCCCATTATAAATTCTTACCCATTTATACAAATGAATGTAAAGGCATGGCTATTGTATAAAAATATGGAATAAACTTACACATGTATTGTATTAATCCTACATGTATGTATATGAGTTTTCTCACTTCCCTATGTCACTAATTTCATCCAGTAATCATTAATCTCACCCAAATTCATCTAATTCATCATTACTAATCTCTTTGTAAGCATTCACTTAACATTCCCTCATTTTTATTCATCATGCTAACCTTATTCCTAACCCATGAGTTAATTAATCCTTCTTCTAATATGTCATTTATAATCTAATCTTATTCTAACCCCACCTATCAATTATATTAGAATTTAAAACTCCAATCCCACCTACCCTAGCCTATTTCTAGGATCCTAGACTCTTTAAAGCCCATTAATCATATGACTAATTACCCATTAATCATGATTAAACATCCACAGAGACTCTAGAGGATTCTAATTCCTTGATTAAACATATAGAACATTCCTTCCTCTAGAATAATCCAATGAATTTTTAATTCCTTGAATAATTCTCCACTTTTGATCTTCCTACACCCAACTTTGAATTTTGTCTATTGATTCTCCCTCCTTCCTCTATTTAAATTAGACACCCATCCATTGCCAAACTAACTTGAATTTCATGTGCTTTCATGTCAATATCTTAATCATAATCCATTAGTCTTTTGTCAAACAATCATCCAATCCAAGTCAATCATGCGCTATCAAAATTCAAAGTCTAAAGGTAATCCAGAATCCATGATCATTTAATCTTTTTTTTGTCTTGATTTTGTTTGGAACATTTACCTTTAGATTCATAATGTTGGTTTTTAATGTTTATTTTTATGCATCATGATCTATTGGCTCAAAATTATGAAGTAGATTGATATTTTGAGTAGATATTGATATAAATTGCATAATCTAATCAATTGTTCAAATTTATGATTTCACATTCAGTGACCACAATGGGAGCCCTCCTTTGTGATAATTTCGCATGTGAAGTGTGATTTTAAAGCTTGAAAGAAATATTTAGAACAAATTTGGGGCTCAAAAGTTCAAAAATCTTATCCTTCACATGAAAAGGTGATTTTTCTCTACAAAAAGCAATTTTGCATTTGTATTTTTGAGGTTGATAGTATCAATTTTAAAATATACCGACAACCTAACCACTAGCCATCAAGGTAACTTAGTTGCTTTAGTCTTGTTATTCAAAATCACTTCTCATAATCTATGATTTTGATTCCTATCTACGATTTTTAATATTTAGTTATGATTCTGATTTTGTAGTAATGATTTTGAACATAAAGTTGTGATTTTGATTTTGATTTTTATTTCTATTTGCAATTTTGACATATTTAGTTGCAATTTTGAATAATATTAAACAAATTTAAGGTTTTTAATCTATAATCTACTTACTTTTTGTCTATAAATATCACTAACTATCTGTAAATATTTGCTCTCCATTTCTAACTTCTATTTTTATAAGATTGACTTTATACACACACACACACACACACACACACACACACACACACACGTGATTTTGAAACTCCCTAGTTGTGATTTTGAAACAACCTAAATTTTATCTTTTTTCAGTCCTAAAAATTATTGTAAATACCTTAGTCTGATAAGATCATAATCTAACACTTGTTATAGGTCATTTTAGTCTCTTTAAATCTATAGATATCTTTGTTTTTTAATAGTCCAGAAAATAACTTATCTATATTAGTGATCTTGATTTGCATTTATGATTTTGACCTAACCACTAGTAGTCTACCTAACCATTTTTCAATATCTCTACTTAGCTATATGTGATTTTGAATAGGCCTAACTGCACAGTAACTATAGTGTTTTATTAACCTTTTTGGTAGAATTACTTATTTACATCTATGATTTTGACATGTTATCTATGATTTTCACTCTCTATAAGTGATTTTGATTAATAATTGATTGTGTCTCTGCAATTTTGATTAAATAGTTATGATTTGGCTCTTTATTTTTCTTCAAATAATTGTCTCTTTTGAGTGCATTTTTAGGACTTTTTTGGTGAATTTTGAGCCATTCCAAGCATCTTATGAGCCTCAAATTGCCTTTGACACAAGGGTGGTTGCCCCTTTACCCCATTTGGGGCTTCTACCCCTAGACCCCTACATCATGGCCCCTTATTAAAAAACATTTATAGTGTATAACCCATATATTTTTAGTGTTTTTATTAAGGATTATTAGACTAAAATTTTGTTTCAATTTTCCTAGGGGAAAATTCAATGCTAGTTTTGTCTCGCTTGATTTTACTAAACTAACCACTTGTCTTGCAGGTCATATTTTTGTCTAACATCTTGTCTTGTAGGTTGCCCCTTAGGATTGCCAAATTGAAACCACTAATCACTTACTTTGTAGGACACCTATCAAAAAATAAAATTTTAAAAAACCATCTTATATATATATTTGTATATATCACTCTTAATTAATCAATTAAATTTTTATCTGCTTGTACCTTAGGGCTATAGTGGTGTATGCTCTCCTGCCTACATCCTAGTGACAAGTCTCAGATGATCAAAAACCACTAACAAATCCTCCCATTTTTATTTTTTAAGGGGAAACATGATGTAGAAGTGATTCCCATAAAATTTTCATAGTTGCAAGGGTTGGTAACATGGATTACATCACCATGGATTCAAACACACTCCATGTTTTAATGGAGTATAAAAATTAGTTAAAATTGTCATTAGACAAAGTGATTGACCCCATACAAGTCTTATATGAAGGTAAAGAGTTAATTTTCTAACCCCAAGCATTATACAACACCCTATACAGAGTTAGGCCCCATGTACCTAGTGTATATTGGGGACATTATTAAAGATCCCATATAACCTAGAATAGGACCATCATTTATAATAGGCAAATTATTATTGGAGTTATTATCAGCTCCCAAGTGATTTTTAAGTGAAAATGGGGTTGAGAGGGATTGGGAGATTTCATAATGATTCACCACTCTACAGCCTCATTTATGAAGCCATTAGATAATTAAGTCATTAGGTTACACTCACGAATTGGTTTACTAAATAATATGGCTTATGATTAACTTGATTGTATGCATGTTGTCCTAAACCAATATTGTTTGTGACCTGAATCAACATTTCATCCCAGATTCTATATGAAAATATAGGTTTCTTATATCAACATTTTGTATATCCTTACATATATTATATTTCCTTGTAGATTCTATCTTATCCCTTTCACTTGTACATTCTTAGCTTACATCATCTCATCTAGTCTACTCTCATCACCTCTCATCCTAATCATATCCTAATCTAGTCTTATAACTCTAACACTATTCAAACCTCTACCACCTCATATCTTATTTACCTAATCTAGTCTTGAATATTCTATATTATCCCTACCATATTCCTCCATTGTCTCCCACAACCTAATATACCCTAGCCTTGTTTAGTCATACCACTATTGCCACATCATTAGTCTTACCCTTTAGTCTACTTATATCACATCTGTATTTTACATCTCATCCCATCTTAGTCATACCTTCATTACCTCATCTTTAGTCTTATCATCTAGTTTATCTTACCTTATCCATCATCATATCTTGTTCCACCATTATTTCATCTCAAGTCATACCCGCTTCATATCCTTTAGACTTACCCTAGTCATCCCTACACCATATTTTAGCTATACCCTCTCATCTCCTTCATATATTCTTATCTTATATAGCCTAAATCATCTTCTATATCCCCATCTTGTATATTATTAATCATATACATCCTTATCTACCTTATCTTTCATCATATCTTGTATATCTTTATCTATCTTATCCTTCATCATATTTTTTACATACTTATATTTTATATCCTTATTCATCTTATTAGTCATCATATCTCACCTTATTCATCTTTCATATTATATAATCTTGTATATCTTGTACATATTATCATCCCATCTGAGATATATCCTATTCTAGTTTTACCTTAACATATTCCTATTTATTTATCACCCTCATCTAGTCTTACCTCATCTAGATAAATCCCATCTTACTTTGTCTTGCCTTTTAATCCTAAAACATGTTTATTTGGCTTTTAATGCCATGCAATTGTCCAAACCACACTCATCATACCCCCAATAATAATTGCATCACCACCCTTATATACTTTCCCTGATCTTAATACCATCATCCTTGAGCCCTCCATTTATACATCACATAATCTTATAGCCATCTCACCTTGAGAAAATCAATCTAAGGCTTGACTAGTAATTTTATTGTCCTTACATATCATCATATCACTCTAGTCCACCATCATCTTTCTATCACCCATTATTCTATCAAATTATGTGCTTAGTCAATATGTTATTAACAACCTATCACCTTTTTAATTTCAATATAGCATCCAGTCATCTCTAATTTAGTCATCTTACCTATTTATAACTAGCACCCATATAATCATCATCTTGCTAGTTTAAATTTAGGCACTAATCTAGTCCCCATCCTTTTGCTAGCTTGAAAACTAGGCATTGTCCATAGATCATTAGAACCTATTATACTATTGATCTTACATCATAAGCCATTTATTTTATCTCATCCTCACCCATAACTTATCATAATAGCTCAATTATTCAAACTTACTTTGTCCAAAGACCATAATTTTACCCAATCCCTACTCTACCTTCACATAATCCCCTTTTTTATCATCTAACTACCTTTAATACATCACCCATTTATCCTTTACCCACATGGATTTGGACCCAATTATAATAGAGAAATACCTACTTACCAACAAAGAAGAGATCCTTTTGTGGGTCTTAGAAATGGGTGCATGCCTACTTTCAGACATCGACCCCATCAATTCTAAAGAAATATCGCCTATCCTTCCCCATCAGTAATCTCCATATACACCTTACCTACATGTTAGACCACCATAGTAAGCCCCATTATCCATTAATCATAACCATAGTCATAACATCCCCCAATATACAAGTGATGAGGTCACCCTATTTCACAAATATATATTTTCCAATAAAGATGAGTGCCTTTTATGACTATTGGAGATGGGTGCCTGCATTCCCAATGATTTTGAACCACTACACCTAAGTTCACCTACCAAAAATGTGTCTCATAAACCCTTATCCACACACAATTCTTATGACAACCAATCCCATTTTGATCCCCCATCCACTAGTCCTAGTCTTGGTCATGACCTTCCTAGTTAATACACTAACAAAGATATTGCCTTATTTAATAAATATATTATTTCCAACAAAGATGTAGTAATTTTATGACTCTTAAAAATGGGTGACCATCTTCCCATAGATTTTCACCTTATTCAAATAATCTTACCTCTAGTTCATACCCATTCATAGTTGAATCCTCCATTTACTATTCATAGTCCATCATAAATCCCCCATCTTACTAGTGAAGGGAAGCCTAGCTTGTCAACCTCATATAATTCACATTCATATCATAATAAATCATATAGATCACCATCCCCCAATATCATGACATCAACATTGCATTCTTCCTCTCCTAAATCAAACACTTCCACATCAAACACCATAAATAAGCAATATATGCCTCTCTCAATATTGACAAAATCTCTATAATGGAAACTAAAGGCCATAGACATGATTGTCTACCTAAAAACAAGACCTATAGATTTGTCCAAACATATAACATCAGGTTATCAAGTAAAGAAATTTTGTCTATGCCATAAATTCCTTGATAATTCTATTAATATATGTCACCCTTTTAGAGATTATGTCCAAAACTTAATTGATAATGGTGACATTGAAATTGAGGGTGAATCTAATGCATCCATGCCTAATACTATGCAAAAAGGGGTATTCCAAGAAGCGATTCCTAAGTATGATCAAGATTATTCCATCCTCAAACAAGGTCATGACCCTAATCATTTCCATACAACAACCACCCTTGATTGAACCATCCCTATATCTTATTCAAATTAAATCCCCCATTTTCACAAATCCATTAAGCCTCAAGCATCCATTCACAAACCCAAGGGGAAAAGGGTACTCGAAAAAAATAATATATCTGCTATAAAAAATCATCTATTAGAAAAATAACCTCATCAACATCCCTATTAGAGTCAGCATCAAAATGGTTAGGATCATATCCAACATCAGCATATGAATCAGAATCCACATCAGAATTATCATCCCTTACTAATTATAAAAGACATGCCAACACCTATCTCTTTGAGGATGTCTCTAATTTAAATGTCAACCAATCAAAAGGCATGACTATAAATCCATATTATGATGATTATATCCTAACATAATTCTTGGATGCTTTATCAGTCAAAGATCATCAAGATGGATATGAATCAAAATTAGATGTTAATTCTACAAAGAGTCTTAGCGATCCTTTTGAGATTATTGAGGACACTTTCTCTAATGTTACAGATAGGTGATGTAGAGCTAAGGGGGATAAGTATCCAAATCCTATATTCTTGGTTTTGGTCTTGGTAAAGGTATCTTAGAACACTTACTTTGTCTTTAAGATGTTATCTCTATTCATCTCTCTCATTAAAGGTAACATGATATATAGTCTTATTTTATCTTATGTTTATCCAACACTTTGGAGGCACTATTACTATATATTAACCCTATATAGTGTTTTTAATAAGTTATTCTATCCACCCCTATTCACTCATTCACCCTTTTTGATAACCCTTCACTCACTAGCTCTTTGTTAAGCCATCTTCCTTAGGTCTCAAGGACCAAATCTTGATCTAAGTTTTAAAGATCCAGTCTCAATATATATATATATATATATATATATATATATATATATATATATATATATATATATATATATATATATATATATATATATATATATATATATATGTATAGTATTAAATTTTCATAAAATACCTATCTAAACCCCTTTTAAGGGATCAAGAACAATTTAAGACTCACATTCACCTTCTAAGTTATCTATGACCTTATGAGGCTTGTAGCCTTTTTCTAAGGTTTTCACTTGATTTACTAAATATAGGCACTATTTTAAATAATTAATAACCTTTATATACACCATATATCCCTTTTTATATGTTTTTAAAGTTTCATGACCCGAATCCTCTTCTAGCTATCACTTCCTTAGCAATCACCCCTCTTTTAGGCCTAATTAGCCCTATACCAAATCCACAATCCCCAAATATATAATGTACGGATTTAAACCAAACCCAACCCACTTTATTCACTATTAATATGTATATTATAGTAATAATACAAATTTTTATCAAATTATAATGTTTTTAGCTCTCTAAAATGATAAAACCCTAATCTAGGGTTTCCTTGACCCTACACAAGCTAGAGAGGCTTAAAAATTTAATATCTTGAGTTTATAAAGGTCTAAAATGACCAAATAACCATTATTGGGTTTGTTTCAATTTCCTATATATTTTACAAGATTTTAAATCCCTTATCCCATCAATTTCATGCTTAAAACAATAAAACTCAATTGATTGTGTATTCTTTCCTTTGACTGTGTGGGGTTTTAACAGTTGATTCTCCTCAAATACCTTATAAAAACCTATCTAGGTTACCATAGAGGTTTTTTAATATATATTTTATTTAAATATTTCTTTCTATAGTATTTATTCACTTATTTTTGGTGTATACATGCCTCTAGAACTCTGACTAAGTAGAACAAGGGTCTAGACTGTTGGGACTGTGATTTGTTTGACACAATGGTTCTCCTCCAAAATGGTTTACAAATTCTCAAAGATATTATCCTCACTATATCCTCATATTATATATCAGCATTATTTCACCCAAAGATTCATTCACACCTTTTCTTCATTCTTTGACACATTACAACCAAGGTTTGGACTATGTATGCATAAGGTTTTTTCCAAAAGGACTATTTTTTGTCACTTTATCAACTATTTGATATCCAACCTAAAAATAAAAACCATCCCAACATGGTTTATGTGAACCTAATCTCAATAAAATAAACTAAAATCCTTCTCACAATAGTTAATGTAAAAACATCAACTTACATGCTTAAGAAAATTTTGAACAAAAAATAGGGTCTATGGACTGAGTTGTTACAATTTCTCAGTTCCTCATTTTTGTATAATTTTCTCAAGCATATTAAGGTACATGTGTGATCTGAACATGTTTCACAACTAATTTCTTGGCAACCAAACTCACTAACCTTTTATAAATTACTCCATTCTTTATTCACTTGGTTGTAACAAGAAACCTATCAATAACCTATAAATACACACATAGATACATGGACTGCATATAATCTCAAGGACCTTAACATTAATTTATATCAATCCAAAACAATAATATGCCTATTCAAGGAGATTTAAACATTTCAAAAACATATTCCTTTATTTATTTAAGTCCAACAATGTTGCATTATAGTCCAAAACCTGGACATATCATCTTCTATGAGGAGATTATACACATACTCATTTTCAGATTCTCTTCCTTTCTCTTGGATTCTCTCTCTCTCTCTATTTTATCTCTCTCCAAATACTAATTTACAACTACATATTCAAACAATTTGAACATTGGCTGCTTGGTTAGTTATAAAGCAAAATCTTCTTTTCTAGATAACCCAACATATGGGTGAGGACTACATAACTAATGCATGGTCTCTTAACTTGATAACTTAAACCTATATGAGTTTCAAAACTCCTTACATGTCTTATTTTCCCCATTTAACCAAGTTTCCCTCATCTCACCAACTTATACCATGTTTAAGGTCATTATAGACTTGGTTACTTATTTGAATTTTCAAATTCCTAGTTTTCTAGGGAAAACTCTTAGAAGCCATACAACACACATTTATGACTCTAAATGGACTCCTAAGACACAAATGGAACTAATAAATTCCCTTGCACACATTTAAATCAAACTATGGCCAAATTTGACATTATATGGACAATAATTCAAAAATGAGGTTTATTAGCTTGATGCTCCTGCATCATACTCCCTAAGAGGGAGAAAACTTGAGCCACCAACCCTCTTACTTGCCTTCTAATTTATCCTTTGAGGGTCCTTAATTATTTATTTACTATTTTTCATTCTTTCTTGTTCCTTTTTCTTTGTTAAACTCT
The DNA here is from genome assembly GCA_037957365.1 of Torreya grandis. Lineage (NCBI taxonomy): Eukaryota > Viridiplantae > Streptophyta > Pinopsida > Cupressales > Taxaceae > Torreya > Torreya grandis. The sequence continues at coordinate 1,174,756 of JARHVA010003100.1, forward strand.
TGCATTTCTTCCATTTGGATTTGTTTAGATCCCTTGTCATTGCATCTTCTACCTCTATGAGGTGTTCAAAATGCTGTAGTTACTTATATGCTACATGTTATACCAATTATAAGTCACTTTAACCTTATCATACTTATCTGCAACAAAATAGTGCATATTCCTCTTCATCATGCTTGTTTTGTGACTTGTTTCCTCATTGTTTTCACTTGATTCTTACTTATTTAGTGATTTTTTCTCCTTGTTCATGATAAAATATTATTATTTAGGCTATATTGGCCCCTCATTCATGCCAAAATATATCATTTGTTCATATATACTCTCTTTTGATGCATGCTCTTCAAATTTCTTCACATTTTGATGTTTTTCCTATCATCTTGCTCACTATGGAAGAACAACTTCTTGTTCCACTCATCCTCATCATAGTAAAACATGATTTGACTAATATTGAACTATCCATACCCATTATTATCAAATTTAAACTAATATTTATCTTGACCTATGGAATAACTCACCTTGTTTGCTTTTCATACTCCATTTGTTTACTTGCTTGTTACCTTTTTTACACAATTCTTTGTGTTTTTCTTTGTTGCTCCTCTTTTGATTTTTTTTAGAGTTAATCCTTGAATTTTGCATATTTTTATTCACCTTATTTCAGCCCCTTATATGTAATAAATATCTCTTCCAACATCTCCAACTCGTTTTTGCAACTTTAGTGCATCCACTGCTTCATAATCCTTATCAAACCTTGGTCGATATTGTTCTTCATTATCTTGGGCAAATTGTTATCTATCTGGTCCTTGGACTCCCTCACTTATGAGAGTAATATCAAACTAATCATTATGTATCCCATTATTTTAAAACAATCTTTGAGGTGATTTATTATCATCTTGCCTTTCTACACAATCATCAATGCAGTGGTTTCCATATAAAAGAAATCTTCATCACTGGGGTCAAATTCACAAACATCATCATATACAACATTTGAAAACAAATATTTTAAACACTTATCTTATTTTATGAATTAATATTATTTATGTACCTTCATCTCATTATCTTGGTTTGATTTCACTGTGTCTTTTATTTTCTTTGTAGGCTTGTTATCTTCCTCAACATTCATATTCTCTTGGGACACACCTACAATGTGATCCTCTTGAGCTCTTTTCATGAAATTTGAAACCCACTTGTTGCATTGTACCTTCTTGGGCTGAAACTTGTTTCTCTTTTCACCTCTATCATGCCTCATGCCTTGGTTATCTACCATGCCATCTTAGTGTTCCTTGCCATTTGTTCTTTGTTTCCATATTTGTGTTTGTTTTCCACCTTTACAATTGCCTTATTTGACCTCTTGTTTGAGGTTCAACTCTTCATTTTCATCACCTACTTTCTTAATCCACTTAATCCAAACATATCCATGCCATTTTTCTCTTTTTTAAGGCTGAAACTTGTCCTTATTTTTCTCAATCTTCATATTAGCTTTCTCTTCTTCATTTATACAAGAAAAAACAATGTTTAAACACTCATTTACCTCAAAAGGTAACTACTACAAGCTCATATATTCAATAGCTAGACTTGGAAATGCATCATAATATTCTTCATTTTATTCTTCTTCAACATGTGGAATGCCTTCAATCTCCATCATATTATCTTCTATAAGAGGTTCTCCTTCTTTGTCAGCCTCTTTCCACTTGATGAGTGATTTTCTTGGCCCATCCTTCACCAAATTTAAGACCTTATGATTGGCCTTCACTAATTATATTTTTATACTTACATACACAAACTTTAAATCAATTTTAGCATACAACATGAAAGACCACATCGTCTCTTTGAATATCTCTTGCATAGACATCCTCCATATTATCTTCTTATCCTCACCCTCATGTGCTATTCTTGGAACTTATATCTTATTCTTGTTCTCCTAAATGGTAACCCTATTCTCTATCTCTCTATTTTTTTTCTCACTTGGCAACATCTCACTCCTCAAGGCACTCATCTTGTGCCTTTTCTTTCTCACAAGTAACTCTAGTGGCCACTTCACCCTTTTTTGCATATTCCAGATATTCCATTAGCTTATTTCTCTTCTTAAGAACTTCGCCATGAGATATATCCTCTATATAATTTTCCCAAATTATCTTCTCATGTATTCCACTTCTCTTTATACACCCATATTATATCACATCTTTACTTCCTCGGCCTATCTAGACCTTCCTCTTAGCAAGTTTATCAACCTTGCCTCTTAGACCTCTATTGGGACTTTCTTCTTATTTTACTACCCTATATAGGACCTATTCTTGTCTTCCTTGAATTTCTTATGGATCCTTTTATCTTATCTCTTCTCTTTTGGATCTCCAAGGCTCTCTTCAACTTCTCCTTCACTAGTCCTTTCTTGACTAAGTTTTAGTCCTTTCTCCTAGGACTTTCAAGATTTTTTAATTCTCCTTATCAATATTTTATTCCTATATAATGATTTCAATAGATAATACCTTCAACACACTTTTTCTCCCTCAATACCCTATAAGTGCCATCTCATGCATACCTCATATCATGCTTTATCAATATCAAATAGACAAGTTTTAAAGAATTTAAAATAAAAATACTTACAAACTTACCTTGATCTGATACCAAATGATGTAGAGGTAAGGTCGAGAAGCCTTCAAATCCTCTATTCCTAGTTCTGGTCTTGGTAAAGGTCTCTAAGAACACTTACTTTGTCTTCAAGGTGTTATCTCCATCCATCTCTCTCATCAAAGGCAACATGTTATATAATCCTATTTTATATTATGTTTGTAAAAAACTTTATAGGAACTTATTAATATCAATAAAACCTCACTAGCTCTTTGTTAAGCCATCCTCCTTAGGTCTCAAGGACCAAATCTTGATCCAAGTTTAAAATAGTAAATATAAATGCATATATGTTATTAAATGTTCATAAAATAACTATCTAAACCCCTTTCAAGGGATCAAACACACTTCAAGACTCACATTCACCCTCCAATCTATTTATGACCTTATGAGGCTTCTTTCCTTTTTTCTAAGGTTTTCACTAGGTTTAATAATATAATAACTCATTTAAATAATTAATCACCTTTATAGACACACTCTATCCCATTTTAGATATGTGTAAAGTTTCATGACCTGAATCCTCTTCTAACTATCACTTCCTTTAGAAACTACCCCTCTTTTAGGCCTAATTAGCCCTATACCAAATCCATAGTCCCCAAATTCATACTATACAGATTAAAACCAAAACCAAACCACTTTATGCACTTTTAATATGTCTATGTGAGTAAAAATACATATTTTTTGCAAATTCCAAGGTTTAAAACACTCTAAACTGATAAAACCCTAATCTAGGCTTTCCTTAACCCTGCATAGGCTCAAGAGGCTTAAAATTTCATTATCTTGTGTTTTTAAAGGTTTAAAATGTCAAAATTAACATCCTTGGGTTTGTTTAAATGTAATATATATTTTATAATAAGTTATATCCCTTATCTCATCCATTCCATGCTTAAAATAATAAAACTCAGTTGACTATGTATTTTTTCCTTCGACTATGTGGGGTTTTAATAGTTGATTCTCCTCAAATACATTATAAAACACTACCTAGGTTACCATATGGGTTTTTCATGTATATTAAATCTAAAAAAAATATTTCACATTATTTATTCACTCCCTTTTTTTGTATACATGCCTCTGGAACTCTAACTGAGTAGAACAAGGGTCTAGATTGTTGGGACTATATTTGTTTGACATAATGGTTCTCCTCCAAAAAGGTTTAAAAATTATTAGAGATATTATCCTCATTAAATCCTCCTATTATATATCAAAATTATTTCACCCAAAATATTCATTCACACCTTGTCTTCATTCCTTGACACCTTACAACTAGGGTTTGAACTGTGTATGTAGAGGGTTTCTCCCAAAAGGACTCTTTATTGTCAGTTTATCAACTATTTGAAATAAAAATTAAAAATTAACACCATAACAACATGTTTTATGTTCACATAATCTCACATATATAAAATACAATCCTTCTCACAAGAGTTAATGTAAAAATAGCAACTTACATACTTAAGAGAATCTTGATCAAGAAATAGGGTCTGTGGACTGAGTTGTTACACAACTAATTTATTGGTAATCAAACTCACTAACCTTGTATAAATTACTTAATTTTTCATTCACTTGGTTGTAACAAGTAACCTATCAACAATCTGCAAATATACACATAGATATAAGGACTGTATATAATCTCAAGGTCCTCAAAATTGATTATTATCATTAAACAAAAATAATATGCCTATTCAAGGAGAGTTAAAATTTTTTAAAAACATATTCATTTAAGTCCAAAAACATTACATTGTAGTTCAAAACTTGGACATATCATCTTTTATGAGAAGATTATACACACACTCATTTTCAGATTCTCCTAATTTCTCTTGGAGATATATATCTCCATCTTATATCCTCTCTCACATTCTCCTCTCTTGAAAAAATAACATACAACTACCTTTTCAACCAATTTCAACATTGGTTGCTTGGTTAGGTACAAATCAAAATCTTCTTTTCTCGATAACCCAACATATGGGTGAGGGCTACATAGCTAATGCATGACCTCTAAACTTGATAAATTAAACCTATATGAGATAAAATAACCTTTACATGAATTATTTTCCCCATTTAACCAATTTTCCCTCATCTCATCAACTTAGACCATGTTTAAGGTCATTCTAGGCTTGGTTACCTATTTGAATTTTCATATTCCTAGTTTTGGAGGGAAAAATCATAGAAGCCATATAACACACATTGATGACTTAAAATGGACTCCTAAGACACATATGGAACTAATAATTTCCCTCACACACATTGACATCAAACTTTGGCCAAATATTACCTCCTATTGACAACAACTCAAAAATGATGTTTCTTAACTTGATGCTCCTGCATCACTAGGTCTCTTAGTAACTTTTATGAAGATTGATTTAAATTATTTTTGGAATAATGGAGTTTTATTCCTATTTTAGTTAAGGATATATATTAATAAATTAGTAAAAAATATATTAATAAATATAGTCTTGATTTTTCACTTATTTGTCTTTTTCACCTTTCTAAAAATAACAATAAATAGGAAGAAATATAGCTTAGCTGGAAAACAAACTGACACAGCTAATATAGATGTTGAAAATGGTTGTGCAAGGCTAGAAGGTGTCATAAACCTAAATCTGGATATCATTTATAAAAAAGGATAAGATCACTAAAAAGTGGATGCTTTAGTGTCTAGTGTTGTTGTCCATTCCTACCATTCTTGTCTAAATTGATCATAGAGACCTAAAACTTTTTGGCTGGTTACATTGTGCCTATGTGAGCATGCCTATGAAAAATCGAGTGTTTTTTTATCAATATAATTCATTGTGGAACTAATTTTATCTTCAAACCCTAACCCTCCATTATTCTTGATAAAATGATATTTGAGTCACTTGAGAAAGAGGGGGTTAGTGTGTAATATATACTAAATGTGAAATACACACCCCTTATGTGGGAACACTACCTACATACCAATACTTTGAATAGGGATCAATCCATATGTAGTTCTCCCACATAATGTGCTTTTTACAATAGTGTGATGCAAATACAAATTATAATGTGATAGTTTTTGAGGTGGCTAGGGATAGGTATGAGGATTTGAGTATGTTTTCAGTTGTGTTGGGTGACTATGTACAAAGAATAGGGAAGTTTGCCTTAGTGATTTGCTTGTATTCTTGATTTTTTTGTAAGTTTGGTCACCTCTTTTGTAAATAAGCTTTGAGTGGGATTTTATAGGGAATAATTGGTCATGGGTCAGATGTATTCATGCCAAGCCAACCTAATTAAGGATAATGATCAGATGAAAATGATAGTTGGGGTTAAAGTGAAAATGGAAAGGATCACCAAAAACAAGACACTTCTCTATGGGGCATTATAGTCCAAATGGAGAACTCCTATCCTATAGGCTCAGGACTTGGGGGAATAGGATTGGCATAAGGAATATAACCTAGCTTTGGTGGAATGATCATTTAGAATGTTTTGGATGACTGGTAATGAGTAAATAGGTGTCTATAAGGGTTGAAATATCATTCAAAAAGGACCTATGGATAGGGTGTCACAAGCCACACTCAGATTACTAATTCAGACATTTTATATGACTACATTTCCCCCCCCCTTTATTCTAGTGATACAACAAAGTGAAATACTAGGATAAAGGGAAAATATAAAGTGTACCTAAACTTACCTACAAGGGTGAAGCCATGAGTATGTGTGATGTTGAGTGTATGTAGAGAGATCACATCATGAAGCGTAAATCTATAAGAGAAAATAAGAAGTAGATCAATTCTTACTAGACATGTTATGTCTAAAATAAGAATGTATAAAGTCTAGGTAAAAGAGAGAGGACCATAAAGTAATGAATACACCTCACCAGGTACACAAACTAATACAAAACCTATTGTGATGTTGAGTGATGTTGGATGATGCTGATTGATTTTGGGTATGTGTTGTACTAAGAGTAATATCATGAATGAAACTAAGTGTTCAATTCCTTGAGGGTGGCTCAAGAATACAAAGGCTAGCCCTTTAGCTCCATCATCACCCAATATGTAGTGAAGCTATGTGATCATGCATATGTTAATCTATGTTTGGATTGTGTGTCTAATCCCTCTAAGTAGGTGGCTCAAGAATAAAAATTCTAGTTAGTCCTTTGGCTCCATCGTTGCCTACTAAGTGTGAACTATGAATTGATACCAATTTGAATGTGTCATATTAGATGTATCATGAAGTCCACGAATGCTCTATAATATAACAATATGGCATGGATAGTTGAATGTGTACTGAGAACTAGGCCAATCTATGCCAGTTTCAAAGGTGGGGATTAGGCTTGTATGAAAGCCACTTTAAAACTAAGAACTAGGCTTATATGAAAGCCACTCTGAAATGATTCCAACCACCTACAGATGTAATAAGGCATGAAACTACTAAGAATACCTAGGTAATCCAATTAACTAGAAATAAAATAAGGAAAATGTGTTGTGCACATTGCCCCTAATCACTGGTGTCTGTAACATGGATTTTGATCTAAAAGTTTTACCAACTACCCAATCTAAAACTAGAAGTGAGATCCATCATGTCACACATGATGCCCCCTATATCTAGATAATTTGAGTAAAACTATACTAAAACTACCCAATCTAAATTGGACTGTAGCTGACAAAACTATAATTGACCTTACCCTTCTATCTATTTCTAAAAATTTTGGGTTTTTGGTTGTTTAGACAGGAGCATCAAAAAGTGGACACTTTATTGTAGGGTGTTGTAATCCAAATATGGCACTCTTGTCTTTTACTATTTTTGATGATTGTTCTGTGTTCGTCACTATTTTTCTAGTATATTCTATGTGTTTTGAATTTTGATTGTTGTTTTGAGTGTTCTAAAAATTGATTTTTGATCGATATAGGGCTCTAATCTTTGTGAAAAACCTCTATTTGTTGCCCCCTCTTCTAAGGGTAGGAATGAAGACCACACAATGAATACCCTCAAAAAAATAGCCTTACAAGTGTGTTATTCTATGAAATACATGATATAGCAATGATAATCCAAAAGATGTCTCAAGATATAGCATAGTTTGTATTGGATATTGTTAGATCAACGTGGGTATGCCTAGATAAATGTAACAATGTAATAACATGTGCAGTATATTGAACTAAAACTAGAAATATTATTATTTTTCAAGGAGGGATGGAGCATGATTTCCATCATGGAATCCAAGAAGTCAAGATAATGCATGATGTGGATCATGGCATTGCAAACAACTGAGAAGCAAATAAAAAAACAAGCACGTAAGGCAAGAATCAAGAATCATATAAAAGATGCCAAGGGGGCAAGAAAATAAGGGACATGGGCACATGTCACTCAAATTGGGAAAGCAAGCATACAAGGCATGTTTAAATTCCCACATACACATACAATTGTAAACAAGTAAGATTTGCACGAGGGTTACAAGCACATAAAAGAGTACAAGAAAAGAACATTGGCAAATGTCCTAAGGCACACACAAGTAAAAAAATAATAACTAAAAAATACAATCACATCTAGCTACTCAAAGCAAGAAAGGAAGGCATGTAAATTATATAAATACAATTGCATTTAACTAATCAAAGCAAGAAGTGAAAGTATGCAAAATATGTAGTACAAGACTAGGTAGATGCTAAGAAATACACAAGTGATATATACTAGTGAGTATCAATAGAATAATTTATGTAAGTTAGTAAGTAATGTACATCAACATTATAAGTAGAGTGTATGGTGTAGGAATGACACAACCTAAATGGTGTAGTCATGTAGAAGATGCCCTCTATGGGTAAATATATCAATGTATGTCTCGAATGTAGAATTAATATGCCCCCCCAATGGTAGAGTGAAGCAATCAAGGATTTGGGTGTCACTACACACACTCAAACAAGATCAAGTGAAACATGGTAATGTAGATAAATTGACAAACAATAGAATAAAACAACAAAATGTAAGTCTTGCATGGTATTAGAAATGTAAAACATAGATAATGCATATAATTGAAACATTTTTGGTGTTTCAAGTTATTTGAATGTTTTTGTATTTTCACATGTTATATTGTTTTTGTTATTTTTAAATATCGTATTATTTTTGGTATTTTGAAATAAGCTATGTACAAGTAATCATAAGGAAACTATGTACAATAAAGAAAAAAGAAACTATGTATAAGTAAGATGAGAAATTATGTATAAGAAAGACTGAGAAGAAATGATACTAACTGATGAGTCTCATAAGAGACTCCATATCACGGTGTCTTTTATCCAGGAGAGGGATCGTCCATGATCATGAAACATGATGGAAGGGTTGAGACTGTGAATCTAAAAGTTATGTATGTTGTAAGTGTTTTAAAATATCTATAGTGAAAACTGACTATGGGGTCCCCCTGTAACTCTAAAAAGTGGATGCAAATATGGGGCTCTTAGAGACCCATCTGATAGTATAATAATCTTTTTAAAAATGTGTTCTATGTGTAAATGCATGAGACCTCAATGATACTTCCCTAGGTGTGAATACTATAGCTAGAAATTGTCTAGAGTCTTAAAATTATTGTTGATGTAGTGGTTGCTCTAAGAGAGGCCTCTGTGTAAGTATCTGAACTCTATATTATAGAGAGGGAGGCCTCAATTGTGTCTAAATCTCAACTATAATAAGAACTATAACTGGTGGAGGAGCTAAAATTGTATCGAAAGGTGTGCTAACCTAAGTGATAAAGCTATAGCCATGGGTGTAATCAACCTGCCTATCTTCATAATCTTAGGTGATAGCATGTATCACATGATCTACTATAGGCATATAGTTGGTATTAGGTGTGGGATAAGATCTAAGTGAACCAAGTTTGAAGGGAGGAGGAATAGATATAACTGCTAGTGTTTTCTTGTGTCTAGTAGTGATAGGGAGATACTCCAAAGTAGCCAAAGAGTTATATATGTCTAGGTAGAAACCATGTATGTGAGATGAAATGCATGTAATTGGATTTATAAGTTGTATATCAATATTATTATAAATATAATTCCACATGAGAGATATCAAACAAGGGATAGATAGCATGGAACTTTGCACTAATGCATAAAAAACTTTGACTTATAACATAACACTTCTAACATGTTTAGCAAGATATAGTTGAAAATTATTCTACATGATAGAGAGAGAGTATGTAAAATAAATAAGGAGACCTTGTATTAAATAAAAGTAAACATTACTTTGAAGGAAAGTTATCTTAACATGTTTAGAAATAAATTTCTTAATATCATCCCATATTATAAAAAGTAAGCGTGAAAGGGAAAGAATGAAGCTTTTCATTAACATATAGTAAACTTTGTCATTCATATACATGATAGGACTGAGTATGAACTCATTATTTTCATGAAATGTTTTGAAATAAGTGAGATCTATTTTTTATTTTTATATGAAATACAATTTATATATGTAGGAAAAATCAGAAGAATATTGCTCGAATCAACAAGGAATTTTCCCTAAGGTTTCTAGGGGTTTTGTGCACAAATGAAGTAATTAGGGTTCACCAAATGATTTAACTTATTTTGGAAATGATGGAGTTTTATTCCTATTTTAGTTAAGGGTTTGGATTAAAAAATCAAAACAAAATATAGCAATAAATACAGTCTTAATTTGTGTAATTGTTTGTCTTTTTCACCTTTCTAAAAATAGTATTAAATAGGAAGAAATATGACTTAGCTAGAAAACAAAATGAGATGGCTAATACATATTTTGAACATGGTTTTATAAGATTGATAAGGTGTCATAAAATTGAATCTATCTTTCATTTGGCAAAAGTACAAGAACACCAAAAAGTGGATGCTTTAGTGTCCAACACTGTTGTCTATATCTACCACTCTTATCAAAACTAATCACAGAGACCTAAGACTTTTTAGGTAGTTACATTGTGCCTATGTGATCATGATTATGAAAAATTGATCACTGGTTGTCGATGAAATTCACTATGGAGCTTATTTTGTCTTAAAGCCTTAACCCTCCATCATGCTTGATAAAATGATATTTGAGTCACTTGAGAAAGAGGGGGGTTAGTGTGTAAGATGTATTGAACGTGCAATCCACACCCTTTATGTGGGCATGTTACCTACATACCAATACTTTGAAGAGGTATCAATCCATATGTAGTTCTCCCACCTAATGTTCTTTGTGTAATAGTGTGATGTAGATGCAAATGCCAATTTAATAGTGTTTAAGGTGGCTAGGGACTGGTATTAGTGATTTTTTTGTATTCTTATTTGCTTTGTAAGTTTAGTCACCTCCTTTGTAAATGAGCTTTGAGTGGGATTTTATAGGGAATAGTTGGTCATGGGTTAGATGTATTCCTGCTAGGCCAACCTAATTAGGGATAAAGATTGAATGAAAATGATTTTTGGGGCTTAAAGTGAAAATGAATAGGACCATCAAAAATGGGACACTTCTCTATGGGGCATTATAGTCCAAATGTGGCACTCTTATCCTACAAGCTCGAGACCTAAGGGAATAGGGTTGGTATAAGGAATACTACCTAATTGAGGTGATATGATCATTCATAAGGTTATAAATGATTGGTAATGAGTTAAAAGGTGTCTAGTAGGGTTGTAAGAGCATGCAAAAAGGACTTATGGATAGGGTGTCACAAGCCACACTCAAACTACCAATTCGGACATTTGATATGACTATAAAGACTATGATGCCCATCATCCCCTTAATTCACCCCTTTCACCCCACATATTTGATCATACACCTCTTATTAATAATCCCTCTATCCCACTCCATAAATTGGACAAACAACAACACACATCCTTAGATTCCCTTTAATATGCAATATCATGTGTCGAAACTACAAGGATCCAATCCAATAATCAATTAATCAAGATAAATAATCAAGTCAGTTGTGATCCAAATGTAATTAATCAAATTCAATAAAATTTTCATAATCAACCAAGTCAAATTTTATCATACCTTATTAAAAATATCCTTGAGGTACTATGTAAGCATCAAAGTCAAAATACTCATCATCTATCAAGTCAAATATCAAACTCCTTTGGTGAAGCCCAAATTTAGGCACCAGGGGATAATCAAAATACAAGTCAAATATAATCAAGTCAAAAATATTTCAAAAGTAATAGCAATATGGTTGAAAATCCTTCTAATATTTGTATCAAAGATCTAATAAGTTATAAGGTCTTGGATCCCTTGACCTCATTTAGCATACCACACAAATAAAAAAAATCCCCTCCACCATATCCAATGGTGTATTCAACTATTGAACTCCATTTCCAACCTCCACCCAATCACACCTTTCATCATCATATCACTCATCCACATCCTCTACCTCACTATCAAAACCATCCAATTCCATCCCTTCCACACATCACTTTCTCATACAACATCATCTCTTATAAGGGTTACAAAGACACTTGGTTGAGACATCTAGAGGATTCTAAATCAAGAATCAATAAAGGTCACAAAAGCATTAGTGAATCTAGCATCAATAATATGATCTTAGAATCACACCTCCCCAGAATGGGTGTCATTTGAAAGATCAAGAAAATGTTTGCATCTTACATCTCACTCACCTCTAATAAATTAAGATGCCAAAAGTAAAAAAATTCATTCATCTAATGGCTAAAACTAGTCTTCTAGTGCCTTGGCCAGGTACCATGATGAAAACTAATTTCCATTGTCATGGTAAAATATTCTATTATCCACATTATACCTCAAATCTTGGGGTTAAATCTATTTCATCCACATAATATCCCTTGTCAATTCCATCCATGTCATCCTTGTCTATCTTATCCCTTAGTCCATTATTCCTACCCATCATTTGCCATCATATCTTGCATCATATTCTATTCATACTTTATTATATTTTTAACCTTTATAAGGGAGGGGTAGATGTCTTGGGAAGTGTTTTAGAATCAGCTCATCATATCTTCCAATGGAGACATGCAAATAGATGTTTGGTCCCTTCATGATGTGGTCATTAGTGATCCCTAATCCATTATTCCTTGGTCCTCATCCCTTTTTCAACATCACCCTCATCCTTTTGTCATCCCAACTATTTTGCATACATCTTTATCTTGGTTGTTAGGCTTGGAATTCCCTTTGCTAGTGTTATAATTAGCTATAGGATCTAATGAATCTAATAGAAAGCATAAATAAGAGATAAACAGTAATAATAATAAACAATAACTATATATCTGAGATAATAAAATAAATCAATCAATCAATCAAATATGATGAATTACTTTGATAATTCATTATTAATCTGATATGGAATACATAAATATCCATTACTTATATAGAGCAAGGCATGCATGATAAAGATCAGAGAACTCACACGACACATTTAGTTCAACTAATATTTATCTACATGAATACTGGAGTGCAACTCCACACTAACAAGATAGTTGTCCATCTTGTGTAAATAATCAACACAAGTTGACTATTAGTTAAATAATCTTATCCTATCTTACCCTGAATAGTGGAGTGGAACTCCACTGTGACAAGATAAGTGTGTAAGTTAACTACTAGCTAAGCAAGCTTATCCTATCTGGTGAAAATTATTAATAAACATAATGAACTAATTATAATAAGTAATTAGTGCACCAAAATAATAAATAATAAATATAAGTAAATACAATAAAGCAAATAAATGCACCAACACCCCCCATAAGCAAAGCTTAGGTAGGGCTTTGCAAATAAGAGTCCTGGAAATATGTAGCCATATTAGGTACTCTATAAAAATAGATGAGGAAATGAGAAAACCCAAAGGAAAAAAAAATCTCAAAATGAATGTCTAGGAGACCTCCCCTAAAAAATGGATGTTCCCTAAAGAACTAATATCCTACACCCCCAAAAGAGATATCAAGTGAAGATACTTGCTCTTAGTGAAAGGTCTAGTAAAAATATCTATAATTTGCTCCTTCATAAGACAATATTGAAGATCAATGATCTTCACCTGAAATAGCTCCTTGATAAAGTGCATATGAATTTCTATGTGTTTGGTTCTCTGATGATGAACCAGATTCTTCAAGATATAGATACTACTATACTTATTTCAGTAGATGACTGATGGCTTCCAAAATGGAACACCAAGCTTAGTGAGAATATTTTGAAGCCAAATGCCTCAGTAGTGGCATTAACAACACCATGATACTCAGCCTCTATAGATGAAAGAGTAATAGCATTTTGTTTCTTACTCTGGTAACAAATGGCATCAGATATGAAGTGAAAGTTGTAACCAAAAGTGGACTTACAATCATCATAATCACCAACCCAATCAAAATCTATGTATCCCACCAAGTCTAAACTTGTACCTATTATATAGTGAATCCCATATCTGATAATACCGTGAATGTAGCTCAAAATGTGTTTCATAGCTCTCTAATGAAGCTCATGTGGTGTCTACATAAAGCGTGAAACCATTCCAACTACATATGAAATTTTGGGTCATGTATGAGTTAGATAGATGAGGTTGCCTACAAGCTGGAAATATAATGTGGCATCAACCAAGGGAGTGGAATAATGAACCTCAAGTCTAACTCTAGATAAGAAAGAAGTCGATGCAGGCCTATAATCAACCATGTGAAACTGAGCTAACAAGTCCATGGCATACTTGGGCTATGAAAGTGTAATCCCAAAAGAAGACTGTGTTGTTTGAATCCTAAGAAAATAATGCAATAATCACATATCTATCAAAGAAAACCTACCATGAAGTGCAGTCTTAACACTATTGATGATGGATGTTGTGTTCCCTATAATAATGAAATCATCAACATAGAGCACCAAGTACAATAGAGAATCCTCCTACTTTAGAATGTAGACATTTAGATCTGAGTAACATCTCGAAAACCCAACTGAGAGAAGAAATGTGTCCATCTGAGAATACCAAGCCCTAGGGGCTTGTTTTAGACCATAGAGATATTTCTTCAAGCAACATACCAGTGAAGAATCCTAAATGAACCCCTATGGATACTCCATATAAATCTCCTCATGAAGATCCTCATGAATAAATGCACTCTTCACATCCATCTAATGTATAACCCAACCATAAGCCCCACCAATAACTAGTATTAAGTGAATAGAATTCATCTTAGCAATAGGCACAAAGGTTTTTGTATAATCAATGTCTTCTACTTGGGAAAAACCTTAGGCCACTAAGCATGCTTTATACTTATCAATATTTCCATTCACTACAAAATTAGTTTGATATATCCACCTACATCATACTAATTTTCTTCCCTTAGGAAGAGGAACAAGATCCTAAGTATTATTCTTAATCAATGATTTATACTCTTCTTCCATCATTGAATCCCACTCAACTATCCCTATGGCTTCTTGAAAAGACTGTGGAAGATTATGTTGTGACTATGTTCTCCTTCTATATAATAGATACGTAACAAAAGGGTCTACTTTTACCAAAGTCTGTCTAGTCCACAAAGGCATCAATGGGAAAGGATCTAGAGGAGGAGTAGGAACATGACCTGTTAAACCCTATTGGGGAGGTAATACCTCATCATCCCTATGAGTAGATAAAATAGGAGTATCATCATCACTGCTATCTTATTCTTCTAAGGAAGAAGAATGAGAAATGTTAGAAGACAAGTTTGAAGGACTTTCTTCAAAATAAACACTTCTTGCTATCATGTGAATCTGGATCAATGAGTTGATATCCCTTAACACCATTAGGATATCCCACAAATATGCAAGTTCAGCTTTGTTGCTCTAAAACATGATGCTTGTCTAAAGGTATGTGAGCCCATGTTAGATTGTCAAAGACTTTAAAATGATGCACATCTAGCTTCTTATTACACCAAGCTTCAAGAGGTGTTATCCCCTTTAAATCTTTGTGAGGAACTCTATTCTGTATATATGTATCAAAATTAATCACTTCTACCCAGTACTCAGGTATTAATGATTTTGCATGAATCATATAACTTGCCATCTCTTTTAATAATCTATTCTTCCTCTCTACTATACCATTCTACTAAGGTGTGTATGCAACTGAATGTTGAATATCAATTCCTTCAAGAGCACATAATTATTCAAACTTGTTGTTCACATATTCCCTCCCATTATTTGTGTGGAGAATCTTACATACTTCCTATATTTTTTCTCTGCTAGAGCTTTAAACTCTATAAATCTATCAAATACTTCACTCTTGAGTTTTGAAAAATAAACCCAAGTATATCTAGAATAGTCATTAATAAATTTGAGAACATAGTAGGTTTTACTAAAAGACAAAATAGGTAATGGACCCACTAAATCACTATGAATAAGTTCAAGGACTTGTGTATCCCTCCAAGCCTTCTCTTTATCAAACTTATCCTTTGGATGTTTTCCAAAGGTACAACCATGACATACACCCCCTAAAAATTGAATCTGTGGAAGTCATGTAACCATCTCCTACTGACTAAGCTGCTATAAATAGTGGTCGTTAAGATAACCAAACCGTTCATGCCATAACTTGCTTACTAAATTAGTGTGAGAGAGAAAATTTGTAGAGGAAGACTGAGGCACAAAGTGGGAGAATGAATAAAGTCAAGTATTGTTGTTGACTTTTCCCACTACAACTAAGGCATTATCCTCCAATTTTTTGATTGATACATAATCGAGTGTGAACTCAACTTTCCTACCAGTATCAAAGTGAGTGATTTAGTAGATAGAAATAAGGTTAGTTGATAACTCTGGCACATAGAGGACATCCTCAAATACACCACTATCAATATTAGTTATACCATTTCCTATAACATCTACCTTAGAATCATCACCTATGAGAATATGAGGCAAGGAACTTGGTTCTAATCTAGAAAATTATTCTTGATCAGAACCCATATGGTGCAAAGAACTTGAGTCAATGACCCATGACTTGGAAGAATTTACCAATGAAACTAGTGTCGTAGCTTTCCCTTTCCCTAAATTTGAAGGAGTGGAAGAATCCTTTGAATAGGATTGATTGATGTTATTCTTTTTTAGTAGACCCTTAAGTTCATCGATATCTTGCTTCCAACAATCTTGTTCACTATGAAACCCCTTTTTACAATAAGGGCAAGGAGTGGCAGTCCTTTTTTGTGAATCCCCTTTCTTATTAGTGGATTTATAATCTCCTTATGAGGAAGATTGTTGCCCTTTATTCTTATCTTTCTGTGATTTATTTTGATTATTATGCTTCTTTTTACTTGAACCTGTATTTGATGCTGATGTTGAAACTTGCTTATGTTGAGATTGACTTGCAACTAGAGCTTGATATTTGGATGACTTGATTAGACCCATAGCTTTTAACTTTTCTTCTTCAGCCATTAGAATCTCAGAGAATACCTCAAAGGTGGGCATTTGATAAGATGTGCCCAATGTGAGCTGATGAGTCTGAAAGCTAGAGATAAAGGATGAATATTCAAGACCTAATTTATGTAAGGCACTGAAAATTAATTCAATATCATTTTTATCAATTTTACATTCAAAAATTTGTACTCTAAGATCTATGACTTTAGTGATGTAGTATTGTATTGTAGCATAATTTTTAGGATCCAAACTAATGAGTTTGTTGTCAATTTGGTAACCATGAACCTCATCTATTTTGACAAATAATTATGCTAATTTATCCAAAGCCTCTTTTGGATTTATATATTTGTCAATATGGAAATTCAAATCGAAAGACATGTAAGACCGAATGCATCCAATTACTTGAGTAGTTTCAAAGAGAAAGTGTTGTAACTCTTTTGAATCAATAGGTGAAGCAAGAAGAGTCGTTATGTAAGGTGTATATATTAGCATCATTAATTCATTCCAAGAATTATGTTTCTATGTATTATAGTTGTATGTTGTTAATAGGGGGAACTTAGGATTCCCCATGATGCAATCAAAAATAAATTATCACAAAGCAAAAATCAAAGTATAGAACACACCATAAAACCCCCCTAAATTACATAGTTTTATCCCACCCAAAAATTATTTTTGGCACTTTATAATTGAGTGCAATTACAAGGTTGGATTATAATTTTTTCAGTTTACAAAAAGCTCATTTAGGCCCTCTAGTCTGAAAGTACAAAACATATGCACTATATTACAAAAATTTCTACACCAATGTGTTGTGATAAAAAAATATTAACTTTTTAAAAAAATGGGACCTCAATTTGAGGTTGTATGTGAAATTTATGAGCCTCTAGAGTTTCAAAAACAAGGAGGAATAAGAGCTAATGTATAAAAATCTGAATTCTATAAAAATCAAGAAAAAATTGAAAAAAAATGAAAGTATAATAGTGAATAGCATGAAATTTTAAGTTATTTCAAAAATAAATTTGCTCAAAAATACCTCCTAGTGTTCAAATGGTGGGCTTCCAAAGTTCCCCTTTCAAATCTGCCCACTGATTTGTGAGGCCTGCCAAAAAAAAAGTTGGTTTGCACAGTCTGTACAAACATATCTAGGAGCAAAAAAAAATTGTCTTCTGGGGTGACTGTATCCAAATTATACAAATTTTATATGGATCTGTAGGTTTTGTTGTCTTTCAAATGCAATTGTGAGGTCCATTTTTCTCAAAAACATGTCAATCTTTAGGTACCCATCAGATTTGGGTGTGGTGTTTCTATATCAAACCCTTACCAATTTCACCTCATGTGCCCAATTTGGATAAAATTGTAGATGATTTTGACTATATCAGGCACTCTGAACTCAATGGTGAGCTCAAAAATTCTCCATAAAGCTCTAATTTGTATCTATATACAAAATCAAAAAACCAATCCTATATATGGATAATTTTCTCTTGAATATTTATCAATCTATAGATTCAAGATAGCTCTGGTACCATGTTAGAATTAGCCACAGGATCTAATGAATCTAATAAAAATCATAAATAAGAGATAAAGTAATAATAGTAATAAATAATAACTGTATATCTGAGATAATAATAAAAAGGAATAAATAACTCAAATATGATGAATTACTCTAATAATTCAATATTAATTTGGTATGGAATCCATAAATAGCCATTTCTTATATAGAACAAGGCATCCATGATAAAGATCAAGGAACTCACATAACATGTGTAGTTCAACTGATATTTGTCTACATGAATAGTGGAGTGAAACTCCACACTAACAAGATAGGTGTCCAACTTATGTATATAATCAATACAAGCTGACTATTAGTAAACAATCTTATCTTATCTTACCCTAAATAGTGGATTGAAACTCCACCGTAACAAGATAAGTGTCTAAGTTAACTACTAGCTAAGCAAGCTTATCCTATCTAGTGCAAATTATTAATAAACATAATAAACTAATTACAATAAGTAATTAGTGCACCAAAATAATAAATAATAAATATAAGTAAATGCAATAAAGTAAATAAATGCACCAATAGCTAGTAACTCCCTTTGTATAATGTACATACATATCCCAAAAGACCTAAAAATTGAAATATTCTAAAAACCCTAAAAATCATAAAATCTATAAAAAGCAAAAAATATTCTAATATTTCTTAGCTTATGCCTATTCCCCTATTTTTATCCATATCCATGCCCTTCATCTCTCATTTCCATAACCAAGTCATAGTTCTTCATCCCACTATTATCTTTCATCCCCTATTCTGAACCGAGGCAAATATAGTCTACATTGAGCTAGCATTGACCTAGTCTCACTTTAGCCTAATAAGTTCTAAGAATCTCGTATAAGTTCAAAACATGGTCAATCCACAATTTGACTATCCCCTATGTTTAAGTTGAAATTTTCTCGAGCACATCCTATTCACAACCTTGTCTCATCCTAATACCAATCAAGGTAAGTTTATCCATCATAATTCATAGGCATCAATCATCATCCTCATTCATCCCATCCTTATACATTTAGATAATAGATAAGACCCTATTTTATTTATGTGTATATGTTTATGTGTGTTATATTATTTGTATGTTTTTATTTGTCTTTTCTTCTATATTCACTTATCTAAAAATGTTTGTTTGTATATATCTTTTTATCTTATTTTGATCTTTCTTGTAGTATAAGTATTTTTATCTATTGGGAAATGAATGATGATGCTATGATGACACCAAAACTTATAATGATGCTTTTAGATGCCCTTGATGAGTTATAGTTCACTATTTTCCCCTTAATCATGCACTTTGGCACAATGTCCTATTGGTCATAATTATATCATGGGGCATATTTCCTAGTGCTATATTTACATCATATTTATTAGACTATGATGAGACCTATTAAAATAATTATGGATTGACAATGTACTACACTCATCATTTATTTTATCCACTATCATCTATCATAACATCTAACATCCCATATCTAATCATTTATCCTAGTCCTTTGTCTTCAAATCGATCATCGTAGTCCACTTGTTTAATATCCAATTATTCCTCTAATCCATTTACCATCCCATTTATATCTTATAGTTACTCATCTATCATCTCTATATTCATCAACATCTAACCTCTCATCTCCCATCATTTCTTCTAGTCCTCTATTTTCATGTCTAACATTTGAGTCACATCCTCTATCTAACAACTAACATGTATAACAATCATCATCATCCTAATATTATAATCCATCATAGTCATCCTCTAATATAGTATGAACTACATTGGCCTTAGGTCTTTTCAAACTATGTAGGTAGTGGTTAGTCACCTAACATGTCTAAGGATAGCTCAGCCACTCTATCCTCTTTCCCAATAATTCATCATCTTCACATCTTGAAACATTCCAATCCTCAAGCTATAATATCAATAATTAATCAATTAGTCTATTGATCAATCACCATTCTCAAAATCATCTCCTTAATATTTTTTTAATCACCCACACCTGTCAATTGGGCCTGACAAATCACATCCATCTTTTCTTCCTTCAATCATCCATTATCACTAATTGGTCAATTCATCATTTAAAGTTTACAGTTTCTTCCTTAGATTAGGGTGTGATCAGGACCATAACTTTTTTTATCATCTCTTATTCCCTTGCATGTATTCTTACTAGGGGTATCATCAAAATTAATCATATTATGGCTCATTGATTTGATGCATTACATTCCAATTATTCCCCTTTGTCTTTTGTCACTTGACTATACCATTTATTCTTTATCCTTTATCATATTACTTGACTTTAACTTAAATATACATTCATCATTAATGTTATCAATTCATTGTCTTATTTTGGCCTAATGCTCTTCCAACATGTGTCCTTACTTTGTATATATCAAAATCTCATGCCTTTATCATCTCAATTTGTATCTCTCCCTAGCATGTGTCCTTACCTAAGATACAATGAAAGCTTGAAAACTTTTATATTATCATCATCATGTTACAGTTGATTCCCCCTAGGGATGTGTCAAAAACTATGACACAATCACTTGTGCTCCCTATGCATAGGTATTTTCCATGGGAATCATCATTTTATAGCTCATTATTCATGTCAATTTAATCTTCTTCATTATCAGTCCCCTATCTAGCATCCCAACACCTTATATTTTCACACATCCCACCCCTTCTTTCCTCTTTTGAGTGGTCATCCACCTCCTTCAATACATGTCCCCTCAAGGGGACATCATGTCCACTAACATAATTTACTAACATTAATCCTTGAGTGTCTTTATTATTTGAAATACCATTACTCCTAATTCATTTAATCATAATTCCCTTTCAAAGAGGGTAAAATATATGCATTTAGATTTGCTCACTTCCCTATGTTGCTAATTTCATCTAATAATCACTAATCTCACCCAAATTCATCTAATTCATCATTGATAATATCTTTCTAATCATTTCTCTAACATTCCCTCATTATTATTCATCATGTTAACCTTATTGCTACCCCACAAGTCAGTTAATCCTTCTTTTAATATGTCATTTATAATTTAATCTTACTCTAACCCCACCTATCAATTATAATAGAATTTAAAATTCCAATCCCACCTAACCTATCTTATTCCTAGGCTCTCTGACATCCCTAGACTCTCTAGAACCCATTAATCATATGACTAATTACCCACTATTCATGATTAAACATCCACAAAGAATCTAGAGGCTTCTAATTCCTTGAATAATTCATTGATTAAACATCTACAACATTCCCTCCTCTAGAATCATCCAAGAAATTTTTAATTCCTTGAATAATTATCCACCTTTGATCTTACTACACCCAACTTTGAATTTTGTCTTTTGATTCTCCCTCCTTCCTCTATTTAATCAACCATCCCTCCATTGCCAAACTAACCATGAGTTTCATGAGTCTTCATGTCAATCTCTTAATCATAATCCAGTAGTCTTTTGTCAAACAATCATCCAATCCAAGTCTATTTATCAAGCCAATCATATGCTATCAAAATTATGAGTCTAAAGGTAATCCAAAATCCATGATCATTTAATCTTTTTTTTGTCTTGATCTTATTTGGAGCATTTAGATTTAGATTCATAATGTTGGTTTTTAATGTTTATTTGTGTGCATTATGATCTATTGGCTCTCAATTATGAAGCAGATTGATATTTTGAGTAAATATTGATACAAATTGCATAATCTAATCAATTTCTCAAATTTATCATCTCACACTAAAAATTTTATTATTTCGGTGACACTCAATGACATGGGATAATTCATCATGGGCTCTAACTTTTTTAGGTACATTATTATTTATCCTTATCCAACCACATGTTATAAATAGATGATTGATTGTGTTTCAAACTCACATTTATTCATATTTCATTCTATCTATTTTCCCTTCTATACTCTTAAATACTTGTTTCAAATGGATTATATGTTCCTTCCATGTAGCACTAAAAATTAAAATATCATCTAGATACACTATTACACACATATCTATGAGATACTAAAATACATCATTCATTAATCTCATTAATATTGTAAGTGCATTATATAAACAAAAAGGAAGTACCAACCATTCATTAAAACTTTGTTTTGTCTTCCATATATCCTACTCATTCATTAGAACATGATGATAAACTGATTTGAGATATATCTTTATGAAGGACTTAAAATGTTGAAGTTGGTCTAAAAATCATAAATTTTTTGAAGCGGATATTGGTTATTTATGGTGATCTTATTCAAGGCACAATAGTCAATGCACATCCTCAAAGAATGATCTTTCTTTCACACCATCACAATAGGTGACCTATATGGTGAAGTGATTAGGTGTATGATGCATTATTCAAGTAATTCTTGTATTTCCTTCTTGACTTCATTACTTTACAAAAGCGATTTCCTATACAAAACAATGTTAGGTAGAGGAGATTCAAACAACAATTGAATCTCATGTTATACTTATTTTTTTGGCCGTAAACTATATAGAGTTTGGAACACACTTTGAAAAGATTACAACACTTCATCTAATGCATCTAATTCCTTATTATTATTATTAATTTTATATATTTCAAGCCCATCCTCTTTCTTATATTTTAAAATAAGTAAACAAAACTAATTATTGGATTAAACGAGTCTTTTTGCTTGGTTAACACTTACCATTATAAGTTTGGGATTGTTTTGATGTGGTGTGATCCTATAATTTATTCCATCATTGACCCATTGGTATCCATTAGCCCTTTTCATGAATATTTTATCCCTGAGATACAAGCAAGATATTACAAACACCACATTAAATGCATGAAGAAAAATTACATCTACTTATATATCATCAACATATTTTGGGGTATACTTAATTTTAATTTGCATTTTTTAAAACCTAAATTTCAATACTCTTCTTCACCTAACCCAAATGATATGGATATAGATGATCATATACATGTAAACTAAGCTTCTTTACTAATCCATCTAAAATCAAAATAGATTGAGATCAAGTATCAACAAGTGCATTTACCTTTCTCTTCTTGATCTAAATTTATATTTGGAATATATTTCTTATCTATTCTTGTTCTTTGTTGTTCATTTTGGTTGTGATGCAGAAAAAAATCTCATCTACAAAATAATTATCCTCAATATCTACCTTTTAATTGATCAAATATGCCATGGAATTTGTATATGCATCCTTGGCCTCATTCATAGGATGCAACTTCCAAAACTTAGCATTAATATGACCATCTATAACACAATTATTATTTACAACTATTCAAAGTTATGAAATTCCTCTTACCTTTCCATTTACCTTTATTGAAGGTCTTGTAAGGTGGGTTTTTCTCTTTATTGACTTGATTTGTGGAGTGATTTTGTTTTGAGGATTCACCCTCTCCTTTTTTCTTTTCTTCCTCAATATAGTAAAATTACAAGATTATTTCATTAAGATATTGGGGCTTACTTGATATGACCCACCTCCTCAACTGAGTATGGATACCACCCAAATATTTAATCAAGTTTTATTCATCTTCCAAGTCCAAGCCTAGTGATTATAGTTTGTCTATAGAATTTAGTGATATAATCCTGCACACTTTGACCCTATCCTTTCCTATAATACTACCACTTAATATTATGATCATTTATATGCCTATTTGGGTAAAAAATATTATGTAATATATATTCAAAATCATCCCACTTATCTATAACTAGCCTCTTATTCATTTCATAATTTGGTCGATTGGTTTCCTATCAAAATAGAGCACGACATTTCATATTTAGATGTGTAAAAGGTAATCCTTTGTGCCTCAATTAATTTATGTACATTTAAGTATACTTCCATTTTTTTCAACCATTTATCTATAATTTCAACATCTACTTGTCCTTCAAAGGATTTAATTTTAACTTATGTTTCAACCTTGAAAGGAGAATGTTCATATTTTACCTTAGAGTTATCTTTTTCCTCTATAGGTTATTCTTCATGCTCTTCCATGGACTCTTCTCCACTTTCAGATTTCTCTTCTTCATGGGGCTATTCTATGCCAAGTTTTTTGACTATAAAGTAAACCATATCATCTATAAACTTTTGATTACCACCTATGAGCCTTTATTATTTAGTGATAGTGTCTTGGGACTTCATCATGCTAGTCATGCATGATTCTAATTAAATTACCTAGAAAAAATAATTTCTTCACCTTTATGAGCTATTTATCTCACTTTTTGATTCCACTTTCTTGTAGATATCTCTAAATCATGAATCAACAATTCTATTTCTTGAGATTTTGTCACTCTTATACAAATCAATCAAAATTTTCTATAATAACCCAAATATTAATCTAATATGATAACATAATGATCTATAAAATCTCAAGTCACTAACTTGTTATAATTACCAAAATCATAAGTTCTTGTTCTACTCTAAATTTACTTGAGAATATGACAACTTAATTCATACAACGATCTAAAATTAGTGTATATACATTATACTAGAAGCAAAAAATACTTGATGAATGGATTATGTATGATGTATAAGATGGATAATATAACAACCCTATTTATTTTTATATACTAGGATATAAAAAAGAGATTAAAGTAGAGCTTCTAAAAATCCAAAGATAGTGACATAACCTAGAGGTGGTCATAGACCATAATCCACACTCAATATAAAGGGTATAGGGTTCAAAAGCATATGCCTGATATATGGGTTATGGGATCTAACTAAGTCTCAAGATAAATTAATGATGTCTGGTAATGGTTGCAACAAAGGGGGTATTGAGGATACAATAAAGAAACCACATGCAAAGAATCAATGAATAAGGCTAACTTATATCCAAGATGGTAAATCAACTAAAATTAAAATTAAAAAAATGCCATAAGGTGTAGACACATAGATTTTGTGTTGGAAACTTGACATTGTTAGTTTTAACCAATCCTAAACATACATGAATTTTGCATACACATAGGAATCTTGATCATTTTCTCACCTAGCCATTCATATATTTATGGGTTTGACCTTATCAATTTGATATCAATCACATAAATGATATTCCTAATATGTGCTTAAATGATACTTTATTTTGATCAGTCTGTTTCCATCCTCCATATCACTATTTTCTCTTCCTTAGATAGATCTAGTAACATTCAAATGATATTGATTACTAGTATAATCCACCTTCACTAAATCCATAAAAAATTTTACAAGTGAATATTTTTAAAATTCAAACCCTTTATTTAGGTCGACCCACACATTTCACTTGTTGGCTCAAAGTGAAACTATCCAAAGAGTAAGGTATATATATAAAGTAATCCTAAGGTTAATCCTATCTTGTAAACATATAGATACTACTTGAGAAGCTACTCGCACATTGAATAATACCTCTACACATCCTTGAAGTACTACCCTCAAGCATCCAAATATGAAAACCCCTCAAAGGAATAGTCACTAATCCAAGTATGAACACTATGATAGGGTCAAAATCATAGATTGTCAAGTGTTGAAAGCCATGTAGGTTGGAAACATTATATCATATCATTATTGATCACACACATTATTAAGTGGGATAATGACATGTATTTCAATCCCTATTTTGAGTATTAGAACATAGGAAATTCTCAACCACTTAGATGGGGTGGTTGGGATCAGTCCAGCCAATCTTATCTAACTAATTTTTATAGGTGAAACAAGTGTTAAAAGTGGGTCTAGGGTTTCAAGTTGAAATAAGCAAAACATGAAACTACACATAGGAACAAGTATTTAAAATTACATAGGAAACATATTAATAAGCAAACACAACAATTTATTGTGGAACAACATGTTTTTTTCATAAGGACATGTCCTATAGAGATTAAACATATTTATTTATCACAAGTGTTTTGGGCATTACTAGATTCATTGGGGTAAATTTTGACAGTCACCTTCTTGATCCAAATGACCATAGATCCATTTTAAGGAATTTATTATGACTGTAAACTTTAACATACTAGAATACAACCAAAATGAGATAACTATCATATCCTATTAGTCAACCTCTATTTATAGTAAATGCAATAAGTCAATTTTACTCTACCTTTTACATTTAAATAAGTGTAATTTAGACATATATTATATAATTTGAATATTTAAGGTTTTATCTTATTTAGATAACCTAAATATAAGATAAGATAAAACATATTGGTTATTCCTTCATTCCTTGAGCATGGAAAACCTTAGGTTCCTTTAGTTTTTCATTCTACCTTCCTAAGGTTTCATATTTATACATTTAAGGTTTAAGATCTAATTTTTAATTTCCCCTTAATCACATCAAAATAACATGGCTATAATAGATATACATGGTTTATACTTTCTAGTTCAAACTTTGAATGTTATCATTACATGTTTCTTCATTGAAATATGTAGTATATTTCAAAACCATGTAATGAAATGGGTCAAATTAATTTATAATAAAATTAAGGCTTAAAGTAACTATAAATAATACTTAACCCTCTTTATTAACTCATTTTTCTAAATATCCAATTTGATATGCTTCCAATGACCACTCCAATTCAAAGTGAATGCAAAACTCCTTTCATTCCTCCCCCTTCTAGAACTCAAGAGTGTGATAGTTATTATCCTGCTTTTCCCTGGGATTATCTTGAAATTTTTAGTCCATGATATCACCACTAAATGAGTTAGGGTGCCCCATCATGCATGAAATAATGAAGGTATTCTAAATTTCCCTCCACATCCCCTTCCACCTCCCAAGGTTATAAATTAAAGGGTATGATATCATTGATAACTTAAAAAACTCTAAGCTAACATATCTATAATAAAGATACTAAAAATGTCAACTATCTATAAGGATATCTTACATGTATAATTGCATGACATAACTTTACCAAAGGATGCAAAATTTGCCTACTTCACATCCTTCATAAATACATTTAAGAATAGTGAAGAGATGATATCTTTTGAGAATGATGACTTGATTTATCAACATATTATACATCAAAATATTCCATTTTTAATTCAAATTTAAGATATTAAATAAGGGATTCAAATGTGACTTGATAGATAATGGATCAAGATTGAATACACGTAACATCACATTTATACAAACATTGGGTGTCAATATAGATTATTCATAAATCAGATAAGAATATCATGAGATTTGATAATATATATTTTAAATTCATAGGATCAATTACTTTGGATATCACAGTGGGCCTTAAGACAATATCTACTATGTTTCATATAATGCCAAATAATTTTCACTATAATATACTCTTAGGTAAACCTTGGATCTATGTAGTTGAAATTGTACCATATACTTTGCATTGGTGTTTAAAGATTGTCCATTAAGGACATTTGTGTATATGTCATATGGGTAATCATAATAATTAATGAAAATTATCATAACCTGGTGATGGATTCAATCTATAGACATGCAACTACTAACACCATTTGTGTTGAAATTATCAATCTTACTTGAATTGCACTCAAATGCACATTTTAGGTAAAAATCCATAAAATGACCTAAATGGTTCAAACTTGTCACTTACAAGTGCCAATTTAGGTCAAAGTATCCCTAAATAGGGCAATGCATTTTATGGACCAGCTAATTTTGATCAAATCATTTTGAGTCAAAATGACAAATTTGCCATTTAGTGCTCTGGATCACTCTTTTCTTCTAATTCATTATTACACATCACGTACCTTTATTATTTGGTGTTGTCAACATCCTAAATGGGAATATAGCTCCAACACATCTGACATCACCTTCCAATTCCAATCCAATCAAATTTTGGACCAATAACAAGGCATTTTGATCAATTTGTGCATAAAGTGCTTAAACATGCTTAAGAGCTAATTAAACCAAATTAGATGCTTAAGTAAGAATTCCATATATATTTTTGAATATCTCATTATTGGAAATTTATTTTGAATAACTACATCACCTAGTGACATCATCTATGGGGTGGCATCCATCAAGCCATAAGTGCATAAAATATCAAGATTATGGGTCACCCATGCCTAGTTAATGCCTCCCATGCCTATTTAATGCTTATTTATCTTGAGGATATTTATGAGTTTAATTCCAAATATTAGGATTATTCATGGCCACACATCTCAATCTTGAGATGGATGGTCATGGTTGATCCTGACCAATCTCAAAAATCTATAAATAGAGGGGACATGGACATGAATTTTAAGCTTGAATATTGCAAAGTTATAATGTTAAATTGTTTCCATAATCCTTTTCATTTGATCATTGCTTTTGTTTGAAAGCTTCATTGATAGACTAGTTTAGTGATTTGGAATCATGAGCCTAGGTTTTATGGAGTGTTCTTAAGACATTGGAGGAGTTTGTCACCTTTGTTGACAAATACAAGGATGCTACTTGATTTAAGCTATATATATATATATATATATATATATATATATATATATATATATAGGATGTTTGAGAGGATGTTTGATTTAAGCTTATAATTATAATTCCATGAATTCTACAAGAGATGTCATTAGTAAAAGATAATGAAGAAAAATACTAATGTGTAATTTTTTTATAAATAAATCCTTATGGATCATGTGATCCATAATAAAACCTTGACATTGACATCATAATCCAATGTGTACCATAATTACCCACCAACTTTGGCATTATTTATTTTAAATAAATCCCTTTTTCTAACATTGTGTTGATGTGTGTTTTAGGCAGACCACAAGTTTGGGTTTACAACCTCTTATTTAATGATCATAATAATATAACCCAAGGCATGAGTTGTATTGTTTGGTTCTCTAATGGATCAAGTTGTGGAATAGATTGGTATTGCAATGTGGTATCGCACCTATCTAAAATCTGATACAATCATGTACAATAGGGTTAGATTGAACTATATTAGATTAGTTGATATAATTAATCATAACATAATTGGGGTTGAATGTATCGAGTTATATATATATATATATATATATATATATATATATATATATATATATATATATATATATATATATATATATATATATATATATATATATATATAAGATTTTCGGTATAGTTATGATTGAACATAGAATAAGGTAACATTGTATCGATACTTCCTCGGTTGTGGTTAGTACTGTTTAGAATTTTAGGAAACATTGGGAATACTATATCAACACTATCTTAGTACTTGATAATAGCATTAGAATTTTATAAAGGCAGTGTGTTGTGACCAACCTGCCTTATTTTACCCTAAAATTTTATTTTTGGT
Organism: Torreya grandis; assembly: GCA_037957365.1. NCBI lineage: Eukaryota > Viridiplantae > Streptophyta > Pinopsida > Cupressales > Taxaceae > Torreya > Torreya grandis. The sequence continues at coordinate 1,204,381 of JARHVA010003100.1, forward strand.
CCCTATCGAGACATATATTGACATTAAAATTATTTCATACTTAAGCTTAAATTGCTTTTTATGCCTTTTATTTTCACTAATTTTAAATTGAATTTGGTTTTGGTCTTTATTTTTAAATTATTTGACTAAATGAACCAATAAATTATTTTCTAAGTTTGTTAATTTTATAGGATAGGTGATTGTTATTTATTCACTCGAATAAATGAGATCATGCCAAGTTTTATAAACTATTAATCATGATTTGGACCCATATATTATCAAATTTTGATATTCATACTGGGTAAGGTTATGTCATGTGTCATGATTTTGATGCATATAATATAACTCAATATAAAAAGATACAAACTCCAATAATTATCTAACTACATAAGATCATTCCAAGTATCACAATATTGTTTGATCACAGGTTCTAGGTGGAAAATAAAGATATGAAGTCAAGCAACCACTTAATGAATCAATATCATGCCACATGTCTTCATTTTACTATATCATGCCTCTTAGTTCAAAATTATAAATAATAAAAACTAATGACCACCTGAGATATCAAGATCATACCAAATGTCATAATCTCATGTGATCACTAGATTTGGAACAAAGGGGGAAATTTTGAAAAACAACTGACTACACGACTGAACAAAATCATTCCACATGTTAATATATTGATAAATGGAAGTTAATATAAAAAATGTATAGTATAATTAAGAGATTCAATGACAGAGTGACACATGGTTACCTCTATATAGTCTTCTACCACATGTCACAATCTGATTGGTCCACGTGGCCATTTTAGGAAACCAACTGCCACATGTCATCATCTTGTGGCCCATATATTGATAAACCCAAGAGACTTAGAAATAGATGAAAATAAAATGACTGGGTAGGGAGATGCCACATGTTTCATAAGGACACATGTAGTAAAGACAAAAGGACATAAAATAATGACAAACTGACAAGTGTGAAAACATGCAAAGTATGTAAGATGACTAATCAATTAGAGACAATAATAAAGCACCATATGTCAAGTAAACTTAACAAAGTTGATGTCATAAAATAAAAATAAAATTCTATGGATGGGTGACAATGGCCATTATTCTACAATTAATTCTCATGCATGGAAGATTGAAGCAATGAAATCATAATACAATCAAATTGACTATATGATGCATCCCCAGGTCAAATCAAATTACATTTTCCAACTACAAGCTAAGAATTATTTCTTGATAATCCATAGCAAACCAAAAGCCCTAGAATTCAAATTTTGGTATAGAGCTCAATTTTTTCAACAATGGAGGTACAAAACCATGAACCAACTCCTCTAATGTTTTGCTTCAGAACTAATCAAGAATATAAATATATAAAATTAGGCAAGCCTATTCCACTTGGAGCTTTCAAACATTACACAACACTCTACCTATAATTCAAGGTTTCCCATCCTTAAAAATATAAATATAACTTGTCCCTAGATGCCATAGAGTATATAGATGACTTGTTGGCATTTAAGGTAGTTGAAATCCACAAGGTAGTAAAAAAACCACATGTATTTCCTTGTGTTGACCTAGTTTTTAATTTATTTTCCATAGGTGAATATACCAAAGATATCTTCCAAAAAAATAATAGTGCCCAACATGTTGATTATGTATCATGCTTAACTTTTGAAAAATTATATAGGATGCCACCACCAACCACATCATACAACTAGATAGTAATTAAAAATTATTTAAAAAACATCAACATTAGGAACAACCTACTAGAATGGGCCTTAAACCCACATGAATTTGTCATGAAAATAAAGATACCTATTACCCAATTCATCTGTAACATTAGTTGTTATGGCTTTGTTAAACAAAATAAATGGGGATTCATCAATCAATCATGTTGATGATGTCTGGGTCCCTCTATTGTCTTAATTTTGGAGGGAAAAAACATTCCCCTACTAGGAGAGATTATAATCTTAAATATAAAAACCTAGAGAGAACACATACATAACCAGATGGATGCTCATTTTTACATGATTTCCTACCTAATAGATGCCATATGTGGTAATATTACCCAAGCTAAAGTGTTGCCTTGGCATCCAAAAGGGTCAAAGAGAATATGTGATGATTTTGATCATCTTCACATACATAGATACATGGATTACATATAGGTAATTATAGACAATTTCTACTGAATGGTTTATAAATCCATCAATGGGCAACCTATGCTTAGGTTTTCAGACTAAATCAAAATATCACTGAAGACATTGGGAGATTATTGGTTCTATCTAGATCACACTATAATTAGAGTTGAGGGCACCTTGGTATCCCCTTTCTTGCTACTAATACTTTTACTAGATAAATTAATCAAGAAAGAGATAATTTACTAGTTGTCTAACAGTTTGGATGTCAATTTAAATAAGGCTAAAGTATCCAAGTACCAAAAAATGCCTCTTAGCATTAGGAGACAACAATTTCATAATTGGAAGCATCTATCTAAATTTTCCAAACACTGGATTTTTCAAGTTTGGATTGGCTGACCAAAAATGGTGGGATCCTAGGAAGGTTATAATTTAATAAATTAAGAAATTATATAGGTAGTTTAGACATGACTATGGCAACCAGGAATATGAGCATGACTTAATCTTCCTCCACCCTGAGGATGATTTAAAAGTCTATAAAATAATGAGAAAAGTCCAAATGTCTGTGAGGATTGCTTAAATGAGTTAATATGACCCAAATAGCCAAATATATTGAGAGAAGATGTTATCAAAATAGATCAAGGAGAATAATTTTGAGCAAACTAGGGAAGCACCAGAAGAAGTAGAGGAATAAAATGATGGGAAATTAAAGGTAATAATCCTTAAGAATCTCCCAAAGCCACATGAAGTGAAACAATGAATTATAGAAATAGGAGAATCTCCAAAGCTCAAAATTATATTTACTCCATAGGTTGTAGTAGTATTTCCACTTCAAGATATAATCATAAGTTAGTCTTCTTCTACTCTTTCCTCATAGATGACTGCATCTCCTTTGGTGGTAACTTATATAATAATATCTCTCCCTCCTTCCCTATAAAATGTTGTTGATACACAAATAGAGGAGGTAGATAAGTCTTTAGATGAATGAGAATAAGGAAATTTAGAAATAATCTATGGTGGGAATCTAGGGCCAAACACACCATCAAACATTTTCTAGAAGGTGCCCTTTCATAGTACTTTTAGGATTACAGGTCATACTCATCCCCACACTCAGGATGTTTAATTTGGACAAGGTGAATAAATAGGACAAGTAACTATAATAACTAATGCTAAAGTAGAATCTTTATATAGTATAGTTACCCCACTATGGTCACTTTGACAATTTGTTCACAAGGATTAACCCAAGTCATTGTATCCCTTGTCTCTATAGTAGTTTATCCAACTTCTCCAACTCATATAAATTCATCTGGTGTGACAATTATTACAAATTTTGATTCTTCAACTAGCATTGTCTATCCAATTGATTATATGTCTATAGTATATTATACTATTAACCAATTCATGAAGAGATAACTCAGGCTACCATTACACAACCAACTCTTTCCTCACCTAACCTAGGTGTTATAATGACCACTTCACATTTTTAGGACCTTGTGTCATAGATTATTTTTACCACACAACCCCTACAAACTCGCCTCCTCAACCAATTGGACATTCCCATTAATCAGGATACCCTAGTAGATTCCACAATTATTTTAGTTGAACACTCCCCCAAATCTCACTAAATATGTCTTTAGGATACCCCCTCAGATAAAGATCTCCAAGGAGAGGTTTCTCATTACACATTTACCTTCATCACTTAAACCTCCATGTTACACTTCTACATCTCCTTCCATCCCAATGACACATTCATAGAGTCCTCCATATTCCCACACTCTCATGCCTCTACCACAAAAAAATTTATCCATTACCTCTTAGACCTCTCCCTAAGGTCTCCTAGTGACTTCTGCTTGGATACAAAAATGCAATCATAACATTCATATGGAAAGATCTAGTGATCATTAAGGATTCCAAACTAACTATAGAGTTGATGCAACATCAAACAAATTCAAGAGAGTGAGATAAAGGACTATTACTACTGGTGGAAAACTTAAAGAGTTTGTGAGAGAGGGAAAAAATTCTCCCTAATAAATAAGAGTAAAACCAAGCATGGGGATGAAGATGAAATAAAAGAAGACCCCATTTCCATGGTAGATGATACTAGGTGAGAGTTGAAAAATATGTTTCCCAGTATCTAATGCATAAACACAAGACTAGAGGCATAGAGTATAATAAAGCCTCCAAAGGACATAATATACAATGTTCATAGTTTGGATAAAACCCTTTATGACATGATGTGCTTTATTCTAAGGGAGAATCACAACCATAATGGAAAAATGTGGTGAATTTTTATGAAGTAAATAATTTTGATGTTAAATTGTATTTTATTCAGAAATAAGTGAGGAAATAATAATACCAACATATTAATTTTTTATAACTCCTATATATTGATTTGGTTCAAAATTTTATAAAATAAAAGATGACTTAGCTTTTGGAGTGGCACAAATAAATGCAAGAGCTAGTTGAGTAGCTGACTAGCCAAGAATAAAAGGCAAACCAAATTTTTGGTGACATGCAAATTAATGGTATATATATGCTACAAGGATACATAGTCAAAAAACCATATTTTGATAGCCTATTTAAAACCACTACCAATAGATTCAAAATAGAGGTTAAGAGCATGATTTTTGGGAGTAGTGACTAGGTAAATGAATTGATTATCTTTGCTAAAGACAAGGTGGCACAATTAAAATATTTAAGTACTTCCTTTAGGGCCTCAATTAAGTTACATAAGAAGTTGATGAAAAAAATTATAATATTAATTAAAAGGCCCATCATTGATTTTAAATCTATTAAGTTGGATTTTGAAACATATATGACTGAATATGAAAAGTTAAAGCAACAAGAATGATTAGATGCTAAGGTGGGAGCTTCATCTTCACAAGCTCAAGTTTTAATGACCAAGTATCCTTTTCCAAAGTAAAAAATGATATACACTCCAAAAAATCTAATGATGATAGATTTTTCTTCTATTTCCAATCCTTTGCATGCACAACTAGGACTAACTATGGTCACAACTATAATAATTCATTCATACACCTTAGTCATGACAACAATGCAAGGATTGTATACATTGGAATCCCCTATTTATGTTATTTCAAATCCACCAACTTCAACTAAAATTCAATCCATTTCTAATATAATTCCAACTACCAGTATCACTCATACTCTATGACTGACAATTGGTTTTTTTTTATTAGGCTATTTATGTATTTGGGCATAGCCAAAAATTAGAATAAGGATTTTATTTATGATTAATTATAAAACACCCAGAGTCTACATGACTAGATAGTTTGATTTTATGATTTAGACAAATTCTACGGATGAGGTAATCCCAACCAAAATTTATATAAATATGTCTTGTATCTATTATTTTTTAAGGATATTTTGGTAATTAATGCAAGCAAATAAAGTTTTTAGGACTATTCTATGAGTTTGTGTGAATGTGATTTTCTATTAAAAATTTATGTGATTCATTGAATAATTTCCATTAATTTTATATTGCATATGATAGGCTAAGTGCATGTTTTCTACAAAAATAATAGTGAACAACTTTTTAGCATTGTCAATTTTTTGGTTATAGATCATATTTATAACTTGTTGGTGACATAGGGTGTGTTAACTAATTTGGTACCAAAAAATATTTGATTATGGTCATTGAATCTATCTAAAATTATTTCCTTAGAATCTTCATTATGTTTGTTTGTATATTATGCTTTTAATTAATCCATGGCAAATGTTGATTCTTGACATATGATTGGCCTAGTATAATGAGTCAACTTGGAAGAGTTTAATCTCTAATTGGATCATATAACCCCTTATTTTTTGCCTTACCCTTCCCTCATTTTTATATTTTTTGGATAAAATCACCTTAGGTTAGATCCATCCATTCACCCCAATTAGAATCCAAACACTCATCACATCTCAACCATCCACGGTTAATAACCACTCTGCTCACTACTGTTCGACCATGTAGTTATTTATAAAACAAAAACCTACAACTCTACCTTGGAGTGATTTTCCATTAATCTTAAAATGTTAAGGAATTTCTCTTAATAACTCTTGGTGTGCATAAAACCCACATCAATGGGTTTTATCTAGCACTAGAATGAGGGCCCCACAATATCTGATTGTTAAGATTCACTTGAGTTGTGTACACTAGATCCACTAGTAAGATTAAAAAGGGCAAAACTTTATTTTGTTTTATTATTATTAACACCTTTATAGGTTCATAGATGACATAGATTAAATATAGATATCCCCAAGATATTTTTCACCTAATAAAATTTACCAACCCAAGGGAATCAACTTCAACACTTTATTAAGGTTTGGTTAGCTAATTTAGCCATTGTCATAGTTGGTGTCATCCATGACTTACCTAGGAATATATTGAATTACCTTCCTTTTATATACAAATTAAAATTCAATTGACCTCTTAATCAATCCTATATTAGAGAAGATAAATCCTACTTTCACTTTTGATTGTTGATACATTAGATATTCAGGGTCATGACCAAGATGGATCTACTAGACCTAACCTAGGGATATCTTACCATAATAACATCACTAGAGAGGGTTTGAAATCCTCTAGTTAATAAATACTATGTAATAACCCTAGCTAGGTCCTATGTTTCATATTCACTAAGTAAATAACAAGTGAAGTAAAATCTAATATAGTGATCACCAAAGCTTGTGGCATAAAGTGGGGGCAATAAATATAAAAAGTAAACATGCATAGAATAATTCTAATTAAGCTATGTATAAATTTAACCCTAATACATGCAGAGAGAAATGTATTCAAAATACATTACTTATGCTACTTCTATCTTCCAAAATAGAGGAGTAAATTTAGAGATACTTACCTTTAATATGAACCCGTCGAGACTCAATCTCTCCCTTGGCCACAGGTCATTCATAAGAGGTTGTTGTAGTTTGTAAAGATAATTAATAAATGCCTAAGAATCCAAGACTTTTCCTCAATATAATATTATTCTCCAAGTATAAACCCTAAGCAATAACTCCTCAAGTAGAATGGTTGAAGAGCAAATTGTAAATAAGCACAAATGCATAATTAACTTTGTTGTCTCTTTAAGAAATGGTGAAATGAATGTGTATATATAGTTGGATCTAACCTTAAACATTTTTTAAAGTTGATCCAAAATGTTTGGATCAATTTGAATTTGTATTGTTATTTGACAAAAAAAATAAGTTAGGTCTCGATGTAGGTCAGCCCAATTTGATAGTGTACTATAAACTATCAAAAAGGATTTTAGGCTTAAGAAGGGGCTAAGTAAGGCAATGAATTGTTTGGAGGAGTGTTTAAGAGAGATATCAAATCTCAGGGAAGTGTATAAGATAAATTTGTGTAGATATTATTTGGTGGTATAGGGGAAAATAATATTTCAAAGCACCAATATTTGCCCACCCCTTTCTCGGTGCACACTTTAAGGCATGCACTCACATAGATTGAGACTCAATAGTTTTTTCAAGAGAGAAAACATCAATAATTTATAAATTTTTAAAATATTATGTATATACATATGCCTCACTCAAATCTCAACACGTGTCATTTAGGTGTAAAAGGGGATGGTGCTTTGGGAAAAGAACATAGTAACACACAACACTGAAGCTGAATAAATTACAATATTTTTAAGCATAAAATAGCCAGAAATAAATGTCTGAAATGAAATAATTGAAATAAAATGAATGTATATGTACTTTGACTTACCTTTATTTTTAGATGGTTATCTATTGTGTTTTTAGTTTTGATCATGGAGGCTGCAGAGACTACTTTGGATAAACCCAAGGATACAAAACTAAAGAGAAAAAATAAACAAACATAGGAAAGCCAAGAGAACTAATGTGATGTAAGTGAGATGTACTTGAAAATTTGTTAAGGTAGGGTGAAAAATTCTAATTTAGGACCAAATAACCAAGTTTAATTTTAGAGTAATTTGGGTAACCAAAAATCCAAGGCTACTTAATGACTAAAAAACTCTAAACCTTAAGTAAGAAAGGCAAACAAACCAAGTCAAAGTAAGGATACAAGTAAAAATAATAATCAAACATCAATGTGAAAGTAATAACAATATTTACTTAAACAAATATGGGAAAGAAAATGGCAAAACAACAATGATGAGTAAGAAATAATAATCCTTACTCAATCATCAATGGAAAAAGTGCATAAAATGAAAAACAACATTAGTGAGTGAGAATTAACAAGCCAACCTCACTCAACAATGGAAAAAGTACTAAAAAATAGAAATAGATGTAGTTGTTCAAAAAAAGGAGGTACAAAAATTTAAAAAAATCAAATTAACCAAGGCAATTCTAGAAATGGAAAGTAATGGTGTAAAGAAAGTAATCCATAGTCACTCAAGCATACTATTTTGTTCTAAAGATAGATAAAATCAAAATAAGGTATTGCTAGCATGTTCTAAGAAGTGAATAAAAGGAAATATAAAAGTGAGAAAATAGATTTAGAATCAAACTTACCTATCAAGGAGGGAAATGAAATGGGTGGTGTGGGAAATGAAGGAAAAATCAAGGTAGAGAAACTCTTTATCGAAGTCAAGACACTTAAATTAGGTTTGACAAAATAAGAGTACTTTTGACATTAATGACTTTGAATAAATTCTCCTAACCACACAAATATTGGGTCACCAAATGAAGTATGAATATAATTCCATGAAGGTTATATGCATGAAAATTAAAATGGAACTACCTTTCCACAATGTTCCCCATTCCTTAGGACCCCTTACAGATCCATCAATCTACTGTGAATATTGGGTACTTGCATGAGAAATTAAGTAACACTATAGATTTTTTTTTAAAGTCTCTTATCCCAATATATTGGAATATTGTACCCCAGTAGACCTAAACTTTATCATGAGTCTAATTGAGGAGTTTGAGATTCGATTGGAGATAGGAGATGTACTATCAATCACGTCTTTTAGTGTGATTTTGAATTTCAACTTTGTATGTTGTCTTTTGATCATTGCCTTTTGTTTAAATGATTTGGATTTTAACTTTTGATGGATTTTTCTATTCCTCCTCAATACCGATTCAAAGAACCAAACATGAGTGCTAAAAAATGACTATCATTTAAAAACTTGGGACTTGGTTGCTAAAAAAGAGAAATTAGAGAGCATGTTGTCTAAGAGTATTATTTATTCATGTAAAATAAAAGTGATATTTTGAATTCAACCTTGTTTTATCCAAAGTGTAATTAAAGGAAAGGAAATCAAGGGGAATGAACATGAAATAATTTGAATTAATTCAAAATCACAAAAAATGTGATAAAGGTGAAAAAGGATATAATGATAGGTAAGGATGATCCTTTATCATAAGAATGTTATAAGTGTAGGGAAACATGCTATCATAGTTTGTTATTCAAGTTTTATCAACAAAATAAATAAACACCAAAGCTGAGAATAAGGGATTATAAACTTGTATCCATTTCTTAACATTATAAAAAAAAAGAACACTTGGTTTGATAAAGGTGGTTTGAGATAAATGATGATTTTATGAGGAGAGCCTAGTCTTATACATGGTCTTACACTATAAATCATAAAAGAGAAAACCCAAGATGGTGCAAAAAGTATTAGAAAATAACAAGTCAATAAAATTGAAATAAATTCATGAGGAAGATTGGGTCCTATCCACAGTATTACAATGTAACTCATGAGAAAGAGAAACCAAAGGACCAAGAGAATAAAATAAGGTTTGTGGAAAGGGAAGACTATTATAGAGGGTGATGCCTATGAATAAATATTAAAAAAATTGTTATTAGGATAGTATATATAAATATGATAAGAAAGGAAATATCTAAACAAAGTATTTCTTCAAGAATTGTGCATTGGTGGGCTCTTTGAAAGCATGGCCTTAATTAGTTTGAAGGCAATAGGTGTTAGGACCAAGAATATATTTCACTAAGGGCCCCACCATTTTTAGGTGTATTTTCATTCTTTATCATGGGTATAGTCTAATTTAAGGACTAGATCACCAACATTGAAAGTGTGGACTTTAACCTTTTTATTATGTTGATTGGCGATATGGGCCTTGTATTAGTGATTATGTTGCAGAACAGCTAAGTGGTGTTCATCAAGAAGATAAAGAACATGAAGGTGAGATTCACATAATCCCTCATCAAGAATGATACTATGAAGAGATATATGTAAGAAGGGAATCTCAACTTCTAATGGCAGGATAGACTTAGAACTGTAGACTAGTGAGAATGGTGTTGCCCCTGTGGTAGTATGAATGCTAGTACAATAGGCCAAAAGTGTAGGATCTACATGAATAAGCCAATCCATGTGAGTTTCATATATGGATTTTTAAATGATTTTTTTTTAGAATTTTATTAGTGGCATTAGCTTGGCCATTGCACTATAGATGATAAGGTGTGAAATTTTTTTGGGATATTTTGAATTTAGCTCATAACTGCTTCACATCCTTATTCTTAAAATTTATACCATTATCAAAAATAATATTATGGGGAAATCCAAAATGACAAATGATTTTTTTAAAGATGAATTTGTAAATTCTAGTGCCTATGACATTGATGAGAGGGCATGGCTTCTACCCATTTGGTAAAATATTCAATAGCTTTTATGATAAAAACATGCCCATCTTGTGACCTAGGTAGTTTGCTGATAAGATCTAATCCCCACATGGAAAATGGCCAAGGAGATTCCACAATTTGGATTTTAGCTAGTGGTGACTAGATTAGATCATCATTGAGTTGGCAAGGACTACATTTTTTAGCTAAATTGATAGCATCCTTTTTGAGAGTAGGCCAAAAGTATCCCATATGTAGGCATTTACATGATGTAGCATGTCTGCTACAGTGACCACCACAAATGCATTGATGTGTTTGTTCAAAGAGAGGAGGGACCTCTTCTTTCATTACACAGTATAGAAGGGTACCTTTGGCATTGTGATAATAAAGGGTGTTATATCGAAATACATATTTAAATTCTTGTTTGTGAATTCTAGTCTTTTTGTGAGAATCCATCTCTAGAGGATAAGTTTGATGTTTGAGGAATTAGATGATGTATTTATACCATGGGCTATGTCAAATGGCGATAGCCTCAATATGATAAATAATAAAATTTTACGATTGGATATAATATGGGGAATTTCTTATTTGAATAAGAAATTGGGAATCATTTATAACTTGATATAGATGAAATAAGGTTGATAAAAAATCAAGAGAGTCAATGATAGAGTTTAAATCTCTTAGAATATGATCGATGGTAAAAGAGGCAAACTCTTTGGTGAGGGTTGTGGCCATTTTATGATAAGTAATAATATTTTCACTTTTACATTGATGATCACCATTAACCTAATGGTATATGAGTTGGGAGTCACATAAAGCATGCAAATATGTAATATCTATGTCAAGTATTACTCTCATGCCTAAGAGTAATGCTTTGTATTATTCCATGTTATCAATGATATCAACAGTGAGTCAGAATTTCAAAGGAGTTATTGTACCATGAGGACTAGTTAGAATACAATCTGCCTTAGCTCCTTAGATATATTTGGTGCCATCAAAATGTAGGGTCCATGTGTTTTCATGAAAATAACATTAATTTTGAGAAGTTATGTAATAACTACTTTGGATTTAGTAGTATCAGGAATGACATAGGTATCTTCTTGATTATTTGCATCTAAATTAGCAGTGAAGTTATGAAAGTAATCTTTAAGAGAGATAACTTGATTGATACCTTCAATATAGAGAATGTTATCATCAAGGATACTATCTTAAAGATGATTGGTAGTGGGTATGGGTGCCTCTGCAAGTTGATTGGCAATAACTTGCCCTTTGAAAAATTTATATGTGATTAAATGAAGGTCAAATTCCATTAATATAACCATCCAATTTCTAATTCTATCTCCAAGTAGAAAGGCTTTCGATAAAAATTGATGAAGTGGGTCAAAATGGACAAAAACATAAGTTGTTTGATAAAGCATGTAGTGAGAAATCTTCTCAATTACAAAATATCTAGTGAGGAAATCACGTTCAAATTTGGTATAAAAAATTTCATAATCAATGAGGCTTCAACTAATATATTAGATAACATACTCTCTTCTGGTATCATCTTATTGGGAAAGCATTGCCCCAACTAATACGTGTGTAGAAGAAGTGTACAAAATCAATAGAAGGTGGATAAAGGGTAGGTGGATGGAGAAATGATTATTTCATGTTTTTAAATGCCTTATGACAAGGATTATTCCATTATAAAGCATCACCTTTATTAATAAAGGAATTAACAAAATAAATGTAGTAAGACATTTTGGGGATGAATCATCAAATTGCCTCAAGCTTGTTGAGGTAAGTACAAATGTATGTAATGGATAAAAGAATAGGCATGTTGACAATAGCATTTATTTTATTGAGTTCAACATAAATACCATGAAGAGATAATAAGAATACTAACAATTTACCAGATGTAATGCCAAAAATTCATTTATAAGGGTTGAGTCTAACTTTATATTTGATGAGTCGATCAAAAATGATGATGAGATCAAAAATATGGGTTTTATGAATTTTGGATTTGGAAGTGAGATCATCCACATAGGTTTCCATATTATTATGGATAAGGTCATGAAAAATGTGGGTCATATCTTTCTAATAGGTAGCTCCAACATTTTTAAGGTTGAAGGGAATTTTAACATAGCTATAGGTGCCCCATTCCATAGTGAATGTTGTCTTGTGTTGGTATTTAAGGGTGATATGAATTTGATTATAACTCGAAAAACCATCCATGAGGGATAAAATTTTGTATCCAATGGTGGAATCTACAATGGCATATATTAAAGATAATGGAAATTTATCCTTAAGATAAGTGAGGTTGAGATTGTAGAAGTCAATGTAGATGCAAATAACCAATGTAATTTTTTTTTTGTGAACAAGAACAATATTTGACACCCATTCAGAATAGTCTATAGGTTTGATAAACTTGGAAACGAATAGTTTGATAATTTATTTATGGTATGGGGTAGAATTTTTTTTTTCCAAATGGGTTGGGCATCGAGGTATGTGATTATGTTGTGCATCATAATACTATGATCGATGTCAAGCATGTCCTCGTATGACCAAGCGAAAGTATCATGATATTTATCAAATAATAGATTAAATTTATCATTCTTAGTAGGTATGAGTTCTATAGAAACTATTATAGGTCAAGGACATGAGGGTGTGCCATATTCTATTCTTGTTAGTTGTAGATGCATTTTATTGTAACTTCCTATTTTGATATGAAGCCTTGTTAGGAACAAAACTACTAGATGAAGATACAAATACATGATTACCAGTGGTATATTATGGATTCTTTACATATGTGAACTAATTTTCCAATGATTTTATATTTTAAATGAACTACTAATTTTGATTTTTCAACTCTTGTATTAACTTGCTCATAGTGATGATTTCAACTTTAAATGTCTCACAAGCACAAACCCTAGGTAATGAAGATTGAATATGCATACATGCACCATCAAGAGGAGATGTGGGAGGTGGAGGGGGTTGATTAAGGATATGTCAATTACCTTCATGTGGCATTATATAATGGGATATCTTACCTCTTGGGATAGTGATAACATGGACTTGGTTTAGAGGGAAAGTAACTATCACAACCTTGAGGGTTAGGAAGAGGAAGATATTTTTTATTAAGCATTTTAAATTTATCAAAGAGTAAGATGAGACAAGAGGAGAGAGACATATTAATGTTATAAAATACTCACACATGATAAATAAATTAAAATTTAATTTGAAACCCAAGGAGGAAAAAACCCTAGGGATAAGACTAGGGCTTGTAATACCCAATAAATAAAATGGGTTCACAAGTATGTTTTATCAAATTTTTGTAACTAGGTGAATGTTATACCATAATTAGACAAATTATTGTATAAATTTAGAATTATATAGATATGCATTAAATTACACAAAATTATTTATAACTTGCTAAATATGGAAAGTATAAAGGAAAACATAAACTTAGCTAGAAAACTAAGAAGTAGATTGTTTCTAGAACTAAAACTAATAGGGAGACTATGTGGACTAATTATGGACCTGAAATAGGAGTTAGTAGGGCTTGTAGATAGTAGAATTATAACTAGATAGTAGAGTAGTGTGATGTTGTCCCTAGGGAGCACCAATGTCTAGTAAGTAACAAAGTTTCAAAGTGTGCTTAGGGAGGTTAGAATTTGAAATTGGCATTTTCCCACCAATTCTGCTAATTTAAAATTTTGAATTTTCTTGTCAAGTTTTGGGTCCTCAATCATGTTTGAAGGAGTTTAAAAATTGTAGTATTTTTTATTAGGCTCTAAAATCAGTCAATTTTACTTCATTACATACATGAGTCACATAATGAGTCTTTCTTATAGGCATGTTAGGAATTAGGGTGGTTTGAGTCTCTCAACGTTCTTAGAGGGATCAAGAATCATTGGAGTAGTTATAAGACATATAAAAATTGTAAATGTTTACAATTTTAGATAGTTTTTGGAGATTTATTAAAATAGGTATGAATTATAATGAATACAATATCAATAATAGCACCTCAATTTTGACATTCAATGTTGCAGACCCTGTGTTTCTTGTATTCTTTGTTAAAGATGACTTAGTATGCATATATGAAATGAGAGATTATGTGGAGTTTGGTTGACTAAATATATATTTTTAAGAACATATTTCAATTTTTTAAGGTTATTATATGTTTTTTTAGTTTTATAGATACTACTGTGTGAGAAAATCTATACAGTCCTTGTAGGTGGCAGTGTTAACTATGCACAATCAAACTCAAATTAGTGTATATGTGGATAATGAAGGTCATTAAAAGAGGTTTAAACACTTAGGAATGTGTTGGACGTAATTAAATACCTTAATCAATCAACTATTATTTTTTAAATAGGAATTATTGAACCAATGAAATATTCTCTCTCGGGTAGACACAGTCAGTGCAAACCCTGTATTAGGGTTTAGAAACTAAAAACTACTTTGTGATTGATTCCACCATCAAAAACTTGTGAAATTTGGTGATTATATGGGGACTAATGTTTTATAATATATTTTATGGTTTTATACATGTACATACCTTATGTGTATGGAGGTAAAATATTATGTGTGAAACAGGGGTAAAGAGACCTAATTAGGTCTAGTCAAGGTCTAGAAAGTGCATCTTTAAGTGGATTTGGGCCAATAAATTTCTTGGAGAGAAGGTAAAAGATAGATGGTAATTAAATATCCCTTTATATTCTTAGGATCAATTTTTAATTGTCTGTACAATTAAAAAAGGTCAAAAAAAAGGCTACTAGTAAGTTAGAACAAAAGAAAGAAGCAGTCAGTGATGAAAGAGTTGTATTGATAAGTTGAGTGGAATGGTTAGGAGAAAAAAATGATTATAAAAATTAGTTATATTATCATAAGAACCCTAATATAAATAAATAAACCTAGATCATGTATTGAGCTAATTCACCAATGTGTTTTTGATAAGGAATGAGCAAACTGAAGCAAGACAAGAAAGGTGAGAGTGTGTGTTGATCAAAGTTCCTTTGCATCATTTGGTATCAGAGCTTAGAATAATTTTGAGAGATAGTAAGAAAAAATTTTAGCTATAATATTTGGAGTATCAATAACCCAAATAATATTATAGGTAGTTTATACATTAGTAGTTGAGGTGAGAAACTTACAGGCTAGATTACAAGCTATGAAATCGGCTCAAAGAAGAGAGATGAATAGAGGTGATGTGAGTGAAGGAGAGGATGAGATTCATAAATAAGAATATATATAATAATGATAGGAATGTAAAATGGAGTAAATATTCATTAGAGTATTTATAGGTGTGACATCAAATCCCTAATTGGAGGTGCCAATGTGTGAAGGCAGTCTTAATGTTGAAGAGCTAATTGATTGGAAAAACAATGGATAAGTAATTTGACTATGAAGAGATGAATGAGGCAAAGAAGCTAAAATTTTTTATGACAAGGTTGAAGGGTCATTCATCTCTATGGTAGGATGGAATACAGGAAGAAATAAAAAGGGGAAAATAAAAGATAATGTCATGGGACAGAATGGTGGCTAAGATGAAGGGAAAATTCATGCCTAAGGACTACCAAACTAATTTGTTTAGAAGGCTGCAAAATATAAGAAAAAAATATGTGTTAGTGAAAGAATACATAGAATAATTATATAAACTAACTCTTAAATTAGGATACATAAAGGAGGATGTTGAAAAGGTTGCCAAGTATATTAATGGATTGAAGTTTAGTATTCAAGATGAAATCAACATTTTGTCTCCAAGGGAAGTAAAAGAGGCTTATCAAGCTACATTAAAGGTAGAGGAAAAGTTTTATAGAAGGAAAATTCAAAAAAATAGATGGAGAGGAATAATTTATAGAGGTAGAGGTCAGCAAGAAGGAAGAGGACAACCAATTAATAGAAATGAATGGCAAACTCATATTAAGGAAGTTGGCAATAGTTTTGAAAGTATAAATTAGCCTAGTAGAGGAGGTTATGGATTCAGAGGTGGAAGACCTTATGATAGAGGAAGAGGATACAATGGGTTTATAGGTAAACTCTTCAAATGCAATAAGTTTTCAAGACATAAACCCTATGAATGTCCAAAAGATATTTAAGCTGGCAGATCTTGGAATGAAAGTAGGAACCGAGTGGTTCAACTAGAAGAGGAAAGTGTGGAGTCATTACCAAACTATGTTGAATAACTTGAAACAATAGAGAGTTTGTTGATGAGGAGAGTTATTTTGAAATCCAACCATGAAGAGAAAGATCCACCACAAAGAAAGACATTGCTCAAGACCATGTGCAAAAGTAAAGTTAAATGTTATAAGGTTATAGTTGATAATGGTAGCATAGATAACCTTTTTTCTTCCATGATGATAACTAAGCTAGGATTAGATATAAAAGAGCATAAAAATCCTTATAAAGTATATTGGATTCAAATAAATTATCAAGTCATAGTTAGTGAACAATGCTATGTAGACTTTTAGATTGATGGTTATAAAGACCAAGTTTTGTCTGATGTGATTCCTATTGATGTTTGCCATACCATACTTGGGAGACAATGGTATTATGATAGAAGAGTTATTCATGATGGTAGGGCTAAAACATATACTATTGATAATGATGGCATCAAACATACACTAACTCCATTGAAGGATAGTCAAGCATGGAAAGAGGTACAAATTAGAGTGATGATGTTTGGTGAGAAAGAGTATTTACCAAAAGGAACTAGTTTCAGCATTGAAGCAAAAAAAGTGTCAACTGAGGACAAGTTCCAAGAGGAAGAAGGTGTAGTATAAGTTGAAAAATAAATGAGAGAGGAGAATGTGGTAGTTTAATAGAGTTCTAAAGTACTAATTATAGGTAGCAAAGAGTTTCTACAGCCAACCAAGCAATATGAGGTGAGTAAGTTATAGTCAATAAAGAAATTGTTTTGCCTTATGAAACTCAGCTCTTATCAAAATATCACTTGGAAAATTTGATTACAGAGTTGTCTAATTAGTTGTCCATGATAAGTAGTATGGGTTATTTAGAAGAATTTATTGGAAATATTATCATATTGAGAGAACTTATGACTAACTAGATAGTGAGTGAATAGCAAACAGAGGGAAAAAATACAAATGAAGAAGTTGACACTACTATAGATTTCAAGATGGAACAACAAGAAGCAATACAAGAGGCAATAGATGCAGTCAAAGAGAAGTCAAAATTTGGAGTGAAAGAATGTGAACTTCAAAAGGGCAAGAAAGAAGTTATTTTATTTTACTTTTTTTTTTCATGTGTAGGTCTTTGGAGGAAGGAGAACAAGGAGAATTTGACAATGCTCAGTTTGAAGATCAACAACAAGAAAGACATCATCAAGGAAGGAGCCATAATAACTTTAACCAAGAGTC
This sequence comes from Torreya grandis, assembly GCA_037957365.1. Taxonomy (NCBI): domain Eukaryota; kingdom Viridiplantae; phylum Streptophyta; class Pinopsida; order Cupressales; family Taxaceae; genus Torreya; species Torreya grandis. Next base: position 1,222,415 of record JARHVA010003100.1, read on the forward strand.
AAAGAGGTCTATAGTCTTTTAATAGACCTTGGGATCTAGGAGGATATGAAATTGAAAAATTGGAATGAATAAGAGAGATATTTTCATGAGAAGGTCAATAAAATATCAATTGAACTTTCATAGAAAGTTCTTTTTGATCCTCAATAGTATGATGCAGGAGCATCCTTCTAAGGATGAACTTAGTCTTGTTTTGTTGCTTAATTTTGGCTTGATCAAGTTGTCTATGCATCATATAGGTTGATTATATTGTTATAAGGGTTTTAATAGTCATATCATAGACTTGATAATCTTCTCCAAGTTTCAAAGTGTGCTTACGGAGGTTAGAATTTTAAATTGGCATTTTCCTGCCAACTCTGCTAATTTGAAATTTTGAATTTTCTTGTCAAGTTTTGGGTACTCAATCATGTTTGAATGAGTTTTAATGTTTTATTATTTTTTATTGGGATCTATATGTGGTTAATCTTACTTAATTTCATACATGAGTCACATAATGAGTCCTTATAGGCATGTTAGGAATTAGGGTGGTTTGAGTCTCTCAATGTTCTTGGAGGGATCAAGAACCATTGGAGTGGTTATAAGACATATAAAACTTGTAAATGTTTATGATTTTAGATATTTTTTGGATATTTATTTTAATATTGATGAATTATAAATAAGATAAAATCAAGAAAAGCACCTTAATTTTGAAATTTAATGTTGCAGGCCCTGTGTTTCTTGTATTTTGTGTTAAAGATAACTGAGTATGGATATATGAAATGAGATATTTTGTGGAATTTGGTTGACTACATATATATGTGTGTAATCACATATTTCAATTTTATTAAGTTTATTATATTTTTATTTAGTTTTTTAGATACTATTATGTGAGAAAATATATACAATCCCTGTAGGTGACAGTGCTAACTACACACAGTCAAAATAAAATTAGTGTATAAGAAGATAATGGAGGTCATTCAAATAAGTTTAAACACTCAGGAATGTGTGATAAGTAATTATATACCTTAATAAATCATCTCATAGGTTTGAAACTTTAAGGAATGCTTGAACTAAAAAATATTCTCTCTTGGGTAGACATAGTCAGTGCAAACCCTATATTAGGGTTTAGAAACTAAAAACTACTTTGTGATTTATTCCACTATCAAAAACTTTTGGAATTTGGTGATTACTTGGGGCCTCAATTTTTATAAGATATTGTGAGGGTTTTATACCTTTCAAGACCTTCTGCATATGGAGGTAGAAGATTATGTGTGAAATAGGGGTAAAGAGACCTAATTGGATCTAGTCAAGGTCTAGAAAGTGCATATTTGAGTGGATTTGAGCCATTAATTTTCTTTAAAAGAAGTTATAAGATAGAGGGTACTCAAATATATCTGTATATTCTCAATGTCATTTTACAATTTTTTGTACAATTGAAAAAGGTCAAAAAAAAGGCTTAGAACAAAAGAAAGAAGCAGTCAATGATGAAAGAGTTGTATTGAGAAGTTGAGTGGATTGGTTAGGAGAAAAAAAAGGATTATAAAAATTATGGAGATGATCATAAAAAACCTAATATAACCAAGGAAACTTGAATCATGTATTGAGCTAATTTGTCAATGTGCTTTTGTTAAGGAATGAGCAAGTTGAAGCAAAATAAGAAAGGTGAGAGTGTGTTTTGATCAAAGTTACTCTAAATAGCCCCACTAATTACTTTAGAGATATTTCATGTGGTTATAATGATTCAAAAACTCAAGCACTTGGTAATTTTTAAAGTGGTTTCATTATGTATCCATACCATTCCTTCAGGTCCTCTATGGAGTAATCAAACCATGGGGTTGATTCACATTGATTTGTCAGAGTATCTTCAATGCTTCACCTCATTAATATTAATATTTATAAGCCACCCCCACATATATTCCTAATGGATGTTCTTGATCTCTCCAAGAGGGCTACAAATAATGGCATTTGTATTGATATTTATAAAAGCCTACATCTAGTCCACATGCTCTCAACCTAAAGAGTTTATCACCTCAAAACTTCAAAACTATTTAGACGTATATGTTCACTTTAGTTATGGGTTAAAATAATTCCCATAGCAAATAAAAATAAAGTTACCTTGTACCCTAATGGTTCTCCTTGCATAGTTCATAGTTTTCTCCCATCAACTTCATATTAGACAGACCACCATATCCCTCAAAAGCAATGTATTTATCAAATTTTCTATTTCAAGTTAGAGACAAAGGACCATCTTATTTTTTGATGATTTATTTATTATGAGCTAAGGGGATGGTTATTTTTCTTCTTCATAGATTCTCTTGGCTCTCTCAACACATTCATGGCTTGTGAATTCTAGAGATGTTTAGCCCTCTTCCTTCGAGATATGTTTGATCTTTGCCAAAATATTTTTAGACATAAGTCCCTAATAGGGGCCTATACTATGTTAATTACATACTAATTCCAATCATCTAACTTCATCAATAGGAAGAGGCCTCATGGCCATATTCCAAATTTATATGGTAGACAAGCGAGACATTGTAAATGTTGACCATTTTGACCATAAGTCAAAATGGGTCAACCCCTATAGTCAAGACTTGATATGGGGATAGAACATAGAGTCATAAGGTGTGGTATGGTATATTTGATGTCATTTAATTCCATTATAACCTTGGTCATGATCTAATTTAGTAATATGTCATTTGGAGTCATCTAGGGGGTCAGAGCATCATAGCATGCCACACAAGATTGAATAGATCAGTTTGCTTATGCATTTTAAAATTATGATTAGAAAATATTTTAGTATAAAAACACTACATGGACATGATTATTTTGGTATTAATATCATCCTTTGAAAATTATGTGTCTTGATGAGCTTTATATCTCAATATATAAGTATTTAAAGTTGGACTAGCATAGATAGACGTGTGCAAGGATGTCAAGTTCAGGGCTCGTGAAATGACCATTTGGATTAAAATACTCCTAAGGTTTAATTCAAGGTTGACAAGTGGAAAGATCTTGGGTGTTTAGATTAGATTTAATGGCATGCAAGAAATTAATGAGTCAAAAAGGTCATGTTATAGCATTGAATTGCACCCTATGGGAGAGTTTTTTAGGCTCTCCCACTTCTGACTATAAGCATGGGAACAACCTCTGGATGTGGGTGTCCTATGTTGAGGTTGAGACTCTAGGATTTTTAAAGAGGCTAGTTCCTCTCAGTGGATCACCTAAATTACTACTAAAATAAAACTTTCATAGGGAAGAGGGTTAGAAGGGGGAAAAAGGGCTCTTGAGATGGCTAACCAGGTGATGCACTAATTTAAAATGGGAAACTCCCATAAGCTTGAACCCACAATAATTCTATAGAGGATAATACTGGATTACACAACCTCAAGATCAAGTTGGTTGCATAAATATTTCATGGAGGAGGTTTATGGAAGCGGTGAATGCAAATGGAGAGGAGTTTTAAGACTCACTAGAAGTTCACATTAATGGTGGAAATAACAATCAACCAAACCTGTAAACAGCATCAACAAATCCTTAAACAAGGTCATAAAGGAGGACCATGGATGAGGAAGACTCTCCTTAATGCAATGTCATAGTATGAATCTCAATAGACACAAGTTGAAGGCAAGAGATAGGCAAATAAAAATCCTTTATTGCATAAGAGGTGGTTTTTACAAATGCTTGGCAATGTTGAGCCTAACGAGCTGAGCATATCCTATGATATCTCTAAGAGCATCCTATCTCTCAAGAAGATAAAAAAAGTCTAAAATTTGAGAACCCTTTTAAATGGCTTAAAAGTACATATATATAGAGAAGGAAAGAGAGAGAGGTCTATGTGGAAAGAGAAAAAGTCATTGATTATTGCTTTCATCCTCCTTTGAACATAAGATGCATCACCTAAGATCATCACCAAATCTCTTTGAGCCATTCCCACATTCAAGTCATCCCTTTAGGAACTAACAAAGCCATATTGAAGGTAGTTATATGTTCCTATCAAGTGTGATTGATTTATCCTTGCATTTAAAACTCAACATGTTATTTATTATAATCTAGACTATCCTAGTTGGTCGTTGCATGTTTATTGCTCCACTTAGACATGTCCAATCTTTGTTTGACCACTTTGCATGTCATAGATGAAAGGAGAAATCATTGTTATCCATTGATCTATTGAGCTTGTTGGATGCACTTATGCCACTTATCCTTAACTGATTAGCCATTTGGATTCACTGACCATTGACCTTAATGTTCCTAGGCTTTTTTACTTTTAAAAAACTATTTTCCATAATTTTCCTTTCAAAACTTTTCCTTTTACTCATCATTTAGGTTTTTGACTCCTTTTAACTTACTTCTTGCTTCCTTACTTTAGGTTTTTCCACTACTTATGAATTATAAAATAATTTAAGTCTTTCACCTCAGAAAACCTAAAGACTTGCCTCTTGAAGAACCCGTAAACCACCACCCAAGACTAGCTTGGGTTTGTCATGTCCCTTTACTTATTTTGAGTTTCTGACTACTTACAAATTACTTCACATTTTAAGCAAGGTATCCCCACAAACCTTAAGTCTTCTTATTGAGAGAACCTAAGGTCTTGTGAGAGAAATCTCAAAGTCTTTTATTGTTAAAGCTCAAAGCCTTCTCCTTCCAAGAACTCAAAGCTATCTATTGTCTACTCTTGGAAGCCTGAAGTTGTTCTGAACTTGCTGCATATACTTGAATTTCTATCTTCTAACACTTAGGAAAAAATTAAATATGTGGAACAAAAATGGCCAACATTTTTGGTGACTCACAGAGAAGCATGCCTACTATGCTTGAGAACCTAGTTCATGTTACCTTGTCTAGTTTATCAGGCATGGAGTCTCCATTTGCCTTTGCAATTGACCTGGTATGAAATGGATACAAGGTTGACCCTTACTGGAACCTCCTCTTGAAGTAATGAGGATAGCACAAAAACAATGCAAAGTGACCAAGGCACTTAGGGAAAGGAAAAATAGAAAAGAAAAGAAATGTGCACAAGGCACTTTGAGGAAAGCAAGAAATCTATCCTAATATGTACAAGGTTATACTTTACAAGTACCCCTTCCTGGATCAAATGGGAAAGTATGAGTATCATTCACCTTTAACAAAGCAAGATGAAAGATACCTTGATTTCGAGGTATCAGAATTGGCGAACCGGGTAGCTTTATGTTAAAACCTTTTGGTGTGCCCGCTAATAGAGGAAATGGAATGAACATGTCCCCAATGTAGACATATTGGTTCATTTACTCCAAATTTGGTTCACATTGGACTATGGGGGCTCTTTTAATCTCCTCATTTGATGGCTCAAGTTTGTGCTCTGAATTAAGAATAAGTGATGGCTCCTTTGAACTGGTGCTTGGTTTACTATCTAGACTTAAGTAGAAAAGCTCCAAGTCATCCTAAAAGATAACTTCCTCTTGGTCATCTGAGACAATGCCAACTTCAACCCCATATTTTTTCTATTTTCCTTGAAAGGAGCCATATGGTAGTTCATCAATCCATTTAAGGCCCAATATGTCATAATATTGTGGCTCTAGATCTGACAATTCCCCTTCATTCTTGAAGAGATCAGTATTGCCTTTAGGCTCTAATTCATCAAAGTCAAATCCATGCCAAACTGGTCCAAACCCAATTTATCCTCCCTTGATGGCTCAAACTTGACTACAAGTTCCTCCTTTATTCCTTGAAAAATAGGTTCTTCCTCTAAGAGGGACATGGTGGGAGGGTGAAAAAGTTCACCTTGCTTGCAGCTTGAGAGAGTGCTTTTCCAACTAGGGAATAGCTTCTTTGGTGGCTCTTGAGGGAGGGAGAAAGAGTCTTATAACTCTTGTAGGTCAAGCTCATTAAGCTGAGCTAACCTCTCTTTGTTACTTTCTTCAACCACTAGCTCATCCTTCTCTTGACTTGGCTCTTGGATCACCACATCTAGAATCTCTTCTTGAAACTTCACTTCTTGAAAGGCTCTCCATGAAGGAAAGGTTCAAGGATTTTGAAGGGAAAGGAGTGGGGGTTGTAAGGCTCCTTGTCTAACTTCAAGAATCACCACCTCCTTCTTTGGCCCACTGATCTAAATAGATTTCCAAGATGGAAAAGATATAGGCCCTTGAGGAGGAAGGGATAGAGGCTAAATGACCTCATATTTACCTGGCTATGTAACTTGTCTCCAAGATGGGAAAGGTAGGTTATACTTGCATCTTCTGATTTTGCCTTTCCTCTTCCTTCCTTGCCTTCAACTCTAATTCTCTGATCTACTTTGCTATGTTCTCTTGAAATAGATCCTCCTTAAGGTGGTTAGGAATAGAATCAGGCTCTTGGAAAGGGATGAAGTCTTGGACCCAAATAGTAGGTTGTTCCATAATAGGCACTTCATTTTTTTGACAACCCCTTGGATAGATTTCCAAGAATAAAAAGACTATGAACATACAAGGAACTTGGAAGATTTGAAGAAGCACTTAAAATAGTCACTTGAGGAGGAATGAATGACACATAAGAAGGATGAGGTGATGTATACGTAGGCACCAAAGGTTATCGGGGCTGGCCCTACCATTCCTCAAGTCCCTCCAGCATATCCTCAATTCTCTAAATGTAACCACATATATCCATCATGTCATCAGTGGGTTTTTTCCAATTTGCTCTCTCAACATGGGCCCATTCTACTTTTATTTGCTGTAATGAATCCCTTACATAATAAATCTAGTGGGTAGGGACATTTTGGCCATAACACTTTTGTGAGCACAACTCTAGTGCATGCTTGTCAAGGCTCACTAAAGTTTGCCTAAGTGTTGGTATATATGGCTCATGATAGGGCTGATAAGTCATTTTAGGGCCACATGGGGAGAACACATAAACATTATTATCTTGATAAGTGTGTTATTGAGGCAAGGATTATGCGTGTTGGTCAAAAGATGGCTGATTATACATATTAAATATGTTGATTAGGCACTCGGACTACTCCAACCAATTGATAAATACTTGGAGTCACCATTGATGTTTGTATAATACCTCAAAGGTTGATAAGTAGAAGGATAACATCAAAAATCCTTCCACTACTTTGGACCTTAGTCCCACCAGGTGTGCCAGAACTGCAGGAGAGTTTTTCAAGCTCTCCCACTTCTAGCTATAAGCATGGGAACAACCTCAGGATGTGGGTGTCCTATGGTGAGGTTGATCCTTTAGGATTTTTAAAGAGGCTAGTTCCTGTCGGTGGATCACCTAAACTACTAATGAAATAAAAAATTTATGGGGAAAAGTGTTAGAAGGGGGGAAAAGGGATCTTAAGAAGGATAACCAGGTGATGCACCAATTTAAAATGGAAAACTCCCATAAGCTTGAACCCACACTAATTCTACAGAGGATAATATTGGATTACACAACCTCAAGATCAAGTTGGTTGCATAAATATTTCATAGAGGAGGTTCAGGGAAGTGATGAATGCAAATGGAGAGGAGTTCTAAGACTCATTGGAAGTTCACATTAATGATGGAAAGAACACTCAACCAAAACTACAAATAGCATCAAAAAATCCTTAAACAAGGTCAGAAAGGAGGACCATAGATGAGGAAGACTCTCCTTCACATGATGTCATAGTACGCAACTCAACAGATACAAGTCCAAGGCAAGAGATAGGTAAATAAAAATCCTTTATTGCATAAGAGGTGGTTCTTACAAATGCTTGGCAAGGTTGAGCCTAACTAGCTGAGCATATCTTATGATATCTCTAAGATTATCCTATCTCCCAAAAAGATTTAAAATGTCTAAAAATTGGGAACCCTTTTAAATGACTTAAAATCCCATATATATAGATAAGGGAAGAGAGAGAGGTCTATGTGGAAATAGAAGAAGTCATTGATTTTTGCTTTCATCATCCTTTGAACATGATATGTGTCACCCAAGATCACTACCAAATCTCCTCGAGCCATTCCCACATTCAATTCATCCCTTTGGAACTGATAGAGCCATACTGAAGGTCATTACATGTTCCTACCAAGTGTGAGTGATTTGTCCTTGCATTTAAAACTCAACATATTCTTTACTACAATCTGGACTATCCTAGTTGGTCTTTTCATGTTTGTTGCTCCACCTAGACACATCCAATCTTTGTTTGACCACTTTGCATGTCGTAGATGAAAGGAGAAGTCCTCACTGTCCATTTATCTATTAATCTTATTGGATGCACTTGTACCACTTGTCCTTGACTGATTGGTCCTTTGGATTCGCTGACCATTGACCTTAATGTTCCTTGGCTTTTTTGCTTTCAACAAACTATTTTCCATAATTTTCCTTTCAAAACTTTTCATTTTACTCATCGTTCAAGTTTTTGGCTCCTTACAGCTTACTTCTTGCTTCCTTACTTTTGGGGTTTCCACTACTTATGACTTATAAAATAATTTAAGTCTTTCACCTTAGAAAATATAAAGACTTGCCTCTTGAAGAACCCATGAACCACCGCCCAAGACTAGCTTGGGTTTGTCATGTCCCTTTACATATTTCAAGTTTTTGACTGCTTGTAACTTAATTCACCTTTTAATCAAGGCATCCCCATAAACTTGAAGTATTTTTATTAAGATAACCTGAGGTCTTCTGAGAGAAAGCTTGAAGTCTTTTACTTGTAAAGCTTGAAGCCTTCTCCTTCCAATAACCTGAAGCTATCTGTTGTCTGCTCCTGGAAGCCTGAAGTTGTTCTGAACTCGTTGTTTTTACTTAAATGTCCATCTTCTCACACTTAGGAAAAATTTTGGTATGTGGGCCAAAAATGGCCAATATTTCTAGTGACTCATAGGGAAGCATGCCTATTAGCTTGAGAACCCAGCTCATGTTACCTTGTCTAGTTCATTGGGCACGAAATCTCCATTTGCCTTTGCAACTAACATGCTACGAAATGGATTCAAGGCTAACCCTTGTTGGAACCTCCTCTTGAAGTAATGAGGATAGCACAAAAATAATGCAAAGTACCCAAGGCACTTAGGGAAAGGAAAAATAGAAAAGAAAAGAAATGTCCACAGGGCACTTTAAGGAAAGCAAGAAATCTATCCTAATACGTACAAGGTTACACTTTACAAGTACTCCCTCCTAGATAAAATGGGAAATTATGAGTATCATTCACATGTAATAAATCAATATGAAATATACCTTGCTTTGGAGGTATCAGAATTGGTTAACTAGGAAGCTTTATGTTAAAACCTTTCGGTGTGCCCTCTAATGGAAGAAATGGAATAAACATGTCCCCAATGTAGACATACGAGTTCATGTACTCCAAACTTGGTTCACATTAGATTGTGGGGGCTCTTTAAATCTCCTCATTTGATGGCTCAAACTTATGCTCTAAATTAAGCACAACAAGAAATGACTCCTTTAAATTGGTGCTTGGTTTACTATCTAGACTTAAGCAGAAAAGCTCCAAGTCATCCCAATAGGCAGCTTCTTCTTGGTCATTCGAGACAATGCCAACTTCAAATCCATATTTGTTATGTTTTCTTTGAAAGTAGTCATATATTAGTTTTTCAATCTATCTGAGGCCCAACATGTCATATTTTTGTGACTCTGGATCTGACCATTCCCATTTATTCTTGAAGAGATCAGTACTACCTTTAGGCTCTAATTCATCAAAGTCAAATCCATGCCACAATTGGTACAAACTTGATTTCTCCTCCCTTAATGGCTCAAACTTGATTGCAAGCTCCTCCTTTATTCCTTGTAAAATAGGTTCTTCCTCCAAGAGGGAGATGGTGGGAGGGTGAAAAAGTTCACCTTGCTTACAACTTGAGAGAGTGATTTTTGAGCTAGGGAATAGCTTATTTGGTGGCTCTTGAGAGAGGAAGAAAGAGTCTTGTAACTCTTATAGGGTAAGCTCATTGAGTTGAGATAACCTCTCTTTATTACTTTCTTCAACCACTGACTCCTCCTTCTCTTGACTTGGCTCTTAGATCACCACATTTGGCATCTCTTCTTGAAACTTCACTTCTTGAAAGTCTCTCCATGAAGGAAAGGTTCTAGGATTTTTTAAGGGATTGGAACGGGGGATACAAGGCTCCTTGTCTAAATTCAAGAATCACCACCTCCTTCTTTAGCCCACTGATTTGAATGTATTTCTAAGATGGAAAGGATATAGTCTCTTGAAGAGGAAGGGATAGAGGCTGAATGACCTCATATATGCTTGGCTACATAACTTGGCTCCAAGATGGGAAAGGTAGTGGTTCTGCTTTCATCTTCTGATTTTGCCTTTCCTCTTCCTTCCTTGCCTTCAAATCTAATTCTTTGATTTGCTTTGCTATGTTCTCTTGAAATAGCTCCTCCTTAAGGTGGTCAGGAATAGAAGCAGGCTCTTGGAAAGGGAGGAAGTCTTGGACACAAATATCAATATGTTACACAATAGGCACTTCATTTTTCTGATACCCCCCTTGGATAGATTTCCAAGAAGGAAAAGACTACATAACATATAAGGAACTTAGGAGATTTGAAGGAGCACTTTAAATGGTCACTTGAGGAGGAATGAATGACACATAAGAAGGATGAAGTGATGTATACATAGGCACCAAAGGTTGGTAGGGTTGGCCCTGTCGTTCCTTAAGTCCCTCTAACTTATCCTCAATGCTCTGAATGTAACTGCATATATCCATCATGTCATTAGTGGGGTTGTTCCAATTTGCTCTCTCAATAGGGGCCCATTCTGATTTTATTTGTTGAAATGAATACCTACATAATAAATCTAATGGGTAGGGACATTTTGGCCATAACACTTTTGTGAGCACAACTCTAGTGCATGCTTCTTAAGGCTCACTAAACTTTGCCTAAGTGTTGGTATATATGGCTCATGATAGACCTGATAGGTCATTTGAGGGCCACATGGGGGGAACACATAAACATTATTAGCTTGATAAGTGTGTTATTGAGGGAAGGAATACGCATGTTGGTCAAAAGATGGCTGATTATACATACTAAATATGTTTATTAGGCACTTGGAATGCTCAAATGAACTGATAAATACTTGGAGTCACCATTGATGTTTGGATAATACCTCTAAATGCTGATAAGTAGAAGGTTAACATCAAAAATCCTTCCACTTCTTTGGACCTTAGTCCCACCAGGCATACCAAAACTACAGAAGAGTTTTTTAGGCTCTCCCACTTCTAGCTATAAGCATGGGAACAACCTCAGGATATGGGTGTCTTATGATGAGGTTGAGCCTCTAGGATTTTTAAAGAGGCTAGTTCCTCTTAGTGGATCACCTAAACTACTATTGAGATAAAACTTTCATGGGGAAAAGGGCTCTTAATAATCCTAACCAGGTGATGTACCAATTTAAAAAAGGAAACTCCCATAAGCTTGAACCCACACTAATTTTGTAGAGGACAATACTAGATTACTCAACCTCAAGATCAAGTTGGTTGCATAAATATTTCATGGAGGAGGTTCAGGGAAGCGATGAATTCAAATGGAGAGGAGTTATAAGACTCATTATAAGTTCACATTAATGGTAGAAAGAACACTCAACCAAACCTACAAAAAGCATCAAAAAATCCTTAAACAAGGTTAGAAAGGAGGACCATGGATGAAGAAGACTCTCCTTCATGTGATGCCATAGTATGCATATCAATAGACACAAGTATGAGGCTAGAGACAAGCAAATAAAAATCCTTTATTATTTAAGAGGTGGTTCTTACAAATGCTTGACAGGGTCGAGCCTAACCAACTGAGCATATCTTGTGATATCTCTAAGATCATCCCATCTCCCAAGAAGATTAAAAAAATATCTAAAAACTAGGAACCCTTTTAAATGGATTAAAATACCATATATATAGAGAAGGGAAGAGAGAGAGAGGTTTGCATAGAAAGAGAAGAAGTCATTGATTGTTACTTTCATCCTCTTTTGAACATGAGATGCATCGCCCAAGATCACTACCAAATCTCCTCGAGCCATTCCCACATTCATGTCATCCCTTTAGGAACTAACAAAGCCATACCAGAGGTAGTTGCATGTTTCTACCAAGCATGATCAATTTATGTTTGCATTTAAAACTTGATGTTTTCTTTACTACAATCTGGACTATCTCAGTTGGTCTTTACATGCTTGTTACTCTACCTAGATGCATCCAATATTTATTTTACCACTTTGCATGTCATAGATGAAAGGAGAAGTCCTCGATATCTATTTATCTATTGATCTTGTTGGATGTGCTTATGCCACTTTTCCTTGATTGATTGGCCTTTTGGATTCATTGACCATTGAACTTGATGTTCCTCAGCTTTTTTGCTTTTCATGGACTATTTTCAATAATTTTCCTTTTGAAACTTTTCATTTTACTCATCATTTAGGTTTTTGACTCCTTTTAACTTACTTCTTGCTTCCTTAATTCAAGGGTTTCCACTGCTTATGACTTATAAAATAATTTAAGTCTTTCACCTCAAAAAACCTAAAGACTTACCTCTTGAAGAACTTGCGAACCACCGTCCAAGACTAGCTCAGGTTTGTCATGTCCCTTTACTTATTTCAAGTTTTTGACTACTTGCAATACTTGACCTTTTAAGAAAGGCAGTCCCACAAACCCAAAGTCTTCTTGCTAAGAGAACCTGAGGTCTTCTGAGATAAATCTCGAAGTCTTTTATTTGTTAAACCCTGAATCCTTCTCCTTCCAAGAACCTGAAGCTATTTTTTGTCTGCTCTTGAAAGCTTGAAGTTGTTTTGAACTTGCCACTTTTGCTTGAAAGTCCATCTTCTCACACTTAGGGAAAATTTTGGTATGTGGGTTAAAAATGGCCAATAGGTCCTTGGGGTAGATCAATGATGTGTGTTCATATGTACAAGGTAGATCAATGATCTGTATTTAAATATTAGGACCAAAGATCAACAACACATATTTGATCATGCAGTGGAGATCCAATGGTGTGAGAAAGGGTCAAAGAGTCAAAGGATCCTAATAAAGCATATAATGTTGCCAAATGTCATTATTTTGGATGCCTAGGTCACAAATTAATGATCGACATTGAAATTAAAATTGAAGAGACTCTAGAGATGATCGACAAAGTAATATCAACCAGATTCTAGATATAGACAAGATGAGGCTACATGTCCAAATAATGATAGGCATATTTTAAAATGTAATGAGTGATGTGGTAAGGGAATACCACATATCCATCCATGTAGGATCAAAGGATTCAGTATCAGAATAAATACTTTGGACTCATATGCCACCATGAAATCTCAATCGAGATCCAAGATGAATATTGACCTCCAAATGTGAAGAATGAAGTCTAAGAGATAAATGGATGAATGCAGATGGTAAATACAAGTGTTTATAAGATAGTTATCATCTAGGAAAATGTCTATGATTGTCATAGCATACGTTTCAACTCTTCTAATTCAGTTTTAAATTCTCGAAAGATGATCCATGATGAAGGAAGTTTCACAAAGGCTAGCTGAAGAGTCTCTGCATCATTTTTTGGAGAGTTTGTCATGGTTTATATGGACATTTGTCTTAGGAGACATTCATGGTATATTTCGCACTTGATTCCCATAAAATTTAAATAGTTCTCATGCCTTGACATGTGGCATTGTGACCTTTGAGCTTCTTTACTACATTTTGTTCTCCTTCTCTAGTTCTATAAGTAACTACCATTTTGGCCTTTGTAATCTATTACCACACCATGTATGGTGAAGCCCTACTAGTTTTTACATTGTAATTTTCCTTATAATAATGAATGTAATCTATTTTGAGTTCATATCTCATCTTGTTAAAGTGTGTGAAGAGATGTATAGTGAATAGCTAAGTGATATCAATCTATCCTTGCTTTCTCTTAGTCATTTCATGTTTGATGCAAGTTATTTTAGCCTAGCAGGTCATATGAAGCATAATTAAGTGTATGAATCTATCTTAAGTGTATGATGAGCCTTAGTATTTTCAACTGATCTATGGTTTTACTTACCTTGGATAGTCTTTATGCATCTTACCTTCATAATTAAACACTAATGCTAGTGCATTATAGGACTCTCAGGATAGCATTGTAGGCTTTATTTCTTTTTGAAAGAAGTACAATGGTCATGTGAAAAACATCTTCATGCATCACCCTTTTATAATAGGTTTATTTCATGTAACTTCTATCCATTCCCCCCACAAGCAAATAGTTAGCATAGGTGAAAGTACTTCAAGATATATTTAGGGAGCTAGCCCTTAAATCTAGAAGCTCACTTCCACCATAGGTACACCCACATACCTAGAAGTGTTCCCATGTTGCCCAAATATAGAAGAGGCTTGAACAACCTCTTCTAGGGTTTAATATTTGGTGACAATAGTTACGGCATACCTGATGGGATAATTGTCTTCAAGATAATTTATCAAGGTGAATGTTGATCTTGGTAACATTAGTTATAAATTGGTGTGCTACTCAGCATTTTGCAACTCCACTAAGGTGAAATCTATTTCAAGACCATTGTACTATTATAAACTTGCTCTCATAATTCATGGTTCTCACTATCTCATCCTATAGTAGAGTGCTCAACCCCATTAGTCCACCTATTCAGCCTAAACTTCCTCTTGCAGTTCAATCTCCTCAACCTAATTTGTCCTTCAGAGAACTAGTAGATTTTTCTAGAGAGGAAGAGGTTGAATAAATTGAATAAATTGAGGATTTTGAAGAGTTTGAAGAAGATATGGTTAGACCTCATTCCTTCCCTACCTTCAATAATGAAACTACAATTCACCTTCACGTATATGATGTTGTTCCTCCTAATGCCACAAAAGGTGTACCCATATTCAATGGTGAAAGTCATGTTATACCTAATGAACACATTAAGGATGTCTCCAACTTTTGTAGCTTCTATAACATCACTCAAGAGAACATTACCATTAGATTCCTTACCATGTCCCTTAGAGGGAAGCTCCTTGATTGGTATAGGATTATAGAAGGTAAATGCATCACATTATGGGATGAGTTTGGAGTGTTATTGACCTCAAGATTTGGAAATGAAAGTGACAATGCCTCTCTCATACATTAGCTCAATGTGATCAAGAGAGGATCCAAAGAAATAATACATGACTTCAATGAGAGGTTCCAAAAGACTTGGTATAGATTACCTCCTCCCATGAGGCCACCTCCTAGTTTTGTGTTTCCTACTTACTTGAGAGCCATTAGAACTAAAATTGCTATCATGCTTCAATCCATGGGTGGTTCCACTCTTTTCAAATCATATGAACTTACTATCAAAGTTGAAAATGGTCTCATCCAAGATGGAAGGTTGCCTCCTAATGTGTTTATGCCTCTATTATCTCATGCTTATGCTAATACTCTAGATGTGGCCCAAATTTCTAATGCTAACACCAAGTCTAGAGTTGTTCCTAAGAAGGAAGATAATGCCATAGACAAAGATGCATATATTCAATGGTTGAAAGCTAAGCTTTGGAGATGGAATATGCAACAAAGTGACTATCAAAATCCTTACCCCTATCATCAATAGTATGGTCAGAAATTTGGAAGAGGAAGAGGTCAATGGTAGCCTAACCTCAAAAGGCCTACCAATGCATACAATCCTAACTTCACCACCAATTCAAGAGAGATGGTGTTAATTCATAGCAACTTGGTGCAAGGTGAAAATTGGTAGCAATGCCAATTCATAGATGCTAATTAAGGTGGAGAGCAAGATTTTATTTCTCAAGTAGTAATTACCCCTCTTTTATCAGTTGAAGATGAAGTCATGATGCAGACAAGTAAAGGTGGATAGCCTCAAGGAGAGATCTTCAACAACTTCCTAGTTGAGGAAAATTTTGTGCTTAATCAAGGAAACTCTATTGAAAAAAACACTATATCCAAAATAAATGATTTAGGTGGTGATATTAATGTGCCTATAATCTCATTCAATCCTCATACTAAGCAATAAGGTATGGCTACAAGTGTGGCAACCTCAAATAACTCGACACATCTTCCAAATCAAAACGTTGGAAGGACCATTCAAGGCACTCCAATTCCTTAGATTCCAATCACTTCCTTACCTCCAAAAATATAAGATAAATTAGGTATGGATTTTTTCAAAATTTTAGATTCATTGAAGAGTACTAAAACATCCATTTCCCTTTGGGATGTTCTTCATATGCTCGGTCAGAAAGAGATCCTACAGAAATAGTTATCTACTATCCCTACTAGTGTTCCTCCTTCAAATCAAAGTCATGATCATGTTTCTTTCAAAAATGATCCTAAAATTGTTTTTGAACCATCTAATAGGGCTGAGAAACCTCCACCATTCTATCTCACTCTCATAGTGGGTGACGAACTGATCCATAATTGCATAGTTGATAGTGGAGCTTCTATTTCAATCATGCCCAAAGTGATAGCTAATAAATTGGGCCCAAAGTATGAGCCTCATATCAAAGGATTTCTCCAACTATATGGTACACTCACCAAGATGATAGGACTGATCAAAAACTTGAAAGTTTTCTTACATGATTATCCTAGTTTTCCTATCCTTTAAGATATAGTTGTTGTTGACCTCCTAGCTCACTTTGCAATCTACCTATCAAGGGAATTTAAAGCCAAGATAGGTGATAAATATCTCAGCTAATTGGTGTTTCTTTGCCTTTAAAACAAGATATGGAATCAAGGTAACCATAAGGACTCAACCTCTTACAAGGTTTCATATTGATCCTTACATTGAGACAAGGTCTAATTTGAATTGTATAGTTTATGAAGAGAAGGATTCTATTGTAGATGATGGTACTTATTCCAATATTGAAGGCATTTCTAATATTTTTATTGATGAATATGGTACCAATACTTATGAGCATGATTCTTATGCATTTATGGGGGAAACTAATCTAGGATTATATTATATACATGAAGAAGGAATATCAACACCTCTACTTGCTAAAGAAGAAGGTGAAGATGATGAGATGTGGAAGATGTTTTTTGATGGTTCAAGAAATAGAATTGGTGTAGGATCTATTTTTATGTTTGTCTCCCCATATAAACAACAATACTATGCTTCATATATATTTCATTTCATTTGTACTTGTAATGTGGCTAAGTACGAAGATTTAATTCATGGCCTTCAATGGGCAAGGAGAAAGGGAATCAAGAATTTGCAAGTATATGGAGATAGTGAATTGGGTGTTCATTAGGTTATGAATGTGGTTACTATCAAGAACCCTTTTCTTAAGTCATATAGGCATAGGGTATGGGATTTGGTTAAAGACTTCAATGCATTCAACATATAATTTGTCCCAAGGGATTAGAATAATCATGCTAATATATTAGTTATCATAGGAGCTCAATTTGATACTCCAACTACCATAAAAGAAGAGGGGAAGCAATCTCACATTAAGATCATTATCAAATTTTATGTACCTGATAATGAAGTGTCTTCACAAGTGTTTGATACTAACAAACACATTGCATGCTTCTTGCAAAATGAGGTTGAGTTTTTTTCAAGGAATCAAAGGAGACTTCAAGAACAATTTGGTGATCAAATTGTGTAACTAAGGACAAATAGGATACCTAAAGGTCTAGTGACCTTAGAAATTATCTTCAATGAGAATGATCAAAATAAAAAGGAAAAATTTAGTATGTCTATAAAATAGGAGAACTATGAATGAGTTTTGATCTTCGAAGATAAACTTATCAAACTAGGCAAGGTATGTTCTACATTGAGAAGCAAGCATTCATTGAGTTGTGTAAATAGTTTCATGATATATTTACTTGGAATATAAGGACCTGAAAGGATTTGATCCTATCCTAACACACCATACCATTGAATTAGAACCTAGAGTTAAATTGGTTAGACAAAAAAAAGGACCCATCAATCCTAAGGTTGAGCAACTCATGATGTTAGAGCTTACCAAACTCTTTGAATCTGAAAATATCTTCCCTATGAAGCATTAAACATGGGTAGCTAACCTTGTGATTATTAGAAATAAGAATGGGGAGACAATATTTTATGTGAACTTTAGATATATTAATAGAGTGTCAATCAAATATCACTATCCTCTACCTTTAATGGAACAAATTTTATAAGTTGTTTCAGGATCTTAATGTTTTTCTATTTTAAATGTATATTTAGGTTATAATCAGATTCTTGTGAATTAGTATGATCAATTTAAGACAACATTCACTACTAAATGGGGGAATTTTGCTTATAGAAAGATGTCATTTGGTTTGTCAAATGTTGGTGCTACCTTTCAAAGAGCAATGGATATGGCCTTCAAAGGTTTGATCAATGAGATGATGTTGGTTTATCTAGATGATATAATAGTGTTTTATAAATATATTAATGAACATATGAAATACTTGAGACAAGTCTTTGAAATATGTAGGCAGTATGGAGTATCTCTTAATCAAAAAAAATACATCTTTGTTGTCCATGAAGGTAATATCTTAGAACACATTGTTTTCAAAGATGGTTTGGTTATTGATCCTAAAAGGATAGAGGTTATTTTAGGCCTATCATTTCCCTTATATAAGAAAGGTTTCCAAATTTTTTAGGTAAGATAAATTTTTTAAGGAGATTCATACCTAGTTTTTCATCTTTGGTGAAACCTATTGTAGCCATGCTCAAAAATAATTGGGTCTTTTCTTGGACTAAGGAAGGTAGGAATAGTTTTGAAGGCATTAAGAAATAAATTACACAAGATCTTAATCTTGTGAATCTTGATTTTGATAAATAATTCATGTTGTATTCATTTGTTAACCTTGACATTATCTCAGCTATACTAATGCAAAGGAATGATGAGGGTGTAGAACAACTAATTGCATTCTTTAGTCAAGGTTTAGAAGATTATGAAATCAAGTATACCTTTGTTGAGAAGCAAGTCCTTTTTGTTGTAAGAGGACTAAATAAGTTTAGGCATATGGTTTCAAATAATAAAATTCATGTTATGGTCTCTCATCCTAGTACCAAGGAGTTTCTTTTGAGAAAATACCTTAGTGAGAAGAGGGCAAGTTGGATCACTAAGGTAATGGAATATGACATTGATCACAAAGTAACGAAGTTGATAAGAGGTAAGGGCCTTTATGAACATCTAGCTTTAGATATTCATGAGTTAAAATAAAAGGTTTTAATCAATCATGATTTACCCCAACCAGTTGGTTCCTTGCATATATAGATTTGGACACAAGATGTGATCAGATTTCTTCAAAGTGGTGAGTATCCTAATGATATGAGTAGATCTCAAAGGAAATATTTTAGATTGACAGTTATTCCATTTTGCCTTTTATATGGTGTGTTTTTTATAAGAGATACTAATGGTGTATTATTGAGGTGCATTTACAATGACCAATTTGGAGTGTTACTTGAGAATTTCCATTATCGAACAGCAGGAGGTCATTTCTCTCTAAGAACCATAGCTATCAAGATCATGAGGGTAGGATACTATTGGCCTATCCTCTTCAAGGACTACCATTCTTGGGTGAGGTGTGTATAATGTGATTTATTTGTGTAAAAATAGAAGTTTTCATCTCTTCCTTTAAATCCTATACAAGTGGATCAAACTTTCATGCAATGGGGTCTTGATTTCATTGGCATAATAAACCCCCCATCAAGTGATGGTCATAAATGGATATTTACAACAACTACTTACTTTATGAGGTGGGTTGAGGTAGTAGCATTAAAAGAAGCTAATGAGAATGTTATCTTGGAGTTATATGAAAGCATCATAACAAGGTTTGGCACTCCTACTATTATTTTAGACAATGCTCTTACTTTTATGGGTGCTAAGATAGTTGATTGGGCAAATAGTAATAGCATATTCTTGAGTACTTCATATAAATATTACCTTCAAGGTAATGGGTTGGCTAAATATACTAACAAGAATCTGATCAAAATCATCAAGAGAACCTTGGAGCATAACAAGAGGGCTTGGCACACCAAATTGAAGACAACCTTATGGGCTGATGGGACAAACTCCCAATAGGTCAATAGGGAATTCTCCTTTTGTGCTTGTATATGGAAGAGAGGCTAGGTTATCTATCTCTCAAGATCTGATTGCCTTAGATTTGGCACATCAATTAGAGTTGCTTGAAAACACTCCAATGGAGGTAAGATTCACAAAATTAATGAAGTTAAAAAAGACTAGAGATAAGGCTCATCAAACTATGGAGCATCACCAAGTATTAATGAAGAGGTGTTTCAACAAGAAGAAAAATCTAAGATCATTTCAAGAAGGTGACATAGTATTGAAGTGGGATGAATATAGAGTAAAACTAGGGAGGCATACCAAAATTGACACACTATGGAGTGGACCATATGTCATCATCAAGTGCAAGTAAATCAATTATTTACAATTAGCAAGGATGAATGGAGAAGAGATGCCTATCCTTGTGAATAGGATATATTTGAAACTATTCTATTAAGGAGTAAAGGTTAGTTTTGTAAATAGTAGATTAGGTGTGTGTTTTGTTTCAGTTATGTGTGTTGTGTTCCCTAAGTGTTCTAGTTGAACACGTGTGTTTCTAATTTGTGTCTTGCTCTATTGTCTTTTGTTGTTTAGTGTGTTTTTTAAGGAAATTTATGTGTCAAACTTATGTAAAAGTGATTCCATATCCATATGGATGGGATTAGGCAACTGGTCTTGGCATAACAAGCATACCACCCTTGAGAAATCGTTAAGTATGTTGACCATTTTGACAAGTCAAAATGGGTCAACCCCCTATAATCAAGACTTGATACAGGGATAGAACATAGTGTCATAGGATGTGTTGTGGTCTATTTGATGTCATTTAATGCCATTTGAACCTTGTTCATGATCTACTTTAGTCTTATGTCATTTGGAGTCATCTAGGGGGTTAGACCATCATGGCATGTCATATAAGAATGAACAGATCAGTTTGTTTATGTATTTTACAAGTGTGCTTAGAAAACCTTTCAAGCCAAAAAGACTAAATGGACATGATACTTGTGCCAAGATCATCCTCTAAAAATTCCATATCTTGATGAGCTTATTATCTCAAGATATAAGCATTTGAAGTTGGATTAGTAAAGATAGACGTGTGCAGGGATGTCAAGTTCAGACCTCATGAAATGATCATCTAGATTCAAATGCTCTTGAGGTTGAATGTAGGGTCAATAAGTGGCAATATCTCAAGTGTTTGAATCAGATATAATGTCATGTGAGTAGTTAATCAGTCAAAAAGGTCCTTGGGGAAGATCAATGGTGTGTGTTCATACGTACAAGGCAGATCAATGATCTGTGTTTAAAGATTAGGACCCAAGATCAATGGCATGAATTTGGTCATGTAGTGGAGATCCAATAGTGTGAGCGAGGGTCAAAGAGGCAAAATATCCTAAGAAAGCATGTAATTCTACCAAATGTCATAATCTTGGATGCCTAGATCATAGATCAATGACTGATGTTGAAAGTCAAATTAAAGAGATTTCAGAGGAGGTCAACAGAGCAATTTCAATCAGATTCTAGATGGAAAAGATGAGGATACATGTCCAAATGATGATAATCATATTTTAAAATGGAATGAGTGATGTGGCAAGGGAATGCCACATAGTCAGCCATGTAGGATCAAAGGATTTTGTAGCAGTGTTGTTCCCAAAATTTGTCACTTGTTTTTAGGGACAACATATCAACTATTTTGGTCCTACATGCCAAAATGATCTCTTCTTTTTTCAAAAAAATGTTCTGAGCAGCCAAGTTCTTCAATTATTCAAGCATTTTCAGCTAAGGAACTCGCAAGTTCAGCAAGTTCAATAGGTTCAACCAGCGGGCTTTCACAAAGAAACAAGTCTTTCTTTGAACACTTAGGCATTTCAAGGATGGTTCAATGCTGAGGTTAAATCAAAGGTCCATCGGCAGGCTTCAAACAAATAGAATGAATGACTTTGAACCATATAACCCCGCCTTCATAAGGTTCAAAGGCTCAATGGGTTCAAAGGTTCAAAGACTTCAGCAAACTTAAAGAAAAGAAGGCTTCGAAGAGTGAAGGTTGAACTATTGAACCTTGAACCAAAATGGTTCAATGAGTTCAAAGGTTTAACAAGTTCAATAAGATCAAAAGACTTAGAGAACAAAAGGATTCAAAGAAAGAGAATGAACTGTTGAACCGTTGAACTTTGAACTAAAATGGTTCAAAGGTTCAAAGCGTTCAAAGAAGTTCAAAGTGCAGAAAGGAAGCTTAAAGCGAATGGAAGAAGCAGAAGAAGTTTAACAAGGAGTTCAAACAAAGGGTTCGAAGAACGATTAAACTAAAGAGCCGAGTGAACAGACAAGCCAATTGAACTGCCGACCATTGAACCACTTTGAACCATTGAACCGATGCACTCCAAGGTTCAAGGTTCAAAGTAGTTCAAGCGACTAAGTGATCATGACATCCCCATAGACGTCAAATTCAAGGTAATGAAATATTCATTAATTTTTAAATATGGTGCAGACCCTGTGAACAAATTCAGCAACTGGCCAAAGAAGAAGCCGAAGGAGCGGTAGAAAGTGAGAAGATAGCTGCAAGAGCTCAAATCACCAAGGAAGGACAAGATGTGGTGAGGAAAAAGAGAACAACTACAAGAAATCTAGAAATATCTATAAGAGAGTTATTTCCAGTAGGTGAAACAGTCCACCAAGTGGACATCAGAGAGCGCGAGCATTCAAAGACGTGGCCTATTTTTTTGCATTAAGTAAAGATGAATGGACAACTACGTAAGCATCATAAAGAAATCCAAACAACCCATGCTTAGGAAAGGACGTTTGATATGATTTAGAATGTCAAAGTTAAGGCTGATGACCTATTCCAACATGGCTCTTTCACAAAAATACATTCAAGGCATTGAATGCAGCATGGGTCATTTCCATGAAATAAAGCACCCAAGTCTTTCTTAGAGCGCTATATATTGTAATCTCTCTTATTGTTTTAAGGATATCTCTCTGTTATAGAAGCAAAACTCTGCCCCTATTTAAAGGCATTTTTTGAGACTTTGAGCTCAGATTGTTAATCATATTTCTTTATTTGAATGAGAAAACAAGTGACCTTTCAGACTTTGTGCTGGAATAGCTTGTGTTATTTAGGAAATTTTTCTTATGTCTATTTCCTAGAAGCATTCTTGTCCATTTAATTTAACAAACAGAACTAGTGGAAGTAATCAGGAAGGTGTCCTGAAGCCAACTGTGGGAGACTTTGTGCTATTACAATTGTCTTTAGTGTGTGTTTTTTGTTTCTGTGTAAAATATCTTGGGAATACTTTGTGCCCCCATTATCCTTCGTAATCTTTTACTCTTTGGCAGTTGAGGTGGAGACTTTGTGCTACACTTCATTATGTTGTGTTACTACGCCCTATTTTAGTGAGAGAAGTAATGAAAGACTTTGTGCTTTCCTAGGTTTCTCATGGTTATAATTACTACCAGGAAGGAATCTAGTTGTTGACTGAATATTACTTCTAAAAGAAGAGAAGTACTTTCAGCAATTACCCAGGATTTATCCTTTGATCTTTGAACATCATCTCTGAAAAAAAAGAGATGGATGGTGTTATCCTACCCTGAGTGTTATTTTCAGCTTATATTTATAGTATATTAATATAGTACCTTATAGTTATAGGGAACCTCTCCTTTATGAGAGGAGAGATTTGTCCCATTTTGATGTGGTAAACCTACACGTGTTGGCTGATCAATCTCCCTATGTTGTGGTTGAAACACCTATTTTTTCTTCAATTAGCTGGTGAAAAAATACTCACCCAATAATTTTTTGGTGACTCCACTGGGGACACAACAATTTTACACAATTTGAAGCCTCAAGCTTTATATTGAAGCATCACCTGTGTCTTATCCATTATCATTATAGTCTTATCCATTTCCATTATATACTCTGAGCTGTGAAACTAGAGACGCTGGAGATCGAGCGTTTCATTTCAAAATTCAATTCTCTGGTAGCTCCACGCCAACTAGAAAGAACGTGTAGTTCGAAGCCTCAAGCTGAAGCAGTGCCAGTTCTTTTTCATTTTTACTTTACATTCTGGTAGCTCCATGTTATATAAGAATCTAGAAAGCTCAAGGTGTTTTTGACCCTATTTTTGAGTTGGTGCAGCAAAGCAATTTTGATTTGTTTCCTCCATAACCTCACCTTCAATGAACTAGGAGTCTTCCTCCTACCAACACCAGGTCACCAATATAAGGTAGAGCTTCTTTTTCCTCTACTAGCAGAACTTTGCCTATACATACTCTACCTAGATTTGTTATCCCCCCTTCACAAGTCATACAATGGCAGCTCAAGGCCCCTGGGGTAACTCTTTTGGTCCACTCAATCTAACTCCACCTCTACATGAGATACCTCATAATTCTAGGAAGAATTTCCCCAAATTCTATGGCGATGGGAGACTTCATCCTGATGAACATATTGCAACCTTCAGCATAGCCTGTGGCGTGATAGGTGTGGAGTATGAGGACATAACAGTCAAGTTATTTATAGAAATATTACAAGGTGCTGCTACAGACTGGATCTACCATCTACAGGCTCGGTCAGTGACTAACTGGAACACTCCCAAAGCCAAATTTGAAGCTAGGTTCAAGCCTACAGAAGATGTGCATGCCCTGCTAGCTCAGCTCACACAAATGAAGAAGGAGCCTCATGAACCAATGAGATATTTCATAGCCAAGTTCGACAAGCTAAGGAATAGGATTCCTACAATTACTCAGCCAACAGGTGAGAATCTCAAATGCTTCTTCATCAACTCTCAACTACTTGAAGTAAGTTTTTTGTTGAGATGTGTTGGCCACATGGACCTTGCTACAATGTAGGATTTGGCTACTGAGGTGGAAGATGATCTCATCTTGGTGGAGAAGATAAGGAGAGATCCTAAAAGAGGTAAATCTTCTTCATCCTCTAAATATCCATCTACATGCACCACTAATCCAATGGTGCAAAAGCTGGCAAATGAGTTGTTAGCTCTCAGAAAGAAAATGGCACAAGGGATGTCTACTCCTCCTTCGTACTGAGATATACCAAGGAGGACATTCCCCAATTAGTCATACCAAAAAAATGCTACCAGGAATCAAAGGTAGCCAAATCATCTTCCTCCCCCTCAGGGGAAACTTGCTATTGAAGCAGCTCTAGCCAACTCAGCAGTTCGATACCTTGAAATAGAATCAAATTTTTCTTTCCAATCTGAGTTGAACTAGGAAGATGGCATTGATCTCTTTGTGGAAGACCAAGATGAATCAACTAGCAAATCCAACATTGGTTTCCTGAATTACCAAGATGAACCCAGAATTAAAGGTGAAGCATTTGATGGATCATACGTTGTATTCACCCAGTCCCAAAACCAGTCAGCACAGCAAGCTGATAAGGAAAAACTAGAGGAGTGAGCTCAACCAATAATTTCAATTACTAAGCAAGGAACCACTCTACCTTTTCAATCAAAGGACCTGGTGATCACTAAAAAGTTAAGTACATCAAGTTTTCCTTCATCTTTTGCTTCAAATTTGCAAACAAGTACCACCCCTCCTAAAAACCAAAAGGATGAAGTACCTTCCCCTGTCCCTAATTCGTTTCAGACATTTGATATAATTGACCATGTCAAGAAAACCAAAATTCAAATGTCTGAATTTGAATTCTTACAATCCAACCTTGAGCAGTTGGATAGGTTAGGTCAATGTCTGAAGAATAAAGCCATCCCTGCAAGATAAGAAATCCTGAAAGTAATTCCTGGTCCCCCCAAGAATACATCCACCTAGAATAACCTTGTCATTACTCCTCCAGCTGACCCTGGGAAGATAGAACCATTTTATGTTTTCCTATTGATAAACAGTCATTGGCTGAACAACTGCATAATAGACTCAGGTGCATCTGATAATGTCATGCCCGCCAAGGTGGTAGATTTTCTCAGCCTTACACTGACCAAGACATTTGGGAGATGCTTCTCCATGAAAAACAAACAAGTCCCTTTGCTGGGACAAATCAAAGATGCCCAGTTTGCATTTGCGGCCTTTCCAGAAAAAAGAATTGAGATGACAGTCCTGGTGGCCGACGTCCCAACCTCCTACAACATCCTTCTTGGTCAAAATTTTTGCAAAGATGTTGGTGGAGAAATAAGTATGGACCTATCCGAGGTAAGGATCCATGTCAAAGGCGTCATGTAGAGGTTTCTTCGTGAAAAAGAGTCGAAGTGCATTGTCACCCAAATGACAACCCCCGAAGCTCAAATTTTGTTTGAGTCTTTAGGGGTGGGTAATTACTTCTTGACCACAGAGGATGTTCATGTTTCAACAGATGAAAGTCTTGTAGGGCAATCCAAGAATTGATTCAGATGAGACAGCAGAAGAATTAATAAAGCATAGCGCAAGTGCAGAAGGACCCTCCCCTCCAAACGAAGGAAAATCTAAGAAAGGAACAGTTTTTGGTGGCGTATGAATTTTGGAATTTGATGGCAGCTGCTCTTCTACCGATTTTAAAGCCAGGATTGTTTTAATATCTCTGTTACTCGATATAAAGGCTATTCAAAATAAAGGTGTTAAGTTCCTTCATGCCAAAGGAGATGCTAAGCTGGTGGTTTTTCAGGGGAGGAACCTATGTCAAACTAAGAACAAAAGATTGTGCCATTATCGCAATCAGGTATGGGACTACCTTGAAAGTTTTGATGCTTTCAATATTTTTGCAATGCCTAGAGAGCTTCATAATCATGTAGATTCATTGGTTGTCTCTGCAACCCTCATGGTTCCTCATAAATACTTTGAAGAGCACAGTTACACTATCAAATTGGTCTTTCGACCAAGTGTACCTGATAATGCCAACCATTGGCAGGAGTTTGATGCTGACAATCAATTCATGTGCTTCACTAGACTAGAAGAGCAATGAACTATGATAATTGACCATACTATTGCGCATCAAAGTCAGGTAAGGAAACTCTCTGGCAAGAGAGCAAGGATTCATGTGTTTTGGATTAGAGATCCAGTCTTATTGTGGGGCAAGAGGAGAGAACCAAAAGGAATGCACAAAAAAATTGATTCATGGTGGAGAGGTCCATTTGCCAATCATCTCTTTTGAAGATAAAGTGGTTTATTGCTGATATATCAAGACAGAATGCCATTTTCATTGCCTCACAATGGGCAGCATCTGAAGCACTTCAATCCTTGAAGTATCAGATGACATCAGTTGTACATATTTGTATAGTCTTTAGTTTTGTTTTTTTTGGTTCGTTTTGTTTTATTTTTGTGCCTTTCTTTTTGGATAGCATGACTCCGTAGCCCAATGGCATACATGAAGGCACTGGAGATTCTAGATTCTACTCCCTTCGATTATTTTTGCAATTGATGGAAGTTCCCCAACTGGAGCCAGTTGTTGTTCCCAAAATCCATCACTTGTTTTTGGGGAGAACATATCAACTATTTTGGTCCTGCAGACCAAAATGATCTCTTCCTTTTTTTTAAAAATGTTCTGAGTAGCCAAGTTCTTCAATTATTCAAGCATTTTTAGCTAAGGAACTCGCAGGTTCAACAGGTTCTACCAGTGGGCTTTCACAAAGAAACAAGTCTTTCTTTGAACACTTAGGCATTTCAAGGATGGTTCAATGCTGAGATTCAATCAAAGGTCCATCGACAGGCTTCAAACAAATAGAATGAACTACTTTGAAGTGTTGAACCATTGAACCCCACCTCTGCAAGGTTCAAAGGTTCAATGGGTTCAAAGGTTCAAAGACTTCAGTGGACTTAAAGAAAAGAAGGCTTCAAAGAGTGAAGGTTGAACTGTTGAACCGTTGAACCTTGAACCAAAATGGTTCAATGAGTTCAAAGGTTCAACGAGTTCAATAGTATCAAAAGACTTAGAGAATAAAAGGATTCAAAGAAAGAGAATGAATTGTTGAACCGTTAAACTTTGAACCAAAATGGTTTAAAGGTTCAAAGGGTTCAAAGAAGTTCAAAGTGCAGAAAGGAAGCTTTGAGCAAATGAAAGAAGCAGAAGAAGTTCAATAAGGAGTTCAATCAAAGGGTTCGAAGAATGATTAAACCAAAGAGTTGAGTGAACAGACAAGCTGATTGAACTGTCGACCATTGAACCACTTTGAACCATTGAATCGATGCACTCCAAGGTTCAAGGTTCAAAGTAGTTCAAGCGACTAAGTGATCATGACGTCCCCACGGATGTCAAATTCAAGGTAATGAAATATCCATTGATTTTCAAATATGGCACAGACCCTGTGAACAAATTTAGCGACCGACCAAAGAAGAAGCTAAAGGAGCGATAGAAAGTGAGAAAATAGCCCTGAGAGCTTAGATCGCCAAGGAAGGACAAGATGTGGCAAGGAAAAAGAGAACAACTATAGGAAATCTAGAAATATCTGTAAGAGAGTTATTTCCAGTAGGTGAAACAGTCCACTAGGTGGACATCAGAGAGCGCGAGCATTCAAAGATGCAGCGTATTTTTATTCATTAAGTAAAGACGAATGGACAGTTGTGTAAGCATCATAAAGAAGACCAGACAACCCATGCTTGGGAAAAGATGTTTGATATGATTTAGAATGCCAAAGTTAAGGCCGATGACCTATTTTAGCATGGCTCTTTCATGGAAATACATTCAAGGCATTGAATGCAGCATGGGCTATTTCCATGAAACAAAGCACCCAAGTCTTTCTTGGAGCGCTATATATTGTAATCTCTCTTATTATTATAAGGAGATCTCTCTATTATAGAAGCAAAACTCTGGCCAAATTGAAAGGCATTTCTTGAGACTTTGAGCTCAGATTATTAATCATATTTCTTTATTTGAATGAGAAAACAAGTGACCTTTCAGACTTTGTGCTGGAATAGCTTGTGCTATTTAGGAAATTGTTCTTATGTATGTTTCCTAGAAGCATTCTTGTCCATTTAATTTAACAAGTAGAACTAGTGGAAGTAATTAGGAAGGTGTCCTGAAGCCAACTGTGGGAGACTTTATGCTGCTACAATTATCTTTAGTGTGTATTTTATGTTTCTGTGTAAAGAATCTTGGGAAGACTTTGTGCCCCCATTATCCTTCGTAATCTTTTACTCTTTGGCAGTTGAGGTGGAGACTTTGTGCTACACTTCATTCTATTATGTTACTATGCCCTATTTCAGTGAGGGAAGCAACGAAAGACTTTGTGCTTTCGTGGGTTTCTCGTGGTTACAATTACTACCAGGAAGGAATCTGGCTATTGACTGAATATTACTTCTGAAAGAAGAAAAGTACCTTCAGCAATTACCCAAGATTTCTCCTTTGATATATGAACATCATCTCTGAAAAAAGAGAGATGGATGGCGTTATCCTACCCTGAGTGTTATTTTTAGCTTATATTTATAGTATATTAATATAGTACCTTATAGTTATAGGGTGTTAGGTTGTGGAGCTAAAAGCTTCACCAGGATGCAAACAGGAGGAGTTAGGGAGGTTGCAGAGTGTTTGTTGAGTGTTACACAGCCGACGTCGGCAGGGTACAGACAGAAGGCAACCGACGTCGGTCTCAGATCATCCGGCATCGGCACCCCCAGAAAAACAGGGACCGACGTCGGTCACCTGTGTGGTTTGGACTGCGAATGTTATGGGCAGTTAGCTAACGAACCAAGTGTTTGCATGTCAAGAGCCAAATTTAGACTAGAAGTTGTGGATCTAATTATTTTAATTAGGTGTCTAATTATTGTGTGCATGAGATCTATTTAAGAGACTCATTGGTTGTATTGTAAAAGTGTGCTAGAAAGCCATAGAGCTTTTAGAGAGAGCTAGTGTAGCTCCTCCTAGTTCCAAAGGGGTGATGAGAGTGTATGATCAGGGAGAGCTGCAGGGTCTACAAGGTCTAGGAGCTGATCCACTGGGGTACTGGTTGAAGAATCATAAGGACTTGGTGAGGCAAGAACAAGGGTTCTTCAGGGGTGTAGAGATATCTACATGGTGAATAAGGTCTAGTGATTTGCAGGTAGCAGCAGAGAGCAGGAGATCTACTTGGAGTACAATTGTGTACTTGGTGTACTGGCAGCCTGTTACTGACTGGTTGGAGAGGTGAACATCAATTCTACATTTGAGTTGATTGTTGGGACCGAGAGAGAGAGAGGGAAGAAGGTCTTGAGGCGTGGCGAACCTTTGAGGTGGAAGAAGAAGTGGCATCTTCTTTATTGTATATTCTTCTAAGTATTTAATACAATTGTGTATTGTCTCTCAAATCCTGTGTTGTTTCATAATTCTAGTTACTTATTGATTCTGGTATAATTCCGTGTTTAGTTGCTAATACAAGAAGTAATCATATGTGCTCTAATTGAGGAGCAAGATCCTGACATAGGGAACCTCCCCTTGATGAGAGGAGAGATTTGTCCCATTTTGATGTGGTAAACCTGCACATTTTGGCCGATCATTGGTCGATCAATCTCCCTATGTTGTGGTTGAAACACCTATTTTTCCCTCAGTTAGCTGGTGATAAAATATTCACCCAAAAAGCAAAGCAAATACTTTAGACTCATACACCGCCATGAAATTTCAGTCAAGATCTGAGATGAATAGCGATTGCCAAATGTGAAGATCAAATTCCAGGAAATAAATAGATGACTACATATGGTAAATACAAGTGTCTAGAAGATAGATAGTAGCTAGGAAAACATCTATGACTATTATAGCATATGTGTCAACTCTCCTAATTCAGTTTCAAATGCTTGAGAGATGATCCATGATGAAAGAAGTTTCACAAAGGCTAGCTGAAGAGTCTCTGCACCATTTTTTGAAGATTTTATCATGGTTTATATGGACATTTGTCTTAGGAGAGATTCATGGTCTATTTCACACTCGATTCCCCTAAAATGTAACTAGTTATCATGCCTTGACATGTGGCATTGTGACCTTTGATGTTCTTTACTACATTTTGTTCTCCTTTTCTAGTTCTATAAGTAGCTACCATTTTGGCCTTTGTAATCTAATACCACACCATGTATGGTGAAGCCCTACTAGTTTTGACATTGTACTTTGCCTTAGAACAATGAATGCAATATATTTTGAGTTCATATCTCATCTTGTTAAAGTGTGTGAAGAGATGTATAGTGAATAGCTAAGTGATATCAATATATCCTTGCTTTCTCTTAGTCATTTCATGTTTGATGCAAGTTATTTTAGCCTAGCAGGTCAGATGAAGCATAGATAAGTGTATAAATCTATCTTAAGTGTATAATGAGCCTTAGTATCTGTAACTGATCTATGGTTTTACTTACCTTGGATAGTCTTTATGCATCTTACCTTCATATTGAAACACTAATGCTAGTGCATTCTAGGAATCTTAGGTTAGTGTTGTAGGCATTATTTCTTTGTGAAAGAAGTACAATGGTCATGTGGAAGACATCTTGGTGCATCACCCTTTTATAATAGGTTTATTTCATGCAACTTCTATCCCTTTGCCCCCACAAGCAAATAGTTAGCATAGGTGAAAGTACTTCAAGATATATTCAAGGAGCTAGACCTTCAATCTAGAGGCTCATTTCCACCATAGGTACACCCACATACCTGGAAGTGTTCCCATGTTTCCCAATCTGGAAGAGGCTTGAACACCCTCTTCTAGGGTGCAAGATTTGGTGATAACAGTAAACTTAATGATTTATATGGTCTCACACTCATTAGACTCTTCTTTACCACTTTGAGTATCGGAAGTGTTTCTCTAGGGTAATAGGGTTCATCTTACTATGCAGGGCCCTCTTATTTTTATCTTCTTCATGATATTTTAAGTCATTTCTTTCCTTTCTCTCATTTTAGATTTAGTTTTCTCTTTTGCATTCTTCGAGATGTGCTATTGCACTCTACCTATCTTTTTTACAATGTATCTTTTGCAGTGACATAGACCAATCTCGGCATTTGAGGGACATCAATATATAAATTAAATTAAATTTACTTATGTCTCCATTCGAAATCATTGTAAACAAATGTTCTTCCATCCCTTAAATGAAGTTTTCAATAATTATAATCTTATATGTTTAACGACATTCAATGCATAAACCATTTACAATACAATTTACTTACTCATTGCAAACAAATGTTCTCCATACTTCAAATGAAGTTTTTGATAATCACAATCTTATATACTTATCATCGTTCAATGTATCAACTATATGTAATACAATTCACTTACTCATTGTAAAAAAATATAATTCCATTCCTCAAATAAAGTTTTCGATTACCACAATATTATATATTTATCTCATTCAATGCATCAACCATTTACAACTCAATTCACTTTACTCATACAAACAAATGTTCTTCCTTCTCTCGAATGAAGTTTTCGACCACCACAATCTATTACTTTCTATTTACCAAACCACGACCTTAGCATCATATCATCCCCTCTGAAAGCCTACGCACATGGCTTTTAAAAGTGCTCCAGTGAAGCACTCTTAAAATGATCTCTGAAGACATTTTACCTTGGTGTGCTCTTCCGTGTCATATTGTTATTAGTGGGCATATGTTTAGAATGTTATGTCCAATTCCTTCTCAAAAGTGGCTTGAAAACAAACATTCAAAGTACCAAAAAGGTACCCATCACCATCACTCTCACTCTCACTCTCACCCCCACCCCCCTCGTTCAGAGCCCGCACAACTTCAGCTTGCAAGGCAAGTAAACAAAATGAATGGAGATTCTTCAGAGTATTAATTATTCATTGCCTTTTGCCTTTGCGGAATAAAGAAAAGCCAAAGTGCCAAAGTGCCAAAGTGCCAAAGTGCCCTTTGACGACGAGAATAAATCCCATGCAAAATACTCATTTCATGTGTTCACTCAGTAGACTTTGCGCCCAAGTTATGTAAAGAGGCCCGCGACAAAATCAAAACGTTATCAAAATATGCCTTGGTTTGGTGGATTTAAAATTGGACACTCTCATAACTAAACTCATATTTATTCTTTCTAGAAGGTTCGAGAAAAATCTAGGATCAGGAATAACACCGTACAAAATCTTTATCTAAAGAATATGGAGTGCGAATGAATATTCTTTCTTTTTAAAGTCCATTTGGAACATTTCAAGATATCATATATTATTATAAAATTAATAATATAAATGTTATATAATAAAATAGTATTGTAGTTTAAGTTTTGTTATTAAATAGAAATTAATATGAAGTGAGCTTTAAAATATTAATTTTAAATTTAAAAAGTTGTAATTTAATTAGTATAGATGATGTTAAAGTTGAACTTGCTAAATTATTTATTGAAGTATTATTTTTTAAAGAAATAAAAATAATAATGAAATTCACTTGAATCTGTGAATTTGTTAAAATGACTACTTACTATTTTTACAAGAAAAAAAAATGAAGAAAGAAAGACTCTAGTCAAGTCTATGAATTTGTTAGAATGAATACTCTCTCTTTAACATTAATGCTACTTACCAAATACCAAAACCATCATTGAGATACTTATCCTTCAATTAAAAATATATATTAGCTTTTAAATAAAATCCTAAAAAAATAGGTTCTTAATGTCTTTTCATTATGATGATCAAATTCCCATATAAACTTATATTTCACAACTGACACTATTGTCTCCACCATCATTCCATCCTCATGCATGCCCAAAATCTCGTAGAAGATCCATCGGAACAAGAGATGAACCTATTTAACAATTCACTTCCACACCTCCCAAAGATTCTTTTTTAGGGTGTCCATCGACATCGCCTCTTCCTATCATAGATCTTATTCTTTACTTTTTCTTAAATCGGAACAATCATGGGATGAGTTCCTTCAAGAACAATAAGGAGGAATACAATCACTTCCACCTCAATTTGATGTATATCCCTATTTTTTATTTGTATGAAACATTTAAATTAAAAATAATCTTATTTGTAATTTTGTAAAATATAATTTGTACTAATGTATTAATGTTGTTTGAACTTTAATTAAATTTTATTGGGACTCCATCCTAGTCTCATCTTTTTTAAAGTATTTTCCATGATTTATATTTGTTTAGATGGTGTTTTTCATGGCTCACCAAGATCGACACCAATTGAATTATCATTTTTTAAAGGAACGTGTTATTCACTTTATCAATTCTTCTTATAGATATTAAAATTTTATTTATGTCAAACCTCAATCTTGTACACTTGATAAACACTTAGTATGATCGTACATTTTAATTATAGCCTTACATATAACCAAAAGACTCACGTTCACTATCTCCTTGTGCCAAATTGTTTATCTCTTAGTCTAACCATTCTTATCTTGATGACCAGACCTTCTATACTATGCAAAAAGCTCTAACCCCGATTATTATCCTTCACTGCCAATTCTGGACCTATACTTATTTTATAGCTTCTTTGACACTTGTGTCCTAGACAAACCCCCGTGTCAATGCAAGTGTCCACTTTTCTTACATAAAGTGTCCAGTGCCTAAAAGTCATTCAAATTTTCAAAAGAAACATATCCTAAGGTCAACCTAAGTGCTTTAGTCTTAGATATTTATAAAAGAGATTTGATATATATACAATATCAACCCTTATTCATTCCTCACCTACAATCACTTAATAATCACCTAGAAATCACTTACAACTCACAAGGGGATGTACCAAAAATCACTCAATCAAACAATTAAATGATAAAACCATCCCTATTCATCCATATTTCTATATCAGATATAGGAGTAGTATTTCCATAGGTCTGAAGCATTTCAAGAGTAGTTCAAGAGCCATATTTTCTAAGTTATAAGCTAAGTCACTTTGTGTCTTTCCTTATTACACATTGCATCCTTGTGCACACACAAACCAACATGTAGATGATAACTACATAATTCTGAGGCTCTCTTCAAAGTATTAGCTATGTAGACAATGCCCATTGACAGAGGGCTCTTTCGAGCAACGCAACACTGTGAGCCCACTAACCCATTTTTTTCATAGTCACTCCAAGGGTGAAAATTTAGGGTTTGATCATTTGAAAAAGAGTGATACTCTATATGTGTGATTTGTATGTACATCATAATAAATATGACATAAAATCGAAAAATCTCTAGTTGGTCACATCTAAATCTCATCAATATTTCATACTAGACACATGTATCAAAGTCAGACACCTACATCGATGCAACAGTCTAGATCTGATGTAAGCATTTGAGGCCATAGAAATAATATTTAAAAAATTTGATGATTGCTCCAAGATCATCTTTTATTCCACTTCTAGCATGTTCTAGATCAGACATGCATGCACATAGTAAACCAACTAAGTATAATTTATTTCTAATTCATTTCAATATCTATAAATAGATGTACTTTAATATTTTTAGTAGTCTCAGTTGTATAAATTCAAAATACTATTTGTCTAAGTTTTTATATTAATTAGTCTGTTCATTAGGTTAGTTCACCACCCTTGTGTAAAAGCTAATATAATATCATTTTACCCCTAGATAACCACACATATCTAAATTTAAGGTTAAATATTTAGTGAACCCAACTTATCAAAAAAAATGGATAAAAAGGAGCTTCTTGCTCTTCCTAACCCTAAGGAGGGTGATAGATACCATCTATCTAACCAAGTCCATGCTATCACTCCTTCAAAGGTTAAGGTAATTAGTGAATATATGCATGTTCAATTTGAAGCACCTAGGGTTTATGCTTATGAATCCTTAAAATATCAAAACATTACTATGATCATGTTAATAAAGGAGTTACAAAAGCAAATTAAGGATTTCAGTTCCAAGATTACATCCTTGGAAAATCATATTACACACATACAAAATCCAAAATATGTTAGTGTTAATCATGTATTCACATCTTCATCTAGGAATATTTCATATCCAAATGAAAATAATCAGGTTAATAAGTGATTCAAAAAGTGAACAAAAGGTTAATAAACATCCAAGTGAAATCTTAAGAGAAATTCTTTGAAACAAAGTGATTCAATTACCTCCTCTACATCCTATAAGGAGATCCAAATACTTTTGTGTATATCATAGATTACATGGGCATCATACAAATTATTATTTTGTATTAAAGAATAAAATACAAAAGATAAATGATAGTGGTGATCATAGCATTGATACATCCATCAAGCAAACCACTCACATTATGAGTACCTCTACTAAACCATAAGTGCCAAAACAACAATTATGGGTACTAGAGTATAATTTAAAACACAAACAATTTTAAATGTAAGAATTAGAGCAAAAAAAGATTCAAAAGGCATAATTAGATCAAGAAAATATTCAAAAACTAATCTAGAGAAATATATGTTACAAAAAGATCAAGAAGTCAAAACACATTTACATTTTCTCCTAGTGTTCAAGAAAAAATACATGACTCTTATTTGGTCCATAATGAGATGCATGTTCTTAACAGTGATGAACATCCTCATAAAAATAAACTTTCAAGAAGGAAACTCATATATATGGTGTAGTTGGGTTTTCATACATAGATGATCAAAACAATATATCACAAGTTCAAGACAACTTAAGAAGTTCCAGCTTTCTTATATTAATAACACAGAAGTTTATTATGATCCTAATACCATAGAAGATTAGTATGATCCTAATGAAATTGATTACATAGCATATGAATATAATACACATGATACAAATCCTTCACATAATCATCGCTTTGATGAGTACATTAGCTTCTAGTAGCACTTTTCTTTGTATATGTCTTTTTTGAAAAACATTTTCAAATATTCCAAAAATACAAAAATGTTTAAATAAATTAAAAATACTAAAAAAATCAATATATTCCTAGTTGTACTATCTATTATACATGTGTTATTTGATTAATTATAATATATAACATATCATTCCTTTTCTATATACACGTATGTTCCATTCTTCATTTGAGTGTGATACAAGCATACCTAAACACATGATATATGCACATACAAATGTTGGGCATTCCCTCCACTCACATCCTAAGTACGTTGGGGGAATCTTCCTCTTTGATCATGATACACTGAGGTTATATTATTCTATGATCACTTTCCATTATCATGTTTGATCTTATATATACTTACACATGCCTATAGCCATGCTTATACCTTTCACAGTGTACTTCATATGTTAAGTACTTAACATTGCTTGCAGACACATATGTTTAGGAAATAGTATGTTGGGTTCATGTTGGTTTCTTATATTTGTCTTAATTTTCCATTTTATGCACCTCCTTCAATGTGTTCCTTGCTTGATATTATATTTCATTGTATTACTTGTTTGAGAGTTTGAATATGCTCCATTTATTGTGGTTCCCATGCCTTTGCTCACCTATTTTGACATTTGAATATGTAATTATTTGTTGTATTAAAATTTTTAATATGTCATTATATGCTTTGTGGAAATTTGACTAAGTCATGTCCCTTTGATTATGTGGAATTTTAACATGACCCTTTTATAAGGTCTTCTTTGACCACTTTATTCTTTGTGTTACTTTTGAGTGATCTTGTGTGTGTGATTGATTGCTTGTTGAGCTTGTATTGTTATTATATAGATGTTGTCATAATAAATATCATTCTTATTATGATTTGATGTGATCACAGACTATGTATCACATTGTTATATGTACCTAAACATGATACTCTTATATGCTACATGATCTATACACAACTTATATAGTTACCTTACCCTTTTAAGGTAAGGTAACTACCAGATTCTACTTCCCCTTTCCTTGAAATGGGGGGCATATCAGTGGAGGCATGTCATAAAGGCATGGCTTCCACATTTTCATAGTTCTAGATTATAATGGGGGCAAGCCAAAATTGCATGACTTCCACACTTTTCAGTATTCAACATCTCTAAATTATAATGGGGGCATGTTATGAAAAACATGTTCTCTGCCTTTGTACAAATTCTTAGATTTTCTAGCTTCAATGGGGGCATATCATATAAACAGGTTATCCATACTTGCACTAATTTTAAATTCACCAAATTTCACAGTTTTATGATTCAAATATATATTTTTGGTAGCATTCTATACATTGATACTGTTGTTATACCCAGATTTTAGCTTGATAAATATATGAGGTGCATATGCCATGAAAAAGGCTCATAAATTTATAAAATCAAATCATTTTAAAGATTTCAATATGGTATTATGGAGTGTTATTATACCCAAGATGGATTGTTATTGAGTCAATCTACTATAGTAGTTGGTTCATGTTTGGAAGGTTGAGTTGATTAAATTACTTAATATTACTAAAATTATAAGTTAGATTTAATTTGATTAAATCATCTAACTTTACTAAAATTATAAGTTGGTTTTGATTAAATCATCCACCCTCACCAGATATATATTGAGAGTTGATTAAATCACTCACACTCACTAGATCATGCACATATTTAGGTTGCACGATTGAGATGAAACAAGCTCAATGGACTTGTTATAATTCACCTTTACACCAAGTTTGGAGGCATGTGTCCTCTAATATCTACATATCTATGTACTTGTATTTTCATAAATGTCCTAATCTTAGCTTTAATGCTTCATAATGAGGCATCCTTTCAAATTAAATTTCTAAAAGGCAAGATGGTTGCATCGACACACATGTGTACTCCTAACTTTGCACTTCTTATTTTCTAGCATTTTAAATTCTTTCAATTTTAGATTTCATACACTGATTATATATTGTAACATGTTATTAGTTGTTGGTAAATCACTAGCAAATCTCTTACATTGAGATCATGCAAAGATAAGGTGTCTTATACACACCTAAGTACGTATTTATTTTCTTTAAACTAGCAATTTCATTACTAGATTAATAGGGGGTATGTAGATACTAAAATATAATTTATGTAGTACCTTGGTCTTGTACACTTGAAAAATACCTATCATGAATATACCTTTCAGTTCTATATCTTCTTATTGTCAAAAATCTCATGTTCATTATCTTTTATGCCAAACTACCTATCTTTTAGTCTAACCATTATTATTTTGATGACCGGTTCTTCTATACTGTGTAAAAATATCTAAACATGATTATTATCCTTTATTAATAGTTTTGGACCTATACCTATTTTATAGCTTCCTAGAAACTTGCATCCTAGACAAACACATGTGTCGACGTAAGTGCCCACTTTTATTACAAAATGTCAAGTGCCCAAAAGCCATCCAAAATTGTAAAATAAATGTATCCTAAAGGTTAACCTAATTACTTTAGTGTGAGATATTTCTAAAATGGATATATATATATATATATATATATATATATATATATATATCAATCCTCATTCATTCCTCACCTAGAATCACTTATCAATCACATAAAAATCACATACAACTCATAAGGCCATATACCAACAAGTAATTAATCAATCATTCAAGTGAGAAAACCTACATTATTCATTCCTATTTCTATATCATTCATAAGATAAATATTTTTATAGGTCTGAATAATTCCAAGAGCAGTTCATGAGCCATATTTTCCAAGTTACAAGCTAGGTCACTACATGTCTTTGCTTATCACACATTGCATCCTTATGAACACAAGCCAACATGTAGGGGATAAATACATAAGTTTGAGGCCCTCTTTAGAGTATTGGATATGTAGGTAGTGCCCATTGATAGAGGGGTTCTTGGGACAACTTGACACTATGAGCCCACTAGTCTATTTTTCCCACAATCATTCTAAGGGTGA
Source organism: Torreya grandis (assembly GCA_037957365.1). Classification (NCBI taxonomy): domain Eukaryota; kingdom Viridiplantae; phylum Streptophyta; class Pinopsida; order Cupressales; family Taxaceae; genus Torreya; species Torreya grandis. The sequence continues at coordinate 1,261,871 of JARHVA010003100.1, forward strand.
AGAGCTATGGTTTGATCATTTGACAAAGAGTCACATCCTGTGCACATGATATGTATACATCAAAAAAAGGTGATAGAAAACCCATAAGGCTCTAGTTTATTGCATCTAGATCTAGTTAGTATTCTGTACAAGACACCTATGTCAAAGTCATATACATGTATTGATGCAATAGTCTATATCTAATACAAGTATCCAATGCCATAAAAAGAAAATTTACAAAATATAATTATTGTTCCAGGATTATCTTTTAGTCCATTTTGATCATGTTCTAAATGAGACTTATATGCACATAATAAACCAGCTAAGTATCATTTGTTTCTAATTCATTACAATATCTATCAATAGTTATACTTTTACTATTTTTAGAAATCTCAATTATATAAATTTATAATATTATTTGTTTCAGTATTTATATTAATTTCCCTACTCATTAAGTTAGTTCACCATCCTTGTGTAAAATATAATCTAATACCCCTTTAACCCTAGATAATCACACATATCTAAATTTAGAGTTAAACACTTCCTCGCTTACTTTTACCTTGAATTATGACACTTTTGATAATGATTTTTTTGGATAAGGGTAAATATGTGCATTTTTAAAAGCTCCCAGAACCTATTAAAAATTCTTAAATATAGAGCATGAAAGCATGAACAAAATTGACTACAAATGAGCCTATAACAACAATTGAACAAACTACAACCTTCAACAAAAAGGCCAACAAAAATTAGTAGGATTACCTAGTTAACAAACAACTCCAATTCTGTTAGGTTGTGGAGCTAAAAGCTTCACTGATGCAGACATGGAGGAGGTTGCAGAAGAGTTGCGAAGTGTCACAGACACCGGCGTCGGTCAGGCCAACCGACGACGACAGGATTAGACAAGAAGGCAACCGGCGTCGGTCAGTAGTCGGTCGACGTCGGCACCCCCCAGGTAGACAGGGACCGACGTCGGTCACCTGTGTGGTTCGGACTGCGGATGTTATAGGTAGTTAGCTAACGAACCAAGTGTTTGCATGATGAGAGCTAATTTTAGACTGAGAGCTGCGGATCTAATTATTGTAATTAGATGTCTAATTATTGTTTGGATGAGATCTATATAATAGACTCATGGTTGTATTGTAAATGAGTGCTAGGGAGTAAGAGAGAAAACAGCTCCTTCAGAGAGAGGTAGAGCAATGGTGCGTTCCTCCTAGTGCCACAGTACCAGGTGTGTGGGTGCTGGATTGGAGAATCAGCAGGGTTCTTCATGTATGTATGATCTTGGTCATCAGGTGAGCATGGCCTTTATAGGAGATCTACATGGTAAGTAAGATCGTTGATCTACAAGTGTATGTGTGTGCAAGGTCAAGGTTCACAGGTGTGTAAAACTAGGTTGATTTGCAGGTGTGCAAGATCAAATAGGACAGCAACACAACAGGGTGCAGAATCAGGCAGGATCTACTTAGAGTACGGTGTGTACTCATTGGTATGTACATGGAGTACATGGAGAGCTAAGAGGAAGGCAAGGCAGTCCCTTCCATAAGTATGGTCTGTTGAATTGCAGGTTATTGCAGGTTCATGGGAGATCTACTTGAAGTACCTTGAGTACTTGTGGAGTGTGTGGAGCACTTGTGGTGTGCGTGGAGCACTGGAGGTGAACACTAACTTTGTGTTTGAGTTGTGTGTTGGGACCTAGGAGAGAGAGCTTTGAGGAGAGAATTACTGTTCACTTGAGGTGTGGGAAGCCTCTGAAGAGGTGGTGGAGAAGAAGTGGCATCTTCTTTATTGTATTCTTTTCTTCAAGAGTTTTAATACAAATTGTGTATTGTCTCTCATATCATGTGTTATTCTGAATTCTAGTTACTTGTTGATTCTGGTTAATTTCCGCATATTAAGTTGCTTGGTTTGGTAATCAATTGTGTGCTTCTAGTGTTTCATATTCCTGACAAGTGGTATCAGAGCTAAGGTTGCAGGAAGTAGGATTTGTGTTTGGTTACAGGTCACTCTCAGGGGTTTCTAATTGAGTGGGAGTAGAGCAATGGCAGATGAAAGTAAGTTAAGAATGGAGGAGTTGAAAAGCACAGATGGTCACTTACGATCCCATGGAAAGAAAGAGTAGGTAAAAGATTATTGTTGGTTGGTAGCAGATCAGCATGAAAAAACTGAAGAAGTAGATGTAGCAGGTGTTGTTGCACAGGATGCTCTGGGAGGTTTCTTAGATAAAGTTGAATCTTGGATAAAAGATTCAGTTGCCTCTTTCCATGCAGCCCCAGGGAGAGGAGCTGGTGAGCCTTGCCAAAGAATTGGCAAAGGGGAAGTGAAGCTAAAATTGCAGGCGGCCAACACACAGGTGTTGATGAAGGTCATGCAGGTCCCAGGTTTGGAGATATGGCTAATTTCTTCAGAAAGATTGGGTGATGAGAAATGCACAAGAACTCTCACAGTGGATGCACTTGAATTAGCTGGTGGTAAGAAAATAGGTACTCTTTATCTACTTGTTTATATTACTGATTCTTCTTCTGTTGTAGAGACATGGCTTCGTAGGCTTGGTCACATGAGCAAGAAGGAGATGCATGTTCTTAAGCGAAAGATAGATATATTTGATAGGCTTAAGAACTGGAAAGCCTTGGTGTTTATGGAGGAGATGGCGGACATAAACTAGTGGATGGTGCTGGATACTTCTGAGCAGAGCAGTTTGGACATGGGTTCTAATTCAAAGGAGCTCGCGGGTAAAAAGTCATCACTCACAGGCGAACACAGGTACCGACGTCGGTCAGGAGGAACTGGCATCGAACAGACAGGTGCCAATGTCGGTCATGTGCAGACTAAAGCTGGTGATGTCAGGTAGTAGGTAAGACTGATGTCGATCATGAGGACCGATGTCGGCAATAGGGACACTGATGTCGGCAGGGTTGGTAGTTAGGGACAGACGCATGGGAACTGACGTCGGTCAGATGCAGACTGTGGAGTGATCGAGGTCGGTCACTGTAACAGATTTTGGGTGGACAGCATGCTATCAAGGAGTCTCAAACACCCATACAGAGGACTGAAGATGTAAGTAGGCCCTCAAATTCATTGTTCCTCTTCTTTATACTCGTTGTTAATTGTAGAGCAGGAAGGATCTAGGAAACAGGTGGGAGCATGGCAGGGATATGATGCAGAACCAAATGGGAGTTTTGGTAGGGTTGCCAGTCAGTGCAAAATCATAGAGATGAATGGATTCCTTAGTTGAAGAATAGAGTGAACAGACACGTGAGACAGAAGACTAGGCATATGGTCTTGAGGGAGCTGCAGGACAGTGGGACATGACTGACAGGTGGTACCAGGTGGATGACAAAGCAGGGCTTTAGTCAATGTCAGTATAACCATTGTGTTTGTCTTACCAGGTGGATGATGGTCGCAACATTATCCTGTTGTTGTATGTGGAGGATGAACTTGGTACAGGTTCAGACATACAGGGTTTTTGCTGAGCTAAGGGTAAGGTTAGTTCAGTGGCATGTCATGAGGAGTTTGGAGCAATGAAATTCTTTGACATGGGAGACATGGAGATCACAGGTTGATTTTGTCTCTAGTGGGAGCTGATGTGAATCAGGTGTTGGTGAGGTTCAGGATGCAGAGTTAGAGCACACTAAGGGCTGGACAAGTACAGTGTCTGAAATCACATGAGGTCTGGTATAGGCCTGAGTTTTCCCAAGTAGTGGGAGCTGTCAGAGAGTTAGGAGCCAATTCGGGGAAGTGGGTTCTCAAGTATTTGAGAGGGACCAGCAGTAGGGATTCATGCTATGCAGGGTCAGGACTTCACTACATAGGTTTGTAGGTTCAGATGTGGCAGGGTACTCGAATGACAAGAGGTACATCACAAGGTGTGTGGTGGGTTGTCTTCAGGATTGAGCTTGAAGAGGGATACAAACTAGGAAATAGATTAGACAGAGTACAGGTATAGGTACAGTGCAGCTGTTTATCTCCAAGTGGGAGATTTTTAGGTTGTGGAGCTAAAAGCTTCACTGATGTAGACATGGAGGAGGTTGCAAAAGAGTTGCGGAGTGTCACAGACACCGGCGTCGGTTAGGCCAACTGACGACGGCAGGATTAGACAAGAAGGCAACCGGCGTCGGTCAGTAGTCGGCCGACGTCGGCACCCCCCAGGTAGACAGGGATTGACGTCGATCACCTGTGTGGTTCAGACTGCGGATGTTATGGGCAGTTAGCTAACGAACCAAGTGTTTGCATGATGAGAGCTAATTTTAGACTGAGATCTGTGGATCTAATTATTGTAATTAGATGTCTAATTATTGTTTGGATGAGATCTATATAATAGACTCATGGTTGTATTGTAAATGAGTGCTAGCGAGTAATAGAGCAAACAGCTCCTTCAGAGAGAGGTAGAGCAATGGTGCGTTCCTCCTAGTGCCATAGTACCAGGTGTGTGGGTGCTGGATTGGAGAATCAGTAGGGTTCTTCATGTATGTATGATCTTGGTCATCAGGTGAGCATGGCCTTTATAGGAGATCTGCATGGTAAGTAAGATCGTTGATCTGTAGGTGTATGTGTGTGCAAGGTCAAGGTTCACAGGTGTGCAGAACCAGGTTGATTTGCAAGTGTGCAAGATCAGATAGGACAGCAACACAACAAGGTGCAGAATCAGGCAGGATCTACTTGGAGTACGGTGTGTACTCATTGGTATGTATGTGGAGTACATGGAGAGCTAAGAGGAAGGCAAGGCAGTCCCTTCCATAAGTATGGTCTATTGAATTGCAGGTTGTTGCAGGTTCATGGGAGATCTACTTGAAGTACCTTGAGTACTTGTGGAGTGCGTGGAGCACTTGTGGTGTGCGTGGAGCACTGGAGGTGAACACCAACTCTGTGTTTGAGTTGTGTGTTGGGACCTAGGAGAGAGAGCTTTGAGGAGAGAATTACTGTTCACTTGAGGTGTGGGAAGCCTCTGAAGAGGTGGTGGAGAAGAAGTGGCATCTTCTTTATTGTATTCTTTTCTTCAAGAGTTTTAATACAAATTGTGTATTGTCTCTCATATCATGTGTTATTCTGAATTCTAGTTACTTGTTGATTCTGGTTAATTTTTGCATATTAAGTTGCTTGGTTTGGTAATCAATTGTGTGCTTCTGGTATTTCATATTCCTGACAAATTCAACCTACTCCTCAAGGCCTTGGGTATTTAAATCTATATCTAGTGACTTCCTTCAATTTTCACTCTTAGTCACTATATCAGTTGTCTGAACCATTCTTTTGGATTTGGATTTTTTGTTAGTCACCAAGTTCCATTTGGCATTATCCTTTTCACCCTCCTATATGATTTATGTTTCAATTTTTTCCAATCCTCTTCTTACAAACTCTTTGCACATGGATACCTCCTAAAAATCAAGAATCCTGAGCTTACTAACATCTATCTCAATCAAAACTTAAACTTTGATTTGATTCTATAAACCCATGGTACCTTTCATTTCATCTCCTTTTTATTGTTGGTCTTGGTTCTAAACTTCCAAGGTTTGTATCTCTTCCTCCTCAATCAAGATATCTCTATTTTCTTTTTGATTTTCATGCCTTGGTATTCAAAAATATTTGATTTTCCTTCCTCAAGATCTATCAAATTTGTCTCTTTATTCAATATAGGATCTTCCATGAATACTTCCTTATCCTTCAATTGCCTTTGATTCTCACCATTTTCCCTCCACATTCTATCTTCTATTTTCCCACATATTCTTCTCCCTAGCTTCCAATTTTCTTTGAAATATCTTCTTCATGTTTATCAACTAGAGTTGTTGACTTCGATTCTTATTCATGATCTTTGACTAGTTTCTCCACTTATTTGTGATCTTAGTTACTTCTTACCTCCTCTTCTTGGGATACGTTGGGTTTATAGGGATCCTCCTTTCTCCTCTAATCTAATTTTTCTTACTTTTTGAGAGGGAATGTATTTGCTTCATGAACCAATATCTGGCGTAGAGGGAAAGATAAACTTTCACAAACTATTACCTAATTCCATTCTTCATATTTATATTTTAAATTGACAACTACTGGGGCCTTTTTATTTATGACAATGTTGACACAAAGTCTAGTAGTATTTACTCTTATCCTAGATTTAGTAACATGATCAAGGGAAAACAAATAGCCCAAAGAATTAACAATACCTAGTAAGATCTCCTCTTCTTAGAATTTGAGCAAGAGGACTATTAAATTCACCCCTATTGGTGTAGACATCTAATTCTTAACACCATTTGTGTTAAAATTGTCAATCTTACTCGAATTGCACTCAAAAGCCTAATTTAGTCCAAAATCACTAAAACATGCTAAATGGTTCAAGCTTGTTGTATACAAGTTTTGATTTAGGCTAATGTATCCCTAAATGGGTCAATGCATTTTATTTGATTCCTAGCTTTTCTTTAAAAAATTTGAGTCAAAATGACAATTTCACTTTTTTATGCTCTGGATCACTCTTTTATTCTAATTCATAAGCACACATCACATGCCTATGTTATTTTGTGTCAACAAAATATTAAATGGGATCACGGTTTGTACACAACTAATATCACCTTCTAATTCCTCCCAAGTCAAATTATAATCTAGTAATATGACTTTCTGGCTAGTTTGATTAATTGTGCACCAATTTGCAAAGAATTGCACTAAATTTGATTAATCTTACTTAGGTAAATTAAACCAAATTATGAGCTTAAATAAGAATTCCATGGATCAAATTGAATATTTTTTATTATAAATATCTACATCACTTAATGATATGATTAATGGGGTGGCATCCATAAGCCATAAATGCAACAAATATCAAGTTTATGGGCACCTATGCCTCATTAATACCCCTTCCTCCCAAATCATTATGAGGATATTTATGGATTTATTATGCAATATTAGATTAATTCATAGTCACACATCTCAATCTTGAGATGGATGGTCATGGTTGATCCTAACCCATTTGGAAAATCTATAAATAAAAGGGCATAGACTATCATTTTTAAGATTAAATTGTGTAGGCTTATAATAAAAGATTCTCTCCACAAGTCATATGTGTAGTTTGATTTTCATGATTTATTTACAATAGGATAGCTTTATTTTTAATAGAATAGCTTCATTTGAAAGGCATAGAGTGATTTCATATAATGAGCCTAGATTATGCATGATGATCTTGAAATGATGGAAGAGCTTAGCATCTATTGTTGACAAAGACAAGAACACCAAATCAAAGGGAAAACATGCTTGGGGCCACTTTTGGATGGTGGAATCACTTGGGAAGGTAATATGCATATGTGTTTTCTTTTAATTACTTCTTATTGTTATTTGCAAACCCTGTTAAATAGGTTGGCTTAGATTATTAGTTCTTATGCATTCTCTTTGTTTTCATGACTAATGTTTGAACTAATCCTCTTTGTAATCCAACATAGTATTTGATTAAAATTTTACTTACCCATATCCATACGTGGAGTCCATTTTTTGAGAAACAAGTTGGTTATCCCAAAAAACCAGGGATCTCCTAACAAGACTTTCGAGCAGTCCTTTTGATTAGATAAAAATATGATAAATAGATATTTCTTACAGATAAAATCTCTAACTAGCATTTGGGCCTCCAACTCATGGTATCCCATTCTCTAACATAGTCAATATTGTGCCTTTTCCCTTGAAACTTCCCAATCAAAGAATTATCTGATTTGAGCTGATCTCTATCGATAATTATATCAAGTATTTTGAGGTAGACATTCCCTTCCTCTATTATAGGCTTAAAACTTTAGGTTTTTTCCCAAGTCACTATATAAGATTCAACCAATCTTATAGCCCATGAGTAAGGAGAAAAGATAGGGAGAAGGTCTGCTTACCTATATATAGAGTATCCTGCCTTCGTCTTCTATCATCTCTATTTGTGGCATTCTAGGGAAGATTTTATTCATGGTAGTGGTCAAAATCTTCCTCATCTGGAACCTCCTTTAAAATTGTTTCCCTCTTTTCGATGGTCAGAATTTCAACAGCCATGTTGATGCTTCCCACTTTATCCTTTGCCTCAAGATCTTCACAAAGACCCTCTTTTGGATCCTTAGACTCGCTTGTGTCTTCTTACCCATTTTGTGATTCAAAATGGTCATCTTCCATCCAAACATTATAATAATAATATTTGAATATAACCCTAAATATTTAGCATTGATAAGTTTTTATATCATGTTTGTTTTAGTTACAATGGTCCACTATTATATGGAACATTATATTTGGTGTTATTTTAAAATATAGATTTTTTAAGACATTAATAGCTTATAATTTGAAATTTTGACATTAAAAACTTTTAGATATTTTGTATTTTAATTACATGAATAAATTATTTAAAAAAATATTATTTAGTGAAACTCTTGAAAATAGTAATTTGCAAAAAAAACACATAAATTATTAGCTTAATTTGAATATTTGATATTAATATCCCCAAATTTATTATAACTTAGTATTTTCATGTGTATTTAGAGGTCCTCTCTTATAGGCCATGTTTTAGCTTGACTCCAAGTGTAGAGCCAAAACTAAATAAGGGACATGTATCTCTCACTACCCTTGAAAAACATTGTTTTAGGATTCAACTCCAAGACATTTAGACAAAGATCCACCTCTTTCACTCACTGGTCACACCTACCCTATTATATGGTTGTGAGGTTTAGGGACCATACCTTTGAGTTGAGGACCGAAAATGAATAGAGAGAATAATTTTCATAATCTTATCTAATCATATTTATGTCAAGAGATCAGTCCCACATGTCATCATCCTTGTAAAAAAATTGCACAATCCCACTCATTGCTTAAATGATATTTCATGTGGTGACAATGATTCATGGAGTCAAACACTTAGGTATCTCTCAAAGTGGTTACCTTAGGTACCTTGCTTTCAGATTCTTTGTGGATTTGTTTAACCCTATTTGGAAAGGGGGGTTAATGGTTAAGGGGATATAATAGCTTATACACAAGGATGAATAAAACTATCTAGTATAGTAGACCAATTAATTACAAACTTAGATAAATGAATATTATGAATTAAAATAATGAGACATGTTAAATATATAAAGTACTAAGTTTGAAAGATGTTTTATTAATTACAATGCTTGGGATAAATGATACTTAGCTAGATTTATGATGCGTAAGGATATCTGAGTTATACACAAGTAGAAGTGTGCAGGATTAGGATTTTGAGATAATTGTTAGATTCTATAAATTATCTTTTTGGATTCCTAGACACAACTGTCAGCCTTGGGACACTTTCATCGACACTATTGTCTGCTCTATAATGCTACTGTTTAGTATGAAATATGCACTAGATTTAAATATGACTAATGTCATTACTCTAAGTTTCATGTTGCCTTTTTATTGATGTATTTAGATATATAACATTGGTTGTATATGTCTACTTATGGATCAAAGCCTAGCTCTTCACCCTGCTTCACCCTTGAGATGTGTTTTTTCCAAAAATGGGTTAGTGGGATCATGGTTTTGAGTTGACCTCAAATACCCCTCTATCAATGAGAATTATCTACATATCCAATACTCCAAGAAGGGCCTTAGACTTATGTAATTCTCTTCTATGTGTGTGTGGTTGGTGTGAATAATGGTGTAATATGTTATATGTAAATGCATGCAATGATCTAGCTTGTAACTTAACAAATACCACTCATGGGCTACTCATTGGATGCTTCACACCTTTTGTATGACTATTCCTATGATTTCTATAGAAATAAGGGTGAATAGTGTAGAATAATGTAGTTATGCATCTGGTTTAATGAGCCTTGATAAGTGTTTATTTGGTATTTTTCTAAATGAATAATGAGAAGGTTTAGACTTGTATTTATACCACACCTTTTAAAAATATTTCACTATAGAGTTCAATAAGATAGATAGGTCAACCCATAGGTTTCAAATAGTTTTTAATTTGGATGAATTTTGATTACTAGACACTAAATAAAGATCTAGACACTAGTGTCCCTCTGTCGCCAGTAGTGTTTAGAAGGCTAGAAAATAGGCACAAATTTGTAACAGATAGTGAAGGATATATATCAAGTTTTGAGATTTTTGTGGTGTTCAAGTTTTCTAGGTCATCAAAATGATATGATTCAAACTATAAGATAATAATTTAGGCACAATGAGATGGTGAATGTTAGCTTTTTGACAATAATAAGGTTCATAACTGAAGGGTAGAGACCTGATTGGTATTTGTCAAATGTACAAGATTGAGATGTTATAAATATTCAATTTTAGTATCTACATTTTCCCCCTCTTTAATTTAGTAATGCATAAAGATGAAATTACTAGGTTAAAAGAAATAAATTATGCTCGGGTGTGTAAACTACACCTGCCCTTGTTTGAACCCACTTTGAGTGTTTTTATAGTGTATGAACTATAACCAAGAACATGTTACAATACAAATTAGTGTATTTTATTTGAAATTTAAAATAATTGAAATGTTTTAAAATAAAGAGAGCAAGGAAAGATTACACATGTGTGTCAATGTAACCATGTCCTCCCTTGATATTATAATTGGTAAAGATGCATCCTTATGAAGCATTGTTGAGATAGGTTCAAACTAAACCCTGGAGATTTGAATAGGGGTATTGAAAGGTATTATGCCCCCAATCTGGTGTAAGGATGAGTTGTGACATAACCATTAAGATCACTAAATCTCAATTGCACAGGTTAAGTGTGAATATATATAATCTAGTGAGGGTGAGTGATTTAATCAACTCATCCTATAAATCTAGTGAGGTTGGGTGATTTAATCAACCCAGCCTATAAATATCATGAGGTTTAATGATTTAATCAATTAACCTATAAAAGAGAACTAACTATTGCGGATATAAAAGGTTTGATATCAGTACTTCTTGGTGTAAACGGTGCTTCCTAGTGATGGTATTATGGAGATATAATTGGTAAATTTATAATTTTTACTGCACTAACATGACATATACACCTATAATGTATCTCAAACTGAAGTATATGTGTCACAAATCTAAAAACTTTGTTTTAAACATATGAAAAAATGATGCAATGTAAAGGATTTTAACCCAAATGTATATCTAAATCATGTAACTATACTAGAGATTGTGCAAGTGTGGAGGTCATGCCTTTGTGACATTCCCCAACTAAAATCTAGAGATTCTAAGAATTGATTAAGTGTGGAGGCAATGTTTTTATGACATGCCCCCACTAAAATCTAAAAACTGTGTAAATGTGGAGGTCTTGCCTTTATGACATGGCCCCACTAATATGCCCCCGTTTTTGAGTTAAGGGAAATATAATCTTGTAGGTACCTTACCTCAAAAGTATAAGGTAACCATATAATTTATGTAAGAATAATTTAGCATATAGGATTAACATATCTAAGTAGATATATCGATAAAGCGCACAGTGTGTGATCACATCAAGCCATAAGATGCATGATATGTATCATGGCAATAACTAGAGGATAACAATACAAGCTCAACAAACAATCAAGCACACACACAAGCTCACTAAATTTAATACAAAAGAATGGTCCATGGAAACCTCATATAAGGGAAATATTCAAATGTCACACAATTGAAAGGAAATGAGATATTTAAATGTCCAATCAACATATAATGACATATTCAAATGTCCAAATGACATACAATGGCACAAAAACCAACATGCAAGGAACATATTCAAATATTTCACAAGCAAGACAATAGAAATAAATAAATACACTCAAGGAAGTGACAATGTGAATAAATGAAGTATAAGGAACCATCATAAGCATATCATACTAGTCCCTAGATATAGGTGTTAGCAAAAACCGTCATGTAACATAGCATACCAAGTACACTATGAAAGATATGAGCATGGATATTGACATATGCAAGCATTATTATATAAGTTCAAACATGATATTGTAAAAATGATCATAAAGGATATGTAACCTATATCAATCATGATCAAATAAGTATATGCCCCTAATGTAATATATGGCATGGGTAGAGGGGAGGCCCAACATCTATATGACATGCATATATCATGTGGTTGTGGTATGCCTATATCACACTCAAAGATGCATGAATCATATATGTGTATATAAATGAAATGACATGTTATCTACTAAAATGAAGCAAACAACATATGTATAATAAGTAGTAAAACTATGAACAAGCTAAATATTTTTATCTTTTCTTAAATATTTGATTTTTTGTATATTTTTGGTTTTCATTTTTTTTGGAATATTGGAAAGAAAAAGGCTAGCCTATGATCCCATGTAAGGGCTGCCCATAGGTAGCTCCAAACTTAGGATATAATACATCAAACTAGTGATACTGTTAAGGAGCATGCATAGGTGTCAAAATTGGAACTATATAATTTATGGTATTTTGTGTATGTTTCATAGGACTTTGTGGTCATTAAGAGGTAATAGAAGTAGTAGGGATTTTTGGAACCCATGATTTAGTGCTCTATAGTTTCCTCAATATAGTTGTAATTGGAACATGTTTATTTGATCTTAGTAAGTGGGTACTGTTAAGAATAAATATAGAAATCAATGCAGAACAATTTCATAGAATCACAATAATAATAGATATAAACAGAGATATAGAAAGAATAGAAATAGCATGCACAACAAGAAGACCAAATTTAACATGGTTCACCCAAATTAGGCTGCATTCACCAAGAAATACTTGCTCAAATTTTATTACAAGCCACAAGAGTACAAACCACTCTCAGATCAGTCTTCTCACAATTACAATGCACAAATATTATTTGGAGCTGCGCTCAACAAACCTTCCTAAATTCACACACTCTATTCTTCCTTATCAAACCCTAGTTCTCATGATGTATTACCTATGAAATATACATCAACAAAGCAGTATTACAAAATAATGGGTACCAAAACCATGGGTAGAATCAACCCAAAATGGTTTCCCATTAAAAGGGGTCCCCGATCCCTGATGAGAAAAACATATAGAGCGTATAATGCATTTAAAATGTACAGTATTTGAAAATACATTATAGTTTAGAAATAGGCTCCACAACGCAACAGGTAAACTATGTAGGTGTAGATGAGGATTTTGTAAAATCCACTATGTATCTCTAATGTAATGGTCTCTCAAGTATGGGTTTCCTAAGAAAGGGATTTCATGTTGCCTACCTTTTTGTGGATGATTAACCTTAGTAGTTTTGATAATTAGTTGTTTGTGAATAAAATTATATTTTTCAAGTCGGTGTTCATATAGAATTTTGAAAATTGTGATCATCCTATTAGTATGAATGTATTTAATATGCCAATGCATTGTGGAAGGTATTGCATGTAATTTGTGCTTATTGTTTCAAGACTTTTAGTTCATCTAATATGTTTGAAATATGATATTTACTTAAGTGTTAAATTATTGGTAGTTGTTCAGTTAGTTTGATTTAGTGATAACTGATCCAATCATTGTACACAATGGATTCCAATTGGAAATAAAAATGCTCGACTATAATTATCATGTGGTAGTTGGGTTTATGATTTCGGTTCTAACAATACAACTAATTTATTTATGGGAGGATCAAGTGTATATATCTAATATGTATCTATATGTGTTAGTTTCAATACCCAAATATGTTGTGTAGACATGCAAGTAGGCTTTATCAAATTTGGCTCAATGCCTCCTCCACATGTCTTCCTAGAGAGATGTCAATAAACCGATGGTTCTTTGGTATGATTAGTGTGGGATAGATCAGTTGTTGTAGAGGGTACACTAGGAGAAGTACTGCTTCTAGTGGTTGATTTCTATGAAGGCTAATGGACCATAAATTCTTGAAAAGGAGTGGAATAGGATGTCTCAACCCTTTTAAAATGACTTCTAAAAAAAGTAGCAGAAAGAGAACTTGATGTGTCTTTTAAAAATGCAATGATCCTTTGATCTGCAAGTCATGAAATCTTTTGTTTTAGTGCAAAACAATTTTTATCATGATGTTCATTAATACCATGGTAAGTACAAAAGGGTTATCATTTTACCTTGTCAAATATGTGTGGTGGATGGTAATAGTTTGGAGGAAGAGTAATCAACTGTTTATCTAATAATGTATATAATATTTTAGGTGGTTGATCTCTAAGCCAATCAAATTAAACTGGTTGCTACTTGGTAGATTTATAGGTTCTAACTGTTGGAGGTTTTTTTGTATGCAAATTCCTTACCTCTATTTGAAACATGTATTGTATGTTCCTTGGTATGTATTCCAAAATTTGGATAATGTATTTGTTCATATATTTTTTGAGTTCTTTGTTTATGTTTGAAGGATTTGTATCATGGTTATCTATAGGTGAATAAGTATGTGATTCAAGATTTGTGTTCGTTAATGCACGTGCATATTTATACACATCCCAATATAAGGCATTGAAAGAAGTAAAGTGGTTGTGCAATTCTATTTCTCTAAGTGGAGAAAGAAGACCCTTACTAAATATGAATTTTACTTCTAAATCTGAGGGGGTTTAGTTCAAGGAATACAAGATATCCTTAAATATAATAGCATAATATTGAATAGATTAATCCTCATGTTGAGTTAAGGCTTGAAAATGGTCTAATGGTAGCTTGGGAAATTTAAGTTGATGGAAATTTGATAAAAATGTATCCTAAAGCCTTTTAAAGGTTGGTAAGGACCCATTTGGGAGCCTTTATAACTAACTAAGAGCTTCATGGGCTAAACTTATATGGAAGGTTTTAATAACAAGCATCCATATTTAGCCCAATGGTCAAAAAAGTGTATATATTATTTAAATGACCAATAAGATCTCCTTGACCATCAAAGGAAGAGAACATAGGCATGCATAAATTTGGTTAGGGATGATAAAAACATCCTGTGTAAGGAGTTGGTCCTCTAAGATATTATCATCAAAGGTAGCCTCATGGGAGGACACTTGCAACTTAAGAATAGTCATTTGTTGTTGAAGATCTCCTATAGTTGTCATCATAGATAAAATGTCACTAGGAGAGGTTGGTAAAGAGGTTGAAGATTTTCTTAATTTTTTTAGCTTGTCATCCATATGAAAAATAGGAATAATAGGTTTTGTACCTCCATCTCTGCATTCCAAAATAATATCATCACATGGTTTAGGAACATTAGTTAAAGGAACATTCATTGATAAAGAAGCAACTATATCATTTTAGATGTTACAAAGGTTAATGCCACTATCCTTTCAAGATGCTAGATTACTTTGAATTTCATGATACGGAATAGGAATAGGATATTTGGTTTTATTTTCTTTATCTAAAATCAAAACATGTTTTTTATTATAAAATGTGGAGGGAGAGAGGATAACATATTCTACTTTACTTGCAACATTATAAGAAGGAAAAATGCAATTTTCATTTTCATTTTTGAACTCAAATAAAGGAAGTAGAGAGAATGCAATGCTACTTTCTACTTTTGATATATCATGATCATATGAGAAAGAAACATTTGGTGTACCATTGTCATTTTTGCAATGCAATGGAATTTTTATTTTATTTGATTTATATTGTATAATTTTGGAAACAGATGTAGCAAATGTGTTTTACAATGTAGGTGTATCATCAAATAATGCATTTTCAATGAGAAGTTTATGAGGACTTGTATTTTCATTTTCATCTTTCCAAGCAAGTGAGTGTTGGAAATATTGTCATTGATGTCAAAGGTCTAGCATTATTTGTGATAAAGGCCCCATTGCATTTAATGTTGTTTGTAATAGATATATCTTCTCTAATGTGAGTTAATATTTATTTAATATTAACGAATATATTTTTGGTTGCATATGAGACAAAAGAAGGGCCCATGGAGAAGTCAAAGAGCCACGGGGTAAAGACAAAAGAAGGATGGGACGCATTTTCCCATGAAGAGTCATCTTGGGGAATTCCAAGAGTCACCAAGTGAATACAAAAGAGGAAAGGTGCAATTTCTCATGAAGGGACACTTGGAGGAATACGAAAAGTCACCAAGATAAGGACAAAAGAGGGGAGGACGTTTTTGATCATGAAAGGTCACCACATGACTTTTCAAAGGCAAGGATATGAAGGGTCATACAAGTTTGGCACCATTTTCCATGAGGATTAAAGGGTCACAAAGGGGGAAGGCCAAAGGTCATTTGGAAAGCTATAAATAAAGGCTTGAGAAGCCATTTGTAATATGTGTGAGAGAGGTTGACTTGATACTGTAATATCTAGCTTAGAAGAGCAATTGTGAGAGATGAATATGATTTGTATTTGATTTAGAAGAGCAAAAGTGTGAGAGAGGTTGATTTGATATTGTAATATCTAGCTTAGAAGAGCAATTGTGAGAGATGAATATGATTTGTATTTGTTATATCTAGCTTAGAAGAGCAAAGGTGAGAGAGAGGAAAGAGATGTTGTAATGAACTATCATTTGTTGAGATAGCAACATTGAGAGATAGGTGTGGTATACACAAAGGGGTTGGTTCTCCTGTGGGTTGGTTCTCATGAATTGTTGTTGGGTTGATGCTCGGCAAAGGGGTTGGTGCTCCTGTGGGTTGGTGCTCGGCAAAGGGGTTGGTGCTCCTGTGCGTTGGTGCTCATGAATTGTCGCTAGGTTGGTGCTCGGCAAAGGGGTTGGTGTTCCTGTGGGTTGGTGCTCGGCAAAGGGGTTAGTGCTCCTATGGGTTGGTGCTCACGAATAGTTGTTGGGTTGGTTCTCAACAAAGGGGTTGGTGCTCCTGTGGGTTGGTGCTTATGAATAGTTATCGGGTTAGTGCTCAGTAAAGGGGTTGGTGCTCTTGCAAGTTGGTGCTTGCGAATATTTTTTGGGTTGGTGCTCATTCATATACTTGAGATTTTTCTCTGTGGTTTTTCCCACATTGGGTTTCCACGTTATATCTGATGTCTCTCTCTATCTTGTGTGGTGTTTATTGTTTGAGTTTTATTGCATATCTTGAATGTTTGATTAAGTGGAATTTGGTTAAGGGAAAGATTTATAAGATATATGATATACTAATTCACCCCTCCTCTCAGTATATCTCATGCTTAACAATTGGTATCATAGCATGTTCCTTTTTGAAAAGTTTTACAGCTTGAAGGTAGATCAAGGAAAAGCACAAGATGGCCAAGCAGCTAAAGAAGGAGAATCAAGAGTTGAAATATGTGGTTGAAGCTCTTAAAGAATAGGTGTGTATCTTGGATTCTAAGTTGGCTATAGAAGAAAAAGAAAATAATATATTTATTCAAGATCTTAAGAATCAGTTAGAGGCTACAAATTCATGTTTGAAATCAAGAAAAGAAGAGTGTAATCAATTGAAGGTTGATTTAGGTTCTTTAAAGGATAATCATGAGAAGATTATAATCAAAGTTGAGAAAGATCATGAAATATTAGTCCAAGGAAAGAAGGATGTAAGTTTTGAAGTCAAATCAAAGAAGCCAATCAGGCAGCCCAATGCTTTCAAGTTTTCAAATTCTTTTCATGGTCGTTGCTTTGTTTGTCATCATGTTGGTCATAGGGCATGAGACTGTATGAGGAGAAGCAATCAATCAAAGGGAGATCTCAGTCACATTCAAGTAAAAGGTATGAGAAATATTGTTTGATTTTGTTTTCATAAGGTTGGCCATATTGCTAAATTATGTCAAAATAAAGTAAAGATATATTCAAGGTATGTCAAAGGATATAGAGCCCCTAGAAAATATGAGAAAAGACAAATTTAGGTTTGGAGACCTAAAATAGTAAAGGTTGATCAGGTTGAGTTTAAGAGTGAGAATGAATTACTTGCTATAGTAGAAAAGGAATCAGAGAGGAAGGATTGTGAAGAATCTCTTGTTACAGTTGAGCATGAGCTTTGTCAAGATAAGATAGTTACAAAATTTGAGAAGATGAAAAACATCATAAATGTTGAGGTTAGTAAGCCAAAAGGTTAGACATGCTTAAACAGATTCTAAAAGAAAAACACAAGAAGATCAAGGAAGAAATAGATAAGATGTGGGAATCTCCTAAGATTTATTTCTAGGACCTTTTGTGTGGGGTGTCTCTTCTAGGCTTCAAGGAGACACTTTTAAGAAAAATTGAAGCATGGTGGATGCTATTGGGTCTTGGCTATGTTGCATGACAAGAAGGTGAGTTGACAGATTAATTTGTATATCTTTTGAGTGAATATATTTTTGAAGAAAATTTTGTGCCGATGTTAAGGTTTGAGGCTATTATAATGATTCTTGCATATGCAGTGTTTTAAATGATTATGGTCATAATAAATTAGAATGTTGAAAAAGAGCTAACAGTTTTAGAAATAAGAAGGATACTCATGTAGATTCAATGAAGAAGGATCAGAGTTTCAAAGCTCCATTTGTCAGGAAGAAGGTTCAGACATGTTCATGGCAAAAAAAACAACCTGAAGATTCTATGATGGTTCAGACAACTTTGCATGTAAGAAATAAAGATCAGCCATGGTTAATTGATAGCGGATGTTCGAGGCATATGACAGGAGATAAAATTAAGTTTATAACTCTAAATAAGATCAATGGTGGCACAATAATATTTGGAGATAAAACCACTACCAGGATAGCCGTAAAAGGTAATTTGAGTTTGGATTATGGTAGAACTAAGACTAAGAATGTTTTGTATGTAAAAGGTCTTAATCATAATCTATTGAGTGTTAGTGAAATATGTGATCAAGGATATACATTAAAGTTTCATAAAGAAGGTTGTGAGATTAGAAGAAAAGATTCAAATGAGTTGATTGTAGATGCTCAAAGGACAGGGAACAATGTGTATGTATTATCAAATATCTTCTCAAAGGCACGATCAAAGGATACATTCAAAGATCTGTGAGAGGAGTTGGGAGTAATTTCTATTACTTCCTACCATTGATGTTCAACATCAGTTGAGGGGGAGCTAAGTGTTAGCTCCAGGTAGGCCCTTTGCCATTGATGTCAAAGGGGGAGAATAACATGTACAGGTATGGATGCAAAAATAGGTACAGGGAATAGGTACAGGTTGCTACAATAAGGGAGAGTTATTGTATGTTTTTAGATGACAGTATGTGCAGGTGATAGTATGTGGCAATTTCAGGATTGAGGTTGCCATCAATGACAAAGGGGGAGATTGTTGGAAATATTGTCATTGATGTCAAAGGTCTAGCATTATTTGTGATAAAGGCCCCATTGCATTTAATGTTGTTTGTAATAGATATATCTTGGGTAATGTGAGTTAATATTTATTTAATATTAATGAATATATTTTTGGTTGCATATGAGACAAAAGAAGGACCCATGGAGAAGTCAAGGAGCCACGGGATAAAGACAAAAGAAGGATGGGATGCATTTTCCCATGAAGAGTCATCTTGGGGAATTCCAAGAGTCACCAAGTGAATACAAAAGAGGAAAGGTGCAATTTCTCATGAAGGGACACTTGGAGGAATACGAAAAGTCACCAAGATAAGGACAAAAGAGGGGAGGACGTTTTTGATCATGAAAGGTCACCACATGACTTTTCAAAGGCAAGGATATGAAGGGTCATACAAGTTTGGCACCATTTTCCATGAGGATTAAAGGGTCACAAAGGGGGAAGGCCAAAGGTCATTTGGAAAGCTATAAATAAAGGCTTGAGAAGCCATTTGTAATATGTGTGAGAGAGGTTGATTTGATATTGTAATATCTAGCTTAGAAGAGCAATTGTGAGAGATGAATATGATTTGTATTTGATTTAGAAGAGCAAAAGTGTGAGAGAGGTTGATTTGATATTGTAATATCTAGCTTAGAAGAGCAATTGTGAGAGATGAATATGATTTGTATTTGTTATATCTAGCTTAGAAGAGCAAAGGTGAGAGAGAGGAAAGAGATGTTGTAATGAACTATCATTTGTTGAGATAGCAACATTGAGAGATAGGTGTGTGGTATACACAAAGGGGTTGGTGCTCATGAATTGTTGCTGGGGTGATGCTCGACAAAGGGGTTGGTGCTCCTGTGGGTTAGTGCTCACGAATTATTTTTGGGTTGGTGCTCAGCAAAGGGGTTGGTGCTCCTGTGGGTTGGTGCTCATAAATTGTTGCTGGGTTGGTGCTCGACAAAGGGTTTGGTGCTCCTATGGGTTGGTGCTCACGAATAGTTGTTGGGTTGGTGCTCAACAAAGGGGTTGGTGCTCCTGTGGGTTGGTGCTCATGAATAGTTGTTGAGTTGGTGCTCAGCAAAGGGGTTGGTGCTCCTACAAGTTGGTGCTTGCAAATATTGTTTGGGTTGGTGCTCATTCATATACTTGAGATTGTTCTCTGTGGTTTTTCCCACATTGGGTTTCCACGTTATATCTGGTGTCTCTCTCTATCTTGTGTGGTGTTTATTTTTTGAGTTTTATTGCATATCTTGAATGTTTGATTAAGTGGAATTTGGTTAAGGGAAAGATTTATAAGATGTATGATATAATAATTCACCCCCCTCTCAGTATATCCTGTGCTTAACAGTGAGATAGGGTAAGAAGTACTACATGCATGTTGATCATTATAATCTAGAGAAATAAGTACTTTCATGATTTTCATTTGAGTGATCTAAATAAGGAACAAGATTTTCAAAATTATCAATAGTTTGGAAAGAAGGAAAACATTCATCCTTTTCAACATGGTCATCTTTAGAAAGAGAGTAAATGCATTGTGTTATGCATGATAAATTTTTATTTCAGCATCATTAATGTTAACTTCTTGCATCTCTATTGTATCATATTTATGTGATACACTAACAAAGTTTATCAAATTTTTAAATTTTTGGGCAGTTTATCATTGGATGTAGAAGAAATAAGAGAACTAGGATCCTCATATTCACATTCAAAAGGTGTATAATCGCATTCATAACCATATGGACACATGTTATGATTGTCGACATATTCAATTAGACTTACATTTTCAATATTAGTCTTTTCATTATCATAACTGTAAGAAATAATGGATGTTTGGGGACATTGTTGTTTTGTCATAAAATCCTAATAGGCAATACATTGGTCATTTGGGACATTAAATATGTTATCCAAAGGATGGGGTCTTTTGTGGCTTTCAATAAGAGTAGTCATGATGAGGGTTCTAAGTTTGGACACAACCAAAATGTGAAATAGTACAAGGCCTAGGGCTAAAATGTGAAGAAGCATTCTTTAAGCTATGCCTATGCAATAAATCAAATCTAGAAAATTAATACAATAATCTGAAAATGAATTTTTATATAAGGAGAAACCCTAAATATAATCTGAGTTTGGTTCAAATAAGTATAGACTATGGGTTCACCAAATGTTTAACTCTTTTTGGAATGGCGGGTTAAGAGTTAAGGGGATAAAATATCTTATACACAAGGATGAATAAAACTATTATATAACATAAAAATTAATTTCAAACTTAGATAAATGAATATTCTGAATTAAAATACTAAGATGTGCTAAATAAAGAACATACCAAGTTCGAAAGATGTTTTATTGATTGTAATGTCAAGGAGAAAATATACTTAGCTATATTTATGATGCATAGGTAGATCTGAGTTGTACCCAAGTAGAATTGTGCAAGTTCAAAATTTTGAAACATTCATCAAATTCTAGAAATGATGTTTTTGGAACCATAAATAATATTGTCAGCCTTGGGACTCTACCATCGATGTTATTGTCCCCTCTGCAATGCTACTGTCCTGTACGAAATATGCACTAGATTTTGATGTGACCAACTTCATTGTTATGGGATTTATGTCACCTTTATGCTGATGTATTTAGATTAGTAACATCGATTGTATATTTATACTTGTGGATCAAACCCTAACTCTTCACCCTTCTTCACCCTTGGGATGTGTTTTGATAAAATTGGGTTAACGGGCTCATGATGTCGAGTTAACCTTAAATACCCCTCTATTAATGAGCACTGCTTACATATCCAATTATTTAAGGAGGGCCTCAGACTTATGTAGTTCTCCCCTATGTGTGGGAGTGTATATGAACAATGGTGTAATATGGTATATGTAGATGCATGTAATGATCTAGCTTGTAACTTGACAAATACCGCACATGGTTGCTCTTTGGATGTTTTATAACTTTTGTATTATTGCTCTTATAACTGATATAAAAATAGGGATGAATAGGGCAAAATAACCCAATTGTGTGTTTGATTGAATGAGCCTTGGTAGGTGTTTGCTTGGTATTTGGTAGTTGAATAATTTGAAGGCTTAGACTTGTATTTATACCACACCTTTTGAAAATATCTCATGGTAGGGTTCAATGAGACAAATAGGTTGACCCATAGGTTTCAAATAGTTTATAATTTGGATGAATTTTGAGTACTAAATAATAAATAAGGTTCTGGACACTCGTGTTGATGCTAGTGTCCCTTTGTGATCGATAGTGTCTAGAAGGCTAGAAAATAGGTATGGATATATAACTAACAGTGAAGGATATACATCAAGTTTTGAGCTTTCTATAGCGTACAGGTTGTTTGGGCCATCTGAATGATAATGGTCAGAATATAAGATAATCATTTAGGCATAGTGAGATGGTGAATGCGAGCCTTTCGGTAATGAGAAGGTTTAGAGTTGAAGAGTGAAGCCTTGATTGGTATTTGTCAAATCCACAAGACTGAGGTGTTATAAATATTTAGTTTTAGTATCTACACGAGCAAACAAATCATGGGGTTGATTTATATCGGTATGTGAGAATCCCCTCATTGCTTAACCTCATTGATCTTGATATTTATAAGCCATCCCTCATAACTTCCTAGTTGATGCTTGTAATGTCTCCAAGAGGGAGATACATAATGGAATTTTTATTGATATTTAGAAAAGCATGGCTCAAGTCTAGATATGGTGTCAACCTAAAGATTCAATCACGTCAATACTTAAACACTACTCAAATGTATATCTTCATTTCAGTAATGAGTTCACCCAACCCCTGTGCTATACAAAACTATAATTACCTTGTAGCATAAGGGTTCCCCTTTCTTAGCTCATAGTTTGTTCCAATCAACTTCACATTGAGACAGACTACCATTACCCTCAAGAGCATCATATTTGTTAAATTTTCTCTTTAGAGTCTACAAATAAAGACCAATTTGTTTTCAAATGCTCTCCTTATTATGAGATAAGGGGACAATTATTTTGCCTCTTCATATATTCTTTTGGCTTTTTCCAAACATTAATGGCTTATGAAGACTATAAATGCTTAGCCCTCTTTATTTGAGATATGTTTGACCTTTGTTAATGGATTTTTAGACATAAGTCCCCTAGGGGGGTTGCACTATGTTAATTACATCTTAATTCCAATTGTTTGACATCGTTAGTATCATCGCATCCCTTCTTAAACCTTGCACACATGGTTTTTAAAAGTGATATAGGGAAGTGCTCTTAAATGACATGAGAAGGCATTTTACTTAGGTTCACGCACGTGAGATATAAGTACTCTTCGCTTGTTGTTACTTGTCATATATCTTATTAACGAGCATGTGTTTGAAATATATATTTTTAATATATGTATAATTGCGAAGAAGAAAGGTAAACGTTTTGAGGCGAAAAGGTTGAGAATGGAAGCGGAGGAATTGGTGAGAAACAATTCTCAATAGATAATGAAGGACCTTCATTCTAGATAAGCGAGAAGACAGGGCTTAGTCAATAGTTGATGGTTGCATCATTCTTGGTTCGCTTTCCTCTTGTTATTTTCTACTTTCGATTTGTTTTTTGTATATGCTTCTTCCATAACTATTTAGCAGAAGATTTATAGATCAGTACAATATTTCTACCTTAAGTTCTTTTGTTGCTTTTTTACAGAAGTTTAGCAATGTGTTGCAATTCTTAACTTCTTATTGTAGAAATGTGTTTCCTTAATTGATGACATATTATCAATTTATTGTTATTTGATATTTTCTTATTCTTTTTTAACTTTTATTGTTTGGAGGAACTAAACCACTATTTATACCTCAAAACTAATTCATAACTCTAATAAAAAATATTTACTTATAATTTGAAAAAAATCTTTCTAATTAAATAAACATTTAAACTATCAAAAAAAAATAAAAATAACATATTATATATAAAAGTACTCATCACCCTCATCCAATTCTAAATTTAACAATTAATTTTATTTTATCATAATTTTTTAAAATTATATTTTATTTTTTATATAATTTATAATAAATTTAAAAAAAATTAAAAACAATATATATTTATTATAATTCTTTAAAAAAAATAACGGTCTAAAAATTTTCGCGGCATCTTACGATCTCTTTAAAAAATTAATTGTATTTTAGGGCGACAAATTTAGGGTGAGCCCTCACCCTCCGGCGCCAATGCCATGATACGAGTTGGTAAAGTAAAGAGAAAAACAAATCTTGATAATTATGGATATATATAATATGAGTTGGTACCAAGTTCTGGTGGGTGTCAGTCACGTGTCTTAATATATCCTTTACAATTAGATTAGATAGCGGGGTTACAACTTCCATCTTGAAAGGCAAGGAAACAAATGAATGGAATTCTTTTAAGTTAGTCATCATTCACTCCCTTTTGCCTTTGCGGGAAAAACAAAATCCTACAAAAATGGTTTAAATCAAAATTTTAAAAATATCGGTTTTCAAAAATAAAATTATATGTTTTTTTTTTTTTTTTTGGGTGGGTTTGGGGGGGGTGTATGGCACATATCATTAGAAATAGATTTACAAAATTATTATATACATTTTATTAAATTGTATAATTTTTGTTTATTTGAAAATTATTGATTTAAATTAAATGTTATTAAATGTATTTCTCATATTTCATTATATCTTTTTTTTTTTTTTTTAATCTTATTTTTATTTTAATTTTTGGGCACATTGTTTAAAGCACTCTCAATATTCATAGTTTTATTAGAGTGCACTCAATACTCTTGAATTTATTTGTAATGCTTACGATGTTTTTAGATTTTTTTGGAGTACCTTCGATGCTCTAAGTCCCTTTTTTTGGTCTCAGTGAAGTCAAGATGCACCCATCCCCTTTATCTTATCTTTTTCAATTTTCAATCATTGGTATTGATTTAATGCTAATAAGGTCCTATTTTGAATTTAATTATCTACAAATACACATATATTGTACCTCATTTAAGACAAAGAATCATATAGACATTACACAAGATATTTTTAGTATTTTGTTAAGCACTCACAAATATTCTAAAAATATTAAGAAATTATTAGAGTATGTATCATTTTCTGAAGCTAGTATTTCCTAAGAAGCATTTTTGGTGTGTGACCTAGGTTTTGTATGTCACTATAAATGTTGTTACTTGTGTAATTTAATATTTTCAACATACTATTTATCAAGTGGTTTCTACTGTTTGGGGTCCTAACAAATACCAAGATAGTTTTGTTATTCACATGGTTTGCTGTAATCTCCTAAAAGCTCGCTTTGTTTTGCCTTAAATTTGTATATTATTATTTTTTATGGCAAGGAGAAGAAAGTTAGTTTTGTAGGTTACCTATGTGACAACACACAGATCGAAGTAATGAAATAGGATATATAAACTAGGGGAACACCATCGCTAATTCATTTTTAGGGTTGTATGTCAATAGATTGGAGCACCTCTGATGCTTTGGACCTATTTGGAGTGCCCTTGGCACTTTTTACGTCTATCGCTAATTAGTTTCATATTCTAATTTGAGTTCAATGTAACTTCTAGACACACATTTGGGTAAGTACATGGAACTGGAGAGCCAAAAGAGAGTCTTAAGTGGACACACTTTTCTTGAAAAATAAGAAACCTAAACTAGCTTAGATGATTTGAGATTCATACACTCAAAATGTAAAGATGATCAAGTGGGTTGTAGTCCAACGGTGAGGATGATGTTGTAAAAGGTGTTGCCTAATCATCCACCAACATACAAATCCTAGGAGATACTAAAAAAAGGATGAGGTCAGGATCGTACCTCAGAGGAATTTGGCGGAATAGATACCCCTCAGTCCTTGGCACTAAGCTGATTTTGTACATTTAATCTACGTAAAAATAAGGTTTCAATAAAAAAATACGAAGATATTATACAAACATGAAGTGTAGCATTTTGACTTTAGCTTCTAAACTACCTTTTTTTAAATCGTGAATTATAAGTGGGTCAAACAATTAAAATTCAAAGAGGTGCTCGTGATTTTTAGTGAAACATAGTAGATGTTCGGTCGTGCCCCCCATCCCCTCCCCTTTGTATAATATCATTTAGTAATTTTTGAAACTTCTTGGTAGAAAGTTGGATAATATCATGTAGTTTGTGACCCATATATATATATATATATATATATATATATATATATATATATATATATATATATATATATATATATATATATATATATAATTATTTTAAAATAATTTTACAAGTAGGTAAATCTTGAAAATGATAAATAATGGATAGGCGAGCATGCCCCCTAACTACTTTAAAAATAAATTAGATTTTTTTTTGGGTATAAAATTAGGCCTAGTTTGTTATAATTTAATGTTTTTAAAATTTGGATGAATAGATTGGAAGATACATAAATAAATTTATACATCTATATTTGCAACATATAAAGGCATATTAAAAAATGAATAAAGATGAAAATATTAACCTAATAAAATTATAGAAAAAGTAATATTTTTTGAAAGAGGAGAGTTGGCTCAAATTTGAACTTGTGAGTGTGTATATATAGAGAGATTTGAGGACATGTGCCCCCAACCTTAATGTAAAGGTGAGTTGCAATACGTCCATTGAGCTTGTTTAATCCTAATGGTGAAACCCAAATATGTGCATGATCTAGTGAGTGCAAGTGATTTAATCAACTCACAATATATATCTAGTGAGGGTAGATGATTTAATCAAATCTAAACTATAAGTTTGATAAATTTAGATGATTTAATCAAGTCTAACTTATAAGCTTGGTAAGATCAAATAATTTAATCAACTCAACCTTCCAAAATTGAACCAACTACTAAAGTAGATTGGCTCAATTCCATAAAAGTCCAACCTAGGTATAATAACAGTCCATAAAAATATTTTAAATCTATAAAATGATTTAATTTTACAATTTTTGGTGCCCTTTGCATGGCATATGCTCCTCATATATGTCTTGAGCTGGAATCTAGGTATAATAACAATATCAATGTATAAAATGTTGCCACAAATGTGTATCTTAATCATATACTATGAAATATAGTGAATCTAAAATCTATGCAAGTGTGGATAACATGTTTCCATAACGTGCCCCTAGTGTAATCTGGGGAATTTGAGAACTAGTGTAAATGTGGAGAACATGTTTACATAACATTCCCCCACTATAATATGAAAATGTGAAAGTATGGAGGCCATGCCTCTATGACATGCCCACATTGACATGCACCTCATTTTAAGGTGAGGGGAAGTAGAATCTGGTAGTTACCTTACCTCAAAAGGATAAGATAAATGTATAAGTTGTGTATGTATCATATAACATATAGGGGTAATTGTCTATGTAGATATAACATTTAGGCATGTAGTATATGATCACATCAAGTCCTAAATACATAATGTAAATCATGGCAATGTCTATAGAGTAATGATATAAGCTCAACAAGTAATCAATTCACACATAAGATCACTCAAAATCAAAGCAACAGGAAATGGTACAAGGTGACCTCGTACAAGGAGCATGTCCAAATGACACACATTGAAGGGACATGACTTAGTCAAATGTCCAATATAATGACATATTCAAATGTCCACATAAAAAAAATAATGACATATTCAAATGTCAAAATAGGCAAGCATGACATGGGGGCCACAATGAATAGATCATATTATATTCAAATGCTCCAATAGCAAATACAATGCAAGATAATAAAAAATAAGGAAAGAGAGACAACTAACATGAACTAGCATATTAGTTCCTAAACATATGTGTTTGAAATCAATCTTAAGCACATATAATATCAAGTACATTGTGAAAGGTATAAGAATGTATAAAGGCATGTGTAAGTATACATAAGCCCAAACATGATAATGGAAAATGCTCATAGAATAATGTAACTTGGGTGTACTGTGATCAAAGAAGTAGATGCCCCCAACATACTTAGGATGTGAGTGGAGGGAAATCCCAACATCTGTATGTGAATATATCATGTGCATGGGTATGCCTTATCACACTCAAATGAAACATGAAACACATGTATATAGAAAAAAATGATATGCTATCTACTAACATAGAGCAAACAACATATGTATAAGTAATAGTTAAACTAGGAAGATGTTGACTTTTTTAATGTTTTTGGTATTCTTGGAATATTTTTATGATCCAAAGTGAGATGTAATGATCGTAGGATCACCACTATCAATTGTGCAATGTATCCTCTTCTTTAAAGCCAAATAATGGTTTGTGTGATGCCCTTGTATTCTATGATATTGACAATAATATTTTATTCTTTTGAGAGGTTGTAAAGGAGGTAATGTGATCAAGTTTTGTCTAGGTAATACCTTCAAAATCTCACTTTGACTTCTATTAGCTTTTTACATATTATGTATATTAGTTATAGTAAAAAAAATTTATTTGAGATTGTGATTTTGAAATGATCCTATGTTGGGCCCACCATTAATAGGATATTTTAATACATGTGCATTTTGATTGCCTTTATTGAGGCCATGGGATGAGCCACCTTACCCCTTGGAAGAGTGATAACATAGACATGATTAAAGGGATGTGGCTATCACCCACTTGAGGGTTAGGAAGAGGGAGAGGTTCCATTTTGTTCATTTGAAATGTTTTAAATATTGAAATGAGGACAAGATAAGAGAGGTACACAAACTCAAGGGAGAAAATTATGTTAATGTATTATTTCAATTTTGAAAACAATCTAACTTTTCAAACCAATTTTGTCAGAGATCATGAGTCAACATTAGAATCATAAGATTGTGTGGTATAAACATTCATTGGTTGTATCATTGTATAATGTTTGAAGGGATCAACATCCATGGGGCATATATAGATAAACCCTTGGTGATTAATTTTGAGCATGCATGAAAAGTGGAGGGAGCTACAAACATTTCATGTATCTAAGGATGTCCCAGAATTATGTTATAATTTAAGTCATTTAGAATAACTCGGCATAAAGTAAGTAATATATGGGGTTTCAGAGTAATATTCAACATTATATGCCCCAATACCTTTTGTGACACATTATCAAATCCCCCAATACTCATATTGGATTATTCCAAATTTGTAAACCCAATTCCAAGAAAGAAGAGAAAAATA
Source organism: Torreya grandis (assembly GCA_037957365.1). Taxonomy (NCBI): domain Eukaryota; kingdom Viridiplantae; phylum Streptophyta; class Pinopsida; order Cupressales; family Taxaceae; genus Torreya; species Torreya grandis. The sequence goes on from JARHVA010003100.1 coordinate 1,291,003, forward strand.
GGTTGTAAATCTTGAGTCCTGAACCATTGTCCACAAGAACTCATTTTACTATTTTACTACAAACACATACTTGGATATATAATGGTAAAAAATAGTTTATAATATCCCAAGGTGTCAAATCTTCTATTTCAAAATATATGTTATGATCAGTCCATTTGATTGAATTGAACATGGAGGCCATATATGGAGGTTTCACATTACTTGGCTATATGGTCATACATAAGGCATCCAAAAGAACATCTTTGTAATGGGAGGATTTATGCAATAAATATAAAGGTATGGTTTTATCAATGATATCCTTAGATGAAATTGTCACATTGGAAACAAAAAAGGGGTTTTTCATGCATTTTATATAACTCTTAGTGTTAACATGTAGAAGCTCATTATAGACAATATAATAATGACAAGTGTGCAAGAACTAATTTTTTTTTTTATTGTTATATTTTTTGCCTCTTTTCTTTAAAATATTAATTGAGTTAGCCATGCATTTCCCATAACACACAAAAGTGGTTATGACATATTGGAAAAGTAAATAAATGATATATGCATCCATGATTAATTCCTTTCTAAGAAATGAAAATCTAATTTGAAAATATTTTGTAATTTAGAAATCAAAAGTTAGATAGAAACATGGAACCCTAGGTCGAGCTAGGATTTTGAGACCAAAGGTTAGGTTCACTAAATGTTTAACTCTAAATTTAGATAAGGGGATATCTAGGGTTAAAAAGATGTTAGATTAGCCTTTACACAACAATGATGAACTAACCTAATAAGTAAGCCAATTAATAAAAACTCAAATAAATAATATTTTGAAGTTATACAACCAAGATTGCTAAAAATAGTAATGTATAACTATTGATAGATAGAATAGGGAAAAATATACTTAGTTTATTGTGCTCATTTAGGTTTGATCTAGAATAGGGTGGAAGTGGACTGGAAGGTGATTCTTGAATACTCATCAGATTATGGGAATATTATTTTTGTGACCTCAGATGTTTAAGTCAGATCTAGATAGTTACATCGACACATTTATCTAACTTCAATGTAAGTGTCTTATACATAATATTGACTAGATCTAGATGCAACTAATTAGATCCTTCTAGGTTTTATGTCACCTTTCTTCTGATGTATACATATCACACCTATAGGTTACTACTCTTTGTCAAATGATCAAACCCTATCTTCCTCATCTTTGGAGTGATTATGGGAGAAATGGGTTAGTGGGATCATAGTGTTGAGTTTCTCTAAGGATCCCTTTGTCAATGGACATTGTCTACATAGCCAATACTTTGAAGAGGGCCTCAAACTTATGTAGTTATCCCTTATAGGTTAGATTAGGTGTGTACAAAGATGTAATGTGTGATAAGCATAAACATGTAATGATCTATCTTGTAACTTAGAAAATATGGATCATGGGCTACTCCTTGAATGTTTCATACCTATGGAAATATTACTTCGATAACTGATATGAAAATACAGATGAATAGGGCAGGTTTGCTCACTTGAATGCTTGATTGAGTGCTTTTTGGTATATTACCTTGTGAATTGTATGTGATTTATAGGTGAGAAATGAATGAGGGTTTATATTGTATATATACCAATCCCTTTTATAAATATCTCACACTAAAACACTTAGGTTGACCATTAAGATACATTTTATTTACAAATTATATGCCTTTTGGGCATTGGACACTATGTAGGAAAAGTGGACACTTGCATTGATGCAAGTATTATCCAAGATGTAAGTATCTAAGAAGCTAGAAAATAGCTACATGTATAAAACTGGTAGTGAAGGATAATGATCAGTTTAGAGTTTTTTGCATGGTATAAAAGGCATGGTCATCAAAATAGCAATGTTTGGACTAAGATATAAGTAATTTAGGCACAAAGAGATAGTGAACGTGAGCCTTTTAGAAATAAATGGGTCTATAATTGAAAAATACAATCGTGATTAATATTTATCAAGTGTACAAGACTAGAGTACTACAAAAATAAGATTTTAGTATCTATGTGCAAGGCCAAGCCTTTGGTTGAAAAATATGATTTATTTCTAAGACACGACATGGGCTTTAAATTTAACATGTCTAAAGTGCATACACATTGCATAGATTTCTATTTCCATAATATACATTATGTGTCTTTTACCTAAAGTTACAAAGTGGGGCACTTCACATGCATGTTGATCGACCAGTTTTTTTAATTATTTGGTGTACATAGTCCCCAATTATATCAAATTTTATTGAGAAAGGTCCCAATTAATTATAAAAATAGAAATGAAAGATGATTTTAGGGGACGTAGACATGAATGACCTTTATTTGTTGTTTTTTCATTTTGATAAATTGTTATTAAATTGAATTTGATTAATTAAGCACCAAATGTCATTTTATGGTTATAAAATGTTGTTATTCGAGCTATTTTGATGGAAATATACCTCAATTGGTTATAATTGAATAAATGAAGGTTTATTTGGGGTGAATTTGTCATATTTGAGCACCATTTATCCTTTTTATAGGATTAAAAATAAAATCAAAATATAGGCCAATTCAGAGTTGTCTAATAGTTTTTGAGAAATCATGCATAATTGAGCACAATTTGACATTATTTGTTGATTGAATGTTGTTCCTTGATATTGGAGAAAATTGGATATATTTGGGGCCAATCGATTAATATATGTATATTTAGGGAAAAATGTGTTGGTCGTTTACAAATATGTTTTAAAGTGTTATTTTATGATAGACAAGGCCTTTTTCAATATTTGAGAGGAGAAAGAGAGTGTGTGAGAAGGAAACATCCTAACAGTGTGTCGTTCTTAGTGGAAAAGGTAAGTTTATTATTTTTATTTCTAGTTAACCATTAACAAATGAATTATTTAGTCTTATAATACTTACCATTTGTAATGTCTATTATTAAATGTAAATTAGGGTAAACAAGTTAAATTGTGGAATTATAAACATTAAAGAAAAACATGGTAAAATTAGGGAAACTATAATTAAGTTTTGTAAATGAGTGTAAAATTATAGGAAATTGTGTAAAATTAGAGTCAATTAAAGAAATTAGTGGCACATTCAGAAAATGAGATAAATTGGTCAAAATATTGGGAAAAAGAAAGAATTAGAGGAAAATTACTGAACATTGGAGAAATTATAGTAAAATTAGGACAAACTTAAATAATTTGAGAAACAGGTTAACTTACATAAATTGGGGAAATTAGAGAAACTATGGAAACCAGTGAAACTTAGAGAAATTTGAAAAATAATAGAGAAAAATCAAGCTAAATTTAACAAATTTAGGAAAATCATTGACAAATAGGGTAAACTAGTGAAATTGAGGAAAGTAAAAAAAAAAGGAAAAATTAGTCAAACTAGAGGAAATTAGAGTAAAATTAGGCCAAATTTGACAAAATTCAGGGAACTAATGACAAATAGTGAGAATTAACCAAATTTTTGGAACTAAGATAAAATTAAATAAATTAGTGAATATTTGGAAATTAAGGAAATTAGGTTAAAATTGATGAAATTAGTGAAAAACATATGAAAATTAGAGCAATTAGAGGAAACTAGGAGAAATTATAGAAATGATTGAAACTTATACAAAATAGGGTAAAATTAGAGTGAACTTTTGGATAAAATTGATGAAATTAGGGAACTAGTGACAAATAAAAAAATTTAGAGAAATTAGGGATATTAAGGAAAATTAGTAAAACTTGAGGAAATTACTTAAATTAGAATAAAATTAGGCCAAACTTGATAAAATTTGGGGACTTATTGACAAATAAGATAAATTAACAAAATTTAAAAAATTATAGTAAAATTAAATTAAATTAAGGTAAAATTGAAGATATTAAAAAAAATTGAATAAATTAGAGAAAAATATGGAAATTTATGAAACTTGGGAAAGTAGGGTGATAAAAAATGAGATTAAAATTAAGATAAAATTAGTGAAATAGGGTAAATTAAGTAAATTGGATAAATTAGGGAAAACTATAAAAATTCATGAAACTTGGGGAAATTAGTGTAAATTAGGCTACTTTAGGGAAATTATTTTATCTTTAATTTATTATTAATATTATTATTATTATTATTATTATTAATTTTTTTATGTTATGTCAAGTTTTGAAAATTCAATTTGTTATTCGTCATTTACATATGAATATGTGGACAATATGATAATGACAAAAGATGATAAGGAAAAATGTGTTGAAGAGGAAGAGGTCCAAATAAATTTCACTAGTGCACAAATAAATAATAGGATGTCAACAATTTTGAATAAAATTCTTGCAGATAAGGTGAAAGTTAAGATTAAAAGCTATGAGGAAGAGTCCACTAACAATGACTTAAGGGGATTATTTGGTAGAATCCCACATAAATTAAAGGTTATTTCTAAATCTATAATAAAATTGATTCAATAATTATAGAAACAAAATACAAGGGTGTCACGCAATCAAAAAGATGCAGTGAGAATAAGAGTATGTTCTCAAAATAGTGAACCACATCTAAAATATTTCTTAGATATGACCTTAATACAATTGTAATCAGATTTTTAGAGAAATATCCACAAGCAAATATTAGTCAAAGATATTTTGAGAAGTCTAAACCTTTGTATGTTAAAATCAATCTCACACACCACTTGTTATTATAGGATGTATGTCGAATTCACAATTCATTATGATTTTTTTTGTCATTTACATTGTACTTTACATATTAACAATATTATTCTGGAGTGTATGGTGGAGGTTCCACAAAAATCAGGAAAAACAATTTATTCCCACCATTTTTATTAAAGATTAGATGGAAAAAAATTTAGTAATAAAACATGCTTGGATTGAACATGCACCACTTATGGTGGATTTCCACATTTGAAAATTTGTATCCATGAGAAGAGTACACATGTAATTGGAAAAAAACAAGTTGGATTTTTCAAATATAAGTCGGTGGCATATATACTAATAGCTAACAAGGAAAATAAAAGGTGTGATCCAAATACTTAACAAATATATGTTTCAGATTTCATGTCCAAATTTAAGGAAATTTTTTATATGAGTATGAAAGGTGCACACACAAACATCAATGATTAGATTACCCATTAAATATATGTAAGGATACATTCCCATTTGGTACCATTATTTAAGTATTCAAATTTACAAATAATTACACATTGTAACCACTGGGTGAACATGATACATGTGAAGAGAATTGTACATCATATTTGGAGTTTCACTGAGTCTATCCATGAAAAAGGGGAGCGTAAGAATGCAAGAACATGTGTGTAATCATGTAAAAGTGGTAACTAGATGCTAAGAGTGTCGCTTGAGTTACCCTATCCCTAGGCTTGACATGGACCTATTTTAGAGCCTTAGACTTATATTTCTAGCCATTCAACAGACCTTGTTTACTTATAACCAATCAAGACACAGTCCCTAAACTATCACCTCTAACCCCAAGCCAACTTTCCAAGAATTTTGCCAAAAGGACATTAGCGTCATATTTGGGACACTATAGGCACATGGTGCCAACTGGGCACTATTGTCCTTAGCCCCAACTCTTCCCAATAGATACTTTTTCAAATGTATACCCCTCCTAAAGTCAACCTAATCTCATTTTCTTATATGTGCAAGTAAAAAAACCTTATAAATATAAGTCTAATTCACCTCTATTCACTTATTCAAACCAAAGACAAAGTTTTGTAAAATCAAGGTACATTATCCCTATTCTACCCTACTTTCTGCATACTACCATTTATAACAACCCTAAGTCTAGTTTTCAAGCACTCCAAAGCTCAAGCACATTCAAGGCATCTAAGGCCACTGTCATTCTAGCATTCAATTGTACATACATCAAGCATTAGGTGGGAAAACTACATCAAACTTGATCCCTCTTCAAAGTATTGGTATGTAAGCAACTCTTTACATAGCGAGGTGTTGAGGGCATCTAGTCCATCCTACTAAACACTTAAATCTTGATCATATCACACTTACAAAGAGAACTAGGGTTTGCACATCAAATTAAACTTTCTAGGTATAATACATAACTAAAGGCTTTAGTCTTAGAGGAATAGAACACGCATACATAGGTATAGGTGCTCCCAAAAAATAGGAATAGTCTCACGAAGAGGACATTAACACCACATCTTGAACACTACACACGAATGACACTACTAGCCAAATTGGGAGCTACTATCCAGTGAATAAATAATTATTAAAATCCTTCTTGTGACACTCATGACTACTCAAATCTCCAATTTTAGAACCCAAATCATCTACGAGAGTCTATTTTCAACTAAGTCTATATTTCTCCCTATTTATTGCTATTATTAGAAAGTCAATCAAGGTCAAATTTATTTACAAATCAATAGGTTAATTATTGCAATTTATTTCACTGATTTATACATCTCAGCCTTTTAACCAAACATAGGAATTGCTTGTGTAAAATCATAAAATGTTAAATCATTTGGTGAACCTGACTTACTTTGAATATTACTTCAAACCCTAGCTTGCATTAATCCAAATTTTGTGCAATAAATTTTGGGATGCCTACTTCTAATGTTATTTAGACAACCTAGCTAATTAAATATCAATTTTACATTAGGATTTCAATTTATTTTACATCTAATCTAAATTCTTGCAAAGAAACCCTAGATTCAAAAACCCTAACCCTAGACACACTTAGGGTTTGTATCCTTTTCTATTTATACTCAGATTTTATTTCCAAAACTCAGATTTCAAATTCACATATCTTCTAATTCATATCATCATGGTAATAATGATAGAAGAAATAAACTACTTTTTATTTCAAAGTTTCATACTTTCATTTGCAAGCATATTCCCTTTAATTCGGAATGAACTAGAAAATATATCAATACATGTATAGATGATGCTTACAATCAAATACAATATTCATCATATTACATAGCATGTTATCTTTATTCTATGTGCAAAATAATTAAGAACTTATTATTTAATCACATATACATATGTATACATGATGTTTCAAATCAACTAAAATATCTTTCATGTTACATTCTTACCATAACATGTTATCTTTCTTCTCTATGCAAAATAGTTGAGACATTATTCTTTAATCACATAGACATATGTATATATGATGTTTCAAATCAACTAAAATATCTTTCATGTTGCATTATTTCTTTCACATGTTATATTTATCCTATATGGAATTACATTAACAAGCAAACTCATACACACAAAGGATTTATCACATAAGCTAACAACTATGTTTCAAGTTTCAATGTCATATCTTATACACAGGAAAGAATCTCCTTCTCCCCCTCATCTCCATGAGGGTTATAGATTCTTTACCTCTTAACAAGCCCATTCTATCATTCCTCCATGAGATGAAGTAGCCTCTAACACTATCGGTAATCCCCCTACTCAGCCTATTCACACCTCTTCCCTACAGGGTGTGTGACTACATGTTTAAATAAAAACAACTAGGGTTTGCACTTGTGAAACTCTATGTGATCCACTTATCAGTATGAACAAGATAATTAGAGGTTTAAAAAATCAAAATCAACTACTACATGAAAATACTACAACATTATAAAAATGATTTACAAGACAAAGGCCTCTAGTGCACAATAGTGTAAATCATGTTTATACATCTTCAACTAGTCAATTTATGGCAAATAATGTTACATATCAAAACATGAAATCACAACAAAGTACATCTATAAATAGTGATTCAAAAAGAATTCAAAGATAAAATAAGAGCTCTAATGAGATACTTAGGGACATGATTAAAGCTAAGTTAATCAATTTACCTCCTCTACACCCAATGCGAAGATCCAAAAAATTTTGTGCATATCATAGAATGCATGGGCACCACATATATTCTTGTTTAGTATTGAAAAGGAAAATATAATAGATAATGCATACATATGACTCACATAATGACACATCATACACACAACATACAATGGCACATCTACCAATTCAAAAAGGGTCAAACTTATAAATAGTACAAAAATGGTTACCAAAGCATAATTCAGAACAAAAAAAGGTTTAAAAATCACAATCAGATCAAGAAATAGTACAAGCACAAATAAATCAATCAAATATGCCTTTTCAAAGGGAGAATCAACATTCAATATGGTATAATTTTGGTCACAAATAGATATAAAAGTTTGATTATCATGGTCAAGGTTTGGGAAAACATGCACAAGGCATCACTTCTCCTATTATAGCAGTTGATAATATTGGTCAACAAGGTTTGGGGTTTATTGAACATCCTAAGGCACATAAGTCACATATATATTTTATCAAGGTAAAACATACATATACATAAGAAATATTAAAAAAAGAGCAAGATCTTCAGTTGCAAAGTCAAAATCATGCTCAACCAATAAACATAATCAAAACAGGTTTTTGAGCAAAGGAGCCTCCAAAACACAGTATATCTACAATAAGCACAATTTCAAATGGCAAAATCATAATCAATATGCCAAAGAAAAAATAAAAAAGGTCAAATGCATAATATGAGGCAGTTCCCTCTAGCACACCATGTTATTATGATTCTGATGTGGAACAATATTATGATTCTGATGATGAACAATACTCATATTTCTACTACAACAACATTCAAGTACAACATAACAATCACACTGGATGAGAGATTATAATTCTTATTTTCAACACAAGGCATAGTGATAGCAAGTCTCCCATGAGACTCATTGGTTAGTATGGTTCCTACTCTTGTACATACTTCTTTCTATCTCTTGCTCCTTATACAGAGTTTATTTTCATTTTCTTGTACATAGCTTATACTCAAAAAACATAAAAATAATATAATATGTCAAAATACAAAAAAAAACATTCAAATATTTAAAAAATGCAAAATTTTATAGATTATATGCATTGCTATGTTTACATTTCTACAACTTGCCAGATATTGCATATTGCTAGCTATCCTAGTATAGTCAATTTTATCATACACATGCTTCATTTGTTCTTATCAAGTGCTAAAAAATTCCAGATGGGACTTCGATCTACCACACTAATCTAGACCAGATATCATCTACCCATTGGGGGAATTTGTATCAATCTAGGTTTACACATTAATACATCCACCACTTGGGGGTATCTCCTACACAATTTTTATAACTAGGTTTTATCTTACATACTATATATTTTAGTTTATGCATTGAATTATCTTGATATTGATCATTGTTCCTCATTGCATATATTTTTTTCTGACTATCAGTAAATAGACTTAGTATATATGCACCTTGACATCTACATAGATTTGTATTACACAGTTATACATGCTTTCATTTCAAGTTCTTAGATTAGACTTGAATGTGTTTCCTATGCTTCTTCCATTTCAAGGGAAATTGAATATGCCATTGTTCTTTAGATTATACACCACTTATCTATTTGTATGCCTTGAATATGTGCCCATGTCCCTTGTGTGTGATATTTCATGCTTTTATATGTATACATTTGAACATGTCATTATATGTGGCTCTATGCCAAATTGCTTATTATTTGCATATATGGACATTTGAACATGTCTTTGTATGTCTTCATTCTTAGATTTAGTGACATGTGCCCATGTCCCTTATATTATGGCCCTTTGGCCTACCTTTTACGTGCCTCATGTGTTTGTATGTTTGCTTCCTTGTATGCTTCTACACCATGACACTTGTATTTACTTGTTACACACACACACACACAAATTTTTGATGCCATGAGGGATCTCATGCATATACCCTTCCTACTTGGGAGCCTTGATGGACATAATGCCCCATCCCCCTAGGTAGTTACTCAAAATTTATTGCTATTATACATTGATTACATCTATCTTGACACCCTTGTGCATTGCAAAGATTACAACATACATCTTACATTTCCTACTATTGCTCAGATACATTTACATTTTGATATTATGTTTGTACATTATATTAGAATATCATGCTCTGACTAACACATTTTGTAGAGCTACTTATTTAGAGGGCAATTCTTCCATAGATTTCATAACTACCCTCAAAAGAGGGGGCATTTATAGGGGTTATTACAAAGATCAGGCTCCTATTTTGCTTTTCACATATAAATTTTAGCACTTAGGCTCAGTTATAGAGATCAGACTCAAGGCAGACACAGAGCACATAGGTTCAACAGTCAGTTCAGACCACCCAAAGATCAGACCAGGAGATCATTAGTGCCCATATTGAGACATTAGTGCCATAGGGTGCTACTGTCCACTATAGGGTGATACTGTCTAGTAGCCCCAACTTCAGGATAGTCTAAATCATTTAGACTAGTACACTAAGTAAATTACAGATTTGCATATATATAATCATAGGTTTGGCAATTATGTTTAGATTTAGCTTAAATTCAATCATTTCAATCTAGATTCATACTAGTTATTCAGATGTAGGGGCACCATGCATGGCATGATCACTCATACATTCAGATTAGTACATAGATTTAGCTATTATATACTTGATTTAGATTTAGTATACTTAGATAATAGATTAGGGGCATGTGCACAATACATAGTTTCCATACACTCAGCTTCAGATAGGTTGATTAGATGGAATGACAAACTCTATCATTATCTACATTGTATACACTTGCTATCACATTCCAGGTTGCCACCAAATTCATGCCTTATTCTATCTAAAGTGGTTGGCATTCTTGAGTGGCCAAGAGCTGCCTAATACACCCAAGTGGCTGCAAAGCCAAATACAAAGTTAGATTACTCAGTTACATACTTTCAACACTTTGTGCAATACAATTACAAATGCATTTACTTCACACAAGGGGCAATGATGAATTCATGGCCTACTTGAGTTCTTGAGCCACCTATATGAAAGGGTTTGATACACATACAATCTTATCCAAGCTATTCACATAGATCAAGATCCACCAAATAGGGGTGGGCAATGATGGAGTCAAAACTAGATTGAGTTCTTGAGCCACCTATATGAGGACTGAGCAATCCATTAGCTCAATTCAAGCTATTCAATGATATGATCACTATGCAAATTCACACACATAGGTTGTATCTAGGTTCATGCATTGGTTTGCATACCCAATGAGGTGTATTCATTTCTTTCCTCTCTTTTTACATAGTTATTTCATTTTAGCATAGTCTTTTGCTTTTAATTATCTCATTAGTAAGGTCTAATTTTTGCATTTTTCATTGCAGGACATTGCTTTGGATCATGTTTCACATACATAGACCCAGATTCACATATTCAAACTCAACTACATGAGCTTCATTTCCAAGGTAAGTCTAGGTATGCTTTATTTTTCATTTATACTAGTCATTTCACTTTGTTGCATTATTAACATAAATAAGGGGCAAAAGTAATCACCTAAAAGTGGTAATTAGATGTTAAGAGTGTCGCTTGAGTTACCTTATCCTTAGGCTTGCCATAAACATATTCTAGAGCCTTAGACATGTATTTCTAGCCATTCAATAGACCTTGTTCACTTACAACCAATTAAGACACAATCCCTAAACTGTCACGTCTGGCCCCAATCCAACTTTCCCAAAATTCTGCCAAAAGGACATTAGTGCCATATTTGGGACACTACAACCATATGGCACTAGTGTCCCCAACTGGGCACTACTATCCTTAGCCATAACTCTACCCAAAAAATACCTCGGGAATGATTGAGTTGACTTTATAAGAATTGTTCATGTGTTTTCATTAAAAAGGAAAAACATTTGAACTATGTTGGGGGGGGGGTGTGCAAAGTCCACATAATTGGTCATCTCTCATAAGATGTAAAAGATTCTTAAAAAGAGAGCAAATGGGTGTGTGACACAACATTTTTCATTAGAAACACTATTAGCAAGGTGCTTCCACCACCAAATTTAAAAGAGATTTTAGACGAGCACTCAGTAATTTTTTGAGATATGCTAAAAGGAATACCGCCCAAAAAAGATCACAATCATGCCATTCAAAGGGTATCAAGGATCCAACCACCCAATATGTGACCTTATAGGTACCCATATGTACAAAAGAGTGATATTGAGAAGATGTCAGATAAAATTCTTGAGAAAAGAATTATTTGACATGTCCTGAGTGTTTATTCCTCTCTAGTGGTGATAATGCATAATGAGGATGACACTTAGTGCATGTGTCTAGACTATAGGCAACTCAACAAGTACACGATCAAAGATAATTTTCTAATTCTTATAATTAATGATTTATTAAATGAGTTACATGGTGTTGTATGCTTTATGAAACTTGATCTTCACGTAGGTTATCATCAAATTAGAACAAAATATGATGATATACATAAGACATCTTTTAAAACCCATGATGACCACTGAAATTTTCTAGTGATGCCCTTTGGCCTCACAAATGTACCATCTACATTTCAAACCTTGATGAAATTAACAATTCTAATGGAAATTTGTCTTGTTTTTTTTTTATGACATTTTAATATACAACAAAACATCGATAGAACATCTACAACATGTGAATCAGGGTTTGCCTATTTTGGCACAACATCAAACATTATGTTTTTTCTCCACTAGATGAAGAAGTTGGGTCTCTTATAAAAGATACTTCTAAAGATTTATTGCAATATTCCATATCCATTTTATGTTCTCATCTTATTGTTTAAGCAATTGCATTTGGTTTGAGTTTCATCCATCTTGCATTTTTGGATTTAATGTGCATTAATTAGCTTGTGTGGAATGTGTGTTCATCCCATGTTTTGTCATCACTAGTTATGAAATGGGAGTCCTTTACTTTTGAATGTGGTCTTCAAAGTTGATTTGTGTACCCTAATCCTCTTTTTCTATTGTTTGAAATGACAATTTCCTTTTTTACTATAGGGTGTTAGCCTTCTTGGATGACCATAGATTGAGATGAATTGGGAGTATATCTATGAGATAAGGATATTTGAAAATAATATATATTTTCTCTTTGTGTTTCTCATAGAATATTTTGTATGATTCACTTTGGAGGAGAAATAAATAGGGAGAGGAGTCTTTCCTTTAGCTATTCTTTTATTTTTTGATTTGCATGGGTCTTAGTGGGGACTGAAGCTTCTAAGGAAATGTACACTTAAACCATATCATCTATATCCAATTGCACTAATACTTCAAAGGGGTTTTTGTGGGAAGGTTGAGTGGATGTTGAAGATTATTGTTTGTTTTTCCTCACATAAGCCTTTTGTGATAATATTTTTGTTATTTGTTTACTTCTTGTATGTTGATTAATTGTGAGATTTATGGCGATATTTTGTGTGTTTTGTTGGTTGATGTGTTCATTTCTCTCCATTTGTGCTTTTAGTGGTTGTGTAAATTCTTGAGAGGGTTCCTATGATAGTAAAAGACACACCCTAGCTAGATAGCCATACTCATGACAAGAACTACAATGGAAGGGGACATTTTAATATTCAATGGGTTATTCCCATTCTATGTTCCCCATATCTAAGATCAAACTAATTTTCAATATTTTAACTCACACATAGGTGTGCATAGTTGAGAATTCCTACATTCTTAATGAAATCAAACATTGTGATGTATTCTCCAATAGTAGATCATGTTTTCTTTAGGATGTATTCTTCCCAATATTCATTGGGAAGTAAAGGTAGACAAATCCAAATTGGAAAAATGGTGGGAAAATATTATGTTGGGTTAAATGTTGGAGAATAATGTTTCATGAACAAGGGGGCCCTTAAGCTAAAAGGGGCCACAAAAAAACATACTAGGGGCATTGAAGGGTTCAGAAAAGGGGGAAAAATAGGAAAAACTCAGAGGAAAGAGAAAAAATGCATTGGTAAGGGTTAAGAACCATTATAAATCTACAAAACACACTAATAACACCTAATTTAGACTAATAATCGCTAAATACAAAAACATGCTAAAAGCATGTAATTCAATGATTAAAAAATATCTAGGGCCCAGTTTTAGGTGTTTACAATTAAATAAACTATTGACCTTTATATGTAAGAAAAAGTTGTTTAGTACTGTGCTTTGAAGTGTTAAAAACCATACCTTTTGTTTTCTTAAGATTTACTTGAAGACAATGTGTATCACAAAAAGTTGAGCTAAGATATGTAGTTGTGCTTCGAGAACTTCCATTGAATGGGATACCAAAACAACGTTGTCTATAAAAATATGAATAACAATACAAACTTCATATAACAAAACAACCATATATGCCTATATAACTTGTTATGATTTCATCAAGCTCATCTATGTATAGATGAAAAAATGTGGGGGAGAGAGTAGATAACCCCACTTAATCCCAGAAGTACTTTGTACACCTTCTATATCATCAACAGTTGTGTACTCTTTGCCAACAATGGATTCACACAGTGTCATAACTAGTGATATTACCAATTTAAGAAGAGACCCAAAGCTTTGATATGAAATAAATGTCGAGAAACAATGTCAAATGTTTTGTGAAATTCTACAAAACAATAATAAACCTTGTACCTTTTAACTTTAGCCTCCTTAATTATAAATACCAAAATAAAAATATGATTATTGGTAGAATGATTCTTCTTAAACCTTGTTTAACCCTCAAAAGCTTAATTTTTTTTGGTTTTAACTCGCATATGCCAAAAAAAAAAAAAAAAGAAAAAGAAAAAGCATCATAGATAAATTCTTGGTAAGAAAATAATTAAAAAAAAAAAGAAAATCTATAAATAGGTAAAAATGACTTTTGATAAGCAAGAAGGAAAGGATGCATAACCCACGTTGGCAGAGGCATTAAAAGAATGGAAAACGTTGCCCCCTTTAGGTATCCGTATGGGTGACATTGGACGGATGCCCACAACTTTTCATTAAGTAGTTGCCAACTACCCAACGAACATACTGACTCCCTAACAACTATTTTATTATATTAAATGATTTGACGATATAACTTTACTTTTATCTACCGTGGACAAGCGGTAGCCGGATAACATAACACAACCGACTAGCAGTTGCCCGAAACCATAGGGCAGGGGGCAGGGGGGCAGCGGGCAGGCGGACATTTGAAATTCCGTTGCAACCGTATGTACATGCTAGTTGGCCGTAGGTACATAGGGGCCTACGGCCGTGTGGTGCGGTTTTTGAGTGAAAAAATGAATAATAATTAAGATTAAGGAGAAATAATAATAGTAATAGGGGGTCGTGGCGGAGGGCATTAGGTCACATTGAATGCGCGTGAATTGACAGCATCTCAAATTCCCAATTTTTCATTAATTCCAACGCACGCTCTTTCGTGTTTGATTTTTTTTAATATGCTTTGCTGACGTGTTTCATGGGCATGCTTTTCTTTTCGGGGAGCGGCGTGGGGTCAGCTTGATGACCGGGAAATAAAAAAAGTCACGCTGATTGCCAGCGGGGACATGACAGTGCGGTCGGTGGAGTAAATGTTGGCGATGGTATATTTATAGGTGAATATGATGAATGGATTAACATTTATAGAGAGAGTCGAAGCAAAGCACAGCCAGCTGTAAGTAAGTAAGGAAGACGAGAAGGAAGGAAGACGAGAAGGAAGGAAGACGAGGGAAAAGAGGAAGTGGAAAAAGTGCGAGCGATCATATCGAGACCATGTCCAAGTGTAGCGGTAGCGGGTCTGTAAAGCAACAAAGGAAAAGCAGTATAGCCATGTTTATAAGCTAGGTATACATCTCTGCAGATTAACGGCACAATTTGTGGAGGGGGAAAAGCCAATAAAGCTTCCGAGGTAAAATCTTTAGCTGCGTACTTATCTCACTGTTTTCACTCTTGTCGGGGCGTTGTTTCCAACAAACATTCAAACCCGACGAATTTTATTTATGATATGCCGCTGCAGGCGGGCAATTTGGTATATTGTTGTTTTGGTTAATGAATGCCGAGGGCTCTCTTTTGTTTTTGCCAGAAACAGAAATGGACTGGAGTTCATATGATGAATATGAAAAGCTTGTAATTCGAATGAATACTCCCAGGTATGGCGTTTTTTCTTTGTGTTTTCTCTTTTTCTTTGGTGGAAACATTGTTTCTGCAACAGCAGAGTATAGCCCCTTGCCGTTTTGTGGTTTTTGGTTCAGGGGAATTGTTGACTCATGAGTTTTTCCTGGAATTTGTAAATTTCAGGGTTGTTATTGATAACGACGTGTGCGAGACCGCAACTATAGTGAAGGTAATGGACATAACTCTGGATCTGAATTTTTAGGGTTTGTAGACTTTCAGGCCCCAACTGTAGCTCCCCCCCCCTCTCCCCCCCCCCTCTCCCCCCACAAAATATGGACTTGAGATCTATAAATTCGCTGCTGATTTGTTGTTTCGAAATCGTAGGTGGACAGTGCCAACAAATACGGCATCCTTTTAGAGGCTGTACAGGTGTTGGCGGACTTGAATCTTAATGTGAGCAAGGCTTATGTCTCCTCTGATGGAAGGTGGTTCATGGATGGTATGTTACACGAAGAAGATCCGTTTTATTTTGCTTTTTTTGTATGTTTATTGCGGAAATGTGTGCTAACAATTTGTTCTGTTCTGTTCTGTTGTGCGCTAGTGTTTCATGTGACAGACGCGAATGGCAACAAACTCACAGATGATGGAGTGATTGGCTACATTCAAAAGGTATGTTTTTAATTTTATTGGGGGTGGGCGCAATGGTCGTTAAGGTATGAAGCGGTTTGTGAGAAAAAAAGTGTCGTGTGTTGCAGACTTTAGCAAGGAATTCGTGGGTGATGCCTTCCTTTGGCATGGAGGCGGCTGCTGAACATACAGCTATTGAATTGACAGGCACAGACCGCCCGGGGTTGCTCTCTGAAATATTTGCCGTTCTGGCTGACCTAAAATGTAACGTGGTGGAGGCGGAGGTGTGGACTCATAACAGAAGGGCTGCTTGTCTTGTATACATCACGGATGAGGAGACAGGTGCGCCAATTGAAGACCCTCAAAAGATTTGTAAAATTGAGGAGCTGATGCGCAATGTAATGAAGGGGGACAATGATATCCGAGGCCCTAAAACGGTGGTTTCAATGGGCTTCACTCACACGCAGAGGCGCCTACACCAAATGATGTTTGCTGACCGGGATTACGAGCGCCCCGACAGAAGGGCAGAGGCAGAGGCAGAGGCAGCCAAATACTCTCTCAATCACAATAAAATGGCCAAGTCTATTGTAACAGTGGACAACTGCTTTGAGAGGGGTTATTCTGTAGTAAATGTGAAGTGTAGAGACAGGGCAAAGCTTTTATTTGACATTGTCTGCACTTTGACAGATATGCAGTATGTGGTGTTTCATGCCACCATAGATTCCGAGGGTCCCCAAACCTATCAGGTTTTTCCTCTTCCATTCCCTAAGTGTATTGCTCTGTATTTTTATGCCTCTCCATCAGAACCGATTTTTAACTTTGTCTTGTGGCGGGTGGGGTTTTACAGGAATATTATATCAGGCATATAGATGGGTGCCCTGTGAATTCCGAGGCGGAGAGGCAACGTGTAATTCAATGTTTGGAGGCTGCCATAGAAAGAAGAGCTTCAGAGGTAAGATTACACGGTTTATTTAAAAGTTAAAGAAACCGTTAAATGTTTGGTTCAGGCCAGCGAGGCAGTGTCAGCGAGTTGAATAAATGTGAAAATGGCATGTGCTAAGTGCAGGGGTTGAGGCTGGAACTCTGCACTGGAGATCGAGTCGGGCTTCTGTCCGACGTGACGCGAATATTCCGAGAAAATGGAATGTCGGTGACACGAGCAGAAGTGTCAACGCGCGGGGAAAAGGCGGTGAATGTATTCTATGTGACCGACGCTGCAGGGAACCCGGTGGATTCGAAGATTGTTGAAGCCGTCCGCCGTGAAATTGGACTCACAATCTTGCAAGTCAAAGAAAACTGCTCCCCTCCTACCTCTCTTAAATCCCCTCCCACAGAAGCTCCACCTGCCCTCTTCTCCCTCGGCAATCTCTTCAAGACAAAGTCTGAGCGCTTCCTTTACAATCTTGGATTGATCAAATCATATTCATAGGGGTGGAGTGAGATGAGATGAGAATAGAATTAGGGTTAGGGTGCTAATTTCTGTTTATATATATATTGCTAGCTTCCATTTGGCTTTTGATCTGTAAATATGGAAGGAATAGCTGAAATTGAAATTGACCAGTGTATTTGAACACGAGATTGGGGCATTTTTACTGGACTTCAGGCTTGTATTTACAAAAGCAAGATTTATTATTTGCAGTGCAGAAAAGGATTTTGAGGGGCTAACTGTGTATCATATGTACGATATTAGTAAAAGTAGAAGTAGAAGTTCGCACTTGAAACAGAGTGCATTTGTACAGGATTGTTTACAATTCATTCTCAATAGGAATAGGAATTTTGACTTTAATTTGTGGCAGTGGCAGTGGCAGTGGCAGTGGCAGTGTTCCATGTGTTTGGATTTTTCTTTTCCTTGTTTAGAGGCTAATGGTCAGTCGCTTGAAGAATTTGTAGACGATTCATTGACTTTTCTTTCGTTAATGACGTGTATGCAAACCATTTTTTGACGATCGGTTAATAAAGGACACCAAATGGACAATACAGGGAGTCAGGATTTTAATTAAAAGTCACTTGGGGGTTCCCGTCCTTTACATATTTTATATTTTATTATTTCTTGGAATAGGCAAACAAGAAGAGTAAATAGAGGCAGAAACAAACATGAATTTGGGTGGGAACCCATGTGAGCCATGTTACTTTGTAGAGAGATTATTTGGAATTGGAGTACATATTCCGTCTAAGGTGGGACCCTGCCAGCTCATGTTTTACGCCACCAGAGGATGATGTCGGTAATCACATGGATATTGAGGTTTATTTCTGTGCTTTTACGCAATGTATCGTATCCACATTTAAAGAAAAAGAAAAGGTTATAAAGTGTTCATTATCTCCATTCCCGCCTCTTCCTAACAAGAATCTCGCGGGAAAAAGATTCGAATTCCTCTCAACATATCGAAAAGCATCATCTCAAATTCCATGAAGAGGGATGTCTCGTTGAGAGCACATTTAGATCCGCGTTTGGTTTTTTGAGTGGGAAACTGGTAATTAGTCATTTTCTTTAATGATAGTTTTTAACAAAAATAATAATTATGGTCCTAATCAAGAGCTTAAGGGGGTGTACTTAGTATAATCTTGGGTTTTAAACCTTTTTAATTGGGAAAGAGTTTTGAAGTTATGATATTAATAAAATAATAATATAGATAGTTAATTAGATATTTATTGGGTGAGATTTTAATTGTTTTTAGGATATAGCTTATTCAATGGTTATCAACTTAATATGTTCAGCAAGAATTGAACTTGGGTGGTACTAGGCACAATTAAATTTCTTAACAATTCACTCATATCACATTTACATCACATCAGTTAAACATTACTCAAATAACCCCTATGAGTAGACATTACCTAAATGATATTTTTTCTTCATGTATATTTGATAATGATCACAATGCAAGAGGACTTATTTTACTGTACATCTATTATAAGCATTTGTTATTAAAGGGGAGGAATGGTGAATACAATTTATCATTTTGGGTTTTTCACCTACTAGTCTCTTTTTCCAATGACAACTTTTGGTGAGTGTAGTTTATTAGGCACTCACCAAAAGCTTCTCCAATGGAGAAAGAGGTTAGAGCGTGAGAAGCTCAAAATGCTTACGGTGGCTATGTGTTGAAGTGGGCCCCCTTACCTTGTGATTATTACCAAAAATAAATGAGAAAAAAATATCGTTTGGATAAAATGACTATTCATGGAAGTCATTTGGCTAATGAGAAACATAGTAAAAATCCCACGAAAATTAATATCTAATTACAATTAATTAAGTTAAATAATTTGCATAAAATAATAATCAAACTTAATTAATTTCAAATTCAAAAGTAGGGAAAACAAACAGGTTTAAGGCTTATTTTATTTCATGATTTGTTGGCATGGTCAAAAGGTGACTTTATAAATGCACACTCGAAAGTGCTAAAAAGCTAACCTTGAAAATTGATGATGATTGGAGAAGTATGTTTGGATCATACACTGTCTAAATTGCCCTGTCATTTGGGACACGGGCAAATAAGCTCGAAACAATTTGGCAATTGTGTTTACTTGGTTTTGAGCTCCAAAAAGCTCCTCAATCTCTCTATCTTTTGCACTAGTCACATGTGAACTTTTTTTTTTGCAATTTAATGACTAATAAATTCATAAGGCCCTTTTTTAGGATCCTACATATTCCCCACTATGTAGTTCATGTGTGCATATATATCACAGTATAAGAAGACATTGATACAAAATTCTATGTGCCTTAAGCTTCAGAGCAAAATATAATGTACTTGTGAATCTACTACAACATTTTTTCTTTCTTACTTTAACTGTTCAAAAAGATCTAAAAACTAAAGGAAAACATCATATGTTTAGGAGCATGTGTTAAACCATGGAATAGTCAAACTATCCTAATATTTGTCAAGCCCCAAGATAATAGCAATATCGAAAAAAATGAACTTTAATGAGTGTTAAAACTCTAATAATATGCAAATTAGTATATTGTAGCATGTCTATACATAAACTTGTGTGCTTCAACGAATGATTGATCTCCATTAAAATACCTACAAGTGCTTAATAGATTCCAATGAATAATAGATAGATGCTCCATCCCTGAACGAGCTACAATGCTTGTGTGTTAATGAATATATATATTCAATAGTAATCATAACAGGGTAATAAGATTGCAAGAAACATACATATCAAATAAGAACTTGCAAGAGAAAAATGAGATAAGACATAAAACACAAGAGTTAAGTTGTTGAGATATTTTTCCTAATAACTCGTACCTGTTGAGTAAAACATTGGGTCCATTTTACCTCCGACATTCTAGTTGAAGAAAGGATTTTGAAGTTGAACCATGAAACAAAGAGTTGTGTTAAAAATTCCTAAAGAGGCCAACTTTGTGGTGGGTCATATATTTAATGAATAGAGCTACACATCTTTGATCCTTATAATGAATAAGATCTAATAGAGAGCCTTGATTTCCTCTAAAGAGGTAGTAAAACTTGCCACAAATTTCATAATACACTGGACACCAAAGTACAAAATTCTTCTTTGATTCTGATCCATTCTTGTAAAGTTTACATATGCACTGATGTTGCAGAAGAAAGTTCTCTAAATCCATGTAACACCGATGAGAGAATACCCATAATTGACCAAAATGAAACAAGTTGAATATAAATTAGGACCCTATTGATGTGTAAACCAACAACAAACGGTCATAAGGTGAAACATGTGGAACAAAGAAAGTGAGTGCATTCTATCCACAAAGGGCCACACAAAATTCCCAAGACCATGCACTAATGTTCCACACAATCCAATTTTTTTGGAACACTAGGCCATGTTTTAGATACACTTCTCTATAGTTTGGAAACAAAGAGAGATGAATGGAAGATACAACCCACAAAATGTACCAATAATGCTTGATTTGGACCAATAATTAACAAATATATAAACACCTTAAAAATATGGAATTTAACAACTAATAAATTAGTAGGGGCCATTATTAGTTTTTTATGTTTTACTCACTATGATATGTGTGTGTATACGTATACTGAAGTAAAGAAATACATGGATACAAAATTTTGTTCACCTTAAACTTCAGAGAAAAATCTAATATTCTTATGAATTTACAACAATGTTATTTAAATTTCTACACACACATGGGTGAATTCCAAATAATACTAATTTATTGAAATATGCAAAACATAAAATGGTATACATGAATATGGTGAAAGGGAGTGCCTCCAAATATTTGTCAAACTTTAAACGTAATTCTGCGTAAAATCTTTAGCAACATTTTCAAATAAATCTGAACAGATTTTGAGCACCATCTAAAATTCTTATAGATTAAGTCATGAATAAATCCCCTTATGGGAGTAGCTAAATTGTTATAAGTACATCCACTTACAAGAGTACATAACTTTGAAGTGTCTTGAGTACATCCCCTTATTGGAGTATATAAAATTGAATACTACTATGGGTTCCTATCCTAATATGAGTGAAAAATATGGATGTCTCCCCTTATAAGAGCAATTGTTGTTATGAGTGCCTCCCCTTGTAGAAGGGTAGATGATATTTATGAATTATATAGCACTTTAATATTGTACACTTGGCAAACTTAGACCTTGGTTGCTCCTATTAGTTTTAGACCTTTTATGCTTCTACAAGTCTTGCATTTGCTCTCTCTTGTGTCCTTTGGTCTATCTCTTAGTCTGACTAGTCTTATGTTGATGACCCAGGCCTTATATCTTTCTCATAATGCTTAAAACCTACTTATCTTCCACTTTTGAAAGTTCCAGACCTGTACCTGCTTTTCTACTTCCCGAACCCTTGCATCCTAGTCAGACACCTATGTCGACACAAGTGCCCTTACTTGACACAAGTGTCCGGTGCTTTAAAGTCATCTAATTTGTAAATGAAATGTATCCTAATGGTTGGCCTAAGTGTTATTATGCAAGATATTCTCTTGATAGGAGTGGTATATATGCATGATCACTCCTCATTCATTCCTCACCTAGCATGGACCTATATTCATTCTAAAGAGCATTCAATTGAGAAAAGCTTCCCTATTTTCTCATATTTCCATATCACTCATAGGGACATCACATCTATAGGTCTGAAGTACTAAAAGAGCAGTCTAAGAGCTACATTTTATAAGTTACAATCTAGGTCATTATTTTACTTTCTTATCACATATTGCATGATTCACACACAAGCTAACACATAGGGGATAACTACATAAGTTGAGGTCTTCTTCGAAGTATTGGATATATAGGCAACGTTCATTGATAGAGGGGTGTTTGGGGCAACTCAACATTATGTGCACACTAAACCATTTTTCTCATAATGACTATGAAGATGAAGAACTAGGGTTTGATCATTTAACAAGGAGTGATAGTCCATGACCCAATATAAATGCACCAGAATGAAGGAGATGATGAACCTATAAGCATCCAAGTGGTCGCATCTTGTTTCAATGGTTATTTTGTACTATACACATGTGTATGATCCAAAAACTAGCATCAACACAACTATCCTAGATTGACATAAGTGTCAGTGGCTATAAAGGCACTTAATCTAGCATTTTTGTGACTATTATATAATTTTTTCTAGTCTGCTTTTTGCCTGTTCTAGATCTAGATCTGTATTAACATCATAACCAACTAAGTATCTTATTTTTCATTATCATTGTAATATCTAGCATAGATGTACTTTTTATTTTAGCATATGTTAGCATAATAAATTTTGTAGAATAAGATTACAAGATGTGTTAGTCCATGCATTAGTAAAAAAAATATGTATAAATAAATATATAGAGCTAAAACATCAAGCTCACTCCTTCATGGGGTGTTGCTAGTGAATTCTAAGAGCTATTTAAGAAAGGAACACTACCAAACCTTTCAAATAACATCCATCCTTTCAAGAATGATACAAAAATGTGTTTTTCCTCAGATTTGGTACTCCAAGTCTATATCAATGAGTAGCATGCTCCTCCATAATTTCCTAGTGCACCAATGTCTTAGGCTCACAAGTTTGATCAATTTGTGCATTAGGTGAAGATTTGTGAAGATAATTCTGCATAAAAACATTACACAATTAAAGCTCTTTTAATCAATGGTGAGACCTTGTATTTATAGATTTTTGAAAAAGTTCAGGATTAACCATGATCGTCCATCTTGAGATCAAGATGTGTGGCCATGAATTGATTCAATTTTGGAGGGACAAGACATAAATATTCTCATTAATATTTAGAAGAATAGGGCATTGATAAGACATGAGAGAGTTTAATCCTTATATTTGTTTCATTAATGGCCTATGGATGCCACTCCATTGATGATGTCATGAGATGATGTAGATTTGAAGAATGAATTTCCAATAAATAGATTTTCAAAAACTTTCATAGATTTTTCACTCAGGCTCTTGATTTGGTTTAATTTGCTTAAGTGGTTTTGATTATTTTTATGCAATTCTTTGGAAATCTGTTGCATGCTTAATCAACTTGGTCAAAAGCATCATTTTATCGAGTCATAATTTGATTAGAGTATAATCAAAAGAAGGTATTAGTTTCGTACAAAATAATACCCTAATTAGGGCATTCTGGTGCGAAATATTACATGCACATAATGTGCGTTATCAAAGTAGAAGAATTTAGTGGTCCAAAGTGTCAATTTACATGGTCGTAGTTTGACTCAAAGTGATTTAAAAAAATATAATAATCACATAAAATGCATTACCCCCTTCAAGGATACATTAGCTTAAATAAACACCTGTACATGACAAGTTCAAATGATTTAATGCATTTTTAGTGATTTAGCCCAGATTGTGCATTGTCACAAAATATTGCTTAGATTGATAATTGCAGCACAACAGTGATAGGAATTGGATGTCTACATTTTGCTCTTATTTGAGAAGGCATGGAGAGACATTTGGTCGAAGCGATGTCTTTTCAAAGAATGAAAAGGTCACTATAATTAGAGAAAATAGATTTCATTCTCATTTTCATTTTTAAAGTTTGCATGAGTTATGAAGAAATAGGTTTACAAAATGCCCCAAACATCATTTGGGCAGCCCATGATGCCCCCTCAAGGGGAAGATGGATAATTTAAAAATATTTGATGGGTGGGCCTTGATTAGAAGAAAGGATAATCTTGGTAATTTCAGCAAAAGTTGAAAAACAAAGCAATTAGAAGAAAACAAGAGGAAAAATAGATAAGAGGGGCTAAATTAATATCCCAAGAGAGATAAAATGATGCAACTATAGGCCTAAGGGTTGAAAAATTTATTATATTTTAACCCCTGGAGGTAAAAACAGTTCATTTACACCCCTAATTATAGTAATTTCTGAGCTCTGAGATTTTTGTGTGAGAGAGCTGAGAACACTAACCAACATCTCATGCCACCATCACCTTGGAGAGCGCATGAGAGACTACCAATGACCATTGAAGAGTGGAACATTGATAGGTACCTTTTTATGTATTTAATTTGGTCATTTATTACATTTATTGCATGTAGGAAAGTGGTAGTTGGGCAATCTCATCATTTTATCAATTTGGAAAATGATGAGTTCACCTACAAAAATGGTGGGAACACCACGATATTAGCCATCTCACCAACCTTTCAGTGGGATTATGGATCAAAATGAAGAGATTGACAAGATAATGTCAAACTCACATTTTTGGATGTTTTTTGCCTTATCACATGGTGGTTTTACCAAGATCAACAGGATCACCTTACTAATCAACATGAATGCCCTATTGAATGGAGAGGTCATGATAATTAGTGGGATCACCCTACAGAGTAGCAGAAATGGCCTATAGACACCTAAATCTGGCTACCAATGACCTCCAACTAGGCTTTTGACCAATTTTCACCAAAGTGCATAATTTGGCCTAAAAACACTAAATCACATTAAATGAGTTGAAATTGATATATTCAAGTGCCAATTTTGGCCAGGGTATTACTAAATTGGGCAATGCAATTTATGGGCCAGCTAACTTTGATCAGATCATTTTGAGTCAAAATGCCAATTTTGCACCTAGGTGCTCTAGATGTTTTGCCTATCAAATTTATTATATGAGATGCGTGTCTTTATTATTTGGTGTTGCAACATCTTAAATGGGATAACAGATATAACACATCTAACATTGACTTCCAATTCTAATTTAGTCAAATTTTGGACCAATAACAAGGAATACTGATCAATTTAAGTAATTTGTGCACAAAGTGCTTAATAATGCTTAAGAGCTAATTAATCCAAATCAAGGCCTAATTAATAATTCCATGAAAACTAGTTGAAAACTTGTTTTTAGAAATGAATATTGAATATCTGCATCATCAAGTGACCTCATTTCTTGAGAAAACATCTCTAGGCCACAAATATCAGGATTATAGGTTTTCCATGCCTCTTTATTACCTCCCATGCCTCATTAATGTCCCTTCTTCCAAAGTCATGATGAGGATAATTATGGATTTTAATTACATAATTCAATTAATCCATGACCACATATCTCAATCTTGAGATGGATGGTCATGATTGATTCTGGTCATTCTTAAAAATTTATAATAGAGAGGCCATTAACATCATTTTTAAGTTTAATTTGTCAAAAGTTACCATGTCAAATTGATTCCAAGAGCTCTAACATGTCAAATTTATGATGTCAAAATATTGAGCCAAGACAAGCTAAAGCCACAAGGTGCCAAGGAGAAGAGGAGATAACCAAGCCTCTTTTGATGAAGACTTCATGAGCACAAGCCAAGAAAGCCATACAAAAAGTATTTGGAGCATCCAAAGAAGGTAAAAAATTCTCATTTTTTCTTTAAACTTTAGTTATGATTTTCATTTGTTTTTGTTATTAAGCTCACACTAGTAACTAGGTCTAGAGATGTATGCTAATTAGTGTGTTTTTATCAATTTGTTTACATTTTTGGACTAACACAATACTAATAACCTCTCTTGAGTCAAATTTATAGTTCACATAATGGCACATTCAGTGGGACGATCTTCATAAAAGTGCAATCCACAAACTTTTTTGTGTTTCATAGTTTTGATTCTTTTTTTTGTTTTGTTTTTGCTTTGAGTAAAAAAACCAATAAAGAAGTCATAACTTTTTATTTAATTAATATTTTTATCTAGTTTTTTTTATTAATATATCTAAATATGTCATGGATATGATATAACAATTTCACAATTTTTTTTTATATTTTAAAATTTATAACTCTTTTAGTGACTGTCACTTTTTGTTTTTTATTTTTTTGGTAAAAATAGTTAGAACAGAGTTGATAAATTTTTTTATTGACTTATTGGACTTAATTTTTTTTATATATTTGTGCCTTATATTTATTTACAACCTCTCAATTTTTTTTAGTAAACCGATCTATATTTTATAAGTTATGTTAAAAATACTAATTACAGGTTTTTATATTTTATGTGCAGGATTTTATGTGTTATATTTTATTTTTAGCCTTCTAATTTTTTGTTTGTAGGTGTTCATATATTTAATATATATATTTTTAAAGATTTAATTTAGATTTGTTTAAACATTTTCTAACCTAACACATTTAATTTTGGGGTGATGCCTTAAGGGTAGATAGATAACCGATGAACTTTAAATTTGTTAAAACATGTTTTAGCCCATCTTTTGCATACTTTTAAAATGAACTAGGAACTTTGTTTTAGTACTTACTAGAATATTTAAGTGCTTAAAATAAATTTTTGATAGTTATCCTTTTAAAGTTACAACTTAAGACCAAGAGGTCAAAAGAACACCACCGCACCTTTCGATTTGGGGCTTAAAAATGAACTCATCTTTCAAAGTTTTTGTGTTCACTACTCGTTTCAATTAGCACTTTATTTTCATAAAATACAAGAATGTTGTGTGTATGATCTTCCATTTTCCCCTTTAAGGAACCCTTGGAATCAAAAGCACCATCTTTATTGCAAAAATCCTAGTCCAAGGTTTAGAAAGAATGTCATCTAAAACACTCCCCAAAAACTCGTCATAGTTTGAGTGACCTTGAAAATGACCTTAAAGTATTTCTTTTTATGTCTTTCATTTCATTGCATATTGTCTTGTGAGGGGGACGTCATTACCTCCCATGAGTTATTTAGAGAAGCTTTGACCCAAGGTTTCATCTCCTAGCATTGACTTCATCTACTCCTTCTGAGTTGCACATGGAACGTATCTACATTTGGACATCGTACTACACTGAGCGAATAGCAAGATGTAGTGGTTTTAAAAATAATTAGACCTTTTTACAACTAGCCAATGCTGTAGACACCCAATTTCTATGCTTTTTTTTTTTCATTATTTGACATGAAAGTCATTGTGTAATTGATTCCCCTAAAAACATTCAAAAGCTTGATAGTTTAGTCAACCCCACATTACCATACCCTTGCTAGGATTTAGATGATTATACTTAGAGTATTTTGGTTATTTTTGCTTGGTATGTTTTGAGACTAAAATTTGTTTATTTTTTCATAATGGTAAAATCAATTTGTTTATACATCATTCTTTTATTTAAAGAGGCGTTATGCTGGTCATTTTACACAACACTTATGCCTTGAAATTTTGGCTAAACTTGTTTATGTTTGTGTTAATTTGTGTTGCAGAGGGTAGTGTTATGCTGTCAAAATCATATCAAACTATTTTTCCTTTTGAGTCTTTGAAACATAACATAGATCACATCATTCGAGCATGCTTACACCATTAGGCTGCTCAATTTGTTTCAAGACTAGTTTATCTTGTATCAAAAACTGTTTTGTTTCAAACCATGTCATGTATATCATTTGGACCTTTGTCTTGTGCCATCATGCTATCTAATCTTGTCTATCTTGTTTGGTCAAATTCTAGTTTTCAATGTTGAGTTTTTAATTAACCTTATCAAGTTTGGATTTAAACATTGATTGATTTCTATTTAGACTTCAATTCGTGAGGTTGGTACACAAATCTTTCTCTTATGGGTTACATAACTTCGGTTAATCGATTATCCAAATTTAAAAGCTATTGATGATTTTTTTGTTCAATGCCTATCCTCATCATTATTTGTGCCTTTATTTGAGAGAACAACCTTTCTCCAAAAGCATTTTGCCTCATGCCTTATGCCAACTAATCATGTTTATGTTTTGATTCCATGTGTCAGGTTTATGTCAAAGTTATTTTCAAACTTGTTAGATTAAATCAAATCACATGATACCTTTGTTTCAAGTCTAGATTTTGACACCATTTGGCCAAAATTCCTAGCATACCCTATTTGAGCCTAGATTTTGACTCCACATTTGGACAAAAGACCTAGTGAATCTTTTCTCCTTTCCTATTTTAGACCTTGTTTGGAACACTTTGACCTAGACTTTTAACATGCTGGTTTTTATTCAGATACTTGACCTTTTATGCATATGACATTTGACATTAGACATTTGATGTTAGAATTTTTTATGCCAAGTTTTAGCATAAATCATTTTGGAGATACAGCTCCACTTTCATATCATATTAGAAATACAACTCCACCCCTTCAAACAAGTTAGACCAAATTTGAACCGTTTGTCTTTTGGATAGTTTTTCAGAGTTTATAGAATTCTAAGCCTTTTTGTTTAAGATATTTCATCATTTATGTAGATATGTCTAGCTACACTTATGATGGAGTCACTTACAATCTAACTTATGATAGAATAGCCACACAAAATCCCACTAGGAACCCCTATAGAGAAAGATTTTCTAAGGAGTTTTATTGTTCTCCCTACAACATAGTCAAAATCCACAAAATCTAAATCAAGACCTTGATTGGCATGAAGAGGCTTGTGAGGAGGACTTTGAAGACCCAACTATAGATAATGTTTTTTGGGATACAGATCCATACCCTCTTTACAATAATCAGTACATGAAACATAGTCAAGAACCAGCTTATGAGCCAACTCACGACTGGGATGATATGGTTTATGAGGAAGACTTGGATGCTTTAGCTTGTGCAAGCAATCAAGTTCTACAACATCCTTTTATTATCTGATCATTGACTACCTCTAACTCTCCTTTGGATTATATGATCTATCAAGCTCTACAATATCCAAGGAATACCCTTACCATTCCTAGACCTAGTCCTTTGGCTTGTGTGAGCAATCAAGCTCCACAATGTCCCTTCATCATTTCTGGACCTAGTCCTTTGGCTTGTGTGAATAATCAAGCCCCACAATGCCCTATCGTTTCCATTTCAAAACTTCATCTTTTAGCTGTGAGCAATCATGCTCCCTAATGTCCTACCATTATCCAACCACAAACTATTCCTCATCTAGAACCAATCTCATCCAAACCTCAATCGATCCAATCTTTTGAAGACCAAACTATGTTCAAAACTGATATTTTCCAACTCATTGGAAACCAAATCCTAGATAACCAACCAATCCAATATGTTTTTGTTGAACCAACTACTTGTGATAAGTCATCTTGTGATGAATCACTTATTGATCCTATACTAGTTGTCGAGGAGTCTTACACTAATGAGCCAGTAATTATCAAGCCACTTCTTAATGATTATAATTGCCTTTGGAAAAATCATTACTTTGACCATGTTCCTATTATTCAAGAGCCTCCTATTGATAAACTAGTCTCTGAGGAGTTATCTCTTGACCTTTTTCCCATCCTAAAAGAGTCCCACTCTGACAAACTAGTTTTTGTGGAGCCCATTATGCCATCACAAGCCGTTACTTGTCCAAAACCAAATATTCAACAAGACATCATTATAACAGAGTACTTGTCATATGAAGGATCAGAGTTAGAGTCAAGTTCTATTCTTAAACCAACATCAGATTTACCATCAGAATTTGAATCAACATCAGTCTCAACATCAGATTTAGAGTTCTTTGAGTTAAAATCAGATTCAAAAGAAGAATATGTTCATGGTTATTACAACATTGGTTATGCATGCCTTTAGATCAATTTGAATATATTTGTGATCCTTTTATAGTTTTTGAGGATGAGTACTTCAGCTTCAACACAAGTTATCCTAGTAACTTCTATGAGGATTGTGCAACATGTCCCCATTCCATTACCATTCTATAGGCCATTACCATCAACCAAAATAGCCATATCATTGACATTCCATCTCCCACAAGTGTCAATTAAGATCTACAGAATCACACTTTATTGAATTGCATCCATGGTGACATAGCAGTTGAAGAATAGCAAGGAGGTCAAGACCACATTCATATAGTAGAATAACACTCTCCTAGTGAAACTTTTTTGAAGGTGTTAGGGGATAATCAAAGTTAGAACTCAACATCTTCTAGTGAAACTTTTTTGAAAGCACTATAAGACAATCAAAGTCAAAAGTCAAAATTCCTTAGTGAAACCTTCTTGAAGGCACTATGAGATAATCAAGATAACTTCATTAGTGAAAACTTCTTTGAGGCACCAATAACTGAGCATAAAAGTTTTTCACTACTTGATGAAGACAAAATTAAAGATGAAATCAAAATAGCTTCTAATATACAACCTAATTAGATGGTAGCTACTCTCAAGATCAAATAATAAAATAATATGGTGGTCCTATTGAGAGAACAAGTCTTCGGCCCTGCCACAACTAAAGTTATGTTAAATCTGACATCAACAACATTATGTGTGACTGAACATATCGATCTTCATTTGTTTTCCAACTATTCCACATTCCATTATCATCTACCATTTTATTTTATAGTCAAACCTACCATCTATTATTTGTCCTTGCTAACCATCCATGGTTGCACTTTCCTTTGTAGAAGTTACATGTGATTGTTGTTAAAAATAGAAATATCACCTGGATGAATTTACCCAACTCATATTTAAGATAAAAAAATTTAGAGGCACAAATCAAGCAAGATGCTATCAAGTTAAGGACTTACCGAAAGTATGAAGAAAGTATTGAAAAACTTAACAATATCTTGGATTATCAAAGATCCTTTCATGACATGAGAGGTCTTGGATTTAGAGAATAACAAAAGGAGTTCAAAAAAATCAAACTCTAATAGACCTTGATTAGTCAAGGAGTGATGAAACTGATAAGATTAAAACCTATACAAAAGTTGCCAAATCTAAAGTAAAGCATCAACAAGTCCAAAAGGTCACTACTCTGCCAAAAAATGTAGATGGCAATAATGTTCCATCCTATCTTCATGAAAAGATAAACAAGGTTAAAAAATCATAGTATGAGAACTCCTTCATAAGCCACTATTTCTCTTATGGAAAATTTGGACATAATAGTGTTAACTGTAGATCGAAAAACAAAATTCTATGTTATAAATGTAACCAAAGAGGACATATTGTAAGAGAATGCAAAAAAATTAAGAAAACTAGTCAGGTTGAGAAGATATGGAGTCATGTCACTAAAATATGGATCAAGAAAGTAGAACCTATAAAAAAGAAGTAGAAAGATAGAGGAGAAGAATCCATGATAGCCCAAACTAATTTTCACACTCAATATGAATATTTAAAATGGTACATTGATAGTGGATGCTCAAGTCACATGAAAGGAGATAAAAGAAAATTTATCACTCTGAAGAATAATGCTGATGGTTCAGTAAGGTTGGGGATAACACATCTGCTAACATAATTGGGAAAGGAGACTTGAGTTTGGATAATGGGAAGGATAGAAAAAAAAGTGTTATATGTAGATGGATTGAAGCACAACTTATTAAGTGTGAGTCAAATGTGCATCCAAGGACATACTCTAATGTTCCATGAAAAAGGATGTGAAATAAAGAGATCTAAATCAAGAAGATTGATTGCCAAATCTAAGAGATTTGAAAACAATCTCTATGTTCTAACTAAGATCACTAAAGAAAAATGATTCATGAGCAAGGTATATGAGAATTGGATGTGTCAAAAAAGGTGAGGTCACATTAACTTTGACAGTCTTATCAAAATTATCTCCAAGTGTTATGTGAATAATATGCTCAAAATTTCTAAACCTGTAGATGCTCTTTGAAAATCATGTCAACATGATAAGAAAACTAGGAGAAGATTCAAGTCTAAAGAATAATCCACTACTATACCTTTGTAAATAATTCATAGTGATCTATGTGGACCTACAAGGATTCAAATTATTCAAGGATATAACTACTTCATGTTGCTCATAGATGATTTAACAAGAATGACTTGGGTAACATTCTTGAAGAAGAAGTCAAAAGCTCTAGGTAAGTACAAGACCTTCAAAGCCTTCGTTTAAAATTAAATGAATGTGAATATCAAGTACCTCATATCTAACAAAGGAGAGGAGTTTTGGTCAAATGAGTTTTATGAATTTTTTGAAGTCAATGGGATAAGAAGGTAATTCTTAGTTGCTAGAATGCCTCAACAGAATGGGCTGGTTAAGAGAAAGAACAAAATAGTGAAAGAGATGGAAAAGACCATGTTGAATGAGTATAAATCATTAGATATTTATTTGGGGGAAGCTGTGAGTACTATATTCTAAAATTTGAACAAAGGACATATTATGATCAATGCTGATAAACTTCATATGACATATGGAATGATAGACTTGCAAATGTTGAACATTTTAAGTTTTTTGGGAGTAAATGCTATATTAACTAAGATGATGAGGACTTAGGCAAGTTTGGATTAAGATTTGATGAAGTTTTTTCTTAGGATATATATCAGTAAGTGCTACCTATAGATGTTATAAAAAAAGGTTACAAAAGATAGTGGAAAGCACAAATGTGAAGGTTAATGAGATAAAGACTCCATACACTTAGTCAAAGAATGATGAAGGAGAAATAGAAATGGATGAGGATGAAGAAGAGAGTGAATAAATAAAGGAATCAAAAGGTCATTTTAGGCAGATTCAAAAGGATCATCTTGAATCTTAGATCATTGGAACAAAAGTGTAGGTATATAAACAAGGAGAGGTAAAATGAGTGATGCTACCTTATGTTCAAAAATTGAACTTAAGAACTATATATAAGATAGTAAATAAGAGTTTTAGTTAGATTCAGTATTAATGAAGAGTCAAATCATATTAAAAATAATGAAACTTAGGAGTTAGTACCTAGACCTAAAGATAAAAACATCATTGGACTAAAATGGGTATTTAGGAACAAATTGAATGAGTGAAGAGGTCACTAGAAACAAAACTAGACTTGTGTGCAAAGGATATGATTATGTAGGAGTGGAATTTGAAGAAACCATTACTCCTATAGCAAGGTTAGAGGCCATTAGGATGTTCATTACCTATTTAGGTTACAAAGGGTTCAGGATATATCATATAGATGTTAAGTTAGCCTTCCTAAATGGGAACTTAGAAGAGAATGTATACATTGAACAACCTAAGAGTTTCTTATTGACTGATAACAAGGATTATGTCTACAAGTTGAAGAAGGCCCTTTATGGTCTAAAATAATCCCATAGAGCTTGGTATTCTAGACTTGATAATTGCCTATTGGACCAAGGGTTCAAGAGAGGAGTTGTAGATAGTAACCTTTATGTCAAAAATAAAAATGGTCATCAATAGATAGTTGTAGTCTATGTAAATGACATTATTTTTGGTGAAACTACTGAAAATATAACCAATGTTTTTATATAGGTAATGAAGTTAGAGTTTTATATGTCTATGCTTGGATAACTGTCCTTATTTATTGGACTTCAAATTGGTCAAATTGAAAAAGGTATGTTTATTTCAAAAGTCAAATACATAAAAGAAATTTTAAATAAATTTGAAATGGAGGATTGTAAGACTGTAATTACAACTATGTTTACTGGATGCAAGCTAAGGAAAGAGGATGAATTCTCAAGGGTTGATAAGAAAAAGTATAGATCCATGATTGGGAGTTTGTTGTATACTATTGTAGCTAGACCAAATATTATACAAGCAGTGGGTCTTGTGGGAATTTTCCAAGCAAATCCTATGAAGTTCACCTACAATAAGTCAAGAAGAATTTTAGGTATCTCAAAGGAACCCTAGAATATGGTTTATGATACCTAAGGAGTAAAAGGTTTGATCAATAGCCTATATAGATGCAGAATAGGCTAGGATTCTAGATGATAGAAAAATCACTAGTAGAGGATCCTTCTTCTTAGGCAAATGTCTGGTCTCATGGTTAAGTAAGAAACAAACTTTAGTAACACCACTACATGTGAAGCTAAGTATATTAAGAAAACCTCATGTTGTACTCAAGTTTTATGGATGAAACAAAATTTGAGAGACTATAAGGTGGAGTTTGATGGTCCTATTCCTATTCTCTATGATAATACTAGTACCATAAGTGTTTCAAAGAATACTATATCGTATTCAAGGACCAAACATATTCCTATCAAGTATCTTTTCCTAAGAGAATAGGTGAGTGATAAAAGTATTAAGTTTAAATTTGTGTCTACCAAGGATCAAATTGTAGATATTGTCACTAAGCCTCTTCCAAAGGATAATTTTGAACATCTGAGATAGGAATTAGGTGTGATTTATGTCCCTAGTAGTCACTAAGTAAAACAAAGTGCTTAGGGGGAGATAATAAGGAGGTGTTGTAGCTCCAAGTATAATAAATAAAGTGCACAAACTATAAGGACAAAGGGGGAGTCATGTCAATATAAAAAGAAGTGTTTTTTTAGGGAAGTGGTTTGTCATTAATGTCAAAGGGGGAGAATAATCTGCCTTAAGAAAATGTTTCCCAGTAAGATAAGTCTCTATGAGTAGATTCCATTAATGAGGTATTGCCATCAATGATAAAGGGGGAAATCATTGGGGATATGTTACAAGATATGCATGAAGATATCATTAATGTCACAAAAGTGTCATTGATGTCTTTCTGAGGTGTATTTTTTGATATTTATATTAAATCTTTGAAGCCTTAATAAAGAATCCAAATGAGAAGTTGTAGGATTGGTGGCTTAGTGAGATAAGCTTGGTATCATGGTGAGTTAAACCATTGGAGACTTGAGTGAGAAAGGGTGGTAGTGTGAGATAATTTTATGATATTTTATGGTATGTGGATGAAGTGTTGAATATAGTACAAAATATTTCAAGTTGTGTTCATAGTCCAAGTAGAACTAGTAGTATAAGGTCTAAATGCACAAAGTGACCTATAATGGTATAATGAGAGGTCAAGGTAATTTAAAATAATTATATAGATCTTTATATAATTTAAATTTTTTTTAGGGATCATGAAAATCATGTTGAAAAAGTTTGAAGTCATAGCCTAGAGGAGAAAGCAATAATTTTGATGGAAACATTGATTGTGTGCATAGAAAATGGTGTTGTAGACCTGAGAAGAAGTTTCTCATGCTTGGTGGAATGTGAAAACTTTGATTGATATCCCAATAAATTCATGGTATTTTGGTAATTTCCTTATCTTGAATTACTTGGAATTATTTTTAGGATTGAGGGGAAATCCTTTATGAATTATTTCTGAGAAGGTAAGGTAGTCAAAACCCTCCTAGAACCCTTACATAGATCCAATAGGATAGATCTAATCATTTTTGGATCAGAATATTGAAATTTACCTAGTTTAATGTTTTTAAAATGTAAATTAATCTTCAATATCTCATTAGGTGGTTTTTTTTTTTATCTTAACAGTGAATAGAAGCTACAGGAAAACCCTTATTTTTTGGGTTTTTGATGCTATAGGCAGGGTTGACTAGGTCGAAGCATAAAAGTGAATGGAGAATGATGTTCAAGACTCATAATTTATGATAATTAAATTTTTTTATTATGTTTTAAACCAAAATTTTTCAAAACCATTCATGGAAGTTAACCTATCGCTAAACTGGCCTAATAAGCAGAATAGTGAAAAAACTAGGTGAGAATGAATATAAGTTTAGGGATTGGTTGTAGAGGATTAGGGATAGATACAAAGGCATGGGGTAATAATTAAATAAATATTAATCCTAGTGAATTTTTGTGAAATTTTTGATGATTCCTATATTCAATGAAAATGTTGTCATCAAATTGGCCTATCTACCATAATAGAGTCTGTGTAGATTAGCAAAATGAGATTTACTGTAAGACAAATTTTGATACATGGAAAATAATTATATATTTTAAAATATGTTATAAGGAATATAAATGTTAAAATAAATACATTTTAAGATCATATAAGTTACCCCACAATTGTTCTACAAGTTGATTTTCTTGACTGTGTTTTTAGACCTACAAACAACTTTTCTATGTGTGTGAAAAATATGTTTCTAAGTCAAAATTCACTAAGATGAATAATAAAAAGTTATAAAAGGTGATATAAAGGACTAATAGGATAATTTTAATTCATTTTTTCTCATTAAAATTCCCTAATAAAGTTTGTAAAGTCAAATGAATTTGACTGTGTTTTGATAGTGTTTGATGTTTTTGAGTAAGCTATCTATAGGAGTGTTATGAAGCCATTTGGACTGTGTGGTAGAGTAAAAATAATTTGAGAAGGTTTTTAAGTCATTATTAACCTATTAATATTATATAATTAATTTTTTATGTGGCAAATTTGTTTACACAGTTTAAATTTACAAGATAGACTTATAGGCAGTAAAAAGGTCTATTAGCGAAGACACTTAATTAATAGGTCTAATTAGTGAAAAGGACTAAATGAAGTTGGGGACCTAAGGTAAACTTATAAAGGGTATATTTGAGGAATTTATGATTTTTTTAATCCAATTTATAAGATAATAAGTGTTACCAAGGGTCTGAATGGTAACATGTGGATAGGATAGACCTAATTCCATTAGGTCTCCATTACGCCTAATGGTGAAATTGGTCCTTTTGGACTATGACCGAATAATGTATTGTTTTTTTAACTCATGAAACGTGTGTAATGATATATTTAAATCATAATAAAAGTGTTTTAAGTATATTATATGACCAATATGGGTGAAATAAATATTGAGTATAAAGGCAGGGCCTAATAAGGTTATGTGGACTAGTTATAATATTAAGCTATTGAGTGAAGGATATATAGTTTTTGTGAATAGGTTGAAGGATTTAATATAATAAAAATAATGATATTAATATTTCATGAATTTTTAAATATAAACTCTATAGGTTTTGAATAAGGCCAATTTACCTA
Source organism: Torreya grandis (assembly GCA_037957365.1). NCBI lineage: Eukaryota > Viridiplantae > Streptophyta > Pinopsida > Cupressales > Taxaceae > Torreya > Torreya grandis. The sequence goes on from JARHVA010003100.1 coordinate 1,328,459, forward strand.
ATATTTCCAAGGAGAGGGCTTATTGAGTAAAAAGGCATGAGAAGTTGGTTGAGTAAGTTTGAAGGGTAAAGAGTGAAAAAAAAGGTTATTATCTATAGTTGAGTTAGTAAAAGATATTATAATATGAATATAAATTATAGGTTACTTTTTTGATGCTAATTTTCCTAAGGGGGTTGGATCTTCCTTGCAAGATTAAGCTTGCAAAAGACTAGTTGGGTGGGTGCTCAACTAGGTAGGGGTTGGACCTCCTTATGGAGTTAATGATTCACTAAAATTTGAATCTTGAAATTGAAGGATAGTATTCCATGTGCATGATTCAGTGGGTTTTATCCCCCAAGAGGGTTTCCCACATAAATTTTGTGTTCTCTTATGATTTAATTGAATGATTGTTTGTTTATGCATTAATCTTTCATGGGACCGAATGTCTCATAGAATGTTGAATAAAATTGAATAGAAATTGTTGAAAAATTTATTCACCCCCCTCTTATTAGCCATTCTTACAATAATAAAATCAAATAAGTTTTATATTTAAAACATCTCTATGAAAATCACCACCCACTAAGTTGGACTTTTATAGATTATATTGAGCCAATCTATTGTAGTATTTGGTTCACTTTTTGGTATGTTTGAGGTGATTAAATCACTCAACATTGCCAAGTTTTTAGGTTAGAGTTAATTATATCATATATAATAACTAATTTTATATTTTGAGTTGACTTGGTACACTCATACTCACTATATTATAAGTGTTATTGGGTTGCATAGTTGATCTAATCTCAACTTCCAGGTGGCAATCCAAATTTTCTCCAAGGTTGGGGGCATAAACCCTTATATATATGTATGCATATATGTATATGTATATGTGTGTGTGTGTGTGTGTGTGTGTGTGTGTGTGTGTGTGTGTGTGTGTATATATATATATATATATATATATATATATATATATATATATATATATATATATATATATATATATATATATATATATATATATATATATATATATATATATATATATAATGTGTGTGTGTGTGTGTGTATCCTTACATACATGAACTTTATAGATTTATATTTGTCCTAATATAAATTTTAGTGATTCATAATGATACATATTTTAAATGAAATTTCCAAAATTCAAGATGGTTACACTGATACACATGTGTACTCTTAAACCTTGATCTCTTTCAATTTTTATTAATTTAAGTACTTTAAATTTTAGATTATATGCAATGATTATATACTGTTACATGCTCTTATTTTTTGGTTATTCACCAACAAAACACTCAAGTTGGATTCAAACAAAGGCAATGTGTGTTATACATACCCAGGTACACATTCCTTTCATTTAAAATGGAAATTTCATTACTATATTAAAGGGGGTAAATGTAGATGATATTTATGAATTATATATCACCTGAGTCTTATACACTTGGAAAAATTAGACCTTGGTTATTCCTCTTAGTTTTAGACCTTTCCTAATTCTATAAGTCTCACATCTATTATATCTTGTGCCCTTTGGCCTATCTCTTAGTCTGACTAGTTTTATGTTGATGATCTAGGATTTCTATCTTGCACACAATGGTTCAAACCTATTTATCTTCCACCTCTACAAGTTTTAGACCTATACTTACTTTTTTTCTTCTGAGACACTTGCATCCCAATTAGACACCTATGTTGATGTAAGTGTCCTTAATCGATGAAAGTGTATAGTTTCCTAAAGTCATCTAATTTGAAAATGAAATGTATCCTAATAGTTGAAATAAGTGCTATTATGTGAGATATTCCCTTCATAGGAGTAATATATATGCATGATCATTCCTCATTCATTTCTCACCTAGCATACACCTAGATTCATACCAAAAAGCATCCAAAAAACATGTTATTGAGGAAAGCTTCCCTATTTTATCCTATTTCCATATTAGTCATAGGGACAACACATATATGGGACTGAAGTACTAAAGGATCAACCTAAGAGCTATATTTTTCAAGTTTCAAGCTAGATCACTATTGTACTTGTTTATCACATATTACATGATTGACACATAAGCCAACATGTAGGGGATAACTACATAATTTTGACGCCCTCTTCAAAGTATTGGATATGTAGGATATACTCATTAACATATGGGTCTTTGGGCTATCTCAACACCATGTGCCCACTAACAAATTTTTTTCACAACCACTATGAAGATGAAGAATAGGGTTTGATCTTTTGACAAGGAGCGATAATCCATGACCCAGATTTGAATGCACTAGAGCAAAGGCAATGATAAACACAAAAGTATCTAGGTGGTCGTATCCTATTTTAGTAGTTATTATATTCTAGACACCTACATATGGTCCAAACAATAGCATCAACATAACCATCCTAGACCAACACAAGTGTCTATGACTATAGAGGCACTTAATCCAAAGTTTTGTGATTGTTATATAATTTTATTCAACTCTACTTCCTGACTGGTTTAGATCTAAATCTGTATTAACATAAAAAATAACTAAGTATATTATTTTTCATTATCATTACAATATCTGACATAGATGTACTTTCCATTTTTAATATATCTTAGCATAATAAATTTAGTATATGTTCTATTTGAGTTTTATAATTAATTGGCCTATTATAGATCTATCTATTACCCTTGTGCTTATTAAATTCTAAATTCTTAACCCTATCTACCCATAGTAGGATCCATATACTATTTAGGGTTAAATAAGAAGTAATTGAAATATGAATGCCTCAATGACATGTCTCTAAATATAAAGAGTGAGATATATGCACCTCTTTTCATATTTATGATAAATTATAATTAATACATCTAAAAATAAAGAGATTAGATGTATCATATGTAATATTAGAATATAAACCAAAAATGTATAACATATAAAGATATATTAATGAAAATATATCTACGATAATATTTTCCTCATATGGGATCATGATATAAGCAATATAGAATACAAGGATCACACTACTATAGTAAGTGAAATTTATGTTATAATTAAGGTTTGTGTTGAGCCGAAAATTAAGGGTTTGGGTTTTTTGGATTGAAAATTTCAATATTTTGTGTTGAAATTGTAGTGCAATGTCCTTGGATGGTTGACATGACAATAAATTTTTATTTATATTGGATTTGTGATAGTAATTGGGTCAACCTTTTTCAGGCCCATCCCATAATTATTCAAAATGAATCAACATGATTTCTAGTGCTAAAAATAGTCAAAAATGGCTAAACCCTATCTATAATAATAATAATAATAACAATAACAATAATAATAATAATAATAATAATAATAATAATAATAATAATAATAATAATAATAATAATAATAATAATAATAATAATAATAATAATAATAATAAATACTGAGGCACAAAATATTTTAATAGTTTTTTTCCTTCTATTGAAGGTTCTATGAGAAGTAGAAACACAAGAAAAAAACATCAATCGATATAAACATAGGCAACAATATCATCACTAGAATCAAACACCATGATAGTAAGGCCTCTTTCCCTTCTTTCTTGATCATCAACATAATGAAGGACTCAACTAACTAAGAAACAATGAAAGAAAAGGCATTAAACTCCAATTTGGTGCATATTACATCCAAATTTTCCCTTTAGATATTTTCTCAACTTCTATAACCTTTAACAAAGTCCATACCTAATCAAGCCAGAAACTAAGATGAAGACCAAGTTTCTCCATGTCTTCATGAATAGTGTGAGTGTTAATAAAACCAAACAACATGGTTTTCACACTAATTAATTGAATAAATTAATAAGTGTTAACCTTAGGGGTTGATTTCCTAAGGTATTTCATGTCCTAGAGAATACAATCAATAGAAGCACATTTACCCATGTGAGTGACAAAATGACCTTGAAAAAGATCAATGATAGTCCATTTAAGTATTTTTTAATCTCTAAGTCCTTTAAGTAAGGAAATCACTAAAAACTAAAATCTCACTCAACTATAATTCTAGTGGATTTTTCCAACCAAACCTTGCATTTAAAATCATTCATTAGACCTACAAAAGAGGAGTGGACATCTTCCAAGTAGTAATAATGGATCATGTCTATGCTCATCTCCTTCACAATGTTTATTGAAGAAATTTTCCCCTTTTCCTAATCCTACAAAATGGACATACACCCAAGATACATTATTTTTAGCTACCATTCTGAGAGTGTAATAGCTCTAGGTAAGGAAATAAGGTTGGAAAAAGATTCTAAAAAAAATTCTATCAAATAAAAGTCAAAACAACAGAGAAAGGTGAATGTTATGTAAGGAGAAGTATTGAGAAAAATCTGAGAGTAGAACATGAAACCATTCTTCATAAGAAAGCCAAACCTAGATCATATTGTAATTAAAATAAAACTAAACCTTGAAACATGGTACAATCCCAAGGAGAAGGACTTTGATGAGACCATCAACTTTAATTTAAATCCAAGATAGAATAAATTCCAAAATAGAAATTTTGATGCAGATTTTCAGCCAATAATTCATCGAAAGAGAGTAATAGGGAAACCATAGATTGGATATCATACTTATCAAGAACCTATAAAGTTTGTAAATACTACCATTTCTCACAAAATATGGAAAAGACATGGGAGGATGGCAGGGTTTATAGGCCTCCACACAAGGCAAATGAGAGACTAACTATATTACACTAGTCACATCCATAAAAAAATTACTTATTAATTCCTCAACACACTTATCACCTTACACAATTCCTACTAATTATGAGGATAAATTATGATGCATGTGAGGGATATTCAATATCATTGTCTACTAATGATTTGAGCTTTTCATTTTGGAATGCACTAAGCATTAGTTTTAGAGGATGTTTTTGAGAATTTAGACCAACTCCAAGATTAGTGAGATGATAAATGACTTGATTACCATATCTTATAATGTGATAAATAGAGATTTAAGAGAATCATGAGATAATTTAAGTGTAGTCATCCATTACCATAGATAATTATCACTACCTACATGATTTTTTATCAATAGCTTCATTAATGACTTGGGACAACCATAAGATTACCATCCCTTATAATGCAAGAAATAGAGATTGAAGAGAGTCCTGAGATCAACTGAATGTAGTCATATATTACCATAGATAATCAATACTACCTACATGATTTATTCTTTATGGATTCAAGAATTAATTGGGAGTCCCCTTCTATAACCAAGTTTGTCTAATTTTTATTTTTGATTACCTTGAGCCCTTTCCAAAGAGAATTGAACTCGATGAAGTGATTGGTAGACTTACCAAGGGCCTAAAAAAAACTAAACAAGGGAAATCCCTTATCATCAATGAAAATACCTCTAACACTTTCTCATCCAAGGTTTCCTTTAGCTGCTCCATTGAAATTTAGTTTAATTTTTGAACCCTTAAGTGGAATATAAATTGCTTTCTTAGAGATGTTAGTTTTTATACCAACCTTATTATTATGGAATATTATACATATTTTATTATTTATAAATATGTATTACATATATTTAATAGTTATTATATATTTTATTTATACATATATTGTATATTATTCTATAAATATATAAAATATAGTAAAAAAATTATTTATTTTAATATTTTTTAATATATATTATATTATATAATGACTTATAAATATACATAAACATTCATTTGAAATATTAAAAATGGAAAAATAAGCTCTGTTAGGGTGATGCAATTGCAATTAGGGGTCTCAATTAAGAGAAGCCTTAGATTATGTAATCATCAAAATATTCAACAAAATATGCACTAAAATGCAAAAACAAAAATTTAGTCCTTTTATAGATTCCAAAAAATGAGAAATTAAAATAGGCACAATGACAACAATGATGCCATAATCTCCAATGAGATGCATTATAACTTTAGATCCATAAATATTTGCTTGCTAACTCATAGTCTTAATAAGTGTTGCTATCTTAGAAAAAATCTCTAAGATCTAATCTTCAACACCTATATAACTGAAAAATAAGTCTATTATCACAGGTGTAGAGGCATGCTTATAAAGGCACATGATCTATCTATTAACATTAAGTGATTTTACCCCATTAAAAGTATTAGCACACCTTATTGCATTACCAATGTTAAATATCTTTCAAAAATTTAAGGCATAATAACATGTTATAACTTAACACATCACAACCTACTACATCATGGAAAAATTATATGAATCTTTATCAACTTCCATGAATTTTGGGAAAAAATTCAAATAGTCAGCAATAACTCCTTCCACAATACATTACAAGGATATATGCACCTAAACCAAATGCACATAAAAAAAGTCATATAAAGTCACGAGACTTTAAAACAAAAAATTATGTTAAAAAACCATTATGTCATGATCTTCCTGTCTGCTCTAGAACAATACAATACTTTACTATACACACTCTAATAACTTAAAATCTAACACATATCTTATGAAATTAAGATACAATGCCTCTAGAAAACATCATCAACTCAACTACTTATGCAATGAAGAACCAAACTTTAAATGAATAGTTTGTTATTCAAGAGATATCATAGACTAATGGAAATGTACCATAAATCTCATCACGACTGTGCTTGCATAAAATAATAATAAAACCTCTTGTGTAAAGCTTTACAAGCTTATTTAGACAAAAAAAAATTCAATTGTGTGCAATAAAATACATGTATAACATTACAAACATATGAACACTTAAAGGCAATGCAAAATTACACAAGACATATTGATTTAGCTTTTAAGGGTTATGGAGTGTAAGCCCTAAGTTGTTAAAGGGTTTGACTACAGTAAATCAGGGTATAACATATGTAATAAATAAAAACATTGATTTGTGAAAGAACTGAGCTAAATTAATATTTATAATAATAGCATGGAGACAAATAAATACTTAACTAGAAACTACCCAAGACGAAGGAACCAAAGGCTAAAAACTGGTACAAGAACTAGTCTAAGTGTTAAAAATAGGATCCAAGTGTCAAAAACCCTCCTAAAAAATAACACCCTACCCTATATAGTAATGATATGGTTCTAGTGTCCACTTATGGTGTTAGTGCCCTCTATGTAATAACTAGTTTTTACTTTTGGGAATACCTATGTCTAAGACTACCAAGCCTATTCTTCTGTGGATAAACCTTGATTCGCTATCTCTAACCTATTGTGACTAATTTTGTATGTAAAACCCTAGACTTCCATATGATTAGGGTATTTAACTGGCATATTTAGTAAATGTGTGGTGTTAGTTGGGTAGGATGGATATCCTCAACACCCCGTTGTGATGAGAGTTAACTACATACCAATACTCTTAGGAGGGATCAAGCCTGATGTAGTTCTCCCCACCTAAGTACTAGTGAAAGGGCAAGTGAAGCTAGAATGAATGATAATTTGAGTGATTTGAGTGAGGCTTGAGACTATAAATATGTGTATTCTAAGTTTAAGAAGGCTGTAGATGACTATATGTAGAAATAGGGTAGAATAGAGATTAATAACCTTGATTATGCATAACTTATTTTGAGCTTATTTGTGTGTATTTACATCCAAGTCCCATATAGTGGATAAAGGGATATGACTCATGTATATATATAGATATGGTGCTTGTGCATGGTTTGAAATAGGTCTTGGGTGACCTTAAGTATCTTAAGAATTAAAAAGATATCTATTAAAGATAAAAAGAGGGAAAAGGACAATAACACCCAAATAGGACATTAACATTATGGTGTTAGTGTCCATTTATGGTGCTAGTGTCTAGGTGGTATATCTTGAATCACTAGGGGCTTGGATGACTAAGGAAGGGTTTGGGACTACTTTTGAGATATCTTGGGATGTGTGTGGACTACATGAAATTTAGATGTGTCTAAATAGGTTTAGGGCTACGCTAGGGATGGGTGGTCTCAAGTAACACTCTTGGCACTCAAGTGACATTTTAGATGACTAAATTTCCCCCCATTTTTTCTAAAAATAACACAAAGTGAAATGAATGGGATAAAGGAAAATAAACTTACCTAGACTTACCTGAAAGGTGAAGCCCATGAATTTGGATATGAGTATGTGAAACATGCTCTATTACACGTCTTGTAAATGAAACATTTATAGATTATTATTTACTTAAGAGATATCAAAAGAAAAGAAAAAATTTATTAAAGAGATAAGAGAGAGAAAAGGAATGAATACACCTTATTGGGTACATGAACCAATGCATAAACTTGGTGATATCCTATGTGTGTATGTAGATAGTGATTAAATTAGTGAATAGCTTAGATCGAGATTATGGATTACTCAATCCCTATGTGTGGGTAGATAAAAAACTCAATATGGCCTTGAATCCATCATTTCCCACCCCTAATCGATGGATTATGACTTGTGAATAGCTTAGATTGGATTAATGGCTTGTCAAACCTTCTTATGTAGGTGGCTCAAGAACTCAAGTAGACTACAACCTCATCATTTTTCACCCATGTGTAGTAGATGCATCTGTAACTAAATTATGAAATGTAACTAAAGATGTATGATTGTAATTAAAATTATATATAATAGTTCTATAGCCACTCAAGAACTTTAGAATGAAAATCAACCTAAGGGCCACTTGAGCACTCTAGTATGTAGCTCAGGGACTATGTAGTAATGTCAACCACTGTAGACATAGTAAAAAATCAGTTTAGTGTATTAATTGGAATATGTTATATGGTGTGTACAATATAGGTAATGACATGGAGTTTTCCATTCCATCTATTTAACTAGTACATAAGTGGACATATGGAAATAATGTGCCATGTGTATGTAATGGGAAATGCATTAGATCTATAAATCAATCCTATTTTAGAGAAGATAATCCTAATTACACTTCTAATTATGGATACATTAGATATTTGGGGTCATGACCAAGATGGATCTGCTGGACCTAACCAAGGGATCTCTTACCACAATAATATCACTGGGGAGGGTTCTAAAGCCTCTAGTCAAGCAAAACTATGCAATAACCCTAAATATGTCCTATGTTTCCATATTAATTAAACTAATAACAATTAAAGTAAAATCTAATCTAGTGCTCACCAAATCTTGTGTTATAAAGTGAGGGTAATAAACATGAAAATTAAGCATGCATAGAAGACATATAATCACATCAATGTATATAAAATCCTAATACATGGGAGATAAGTATAAATGTATATCTATTTACTCTTATAAAGGATGAACAAATTTAGGAATACTTACCTTTAAAGATGAAACCACTGAGCCTCAATCTCTCTCTTGGCCAAGGTGTTTTTCAAGAGGTTATTGTGGTGTGTAAGGATAAGATAACAAAGGTACGCCAACTCTAGGTTACACAACCTATCTATGCATCTAAAATACTTCTCCATAAGACAAGATCCATATCTCCAAATAAAGTATTGGACCCTAAGCTATGATCCTCAATTAGAATGGTGGATAAGCAGATGTGTAATATATTACTCTTCTTCTTCTCTTTTCTTAAAAATGATGAAATGGATGTGTTTATATAGGCCAATCTAACCCTAGTACATTTTGAAAGTTTAAGTTGATAAGGTTGACCCAATTGACCTTGTATCATTATTGACAAAAAAAATTAGGTCTTGGTCTAGGTCAGCTAGGGGCCGACTTAGACCCTAAATAAGTTTTATCAATTATAGTATAAGGTCGATGGGGATAACAGTTTAATGTAAATGATCAAAAATGATTTTAGGCTAGGAAGGGCTAATGAAGGCAAAAAATGACTAGAGGAGGGTAAAATATAGGATACAAAGATTAAGGGAAATGTTTTTAGGAGATGGGTGTATAGATAACAAGTGTTAATAAGGGGAAAACAATATTGTAAAGCACTAATGGTATTCCCACCCCTTTCCTGGTGAACCCTTTAAGGTGTGTACTCAAAGAGATTGAGATTCGATGGGTTCTTATGAGAGAAAAATCATTAGTAATTGATAAAGTTTGAAAATATTGTGTATACATATGCCCCAATCTAAGCTCATCATGTGTCACATAGGTGCAACATAGGATGGTGCTTCCTGAAAAGAACATAGTAACACACAATGCTAAATATGAATAAAATGTAGTAAAGAGAATATAAGATAAATAAAAGGACAAAATTAAAAAACACATACCTTTACTTACCTTAATGATGTAGATAAAGAAGGAGATGTAATAAAATGTGAAGGTATCCAATGTAGATAACATTAGGTGATCCTGTAGAGATTAGTAAAAACTAGCAAAAAATCAAAATTTTTATAACATATACATAATAGGTGAAAATATTCTTTACAATGTCAGGATTCCTAAACATTTTATGGTTTGGAAAAAGAGTTAGTAGAGCCAAATATATGATCAAAATAAGAAATCTAACAGTAAATATTTGAAAGGTAAATAATTTTGAATGGTAAATATAAATAGGGTGAAAAATAATTCATTTGTCATTTTTACTATTATGAGAAAATAAAGATTTGAGAGACCTAGTGAGAGACCAGAGAGACATCATGATAAGGAGATGACAAATGAGATGGGGAGGATGCATAGAAGCCATAGTGAGTGTAGCATAGGTAAACAACTAAAAATTTCAAAATTTTGAATATTTTGATTTGAAATTGAGCTAATTATAGAAAATTGATTGGTAAGCAAAACCTAGGCACTGAAATGAACCTTAGGATATTTTTATAAATACTAAGGGGAAAATGTGGTATTGGGTAGGAAGGAGTCAGACTAGTAAATGCCCAAGGCATTTATGGTAATTGGTCAAAAAGTCATCATTGTGGACAAATAGAGTTGACTAGGACAACTTAGTCTACAAGGCAAGGGGGGAAAAAAGGATGACTGCATAGTAGTAGGTCAATTTAATTTGCTAAGAGAGGGAGATAAATACATAACAATGGGATGAGTTAGTTGTTTTGAAATGGCTGATTTAGTAGAACATGGCTGATATGGTATTACAAAGTAAAAATGTGGCTAACCTAGTATTGTATAGGCTGATTTAGTTGGAATTTGACAGGGTCAATTTAGTAACCTAAATGAAATATAGGGATGATTTAGTATTGAATAGGCTGATTTTTTATAAAATGGAAAAACTAAATCAATCAAGCTAAGTTTTATGAATTTTAAAGAATTTATTTTGATTATAAATGGCATGGAGATCTGATACATCCTTTATTGCTTGATATTTTGTAGAGATGCCAAAGGTATTGATGACTGATCGATGCATCATGGCTATCATATTTACTAGAGCGGTTGATATACATGGATAGAGTAATACTAGTTACACTGTGCCTAAGAGGTATTATGGAGACAAGGTGCATCCCATTGAGTGTTGATCTCATTGTCATGTTCCTCAGAGCATGGGAATGGTTGACCAACACTTTTTGATGGGTGGTGGATGTGGATACCATAGAGGTGGGTATCAATATAGAGGACATCCATGCATTGTTTGGACTACCGATAGGAGGGACACTAGTGATCATAGGGATACTATATGATCTTGAGGAGATATGAGCATTAACCAGGTAAGAAATATGCTCAAATAGGATATACCTAGGTTTTTAGGTCAATCTTTTTGATGTGTATATTGCACATATTATGGATATCTGGAAGGCCATGATTGGAATTGTGATAACATGAGTGTTGTTTTACAAGTTGGATGGTAAGGTAACACTATATGCAATAGCCTTATGCTAGTTCATTTTGGATCAGGGGGCATTCTATGATTTTGGGTCTATCATTTGGGTCCAGCTCATGCATGATATGTATGGGATGCTGTCTAGAGAGAAGAATACCATGGGACCAATGGTTTTGATAAGTGCATGGATATACAAGAGGTTCCTTATGTATTGAATAGCTAGGTTAACCAATGTGGTTGATAATAGGTTACCTCAGGTGTCTAGATGATGATAAGAATAGGTAGCATGGGACATGACCCATGTGAGAGTGTTATAGATGATCACACAAGGGGAGAATGTGTGGTATCCATACACCCACATTGTTACTGTTTGCCCCAGTTGGGTGATCATGGTGAAAAGGCTAGATCAAGTGTGGATCTTGGGCCAATATACCTAGTGGGTAGAGTCGTAGCTAGTGGCATACTTACCAAGGCAATTTGGACTCCCAAATCTAGTGACTCCTTTATTAGTGCCTAACTTTTGGGCATGACATGTTAGAGATCTAAAGGGGAGAGGAGAAGGATGAGTACTAGTGAAAATACTTGTGATTAAGCCATGGCATGTGACACCATGGACTGGTCGAACATGGTAACAAGTGACCAAAGGAGGAGAGGACATGGTATTGATGCATGGGTATAAAAGGTACCACAATAGGCACCATATTTAGAGAAAAAACAACTACCTCAACCATACCATAGATGGAGGCACCATTGGTAAGAGCTAACACATATAAAGGTATCTCACAAGATGAATCAATAACTAGTCTCGGATACAGATGGTGGATAGAGGCACCTCTTAGGAAAATATCATAATGTACATGAGTAGTGACCCAATGATTCACATTGGTGGGGAGGTGATCGATAGAAGAGGTTTTCAAAGGATTAAAAGATGGAGAGATTTGATATAGTATATGTTGTTCACAAAATCTGTCACTTGTTTTTGGGGACAACATATCAACTATTTTGGTCCTACAAAAAAAAATTCTCTTCCCTTCTCAAAAAATGTCCTGAGTATTCAAATTCTTCAATTATTTGAGTCTTCTCAGCTAAAGAACTCACAAGTTCAACAGGCAAGCTTTCTTAGAAAGAAGTTCCAACACTTAGGCATTTTCAAGGCTGGTTTAACACCAAATTTCAATCAAAAGACTTAGCAGCAGGCTTCAAACAAATGGAATGAACCCTTAAAGCATTAAACCATTGAACCCCACTTCAACAAGGTTCAAAGGTTCAATGAGTTCAAAGTTTCAAAAACAGTTAAGCGCTTAATGAGTTCAAAGAAGTTCAACCGCTTCGAAGAGTACGAGTTTGAAGACTTCAAAAAGTTCTAAAGTTTAATAAGTTCAGTGGACTTAAAGAAAAGAAGGCTTTAAAGAATAAAGGTTGAACTGTTGAACCATTGAACCTTGAACCAAAATGGTTCAACGAGTTCAAAGGTTTAATGAGTTCCATAAGATCAAAAGACTTAAATGAAAGAAGACTTTGAAGAAGAAAGATTGAACCGTTGAACCTTGAACCTTGAACTAAAAGAGTTCAAAGTTCAAAGGTTCAATGAGTTCAATAAAGTTTGAGAGACTTATAAAAACAAAGACTTTGAAGAAGAAAGATTGAATCGTTGAATTGTTGAACCTTGAACCAAAAGAGTTCAAATTTCAAAGGTTCAATGAGTTCAATAAAGTTTGAGAGACTTAGAAAAACAAAGGATTCAAAGAGAAAAGAATGAACCATTGAACTTTGAACTGAAATGGTTCATAGGTTCAAATGGTTCAACTAGTTTAATAAGTTCAAAGTTCGCAAGGAAGCTTTGAGCGAAGGAAGGAAGTGAAAGATTCTAGAGATAAGTTTGAAGAGATGGTTCAACCGATTGAACCAAGAAGCTAATTGAACCAAGGAGCCGATTGAACCAAGGAGACGATTGAACTAAGGAGCTGATTAAAACAAGGAGCCAATTGAACCAAGGAACTACCTAGACCCCCTGAACCATTGAACCATTAAACCAATGAAATCTCATGGTTCAAAGGTTTAAGGTTCAACATGGTTCAAGTGACCAAGTGACCAATGACATCCCCACAGATGTCAAATTCAATTTAACAAAATGCTTGTTTATGTTCAAATATGGCACAGACCTGAGAACAAACTCAGTGACCAACTGAAAAAGAAGCTAAAAGAGCCAAAAGAAAGGGAAGAGATAGCCTGCGAGCTTAGATCACGAGGAAGAGACAAAATCCATTAAGAGAAGAGGGAACAAGAGGGAAAGACTAGAAATATCTACGTAGGAGTTATTTCTAGTTGGTAAAATAGTTCACCAGGTGGACATCAGAGAGCAGAGCACTCAAGGACACAACCTATTTTTCTCCATCAAGTAAAGGTGAAGTGGACAACTGTGCAAATATCAAGAAGAGGACCAGGTGGCCCATACTTTGGAGGAGAAATTTGAGATGAATTGACATGCCACAGTTAAGGCCGATGCGCTGTTCCAGCATGGCCCCTTGACAGAACTAAAAATGTGTTCAAGGCATTGAATACAGCATGGGCCATTCCATGAAACAAAGCACCAAGTATTTATAGGAGTGATATATATTGTAATCTCTTATTTTATGCAAAGGAGATCTCTTTGTTATAGAAGCAAAACTCTGCCCAAATTGAAAGGCATTTCTTGAGACTTTGAGCTCAGATTGTTAATCATATTTCTTTATTTGAATGAGAAAACAATTGACCTTTAAAAATTTGTGCTAGAATAGCTTGTGTTATGGAAATTGTTCTTATGTTTGTTTCCTAGAAGCATTCTTGTCCATTTAATTTAACAAGCCAAACTAGTGGAAGTAATCAGGAAGGTGTCCTGAAGCTGACTGTGGAGAGACTTTATGCTGCCACAATTGTCTTTAGCGTGTTTTCTTTTTTATTTCTATGTAAAGGATCTTGGGATGACTTTTTTCCCCCATTCTCCTTTGTATATCTCACTCTTTGGTATTTTAGGTGGAGACTTTGTGCTACACTTCATTTTGATGTGTTACTATGCCGTGTTTCAGTGAGGGAAGTAACGAAAGACTTTGTGCTTTCGTGGGTTTCTCGTGGTTACAATTAATATTGACTAAGTATTAACTTTGATAGAAGAGAAGTACCTCTAGCAATCACCCAAGATTTCTCCTTTGATCTGTGAACATCATCTCTAAAAAAAGAGAGATGGATGGTGTTGTTCTAACCTTGAGTGTTATTTTTAGCTTATATTTATAGTATATAGTACCTCATAGTTATAGGGAACCTCCCCTTGATGAGAGGAGAGATTTGTCCCCTTTTGATGTGGTAAACCTACACATTTAGCTGATCAATCTCCTTATGCTATGGTTGAAACAACCTATTTTTCCCAATAGTTAGCTGGTGACAAAATATTCACCCAATAATTTTTGGTGACTCCACTGGGGACACAACAATTTTGTGCAATTTAAAACCTCAAGCTTCAGATTGAAGCATCACCTGTGTCTTATCCATTATCATTATATCCTTATCCATTTCCATTATATACTTTGATCTATGAAACTAGAGATTTTTGGGATCGAACATTTCATTGCTATTATCTACTCTGCCAACTCCATGCCAACAGTTTTTTAGTGACTCTGCTAGGGATCATTTTGTGTAGTTTGAAGCCTCAAGCTTCAAATTGAAGCAGTCCCTATCCTTATCCATTTTAGCTTTACAATTTGGCAGATCCATGGTATACACGAAACTAGAGATCCAAAGGTATTATTGACCCTGTATTTGAGTTGGTACAACAAAGTAATTTTGATCTTTTTCCTTCACCATCTCACCTCCAACGAACTAGGAATTTTCCTCCTACAAAAGTCAGGTCTCCATTACCAGGGAAAGTGTCCATTTCTACTATTAGTAGAGCTTTGTCAATACATACCCCTCAAGCATTTGTTATCCCTCCCTTTAGTAGTCAAATAATGGTAGTTCAAGGCCCCTAGGGTAACTCTTTTGGCCCACTCAATTTAACTCCACCTCTACATGAGCTATTACGTAGTTTAAGGAAGAATTTACCCAACTTCTTTGGTGATGAGAGAGTTCATTCTGATGCAAATATTACAGCCTTTAGCATAGCCTGTGGTGTGATAGGCATAGAGTATGAGGATGTAACAGTCAGGCTATTTATAGAAACATTGTAAGGCATTGCTGCAAACTAGTTTTATCATCTGTAGGCCCAGACTATGAATGAATGGAACACCCTCAAAGCCAAATTTGAAGCCAGGTTCAACCCTGCAAAAGATGTGCATGTCCTACTGGCCTAGCTCACACAAATGAAGAAAGAGCCTCATGAACCTATGAGGGACTTCATAGCCAAGTTTGACAAGCTGAGGAACAAGATTCCTACAATTGCTCAACCAACAATTGAGAACCTTAAATGTTTTTTGATCAATTCTCAGCTTCCAAAAGTGAGTTTTTTATTGAGACGGGTTGGCCACATAGTCCTTGTTGCAGCTCAAGATTTGGCTACTGAGGTGGAAGATGATCTCATCTTGGTGGAGAAGATAAGGAGAGATTCTAATAGAGGTAAATCTTCTTCATCCTCTAAATATTCATCTACAGGCACCACTAATCCAATGGTACATAAGCTGGCAAATGAGTTACTAGCTCTCAAAAAGCAAATGGCGCAAGGGATGTCTTCTACTCCTTCATATAGAGATATACCAAGGAGAACATTTCCCAATCAGTCATACAAAGGCAATGCTGCCAGGAGCCAAGGGCATCCAAATCACCTTCCTCCCCCACCTGGGAAGATTTCCATTGAAACACCTCCAACCAATTCAACAGTTGGATATCTTGAAATAGAATCTAATTTCTCTTTCTAGCCTAAATTGAACCAAGAAAATGACGTTGATATCTTTGCAGAAGACCAAGGAGAATCAGCTGGTGACTCCAACATTGGTTTTATAAATTACCAGGATGAACCTAGAAGTAAAGGTGAAGCAGTTGATAGATCATATGCTGTATTCACCTGGTCTCAAAACTAGTCAACCTAGAAAGTTGATAAGAAAAAAACAAAGGAACATTCTCAACCAATAATTTCAATTGCTAAGTGGGGAACCACTCTGCCTTTTCAATCAAAGGACCTGATGATCACTAAAAAGGTAAGTATATCAAGCATTCCTTCATTTTCAAATTCAAATTCGTAGACTAGTACCCCCCCTAAAAACTAGAAAGATGAAATGCCTTCCCCTGTTCCTAATTCATTTCAGACATTTGATATAATCGACCATGTCAAGAAAACCAAAATTCAAATGTCTAAATTTGAATTCCTGCAATCCAACCCTGAATAGTTGGATAAGTTGGTTCAATGTGTAAAGAATAAAACTGTCCCTATAGGACCAGCTATTCCAAAGGTGACTCCCACATCCACATAGAATAACCTTGTCATTACTCCTCCTGCTTCTCCTGGGAAGATAGAACCATTTTATGTCTCCCTGTTGATAAATGGTCACTAGCTAAACAATTGCATCATAAACTCAGGTGCATCTAACAACGTCATGCCTACCAAAGTAGCTAGATCCCTTAGTCTCACACTAACCAAGACATTTGGGAGATGTTTCTCCATGGAGAATGAACAAGTGCCACTACTGGGACAAATCAAGGATGCCTAATTTGATTTGCGACATTCTCAGATAAGAGAATTAAGATGACAATCCTAGTGGCTGATGTCCTAGCCTCCTACAACATTCTTCTTGGGTGAAATTTTTATAAGGATGTTGGTGGATAATTGATCATGGACCTATCTAAAGTGAGGATCCCAGTCAAAGGTTTTATGCAGACATTGCTCCCTGAAAAGGAAGCAAAATATGTTGTCACTCAAACATTAGCACTTGTAGCTCAAATTCTATTTGAGTCTTCAAGCGTGGGTAATTACTTCTTGACTACAAAGGATGTTCTTGTCATAGCTGATGAAAGTTCTAAAAATAATGATCTACAAATTGGTTTAAATGAAACAACAGAAGAATTGGTAGAATGCAATACAAGCGCAAAAGAATCCTCCTCTCTAATTAAAGGAAAATTTGAGGAAAGCACAGTTCCTGATGGCGTATGGATTCTAGAATTTGATGGTAGCTATTCTTCTACCAGCTCTAGAGTCGAGATTATTTTAATATCTCCTCAAGGAGATATTTTTATTTCTTCATATAAATTATAGTTGAGCAACACCAATAATACTATTGAATATGAGTCACTGCTGCTCGGATTGAAGGTTACTCGAGACAGAAGCGTCAAAATCCTTCACAGCAAAGGAAATGCTAAATTAATGGTTTGTCAGGTGAGGAACCTGTGTCAAACTAAGAATAAAAGATTGCACCATTACCATAATTAGGTAAGGGACTATATTGAAAGTTTTGATGCTTTCAATATCTGCAATGCCTAGAGAGCTTCATGGTCATGTAGAATCATTGGCTATCTCTGCAACCCTCATGGTTCCTCACAAAGAATTTGAAGAGTAGAAGTACACTATTGAGTTGGTCTTTTGACCAAGTGTGCCTCACAATGCCATCATTGGTAGGTATCTGAGGGGGATAATTAAATCATGTGCTGGAGTAAACCAAAAGAATAAAAAATTATGGTAATGGACCATACTGCTACATGTTAAAATTAGGTAAAGAAACTCTTCTACAAGAGAACAAAGATTCATTATTTTTAGACTATAAATCAAGTCTTGCTGTGGGGCAAGAGGAGAGAACCAAAAGGAATGCACAAAAAAGTTGATTCTTGGTGGAGAGGTCCATTTGCCAATCATCACTTCTGGGGAGAAATGCTGATATATCAAGACAAAACACCATTTTCACTATCTCACAGTGGGCGGTATCTGAAGCACTTCAATCCTTGAAGTATCAAATAAGATCAACTTGTACATACTTGTAATTTTTGTATATTCTTTAGCTTGTTTTGTGTTATTCATTTTTGTTTATTTTTGACACCTTTCTTTTTGGGTGGCATGACTCCGTAGCCCAATGGCATACTTAAAGGCACTGGAGATTCTAGATTCTACTACCTTCAATTGTTTTTACAATCGATGAAAGTTCCCTAACTGGAGCCAACTATTATTCCCAAAATTCATCACTTATTTTTGGGGACAACATATCAACTATTTTGGTCCTATAGACCAAAATTCTCTCTTCCCTTCTCAAAAAATGTCCTGAGTATTCAAAATCTTCAATTATTTGAGTCTTCTCAGCTAAAAAACTCACAAATTCAATAGGCAGGCTTTCTAAAAAAGAAGTTCCAACACTTAGGCATTTTCAAGGCTGGTTCAACACTAAGGTTCAATCAAAAGACTTAGCGGTGGACTTCAAACAAATGGAATTAACCCTTGAACCATTAAACCATTAAACCCCACTTCAACAAGGTTTAAAGGTTCAAAAAGAGTTAAGCGCTCAACGAGTTCAAAGAAGTTCAACCGCTTTGAAGAGTTCAACGAGTTCAAAGACTTTGGCAAGTTCTAAAGTTCAATAAGTTTGGTGGACTTAAAGAAAAGAAGGCTTCAAAGAATAAAGGTTGAACTATTAACTTGTTGAACCTTGAACCAAAATGGTTCAATGAGTTCAATAAGATCAAAAGACTTAAACGAAAGAAGACTTCGAAGAAGAAAGATTGAACCATTGAACTGTTGAACCTTGAACCAAAAGAGTTCAAAATTCAAAGGTTCAATGAGTTCAATAAAGTTTGATAGACTTAGAAAAATAAAGACTTGGAAGAAGAAAGATTGAACCGTTGAACCTTGAACCAAAAGAGTTCAAAGTTCAAAGGTTTAACGAGTTTAATAAAGTTTGAGAGACTTAGAAAAAAAAAGATTTGAAGAGCAAAGAATGAACCATTGAACCATTGAACCTTGAACCAAAAGAGTTCAAAGTTCAAAGGTTCAATGAGTTTAATAGAAAAGAATCTAGAGAGTTCAAAACTTTGAAGGATTCAAAGAAAGAGAATGAACCGTTGAAATTTGAACTGAAATGGTTCATAGGTTCAAATGGTTCAAAGAGTTCAACCAGTTCAAGAAGTTCAAAGTTCACAAGGAAGCTTTGAGTGAAGGAAGGAAGTGAAAGATTCAAGAGATAAGTTCGAAGAGATGGTTCAACCGATTGAACCAAAGAGCTGATTAAACCAAGGAGCCGATTGAACCAAGGAACTGATTGAACCAAGGGACCACCCAAACTGCCCGAACCATTGAACCATTGAACCAATGAACTCTCATGGTTCAAAGGTTCAAGTGACCAAGTGACCAATGATGTCCCCATAAACATCAAATTCAAGGTAGCAAAATGCTTGTTTATTTTCAAATGTGGCGTGGACCTAAAAACAAACTCAATGACTAGCTGAAGAAGTTGAAAGAGCCAATAAAAAGGGAAGAGATAGCTTGAGAGCTTAGATCATGAGGAATAAATAAAATGCATTAAGAGAAGAGGGAACAAGAGGGAAAGACCAGAAATATCTACACAAGAGTTATTTCTAGTTGGTGAAATAGTCTGCCAGGTGGACATCAGAGAGTGTGAGCACTCAAGGATGTGGCCTATTTTTATCCATCGAGTAAAGGCGAAGTAGATAGCTATGCAAATATTAGGAAGAGAACTAGGTGGCCCATACTTTGAAGGAGACATTTGAGATGAATTGACATGCCACAGTTAAGGCTGATGCCCTATTATAGCATGGCCCCTTGACAGAACTAAAAATGCATTCAAGGCATTGAATGTAGCATGGGCCATTCCATGAAATAAAGCACCAAGTATTTTTGGGAGTGATATATATTGTAATTTATTATTTTATGTAAAAGAGATCTCTCTATTATAGAAGCAAAACTCTGCCCAAATTGAAAGGCATTTCCTGAGACTTTAAGCTTAGATTGTTAATCATATTTCTTTATTTGAATGAGAAAACAAGTGACCTTTCAGACTTTTTTGGAATAGCTTGTGTTATTTAGGAAATTATTCTTATGTCTATTTCCTAGAAGCATTCTTGTCCATTTATTTTAACAAGACAAACTAGTGGAAGTAATCAGGAAGGTGTCCTGAAGCCGATTATGGAGAGACTTTGTGCTACCACAATTGTCTTTAGCATGTTTGCTTTTCTATTTCTATGTAAAGGATCTTGGGATGACTTTATTCCCCCATTGTCCTTCATATATCTCACTCTTTGGCAGTTGAGGTGGAGACTTTGTGTTACACTTCATTTTGCTGTGTTACTATGCCTTGTTTCAGTGAGGGAAGCAATGAAAGACTTTGTGCTTTCGTGGGTTTCTCGTGGTTACAATTAATACCAAGAAGGAATCTAGCTATTGACTGAGTATTATTTCTAAAAGAAGAGAAGTACCTCCAATAATCACCCAGGATTTCTCCTTTGATCTGTGAACATCATCTCTGAAAAAAGAGAGATGGATGGTGTTGTCTTACCCTTGAGTGTTATTTTCAGCTTATATTTATAGTATATAGTACCTCATAGTTATAGGGAACCTCCCCTTGATGAGAGGAGAGATTTGTCCCCTTTTGATGTGGTAAATCTGCACATTTGGCTAATCAATCTCCTTATGCTATGGTTAAAACAACCTATTTTATCCATCAGTTAGCTGATGACAAAATATTCACCCAACAGTATATTAGTTACATGTGATTGTAGTAGATAGATAGATTTTGATATATATATGATCTAATATCTATTTGGTTTGGATTGTTTATATCTTATGATAGAGGAGGTCATATGGGGATCCTATTCATGGTTGCACATCATGACATTTCAAATGAGGTGCTAACACCATATGACTCCACCATGCTAGATGATCCTATGTTACCATCTGTCCCAGCTTAAGCAATCTTGTTTAGATTGGTGGGGGAGGTTGTGAGGTAGTTGTAGACATGTACAGATAGATTATAACCACTGATATGGGTGGGAGTGGGAGAGGCATAGGCATGGTAGGCCTTGGCTCAAGAGAGAGCAACACATATGGTACGCACAATCCATTTTAGATAGGTACAGGCCTAGGTGGCCAACCTACAAGGACAAGTAGTGGGATTTATATGTCAGACTACTTCTTTACAATATACCATGAAAAGGAGACAATCCTAGGCATTTATGGGTAGTATGGCTAGTCCATAGGATAGGCATGATGGAGCCCAACCATAGAGCTAGAGCTATGTATTTTGTATTTTGTACTTGTATTATATAAAACATATGATATATATATATATATATATATATTTTGATTTTGATAGTTGGATTTTATCTCATGAGTTGTATTTGGTTATGGTTGTTAATGCATGGATATATTTCTTTCCAGCACATGCATTTTTCTTTTGTTGTATATGATATGAGAAATATATGTGGAGTGTTTTCTTTTCTAGCATTATGAGATACACATGCATGGTTAAAAAGAAAAAGACAAAAAATGACTTGGAAAAGTATAATTAATCACAAATAAATGTACTACACAAAATAACATGATGGGAAATATGTAATAACAAAATATGACTAAGTATAATAAACCAAAGATGGTAAAAAGGATAAAAAAATGTGTTTTTAAACCATGAAAATGATTTACACCAAATTAAAACAAGTAAAGTCAAACTATATCATATTGGGAAGTATGAAGATAATGTAATAAAATGGAAATCTCATAAAAATAAAATTATATAAAAAAATAATTAACTCAATCGATTATACTAAATCACATTGTGAAATATAAAAGAAAAAGAAAATTGGAATAATGAACTTAAAATGATCACACTAATTCAAACTGTGAAGTATGAAAAACTTTAGAAAAACTATTGTACTCTTACATGTAATCAAAAAATAAGAATATAAAAGTGAAAAATCAATGAATTAAGCATAAAACATACTATATCAAGATGGGAAGAATGTCTATGATGTGGCACTCATTATCAATCATGAATAATCTCAAATTTGACACATGTAATTTCATTATGACTTGGGTATTGGAAAATTTTGTGAGGAAGGCCTGGTCCTATCGATGGTCTTACATTATAACTCACAAAGGGAACACCAATGAGGTGAAAAATAAAATGAAATATATGTTAAAGAAGATGTTTAGAATGGTAGTTTGGTAATTTGTGAGGAAGGCCTAGTCTTATACATGGTCTTACACTGTAACCCACAAATAGAATCCTTAGGGGGAGTGATTAGTGAACAAAATAATATTTCTTAAGGGGAAATATTAGGTTTGTGGGAAATGAAATAGGGAAAGTAATAAAACAATGTAGGCATCTATGAGAAGACCTTAGGAAATATGAAGCACACTATGGACATAAAAAAACACTAAGTGGCAAGTGACCATTAATATATAAAGGACACCTATTCATAGTAAGCAAAAAGCTGTATATAGAAATAAGTGAGATACTAAGATTAATTCATGTTTGTTTTTTGAACAAATAAAGTGAAATATACCTACCTTTCCACAACGTGTTCCCCATTCCTCAGGACCTCTTATAGAGTTATCGATCTACTGCAAAGATTGGGTATTTGCATGAGAAAATAAGTAGCACTAAAATATTTTATTCCTCTTTCCCAATCTACTGGCCTACCTCACCCCAATGGAGCTCAAATATATCATGAGGGAAACTATGGAGTTTGATATTTGATTAAAAAAAGGAGACGTGCTTTGAATCACATCTTTAGTGTGATTTTACTTTTATAATTTTTAATGTTTCCTTTTCTATCATTGACTTTTATTAAAATGATTTGGCTTTTGAATTTTTATGTATTTTAAGATTCCTCCTCCATATAGACTTATAATGACCAATCATGAGAGACAAAGTGATACACATGAATGATATTTATACTTTAGCTAAAACAAGCTAAGTATCTAAAGACATGACTGACTAAAACACTTAGGCTTACCTATGAACCAACTAGTTATCTCAAGTTTCAACCATGTGTATGCTTAGTTTGTAAAAGGAAATAAGGGGAATAAAGGGATATCCAAGATATATCATTAAAATGATATTATAATGAGATGACTTGTTTGTTAATTGATCACATGGTAAAAAAGAAATGACTAAGGGGAACAAGGCTTGTATAACTAGGTCACAAGAATGATTATCCGTGTTATATAGATAAGGTAGCAAACAATCATGAGAAAAAAAAGACATCCATAAAAAATAAATAAATGTATATATAAAAACATGTAATCATGAAAATAAATCCATAAGAGAACATAAGGAAGGAAATGACATCATAGACAATATGAAGTGTGGAATATAAATAACCATGTAAGATAGATAATACTATGACACAATGTTAAATGATATAAATTAGATAAATGTAAATTTAGAGCACATGTCCAATATAAAACTAAGAAAGAAAATAAGTAACACCATGCTATGTGCATAAATATTGGTAAATTTATCCATAAACAATATCCATAACATCTGATAAATCTCTGTGAAGCTGGACTCTAATTACAACATGGGTCTCATTAATTTTTAGAGAAAGCTAGGAAAATACCTCTCATCAAATCTCCTTGATAGAAAATGTAGGCATGCTTGAAGGATCATGTTCATGAGGGCCATTGTGCATGGGATACTTATGAGAAGGAATATGAGTAGAATCTATGGGATATAAAGGAGTTATCGATGGAGAAGGGACCATAAGTGAAGGAGGATCCATGGTTGGAAGAACCATAGGTGGAAAAACTATAGGTAGAGAAGGGGCCACAGGTGGGGGAACCATGGGGGAAGAAAGGGGACACTTATTGCATGGGTGACCTATGGGAGGAGGGATAGTAGGCTCAAGAATGGTCATAAGATGATCTTGGAGATGCTACTGAAGGATGAGGCAATGGTCAGTGTGATGGGTACCACATTGGTGCCACATACCATATACTTATCCATATTTGGGAATATATTGAGGCAATACTTTTGAGGGAGGTATAGCCTTATCTATAGGCTGAAAAAGATTAGGATGTAAAGTTTTTATATATTATCAAAGATTTTGACAATGAGTGGAGGAATGATTATCTGTGCCATGGAAGTATCAAATACATTTGTTAGTAGACTTTGTGTGTGTACTAATAGAGGGAGTGGAAATAAAAGCTGGGGAAGGTTGGTATAATGTATAGTCTCTAGTTCAATGATTTGAAAATTTATGAATATCATAGTACGGTTGATTAGTCCATTGGGTGGGCAAAGGAGCAAGCTTTGGTAAAAATAACAAACCATCACCAAGGGAAGGTGAGGTTGGTGGAGAGACTGGATAAGGCTCGAATGAAGGATCAATAGGATAAAAAGTAGGAAGAGACTCTACTAGAGAGGGAGTGAAAATAAGATCTGGGCTAGGCTTAGCTAAGGGAGGGGTGGGATGCACATAAGGTTGAAGGATAGTAACAAGGATCTTAGGGGCAAGCTGGCTATAAGGGTCATAGTATCTAGTGAAGCGATAGGGTCTAGTCATAACATAATCCATAAACATGTTCTTTAGAAACTAGATGTGTGCACACCATATCTACCCTACAAATAAGAGGAATAATGATAATATTAGGAACCATATAAGACAAAATTCTACAAGAAAAATGGAAATATTGAAATAAAAAAGAATGATAATGCATGATCTCAACATCTTGAGCCTAAATAAGACCTCCTATAAATGGGTCATCTAAGGTATAACCATCATCAAATTCAAGTGTATGAAGATCAATTACACAAGTAGGGATGATATTTTCATCATAGGTGGCATGTTGAATAGAGTGCCAAGTCTTAGTTAAGACTATGAGTATACTGTCATTAGGTGGTTGATGGGAATGTGGATTTAGAAAAGGTAAAAGATAAGAAATGAGATGAGGAGAGAGATTAAAATTTTTTATCTTGATTTTGATCTCATCAGGTTCATCATCATCATAATCTAAGAGGTTAGGTGGTATATTCATGATGAGTTTGGGGTGATCATGGTAACCTTGCATAGAGTTGATAGGTAAATTAAACTGTTGAGATTCTCAAAATAGAACACTTATCAAGGGTTCAAGGGTTGGAATTTTGAAGACACCAAGGTCTTGGAATTATTCAAAATTATAAGTGTTAGAGTCACTTTGAATCCTATATATTGCACCATTATCATGGAACTTGATGCATTGGTAAGCAAAAGAGGTAACAACACTCATGCAATGAGTGCATCACTTGCTAATCAAGATGTTATAAGAGAAAGGCAAATTGAAGATCATAAACTTTACTAGAATACTGATAGGTGGGATGGTGATAGGGAGCCACACATAACCTAAGGGAGGAATTTGCCATTGGTCATAGCCTTTACATGTCCTACATGTGGACTTAAGATTACATTCAAAGTATCCAAGGGTTTTAATAAAGTTGAGAGATGCAACACAAGCACACGAACCCTCATCAATCAAGGCATTCTTTACTTGGATATCATCAATTTGGATGCTTATAAAGATGGGATGATCATCCTCACAAAGCATAATCTCATCGATAATCATAAAAGCAATGGGGAATTTGAGAGAGAGATGAGTTTTCATTTTTTTGTAAACATGTATAGACATCTATTTGCATTGTTGTAAAATGTTATCTTCTAAGCCAGATAAGGTAGCTTCACATCTTGGTAGGGGAGGATGAGGGTTGTTCATTTTGAATAGGAGATGCATAAGGTGATTATGATGATGTAGAGAGGTCCACATGAGTTTGAGAAATGGAATTTGAGATGGGAGATTAGTAGGTTCCATGAAAGGATCCCATTCATTATAACCCATGAGGGGACTACTAGATAGAGGTGCATAGTGTTGAAGGAGTTCCTCATAAGGAAGAGTAGAAGTACATGTAAACTTATGTTGAGAGGATGTGGGAGGTTTAATTGGAGGACAAGTTGGTTGATTATCATGAGATGAGGTAGTTGATGCAAGTTTATCCTTCAATAGATCTAAAAAAATAGTATTAGAAGGTTGAGTATCATCAACAATGGGTAAAGAGGTTAGAGAAATTAGAGAAATGATATGAGAGATGTTATCTAATGGAGGTGTTGGAATTAGTTCATCAAAAGAGATAAGGTCTTCTTACCCCAATTATTTTAGGTGAGTTGGAGAAGAATCTTGGATAACATGAAAAGTAAGATGATTAGAGATTATGGGTGATGTAGACACCTAAATATGGCCACCAATGACCTCTAACTAGGATTTTGACCAATTTCCACCAAAATGCACAATTTGGCCTAAAAACACTAAATCACATTAAAAGCTTTGAACTTGACATATTCAAGTGCCAATTTTGGTGAGGGTATCATTAAATGGGGCAATTTCATTTATGGTCTAGCTAACTTTGATCAGATCATTTTGAGTCAAAATTCCAATTTTGCACCTTGGTGCTCTGGATTGATCTTTTATATCAAATCTCTTACATAAGAAACTTGCCTTTTTTATTTACTATTGGTAACATCCTAAATGGGATAATAGATCCAATGCATCTAACATTGACTTCCAATTCTAATCCAATCAAACTTTGGACCAATACCAAGGCATTTTGATCAATTTGAGTAATTGTGATCAAAGTCCTCAATCATGCTTAAGAGATAATTAAACCAAATTAGAGCCTAACTGAGAATTACATGGAAACATGTTGAAAACTTGTTTTTAGAAATGAATATTAAATATTTGCATCATCAGGTGACCTCATTTTTTTGGGAAGACATCCCTAGGCCATAAATTTCACAAATATCAAGATTCATGCCCTCTATGCCTTATCAATGCCCTCCATGCCTCTTAATTACTCCTCTATCCCAAATATTGATGAGCCTATTTATGAATTTTAATTACACAATTAGATTAATTATTAGCCACACATCTCAATCTTGAGATGGATGGTTCAAGTTGATTTTAGCCATTTTCAATAATCTATAAATAGAGAGGCCGTGAACATTATTTCTAAGTTATTTTGGTGCAAAGTTATTATGCTCAAATATCTTCTAGAAGTCTTGATAATGCAAATTTATAATGCACAAATGATTTCAAAAGCTATTAAAATTAGTGTTACCATGCCAAATTGATTCCAAGCCAAGCCAAAGCTAAAGCCAAAGGTGCCAAGAAGAGGTGGAAGATAGTCAAACCTCCTTTGATGAAGACTTCATAAGCCCAAGCTGAGTAAGCCACTACAAAAGCATTTGGAGCATCCAAGGAAGGTGAAGGATTTTTTTTTCTTACTTTTTAGTTGTGTTTGTCATTTTTGTTTTTGTTATTAAGCTCACCCTAGTAACTAGGCATGAAGGTGTTAGTTTAGTGTGTTATTTATCAATTTGATTTGTTTATTTTATCACTAACACAATACTAATCTCCTCTTCTTAGTTAAATTCCTAGTTTACATAATGGAACACATAGTGGGACCTAAATATCTTCACAAAATTGATCACAATTCTCCCCAAGTAACTCACTAACTTTTTTTTATGTAGAATCTTGGAGTGGGAGACTCAAAAGAGTGAAAAAATCAAGAAAAACACATTTTTTAATAAGTAACAAGTTTGACTAGACACATTCAAGGGATTGTCCTAAAACTCATGGTATTATCATTCAGACTCATGGTATTGTGCTTAGCCATTTTTATTTTCAATCTAAATTTTTGTTTTTGTGTAATGGTTAACAATACCACTACTTTAAAAGTCATGAGATTGCTTTGCAACTCATGGGGTTGCTTAATCGAGTCACGATATTGTTTAACTGTTACCAGTTAAATGATAATACCATAACTCATGAAGCAGTGGGATTGTTTTGCTACTAATGGGATCATCAAACCAAGTCATGATATTGTGACCAAACCACCTATACAATTCACAATACCACAACTTTTAAAGTTGTGGGATTATCCTGCAAGTAGTAGGATTGTCATTCAAAGTCACAATATTATGACTAAATGGTTAATGATTAGTTAAAATATCATAACTCTTAAAGTTATGGGATTATCCTATAAGTAGTGGGATTGCTCTATCAAGTAGTGATATGTACCACTGTGTCAACCTGAGAGCTCATTTTCCTAAGTTAATTATTTCATCTTTAAAAATGCTTCAAAGCTAAACCACTTGCTAATATTTTTATTGCAAGAATAACTTGGAAAATTACTAAAACATGTTTAAACCATCTTTTGTATGAATTAAAATGAACTAGGAACATTATTTTGGTACTTAATATAACATTTAAGTGCTTAGTATAACATTTAGGTGCTTAAGTAAGTTTTTTGTATTAGTTTTCAAAGTTTACAATTTTAAGACCAAGGGGTCAAATGAACACCATCAAATCTTTCATTTGGGCTTAAAATTGAACACACTTGTCAATTTTGTTTTCATTATTTCAATTAACACTTTTTTTTCACAAAATACAAGGATGTTGCATGTATGCTCTTCCATTTTTCCCCTTTAGGGAACCCTTGGAATAAAAAGTTCTTTCCTTATTTAAAAATTGCCTAGTCAAAGGCATAGAAATAATGTCGTCTAAAGCACTCCCCAAAAATTTGCAAAAGTATTGGGTGACCTTGAAAATGACCCTAAAGTATTTCTATTTTATTCTTTTATTTCATGTAAACTTGGCTTGCGAGGGGGATGTCATTACCTCCCACAAGTTCTTTAGGGAAGCTTTGACCTAGGGTTTCATCTCCCGACATTGACTTCACTTACTCCTTCTAAGTTGTACACGAGATGTATCTAAATTTGGACATCACACTACACTAAGTGAACAATAGGATATAATGGTTGTAAAAAGGACTAGACCTTTTTACAACTAGCCAATGTCATTGTCACCCAATTTTTGTGCTTGTCTTTTGCATCGTTTGACATGAAAGTCATTGTGCAATTGATTCCCCTAGAAACATTTAAAATCTTGCTAGTTTAGTTAACCCCACATTGCCATACCCTCGCTAGGATTTGGAAGATTATACTTAGTGTATTTTGGTCATTTTTGCTTGGTATGTTTTGAGACTAAAACTTGTTTGTTTATTCATAAGCCATTTCAAAAAAATGTATTTGAATTAAGGAGGGTAGTTTTATGATGCCCAAATCATGTCAAAACATTTTTTGCCTTTTAATCTTTTAAAACATAACATAGATCACATCATTTGAGTATGCTTATGGCATTAGGCTGCTCAATTTGTTTCAAGACTAGTCTACCATGCATTAAAAACCATTTGTTTTAAACTGTTTCATGTATACAATTGGACCCTTGTCTTGTGCTTTCATGTTGTCCAACCTTGTCTAGATTATTTAGTCAAATCCTAGTTTTCACATTGAGTTTTCAATTAGCCTTGTCAAGTTTGGATTCAAACATTGATTGATTTTTGTTTAGGCCTTAATTCATGGGGCTGATACATAGACCTTTCTCTTTTGGGTTACATAAATTTGGTTAATCAATTACCCAAATTTGAAAATTATTAATGGTTTTTTTATTCAGTACCTATCCTTATCATTGTTTGTGCCTTTATTTTGGAAAACATAATCTTTCTTCAAAGAGCGTTTTGTGTTATGACTTATTGCATTTGATCATGTTTATGTTTGATTCCATGTGCTGAGTCTATGTCAAAGTTATTTCCAAACTTGTTAGATTAAATCAAATCATATCAACCTTTGTTTCAAGTCTAGATTTTGATTCTATTTAGCCAAAAGTCCTAGCATATACCTATTTGTTTGAGCCTAGATTTTGACTCCATGTTTGGACAAAAGACCTAGTAACTCAATTTTTCTTTTCCTAGTTTAAACCTTGTTTGGAACACTTTGACCTAGACCTTTGACATGTTAGTTTTTATTCAGAAACTTGACCTTTTATGCATATGACATTTGCCATTTGATGTTAAACTATTTTATGCCAAGTCTTATCACAAACCATTTTGGAGATACAACTCCATTTTTAGATCATGTTGAAGATACAACTCCACTTTAAACCAAGTTAGACTAGGTTTACACCATTTATCCTTTGGACATAGTTTTTTTGGAGTTTGTATAACTCTAAGCCTCTTTGTTTTTGGAGCTTTCATCATATAGGTAGATATGTCTAGATACAACTATGGTGGAGTCACGTATAATCCAATTTATGATAGAATGCCTACACAAAATGACTTTTATGGATTTAATCAATACCCCAATGATGATAATATGGTTTTTGAGACATATTTATATCCACCTCATAATAATCATTTATGGGAACAAAGTCATGAACTAGCTCATGATCCAACTTGAGACCTTGATTGGTATGAATAGGCTAGTGAGGAGGACTTTGAAGACCCAATTATAGATAATGTTATTTGGGATATGGATCCATACCCTATTTAAAATAATCAATATGTGGAACATAGTCAAGAAATAGATTATGAGCCAACTCATGACTGGGATGATATGGTTTATAAGGTAGACTTGGATGCTTTGGCTTATGTGAGTAATCAGGCTCCACCACATCATACCATTTATATTCCATGAGTACAATGTCACACCATTCCCATACCAAGACCTCATCCTTTGGATTATGCGAGTATCCAAGCTCCAAAATGCCTAACCATTTCTATAGTAGGACCTCATCCCTTGGCTTGTGTGATCAATCAAGCTCTACAATGCCCCTTTATCATCCCAGGACCTAGTCCTTTGGCTTGTGCGAGCTATCAAGTCCCACATCACCCTATCATTACCATTTTAGGAATTCATCCTTTAGCTCATGTGAGCAATAATGCTCCCCAATGCCCTACCATTATCTAACCACAAGCCATTCCTTATTCGAAACCAATTCCATCTAAACCTCAACTGATCTAATCATTGGAAGACCAAACTATGTTCAAAAATGGTATTTTCTAACTCATTAGAAACCAAGGCTAAGAGAACCAACCAATCTGAGATGTTTCGATTGAATCAACCATTTGTGATAAGTCAACTTGTGATGAATCACCTATTGATCTTATATCAGTTGTTGAGGAGTCTCACTCTGATGAGCTAGTCTTTACTGAGTCACTTCTTAATGATTATAACTGCCTTTGGGCAAATAATTACCTCGACCATATGCCTATTTTTCAAGAGCCTCCTATTGATTAGCTAGTCTCTGAGGAGTTATCTCTTAACCTTTTTCCCATCCTAGAGAATTTCCATTCTGACAAACTAGTTTTTGTGAAGCCCATTATGCCATCAAAAGCTATTACTTGTCTAAAACCAAATATTCAACAAGACATCATTATAATAGAGTACCCATCAAATGAAGAATCAGAGGTAGATTCAAGTTCTATTCTTGAATTGACATCATATTTACCATTGAAATTTGAATCAACATCAGTCTCAACATCAGATTTAGAGTCCCTTGAGTTAGAATCAAATTCAGAAGAAGAATATTTTCATGACTATTACAACATTGGTTACACATGCCTTGGAGATTAATTTGAATACATTTGTGATCCTTCTATTGTTTTTGAAGATGAGTACCTCAACTTTAACACAAGTTATCCTAGTATCTTATATAAGGATTTTGTAGCCTCTCCCCATTCCATTACCATTCCATAGGCCATTACCATCAACCAAAATAGCCATATTATTGACATTCCATCTCTCGTAAGTGTCGATTGGGATCGACATAGTCACACTTTGTTCAAATGAATCCATGGAGACATAATAATTAAAGAAGAAAAAGGAGGCCAAGAACACATTCATATAGTAGAAGAACAGTCTCCTAGTGAAACTTTTTTGGAGGTACTAGGGGACAAGCAAAGTTCAAACTCAACATATTCTAGTGATTTTTTTAAAGAATTGCTAGGAGAAAATCTAAGTCAAAATCCAATGTTCATTAGTTAAACCTTCTCAGAGGGACTACATGATAATTAAGACACATTTATATGTGAAAACATCTTTGAGGTACCAATAGTTAAGCACAAAAGTTCTTCATTGTTGGATGAAGACAAAATCAAAGATCAAATCAAAATAGCTTCCTATCTACATCTTAATCAGATGGTAACTACTCTCAATCCCAA
Source organism: Torreya grandis (assembly GCA_037957365.1). Lineage (NCBI taxonomy): Eukaryota > Viridiplantae > Streptophyta > Pinopsida > Cupressales > Taxaceae > Torreya > Torreya grandis. Next base: position 1,361,043 of record JARHVA010003100.1, read on the forward strand.
ACAATAAAAAAATCTAATGGTCCTATTGAGAGAATAAGTATTTGGCCCCATCAAAACTAAAATTATGTTGAATCCAACATTAATAACATTACATGTGACTGAACATCCTGATCTTCATTTATATTCCAACCATTCCACATTCTATTATCATCTACCATTCTAGTTCACTGTCAAACCTACCATCCATAATTTGTCCTTGTTTACCATCTATGGTTATAATTTCCTTTGTGAGGCTAAAAAGATACCTTATCTCAACTCTTGAAGGAATCAAAATCAATGACCAACAAAGATCACAAAAACATTCTTGATAACCAAATATAAAAATAGTTCTTGATAGAGCAATTATTTAGATGAGGTATAGGCTAGCAATTAACATGATCAAGTATTCTATTTGTATCATTTGTTGATTATGATGTGCATCTCCCCATCAATAAGAAAAATATAATTAAAAACCATACCTAAGCCAAAAACATGTACAATACCATTTCATTGCCATGCCATTACCATTGTTACATATTCTTTTGCCATTATCACATAACCCAGTTAATCACCTTCTCACTTAGGGGTAACTCTCTTACCATTTTATCTAATTGATTAAACCATCATTATCCTAACAAGATGATGCCATCTAACCATTCTATCCCTATTTAGACTAAAGCTTATTTTTATTCATCCTACCTAAACCTATTTTGATCTTGGCTACTTTGGTTCTTCCTGCATTTTTTGCAAGGGGATTTTGATCACATTTCAACAATCAATCAAACTCATGTTTACAATGCCAGTCTATGAAAGTAGTGTGATAATTGATCTGGAAAGATATCTTTCATCCTATCAAGTTTGCTTATGTGAGCCTAATTATAACAATCTATGGGCAAATTAGTGTCTCATCAGTCTTGTTACTAATTATAACCACCTATGGGAAAATTAATATCATTGACCTATTCCATCATATCCTAGTTATAACTACCTATGGGAAAAATAGGGGAAACACTTTTTTACCATGCATTATCACATCACCTTGCCATCACTATTTTCATTTGACTGGCCATTTGCTAGATTTGAGAATTAGTTGGGACCTAGTTGGTTTTTCTTTGCCTTTTGTGTGGATGGAATTACTATAACTTGAGGTCATTTTAGGACTATGTGGGTCATGTTAAATTCATGTTGAGGTTACCTCATTCCCCCTTTTCATATTATCTTATTATTTTATAAGTAGGTATCTTGTCATTCTCTAACGAGTTAAGATACCTCAAAAATCCAAAAATGTTCAAATATTCAAAAATTCAAAAACATTTATCCTGTCTAAGCCTAGTTAGTTATCCTTGATCTACCTTACTGGGGCATGGTCATTTTTAGGATGCTTTATTTTTATTTTGTTTTTAGGCTTTCTATTTGTTTGTTTATTTTGAGTTGTTTGTTTATTTTTCTATTTCTTTGTTTATTTGTCTTCTTGCCTATTTGTTTGGTTTCAACACTGTTTCCTTGATTCAATCTATATGTGTTCATTGGGTGATTACTTTCACACATTATTCTTGAGTCCATCCATATTTATACGTCAACATTGTCATCATGGTTTTTATCATTGGTGCATTATTTTTGAGTTTTTATTGGATCAAGAGTCAGTCTTAATACATATTTTGGCCAAGTCTTCATGGTATTCTATAATAAAGCCTACCATCACATGCTATAACAAAAAACATCTTCAATAAGGTCTATAATCAATAGAGCTGCAAAAGTTTCTCCTTTTCACCTTAGGAAATCTTTCCATCCCACCCTTGATCAAATCAACCCATTGACCATTCTAGTTATATCATTGCTAATAAGGATGAGCATCTCTTCATTGGTAGGTACAATTGAATCATTTTCTATTGATCAATCTCATTCCTCTATCCATATTTTTCATCACTTTGTGCCCACTCATCTTTAATCTATATTCTAGGTTATATCCTTGAGTTATGCTTGCTAATTAGCCCCAACTGGGGAATAGTCATTTTTAGCCAATCTAGGTCCTCTTAATGATTATAATTGCATATGGGCAAATTATTATTTTGACTTTAACTCTTGATTATAACTACCTTTGGAAAAATCAACATCCTTTTTACATCAATACATGTAAGCATTTTCTCATTTGGATTAATCTCAACCATGGGTCAATTCTACCTTTCTTCTTGTTTGTTTTTGTGGGACTATCCATCAATAAATGTGATGGCCACTCCCTAGAGGGGGCATCATCTTAGGCTTCCTAAGACTATTTGGAGCTTTGTTATCATCATCTTCTTTTTGGAATATAGGCCATCTCTCATTATTTGAGAAGACATTGCTTTGCTTATGGTTGTAACATCTTCCCAAACAAGGGAAAACTATATACACCTAAATCTAGCCACCAATCACCTCCAACCAAGATTTTGACCAATTTCTACCAAAATACACAATTTGGCCTAAAAACACTAAATCACATTAAAAGCTTTGAACCTAACATATTCAACTACTAATTTTGGCTAGGGTATCATTAAATAGGGCAATGAAATTTATGGCCAACTAACTTTGATCAGATCATTCTAAGTCAAAATGCTAATTTTGCACCTAGGTGCTCTGGATTGCTCTTTTCTATCAAATCTCTTACACAAAACATGTGCCTTTGTTATTTACTATTGGTAACATCCTAAATGGGATAACAGATCCAACACATCTAACATTGACTTCCAATTCCAATCTAGTCAAAATTTAGGCCAATAATAAGGTATTATGTTTAATTTGAGTAATTTGTGCACAAAGTGCTTAATCCTACTTAAGAGCTAATTAAACCAAATTAGAGCCTAATTAATAATTCCATGGAAACTTGTTTTTAGAAATGAATATTGAATATCTACATCATCAGGTGACCTCATTTCTTGGGAAGACATCCCTAGGTCATAAATGCCACAAATATTAGGATTCATGCCCTCCATGCCTCATCAATGCCCTCCATTCCTCTTAATTGCTCCTCTATCCCAAATATTGATGAGCCTAATTATGAATTTTAATTACATAATTGGATTAATTCTTATCCACACAACTCAATATTGAGATGGATGGTTCAAGTTAATTCTAGCCATTTGCAAAAACTTATAAATAGAGAGGCTATGAACATCATTTCTAATCTATTTTGGTGCAAAGTTATTATGTTCAAATATCTTCAAGATGTCTTGATAATGCAAAGTTATAATGCATAAATGATTCCAAAAGCTATTGAAATTAGTGTTACCATGCAAAATTGATTCCAAGCCAAGCTAAAGCTAAATCCAAAGGTGCCAAGAAGAGGTGGAGGATAGTCAAACCTCTTTTTATGAAAACTTCATGAGCACAAGCCAAACAAGCCACTACAAAAGCATTTGGAGCATCCAAGGAAGGTGAAAGATTCTTGTTTTTCCTTACTTTTTAGTTGTGTTTGTCATTTTTTTTGTTATTAAGCTCACCCTAGTAACTAGGCATGAAGGTGTTAGTTTAGTGTGTTGTTTGTCAATTTGCTTTATTTATTTTATCACTAACACAATACTAATCTCCTCTTCTTAGTCAAATTCCTAGTTCACAGGTGGGATGAGAATCAATGAATGAAACTAGCCCTTACATATTATTCATGTTAACCACATTCTCTTAGGGAGTTAGTTATATAATACTATCAATGTTATTGGTGGAAGGATTAGGCTTATCATTATTATATCGGAGTTTTAGAAGAGGGTCTTTTTAGATGGCCAGATGAGCATTACCCTAGTTCAAAGCTTGAGTTTTTATTTGTGTTTAATGAGATTTGAAGGTAGTGTTATAGGATTTTTTACATTTATGAATGAGAGAATCATGGTTGAAATTAGGACCAAGGAGGAAATCCATAGCCAAGTTATGAAATTACCTACAAGTCTCATGAGAATGACCCCAACTAGCATGAAACCAATAGAATTTATTTGGATCATACCATGATTTCATGGGATGAGTGGGATCAAAATATCATGGAAGAGGCATTGGTAGACATTTTTGTAACTCTTATAAAGATAAAGGCTTATGAACATTGATATTACTTGTTGAATAAAAGTGAGAATTAGGGATGTGATTTATAGGGGAAGCCTTTTCTAGAGCATGGTTGGAAGCAATAGTTTGAACATTATGAATGGTATCATAGGAATCAGTGACACCATCATTATTATTATGATGGTTTTTATTTTTTATGAGCATAAAAGTGACCATATAAGGTTTGGAAGGCTTAAATTGATGCATGAAGAAATCTTGGCATTTGGCTTGGTCAATGGCCTCTTCCAAAGTACATGGAGAGAGAGTCTAGAATGATATTGTAACATAGGATAAAAAACATTGGTGAATAGATGAAAGAGGCTATCATTTGCCATGTTGTGCTCACACTTTTTAGACAAGGTCTTCCACCATTTGATGAAAGTTTGTGTGGTTTTTATCTCAATTTGCTTGCAATTAATAAAATGAGCCAAGGTATTTTTAGGAAGGTCACTAGTTTAAAAATTTTGCATTAAAGAATTAACTAGATATTCCAAACTACTGATGGAATGAGATTTGAGTTGGTTATACCAATCTAAAGAGACTCTATAGACATTTTTTTCTAAGAGCTTGGTAGTAATAAAAGTGTTTAACTTGACCCAATATTTGTATAGATTTCCTAATGTTTTTAAATGTAGGGTAGTATTAGTTGATTCATTATAGCTAATGGTAGGGGTGATACCTCTGATATCTATGTTAGTAATTTGATGCATAAGAGGTTAATTTTGAAGGTGTTTTATTATTTTGTTAACAAAAGGAGGTTGAGGGATAATATTTCCATGGGAATCCATAAGGGTGGTGGGTGGGGAGCATTTTGGTTGTGCACTCCCCATGGAACCTATTGAGGGTGATTTTGGAGATGGATAAGATGATTTTGTATTTACATCATTTAATTGGTATTATTATCTTGGAAAGCATTCATTTTTTTGTCAGGAAAACCCCCAGAACAATAAACATGCTCTGATCCCTACTGAGTTAGGATCTTGCTCTACCAATTAGAGCACATATGATTACTTCTTGTATTATCAACTAAACACGGAATTATACCAAAATCAATAAGTAACTAGAAATATGAAACAACACAGGAATTGAGAGACAATACACAATTGTATTAATAATCACTCAGAAGAATATACAATAAGGAAGATGCCACTTCTTCCTCCACCTCAAAGGTTCTCCATGCGTCAAGACCTTCTTCCCTCTCTCTCTCTCGGTCCTAACAATCAATTCAAATATAGAATTGATGTTTACCTCTCCAACCAGTCAGTAACACACTACCAGTTCACCAAGTACACAACCATACTCCAAGTAGATCTCCTGCTCTCTGTTGCTACCTGCAAATCACTAGACCTTACTCACCATGTAGATATCTCTACACCCCTAAAGAACCCTTGTCCTTGCCTCACCAAGTCCTTATGATTCTTCAACCAGTACCCCAGTGGATCAGCTCCTTGACCTTGCAGACCTTGTAACTCTCCCTGATCATACACACTCAACACCCCTTTGGAACTAGGAGGAGCTACACTAGCTCTCTCTAAAATCTCTATGGCTTTCTAGCACACATTTACATTACAATCATGAGTCTATTATATAGATCTCATCCAAACAATAATTAGACATCTAATACAATAATTAAATCTGTAGATCTCAGTCTAAAATTAGCTCTAAACATGTAAACACTTGGTTCATCAACTAACTGCCCATAATATACTCACAGCTCGAACCACATAGGCGATTGACGCCAGTCCCTGCCTGCCTAGGGGTGCCGACACCGGCTGATCTAAGATCGTCGTCGGTTGGCCTGACCAACGCCAGTGTCTGTGACACTCCGCAACTCTTCTACAACCTCTTCCATGTCTGCATCAGTGAAGCTTTTAGCTCCACACCCTAACAATCTCCCACTTGGAGATAAACAGCTGCACCTGTACCTATATTTGTAGCCCATCTAATCTATTTCCTGGCTTGTATCCCTCTTCAAGCTCAATCCTGAAGACCAACCACCACACAACCTATGATGCTATACCTGTCACTCAAGTACCCTGCCACATTTGAACCTACACATCCATGTAGTGAAGAACTTAACCCTGCATAACAAGAATCCCTGCTGCTAGTCCCACTGAACTGCCCTCCAGTGCTCCTTCCCCAAATTGGCTCCATAGTTTTCGACAACCCCCACTAATTGGGAAAACTCAGGTCTACACTAGACCTCATGTGATTTCGAAACCTGTTTCAAGCTAAGCTTGAACTGTCCAGCCATTGGTGTGCTTTCTGATTCTGCATCCTGCATAATGAACCTCGCCAACACCATCTTCACATCAGCTCCCACTGGAGATAAAATCTCCATGTCTCTTATGCCAAAGAATTTCACTGCTCCAAATTCTTCATGACATACCTCTGAACTAACCTTACCTTTTAGCTCAACAAATCCCTGTATGTACAAAACCTACTAGCAAACCATCCACATACAGTAACTGGATAATGTCGCGACTCATCATCCACCTGGTAAGAACAAAAAACCACAATAGTTACACTGACATTGACTGAAGCCATGCTTAGTCATTCCCCTATCAAAACCTGTACCACTGTCTTGCAGCTTTTTCAAGACCATGTACCTTGGCCTTTTGTCTCACTTATCCATCCACTCTCTTCTTTAAAATGGGAATCCATTCCATCTCTCAGTGCTTTCTTCCAGCTGACAACTCTACCAACAAATACCTATTTGGTTCTTCTCCAAGGACTCACACTCCTCATCCATGCCAAGTTCCCACTGTATCTAGATTCTACCTGCATTGCCTCTTCACATCTTCTTGGTTCTCGACCATCAGTAAGAAATATAAAGAAGGTGAACAATGAATATGAGGTTCACTTACCCTTTATGACCTCCACATGAGCATTTGAGACTTGTTGACAGCTTGTTGTCTGCCCAATATCCGTTCCAGTAACTGATTTCAGCTACCTCCCAGTCTGCTCCCGACTGATGTCAGTTCCCTGCACTGACCCTGACTGTCGACATCATCTCCCTGGCCGTCAGAACCTGCATTCTCCTTCTACATATGCAACCAAGCCTACAAAGCCACATCTCTGTAACAAAAGGTGAATCAGTAATATGAGTAGATAGATAAAGGATACCTACTTTCTTACCACCATCTAATTCAAGTGTGTCCGCTGTGAGAGTTACAGTACATCTCTCATCACCAAAATTTCTTGAAGAAATTGGACTCATCTCCAAGATTGGTACCTGCATGACTTCCTTCAACCACTGAGTGTCGTCCATCTGCAATTTCAGCTTCACTTCCCCTTTGTCAATAATATGACAAGGCTCTCCAGCTCCTAAATAAATCTCTCCAAAGTCTCCAAAGACATACCCATGAAAAGATGCTTTATTTCAAACTACATGGAAAGAGGCAAAAGAATCTATGAACCAAGATTCCACTTTATCCAGAACATCCTGTGCAGCATCACCTGCAACATCTGCTCCTCCCTATTGATCTGCAACCAACCAACGATCTTTATTTACCTGCTCTTTCTTTCCATCAATTAGACCATTCGTGCTATTCAATTTCTCCATTCGTAGCTTACTTCCTTCTGCCATTGCTATACTCCCACTCAATTAGAAACCCCTATGAGTAACCTGTAATCAACAAACACTACCAGATCTGAAACCACCTATTAGTAACCCAGCCAAAAGCTCTGATACCACGTGATGGTATCAGTGCTTGAACCTACAACCTAGGCTCTGATACTACGTGTCAGGAAAACCCCCAGAACAATAAACATGCTCTGATCCCTACTAAGTTAGGATCTTGCTCTACCAATTAGAACACATGTGATTACTTCTTATATTAGCAACTAAACACGAAATTATACTATAATCAATAAGTAACTAGAAATATGAAACAACACAGGAATATGAGAGACAATACACAATTGTATTAATAATCACTCAGAAGAATATACAATAAGGAAGATGCCACTTCTTCCTCCACCTCAAAGGTTTGCCACACCTCAAGACCTTCTTCCCTCTCTCCCTCGATCCCAACAATCAACTCCAATATAGAATTGATGTTCACCTATCCAACCATTCAGTAACACGTTGCCAGTTCACCAAGTACACATCCGTACTCCAAGTAGATCTCCTGCTCTCTGCTGCTACCTACAAATCACTAGACCTTACTCACCATGTAGATATCTCTACACCCCTGAAGAACCCTTGTCCTTGCCTCACCAAGTCCTTATGATTCTTCAACCAGTACCCTGGTGGATCAGCTCCTTGACCTTGCAGACCTTGCAACTCTCCCTGATCATACACACTCAGCACCCCTTGGAACTAGGAGGAGCTACACTAGCTTTCTCTAAAAGCTCTATGGCTTTCTAGCACACTTTTACAATACAATCATGAGTCCATATATAGATCTCATCCAAACAATAATTAGATAATAATACAATAATTAAATCTACAGCTCTCAGTCTAAAAATAGCTCTAAACATGCAAACACTTGGTTCGTCAACCAACTTCCCGTAACATACTCACAGCTCAAACCACAGGTGACTGAAGCCGGTCCCTGACTGCCTGGGGGTGTTGACGCCGGCCGATCCATGACCGACGTCAGTTGCCTTCCTGTCTCCCACCTGCCATCGTCGGTTGTCCTGACCGACGCCGGTGTCTGTGACACTCTGCAACTCTTCTACAACCTCCATAACTTCTCCTGTTTGCTCCACAACCTAACATTTTTAAATATTTTGCAACAAAATTTGATGGGTTTGAGTGGTGTTATTCATAGAATGTGAAGCATTAGTGTGGGTTTTAGTGGATTGGGTACCACTATGAGTGGTGGCATGTGTGATATTAGTAGCTTGAGAGGAATTGTTAGTAGATATGGAAATAGTAGAATGATTTATTTGTGTTATAAAAGATGCACTATTAGAAGTATTAGAATAAAAAAAACTAGTGGCATGATTACCATGGGTAATAAATGATGCATTAGTGGAGGAATTGAGAAGAGAAATTATTGGAAAAGGCCCACTAAATGTGGAAACTAACCTGTTAGTAGAGATACTTGGTATGGATATTGAGGAAATAAAGGTATAAGAGGTCATCATATAAGAAGGGGTTAAAATAGAAGGAAGGGTTGGGAGGCAAAGAAGCTATATCCCCCAATTTCATGTGATAATGTGGGGGAAGGTGAATGGGGTTATTATATTTGACCACTTATCATAAGGTGATAAATAGTAGAAGGATCATTTCCTTGATGTTGAGGAAATTCGTTAATGATGAAAATAATTCCTAGAGTACACTCTAATTTAGGCTGATCTACTAAAGAGAAGAAGGGGTTACAAATTGAAGATGTATGAGGAGTGCCATAGTTTGTAGTTTGAGTGGCCACATGCACATTAATTTTGTATAGAGTAGGAGCCACAAGCTATTTATGGGAAAACCTATTGGGGTTAGTAAAGCACATCATATTTGTTGATTTAATTTATGTGTATCCTCAAATAGGAATTTCATGATGAGAGAAAAAGGTTAATAAGGACAAAGATGATGCAAAGTCAAAGTGAGAAAAAGGGATATAAACTCATGCAGGTCAATTGTGTGTTATAACCTAATAGGTAGATAAGAATATAGAGCTATTAAAGTTGACTCTATATTTCAAATAGGGAGATAAAATAGGATCAGAAGGATACATAGTCATATAGGTCGACTATGTACTACTGAATAGATAATTGAAAAAGGGATAAATAGGAAGACATAGTCGTATGGGTCAAATATGTACTACTATCAGGAAGAAAAATATAGTCTATAAGAAACTGTATTGACCAGAATGAAAATGTTTTGAAACATGGATTTTTTTTGTAAGATAAGTGAATCAAGAATGAAAGAAAACACACAAACAATTGGATCAGTGTGAGTGATTCAATTAGGTCACACATCATAAAACCTTGAACCAACACTGGCCAATGAATGTTTTTATAATACAACATGAAATGATCAGAGATCAAGCAATAAAATAAAAATTAAATTCTAAGTGGTCATCTTAAGTGTTATTATATTATTAGAAAGTGTTTATTTAAATGTAATAAGAGAGTTCGATGAAATATGGAACTAAAAAGGCAATCTATGAATGTTTTTAGGATGTTTGGGCTGAAAAGGATCTATGATGGTAATGGTACTAGCTTGGTATTAGGGCCTACCCCCTCACTTCACTTGCCAATATATAGCATTAATCATGTATTTATACTTATGCAAAAAACCCAGTTAGCTTCCTCCTTGGTGATGAAATCTAAGTAGGTAGGCCTTGGGAAGATAAGTGTTTAAATGTTATGTGATTTGATAATATGTGCAAAAGAATAAAATAGTGTAACTATATTGGAAATTTTGAAAAAAATATCTACTTAGACTATGTGAATTACTCTAAGCCTAAAAATAGCTGAAAATGAAATGTGAATTAATTACTAGCAAATAGTTGTTAATTCATTGATTGAGAATAGGATAAAGTTATTTTAGGTGACACTATATGTAAATAGTACATAATAGAGTCAACTAGGTCACTATTATTATGTAAAATCAAGGTTTTTAAGAACATAGTCAAATAGCTCGACTATGTCTCTCAGACAGAAGACACACTATAAAACTAGGTCGACTAAGGTGACCTAGTTAGCTGTAGGGTTACAATTTTGAAGACTACTAACTTGTAAAAAATAGAATTGCATAAATTACTAAAATGATAAAGAGAGGAAAGATAGGTACCTTTATGGGATTGAACATGGTTGAGATTACAAAATTTATGCTAAATGCCTTAACTTCTGCTTTCAAATTCAATAAACTAGGTCGACTGGTTCATTGAAGTTTTGTAAAACCTTGTATGCTAAAGAAAAATAAGGAATATGGTCAACCTATTTGACAATGTTTGTTGACCTATATGCTGACATAAATAATTAGATGACAAAGTTGACCTATTTTATAGTGTATGCTAATATAAAACTGAAGAATACTATGTTGACCTATTAGACCAGTAACCTATGTAGCTGATGAAGACCTACACAGATAGAACATAGTCATTTTGAAGTGATTATGTATTAAGCCTATGCATAAAAATTTATAACCACATTGATTGGTTTGATATAGTACTACAAATATGTAAAAATATAATAAGATTATAAAAATGATAACATGAAAGAAAACTTGCAAGGGTTAGATTCATGTTAGGTTCATGAGAATGTATACAATGGAAAATGTAGTAGATATATAAACCAATCCTAGCTCAGAGAATATAAATCCTACTTAAACTTATGATTGTGGATACATTATATATTTAGGCTCATGACCAAGAAGGATTCATTAAACCTATCCAAGGCATCTTTTACCACAATAATATCACTAGGGAGGGTTTTGAAGCCTCCAATAAAAGAAAACTATGTAATAAACCTAACTATGTCTTGTGTTTTCATATTCACTAAACTAATAACAAATAAAATAAAATATAATCTAGTGCTCACCAAATATTTTGTTACAAAGTGGGGGTAATAAACATGAAAATTAATCATGTGTAGAATACATATACTCATGTCAATGTATACAAAATCCTAATGCATGGGAGATAAGTACAAATGCATATCTATTTACTCTTACAAAGGAGTAATAAATTTAGGAACACTTACCTTTGAAGATGAACCCATCAATCCTCAATCTCTCTTTTGGACAAGGTGCTTCATAAGGGGTTATTGTGGTATGTAAGGATAACAAAGATAAGTTAGCTCTAGGCTACACAACCTATCCATGCATCCAAAAGACTTCTCCACAAGACAAGTTACATACTCCAAATAAAGTATGAAACCCTAAGCTATGCTTCTCAAGTAGAATGGTGGATAATTAGATGCATAATATATTACTATTCTTCTTCTCTTCTCTTCTCTTAGAAATTGTGAAATGGAAGTGTTTATATAGGCAAATATAACCCTAGTCATTTTCAAAAGTTTAGGTCAACAAGGTTGACCCAATTAACCTTATATCATTATTGACAAAAATAAATTAGGTCTTGGTCTAGGTTGGCTATGGCTCACCTAAACCCTAAATAAGTCTTATCAATTATATTACAAGGTTTATGGGGCCGATAGTGTAATGTAAGTTGTCAAAAATGATTTTAGGATAGGGAAGGGATAATGAAGGTAGAAAATGACAAGAAGAAGGTGAAAAATAGGAGCCAAAGCTTAGGGGAAATGTTTTTAGGAGATGGTTGTGTAGATAGAAAGAAGAAATATGGGGAAAAAAATATTATGAAGCACCAATGATTTTCCCACCCCTTTCCTGGTGTACCTCTTAAGGCATGCACTCAGAAAGATTGAGATTCAATGAGTTCCTCAAGATAGAAAGTATCAATAATTGATAAAATTTGAAAATATTATATGTATACACCATGCACATGCCCCAAAATATGATAATTAGTGTATGGATTATGTATTGAATTATAATAATCTCTAAGTACCTAAAACTAAAATGGTAGTGATCATTTTGCACATGATGCCCTAAATCTAAGCAAACTGGTATGATTTTGTGCAAATCTAAGCAAAAACTAATAATCTATAACTGAATCTATGAAAAGTTGGTCTATATATTCTTTACCTTTATGGTAATTATATGGATAGTAAGTCCATACTTTAGAGAGTAACATTGTGGTGTTAGTGTCCAATTATGTTGTTTTTCTACCAAACTAACTCTGATCTCTATCTGACTATTTATATTACATTTTCTTGAAACTGATCTCTATATTATGTGTCTCTGTGTTGGAAATTTTACTTTGATTACATTCAAATGGCCTGATCTCTGTGAAAACCTCTTTTAATTCCCCCTCTTTTGAGGGGAGTTGTTGAACATGTGCAATAACTATCCTCAAAAGAAAAATCTTTGCATGATATGTGTTAGCCTAAGCATATCTAATATCTATGTAATAAACCAATATAATGTGTTTACATGACATCATAATGTAAGATAATCTAACATAAGTTAGTAATGTACTATGTATGTTATATCTAGCATTCAAAAGGTTGTCAAGATAAATATAACAATGTAAGCATGTGCATGAAAAAAAAATCTGAGTATAAGTTGAGTAACTACTTAGGGGGATGTGGCATGATGTCCATCATGGCACCCATGGAGGAAAGGGGGATGTATGAGGTCCATCATGGCATATAAAATTGGAGTGTGTAACAAGCAAGAGGCAAGTGTCATGGCCATCACACATACATGAAATCATACATACAACACACATGAGGAATGCAAATTAGGTCAAGGAGCCACAATATAATGGATATGAGCACATGTCACTAAATTTTAGAAAGCAAAGACATACAAGAACATGTGAAAATGTCCAAACACACATAAAGCAAGCAAGGTTGGCTTAGAGCCACATATAAGGACATGTTCAAATGTCTGCATACACAATCAATAAGGCACAGATAAGGACATGGGCACATGCCCAAACTATACATACAATGAAATGACATGGCATAGAGCCATAGAAAAATGGCATATTCAAATGCACTCAAATAATATAGAAGCATAGAGGCACAATCAAGTTTAAACTAGTAAAGCTAGAAATGAAAGTATGCATGGACATGTGGTATAAATATTTATAAGAGTAAAGATGTACATAAATTGATTCTAAAGTAGGAGTAGTTGAAAAAAATATAATTACTGTAGGATGATCAATATATAATATATAATCAATGCTAAATTTGTGATGTAGAGTATAGAAAGATGTAACTTGGAAATTAAAATTGTGTATATGATGGCCTCAAATTGACAAATGTTTCAAGTGGGGACCCTATGTATATGTCCTTAGTGGGTAGATAATAATAAATATGGATATGTGTGATGGACCTAGGTCTTGTAAGTATCTTTAAACACTTGAAAAAAACAAGTGAAACATGTGTGTATGATAAAACTGACTATACTAAGATAGATAACATATGTAGTACCAGGTAATTATAAGAAATGTAAACATGGGTATGCAAATAATATATAATTTATATTTTTTGAGAAAATGTTTGAGTGTTTTTATGTTTTTAATAGATTATATTGTTTTTGTATTTTCTGGATATAAGCTATGTATAAGCAACTTGAAAATCAAACTATATATAAGGAACAAAAATGAATGAAACTATGTATAAGTAGGGAAGAACATACTAACTGATGATTATCAAAAGAGACTCACTATCAAGGTGTCCTGTATAAAAAAGGAATAATTATCATGCATTCTATGTTAAAAAGTATATGTGGCCTAGGAACTAGCTGTACTAAGTAATCAGTAGCTGACACTGCCTGTGGAGTAGGTCTAGGACTTTGAGAAGCTAACTAAAATGGAATATAAACTATGATCTAAATCTATGAAGCTGTATGAATTAGCCTATGAAATGTATGGTTCTTAGGGACCCATCTGGTAGAAGATAATGTAACTGATGTGAATTATCTATGGTAAGAACTGTGGGGACTTAATAAAACTAATCTCATAATGAAATGGGTATAAAGAGGCTCTTTAGAATCTATAACATGTCTTTGATGCATGGCTCTCTCTAATAAGGATCTCTATGGGAGAGTATGCACGCATGGTAACACTATAAAAATAGACCTCACATTCACTAGGAGATCAATTAATATATGTGGTGTACTAATAAAAACTATAATTATAATTGTAATTGGTGGTTGCTTTGTAACTGTCAGTGGTATAGGTAAAGGATACTCATATGGAAGGCCCTCAACTATAACCACCTGATTCACATGTATATACTTGAGGCATCTATGTATGGTGGAAATAATGGATTGAAGATGTTATATCCATGACCTACCTAATAACATGTCAAATGTGCTTGCACTATGTATGACTAAGAACCTAGTGGCCACATGTGCTAGCCCAACTGATAATGGTATTACTATCTCCCTAATGGAGCTCTGAACATGGACATTAAAACCATGAATAACTATGTTTATATAAGAAATGTCTTGATATAAATAATCTAAATTCATATAAGTGTAATGTTACACATGTTGACAATTGAACCATTGTCAACCATGACACTCTGAATCAAAAGATGGGCAATGCAGGCTCATACAAAAAGTGCATATAAATTTGAATAATCATCAATGATCTACTCTGAGAAAGTGATGAGAGGTCTAGGTGGAATTTTAGTATGATATACATGAATGATATTATGTAAAGGGAAAGTATCTTCTATAGTAGTATGATAAGATGTTAGTGGTTGATGTGCCTGATATGTGTAGTGAAGACCTGAAGTGCCTCATACCTCATTAACTATATGTTTTAGAAACATATCCAAAAATATTTTCAATGCATTAGCTTTTATTTTTTAAAATTTAGGTGCCTTTTTAGGTATGTCCACATCAATGATATTGGCCTCTATAAAATCTTGTATCTTATGTCTCAAACTGATGAATCTATTTGTAGTATGTCCTAGTGCCTTGTGATAATCACAAAATACATTGAAATCATAGTTCTTTGGAAGAGGCCTAGTCATATCAACCTATTTTATGGGAGGGATAAATATGGAATTAAATTCTAAGAGCTTATGTAAAACACGTGCTAATGATTATGGAATATATGTGAAAATTCTTCATGGAGGAGCTGATAAAACCAAGCAAAGAAGTGGCTCTAAAATTGCATTAATTGTGGCCTTTTGATCATTCTTGTTTTCACTAGGTTTTGCCTTGTATGGAAGATTATTATAAATCTTATTAGTTGAATCTGATCCAATTTTGTACTTTAGGTTTCCCATAAAGAGAAGCTTGACTTCCCTTTCTTTCATTTTGTGGCATAAAATTTGTGAATATTGGAAACTTCTTAAATAGTATAGCTTAATGTAATGCTAGTAGTAGACTTTGTTTGAATATGTCTTGGAGCTCTCTATTTGCCATGGGTGTTGGAAATATTATCATTGATGTCAAAGGTCTAGCATTATTGGTGATAAAGGTCCTATTGCATTTAATGATGTTTGTAATAGTTATATCTTGGATAATGTGTGTTAATATTTATTTAATATTAATGAATATATTTTTGGTTGTATATAAGAAAAAAGAAGGGCCCATGGAGAGGTCAAAGAGTCATGCGTTAAAGACAAAAGAAGAATGGGATGCATTTCTCATGAAGGGACACTTTGAGGAATATGAAAATTCACCAAGATAAGGACAAAAGAGGAAAGAATGTTTTTGCTTATGAAGGGTCACCACATAACTTTTCAAATGCAAGGATACGAAGGGTCATGCAAGTTTGGTGCCATTTTCCATGAGGATTGAAGGGTCACAAAGGGTGAAGGCCAAAGGTCATTTGGAAAGCAATAAATAAAGGCTTGAGAAGCCATTTGTAATATGTGAGATATAGTTTGATTTGAGATAGTAATATCTAGCTTAGAAGAGCAGTAAGAGATGAGTATGATTTGTATTTGTTATATCTAGATTAGAAGAGAAAAGGTGAGAGAGGAAAGAGATGTTGTAATAAACTATCATTTGTTGAGATAGTAACATTGAGAGATAGTTGTGTGGTATACACAAAGGGGTTGGTGCTCCTGTGGGTTGGTTCTCACAAATTGTTATTGTGTTGGTGCTCAGTAAAGGGGTTGGTTCTCTTATGGGTTGGTGCTCATGAATTGTTGTTGTGTTGGTACTCAGTAAAGGGGTTGGTGCTCATGAATAGTTTCTATGTTGGTGCTCACCAAAGGGGTTGGTGCTCTTGAAATTTGGTGCTTGCAAATATTATAGTTTGAGTTGGTGCTCATTCATATACTTGAGATTATTCTTCATAGTTTTTCTCGCATTGGGTTTCCACGTTAAATCTAGCATCTCTCTCCATCTTGTGTGGTGTTTATTATTTCAGTTTTATTGCATATCTTAAATGTTTGGTTAAGTGGAATTTGATTAAGGGAAATTTTATAAGATTTATGATATACTGATTCACCCCCCTCTCAGTATATCCTGTGCTTAACAATGGGGCTAGTCATCTTTGCTAATAGTTTTATATTGTAAGACATATTCTATGATAAAATCATTGGATTTTGATTAAGTTGAGCCACTTGAGCATATGAAACTTTTCAATAATGTTGATTGAAAAGTATGCCAAAAACATATTTTCCAATGGATTAAATGTTGTGATGGATTGATTTGGAAGATCATAGAACAACTGTAAGGCATAGTCCTTTAGACTATGTGAAAACAACTTAGTAATGAGCCTATCATTAGAAACATATTCCGAAAATGCTACATGAAAATATCATAGATGGTGCTCTAAATCACCCTTACCATCATACAAAGTAAGCTTGGGAACCAAAAATCTAGATGGAAAAGCAATTGCCGCTATGTGATGTGCCAAAGTTATATGTTAAAGACCATAAGAATCCAAGGCATGTGATGGCCTAGTAGCACACTATTGAAGATGTAAAACCTTAGCCTATATATTATGGATATAATTCATAAGGGATTGTACATTTAGAGAAGAGGAACTAGCCATAGGGGGTGTTTCCATTATTGAAGGTTGTCGAGTTAAAATAGGTTATTGTAAATTCTAAGTTGACCCCAAAGTAAGTGTAATAATATTGTTATTTGGGGGAGTGGAGGACTGACCATTATTAATTTTTTCTTTATTTCCATGATGGATTTAATAATTTTTGCATGATCATGGGGTTGTTCCTGAAGTCTATCTTTAAAACTCTATAAAATCTCATTCTTATTGGCTATAAGATTTTAATTATTAAGTGGTGGGAGAGTGTCCTAGTTACCATCTTAGGAATAATTTTTATCTTGATTTTATTACATATATTTAGATTCATTATCATTTAAGTCTACATAATTAGGGTGTGAAGAATCTATGATGGGGGTTGTAACTTGTTGGGCCCCCAATTTTGGCTAAGTAATTTTTGGTAATAAGCAATGTGGAGAGACATGGCATAGGATTCCATGGCACATAAGGAATAGGTTTTGTGGTATAAATACACATGTCAAATAAATAACCTAATAATGAAGGACTAAAAAATTAGTGAAAGACTTGGGGAAAATGTGAAAAGTGGAGATGGCTATGGAACAATTCATAGGCAGATTGCTTCTCTTTATGTTTAAGTCTTATTAATTAGAGATTCTAATTTAAATCATCTTAAAAATCCTCCTAAAGAGTGATTATTAAAGCTTATAGTTATCCAAACACAAATGCAACAAATGACTTGATAATATGTTATCATTCAATATTGTAGGCAATGAATATCCAACTCCAATAAACTTCTTTCCAGCTTCAAATACAAGAGTAAAGGCATGAAACCTCTCAATATCTAAGATCTAAGCATTTAAAAATATTTCAAAAGATTATTAGATCAAATAATTGATCATGCATTTTAACCACATCTTGTAAAAGTGATTCTTCAATAGACATCCAAGTCTCTTCAAGTTTTTCATGTTCTTTTCTTGGAACATCAACTTTGTCCTGATCATCTTTCTCATTCTTATCTCCAATCATATATTCTCTCTATTTAATATTCATTGAGACTTCATCCTTTAAGTTGTATTTTCACCAGATCTAAAAGATAATAAAATGATTATCTCCCCCAATATTTATACTTCATATGAGCTTAGTGATTCCTATTGTGCATAAAATGCAGTTTGTACAAGCATAGGTCTCTCCTTTTCTTGCTCCTACTTATTTTTCCATACTTTTTTAAAATTTTTCATTTTATTTACTCATGGCTTCCACTTTCTCATTATTCCTAGGAAGTTTCATAAAACCACTTCTATAGAAACATGATATATGTCCATAGTTGTTGCACTTATAACTTTTGACATTGTAATCTACTAAAGGAGTAAATGAATTTTATAGTTCCTATTTGCAAACCCATAAGGAATTTTATTCTTATTCTAATAAAAATTCCTTGTGAGCATCTTACACTATATTCTTTATGACCAAAGTGATTACATGAAAATCAATAACCAAAGAAAGAATGTCGGAACCTAGTCATGTGTGCCTGCCTCAGAGGAAAGGACTTTTTGAGTTTATCCTTGTTATATTTTGGAAGATTTATTATTTTTTGTGGGACTTGATTCTATTTCTTCTTGCTGATAGTAATTTTGAGAACATTTTCATAGCTTTTTATCTTTTCTTCATTTGCCTTTTTTGGTGGCTCTTTGTGATCTTCTTTGTTATCTATTTATATCCAAGACCAGTCTTTATAAATGGTGACCTCTACCCATTTATGATATCATCTAAGATATAGACACTCTTCTCAAATTTGAGGAATCTATTTAGCTTAGTGGTTGTTTTCTCTAGTTCCTTCCTCAAGGAAACAATTTTAGACTCTAGCCTCTCACAATTTTCTTCCTTTTTGTTTAATTGGATTCTCACCTCCTACTTAATCCTTTTTGCTTCTTAAAGTTAAATCTCAAGGTTGATGATCATATTTTATAATTCCTCAAGACTTTTTGACATTTTTGCCTTAGATTCATAGTCCTTTTAAAGCTATAATTATTATTACAAGTTCTTCTTAAGTTTCTTGATTTCACTTAGGGAAAAAATGAGTTCCTATTCCAAATCTATTATCCATCTATTTAGGCATTCTCTTTCCATTCTCACTCCTTTGATTCCCTTTCTTTTTCTTCACTCTTTAAGATATCATTTTTTTTTAAATTTCCATGAATAAGATATGTTCTCTATCGCTAGCATAAAAACTCTCTTCAGATTAACCACTTTGGTATTTGGAATAAAGGCTTTTCTTATGCTTGTGAAAGCTCTTCTTTTTCTCAAGTCTACCTTTTTTGTGTCCTTTATTTATATTATGCTCTTCTTCCTCATCACTATTTTCATTTTTTGAATATGGGCATTTGGCCATAAAATGTCCTACCTTTCCACAATTAAAGTATTTAAAAAGTAACTTACCTTTGTAATTGCTAGATCTTTTCTTCAACTTCCTCACAAATGAGCTTATTCTTCATCTGATTCATTATTGGAACTTTCACTTGGCTAAGGCTCTTTACTCTTCATTTTATTTGAGGATTTGAAGGTTTCCTCTCATTTAGATGATTTCTCCTTTTCAATCCTCATTTCATATGTTGTGAAGATCCCATACAATTCATCCATAGTTAGTTTATCTAAGTCCTTCATTTATTTAATGGCTGAAACTTTTACATGAAATCTTAAAGGAAGTGACCTGAGCACGTTCTACATGATAATTGACTCTTCAAAATTTTCACCAAGTCCTTTGATGGTATTTACAATTTCATCCACATGAAGCAGATAGGTTACAATGTTTTCTTTGTCATTCATTTTCAAACTTTTGAATTGTCTTCTATGTGTTTGAAGCTTAGATTTCTCTACCTTGTCATCTCCTTCATAAATTTTCTTTAATTTATATAATATTTATTTCACCAATTTACAATACATCACCTTGACAAACTCTAATTTTGATAGACCACACAAGATTGCATTCATAGCTTTTACATTATTCTCAATAGCCTTCTTTCCATATTGATCTAAAGGTGGAGATGATGGATCAATATAACCATTTACTACATTGCCAAATATCAAAACCAAGAGACATTAAATAGGTTATCAAACTTATGTTACAAAATGCATAGTTTGTTCCATCAAACAATGGATCTCTTTTTGAGGAAAATTATTCTTGACTGACCATGTGTGCTCTTGATATCTACCTTCTAGTAGCTCGACTGTTTCTAAAAGAACCCACTCTGATACCAATTATTGAGCACACACTTATACTGAAAGGGGGTGAATCATTATAAGGTAATCTTTTAATTTTTCAAATTTATAATCAAAATAATATCAATCATACAAAAAAAATAATTAAGAACACAAGATTTACATCGAAACCCTTTCAGGAGAAAACCATAGAGAAAAGGACTACTTGGATCCACTATCTAAATCCAACCATAAATGAAATTCTTCTTAATTTTTTTGAAAAGGATTGCTTGGATCTACTATCTAAATATAGCAATAAGTAAAATTCTTCTTATAACATTTGTAGGCACCAACTTAATAGAGACACCAATCCCTATCATTAAATAATTTATAAGCACCAACCCACTAGAGACACCATTCCCCATTGCTAAATTTTTTTCAAGAACCAATCTATTAGAGACACCAATCCCCATTGCTAAGTACCAACTTAGTAAGAGACACCAATCTCTTCTTTCTGAGGCATCGATCTCCACTGAAACAATCTTACACCTTACTATTGTTGCTTTATCAATGAATGATGGAAAATTTAATTTCCTCTTAATATTTTCCATAAAAATATACATACGCTTGAAAGATAGAAAGAATAAATTCCATATCTTTCTCAACCTTCTATCTACCTTATATAGCCTTCAAAGGCTCTTCAAAAAGGAGGAGTCTTATCCAAGAGGCACCTCTTCACCAAAATATGTGTCCATTGACATTTTCATCGATATTTCCATCGGCATTTCCATTGACATTTACATTGACAATTCCATTGACATTTCTATTGACATTTTCATTGGCATTTCCATTGACAATTTTGTTGGAAATCCCATTAACATCAATTACAATTCCTTTGAAATTTATATTTGAAATTATGTTGATATCAATTAAATTCCTTTGACATCAATGACAATATTCAAACACATTTATCATAATTAACTTGAGCACTTAAATTGGTTTTATTTCACCACCTCACTTTATACTTAGTATTTGTATGGGCCCATCCATTATAAGTTACTATTTTACACCTAAATAAATATTATTAATTGATAAAAATACCTCTAAGCATATATACAAACATTATAAGTTCTTAATCCAAATGTGACCCTACTAGGTTAGAATTAACTCACACTACCTATCCTGAGCTTTACAGGTCGATCTTGCCCCTTACTAAGTAATGATTATTTTTAAAATTTAAACCCCCCTATAAGTTGGTATTTAATTTTAAGATAGGTCTCATGA
Organism: Torreya grandis; assembly: GCA_037957365.1. Lineage (NCBI taxonomy): Eukaryota > Viridiplantae > Streptophyta > Pinopsida > Cupressales > Taxaceae > Torreya > Torreya grandis. The sequence goes on from JARHVA010003100.1 coordinate 1,383,038, forward strand.
GGTTTTAGCCCTTTGTATTACTATAAATGCACATCTAGGCCACTTATTCTACTACTTAGAAGTTTCATTATCATGGTACACTTATGCTATTGCACACTAGGCAAAAATTTCCTATTATTTCCAAATTCAATTTTATTCACTTAGAGTAACCCTTAACCAAGTCATAAACATATTATATATGACTTAATAAAAACATTATCAATTATCTAATCCATCTCTAGATGAATACATGTGGTAAAGGAACATTATTACACTAAGCATTCTAGGTGGGAGAACTACATGAGTTTGATTCTTTATACAAAGTACTTTTGATATGTAGGAAATATTCAATCATCATGTGGATGATTGGGGACCCAACCCATTACACTCCCCCTTTATTTTTGTAGATTCATCTATCACAAACCCTAGTATGGTTTTAACCTTTAAGCGGTCATTTATAGGTCATCTACACATAATCAAAGATCCAAAATTCTAATACAGTTATATTTCAAGTAGGAATGGGTGACTATACCAAAATTTTCTTATTTTCCCACATAGGTCAAAATTGAACCATAGAGGATAGTAGCAATGGTTGATCCTTATTATTTCTAGTTGATTATGTCCTAACATAGTGATAATCACTCTTTTAGTTTCACATAAATAATTTGACCTAATTTGATCATTTCCAACCATATTTTAGATGCACATAGTCAAGCTAACATGCATATATCAACTAAATCTTATTTTATTCTTTGTGATTTTCATAGTTATCTTTTTTCATTCATGTAAGCTATATCCATTTCAATAATTTACTTCCATTCTATTATTTACATGTTATTTACATCATTTCTACCCTTTGATTCAATTTATCTTAATTAGAGTAAATATCCCAATTAATTTTAAATTTTGATAAAACATATTGGTAAACCCATACATTTTATTAGAGCATTGCCTAATTTTTTTGTCTTAGGGTTTAAATAAAATTTTGAATATCCGATACTAAAATAAGTTTCTTTTTAACTTTGGATTTAATATATGACATAAAATATTATTTCAACCTTGGATTCAATATTTGAAACTAAAATCACTTTCTTTTTACCTTAGATTTGATATCTAACATCGAAAGCACTTTATTTTGACCTTAGATTTTAAGAGAATTTACTAATCTTCATAATTTTTTTTTCCATTTTAAGACCTATATTTTAGTTCTCTATTACTTGACTCTAAATTTTCAAAGAATATATGGATATAATGGATGAGCACACTATTTTTTTGCTTCAAGTTTTTTTAATTTTCATTATGTTGTCTTCCCCTAATAAGGAACACCATTAATAATCATGTAATAAAATGAATCAAATCCAATAAAGATAAAAAAATAATGAAAACCTGAAGTCTTACATGTTCCTCCTCATCTCCATCCACCTCCCCAAAATCCTCTTGATGGTGTCTGTATGCATATTCAATTACAAATACCTAAGGCTTGTGTTTTTAAATCCCTTAAAGATCAAATCATCACTATGAGAGAATCCATAGAAGAGTAGGAAAAAAAAATCAATATTCTAATTTAAGGATCACATCACTTAAAAATAAGATCACATATATAAATAATACAAGGCATTTCAGTGTTAACTATATATCTACATCTCCATTCAGATATTTTGTGCCTCAAAATATATCCTCTCAAGTATGGGTTCAAAAGCAACATACATCTACAAAGATTAATTAAAAAAATGTACACAAGGCTAATAAGAGTTCAAGTGATATTTAAAGAAAAATAATTCAAAATAAGTTGATAACACTACCTCATCGATATCCACCAAGGAAATAAAAATACTATTGTGCATATCATAGAATGCACATGAATCATATAGACAGTTATTAGGGTTTGAAGAAAAAAAATAAAAAGTATCAATGATAGTGGTGATCCTATACTAGATAAATCAATCAAGAAACCCACTCTCACTATGGTTGCTCCTAAAAAACAATTGTAAAATTAACAAAAATAAAAGTCATACTAAAAAATATTTTAAAAGGAAAAATTAAAGAAAGAAAGGCATCATAAAGAAAAATCAGAACAAAAAAGGTTACAAAATGAACATGATGAAAAAGAAAGGCTAAAAAAATAATAATTACAAAGGGAATAAATTGAAAAATAAAATTTATTCAAAGATTAATTACTAAAAGTGAAATTGCAAAAACAAACTCAAGATAAGAGAAAAATCATCTTTACGCAAAGGTTTCTCATGAAGGAAGCTCATAAGTAGCACACTCATAAAAATTTTAATGGTGAAAATATGGTTTATAAGGTTTAAACACTATATATACTTCATTCATAGAATAAAAAGATAAGAAAAAATCTATAAATCTATGATTACATCTTCACATCAAGAATTTAAAGTAGAAACCATTTCTCTTCCTAGTATTCAAGCAATGATATCTAATTCTTATCCAGTTCAAAATGAGGTGTAAGATCCTAACAATGATGATATAATTCAAGGGAAGAAAATTCCAAGAATATAATTCCAATATATGGTGTAGTCATTTTTCATAAACAATTGAAAAAGATGATCAAAGTGGCATATCATAATTTCAATAAAAATGTAAGAAATTAGTTATTTATCATGATGATGAGTACATTGATGATTATGATTATGATTATGTAGACTATTTTTATGATACTCCCAATGAAACATAACATGCATGTGGGCATCCCCTTGATGATATCCTTGGTTTGTATCATCATCATTTAATGTAAATAACTCCTTGATTAATTGTGCCTTCTTTTCTTATACTTTTTCTATATGTGATTGAGTCGATCAATGTTTTAGAATAGGAGCCTTTGTGTCTTTTTGGCCTCTTGGATCTTATTTTTCACTTTCCTAATATGAATAATATAAAAACGTGACCTGATACTACCATAATATGCCATTTAGCATGTTTTTTTCATATTCTAAACATAGTAGACTATATTAATTATCGTAGACATTTTCAACCAAAAAAGTCAACATCAATTGTTACTATTATCTTGAACCATTAGATATTTACATGCAAAATTTTTAAATATTAAATTAAAAAACTAATCAAATATAGCTTTAATATATCCAAATATTTTGATACTATACTAATTTTTAGTTTGCAAAACACTATTATTCATGTAAAATCTTTCTTTATGCACACTATTGCTTATACATGCACACTATATACCTTGACAAGTGTAAATTTGGTGAGATAAGGAATTAAAATTATTTATTCACATCCATATTCTATCCCATACATGACTTTCAACTACAATTCACATATATAGTGGGGGCATCTTTCTCATACATGGCCATGCCATCATATTTAGTGCATACTTTACCTTGACACATGTTGCAAATTGTTTAGATTCCTCCCCTTTATTATAATTCTTAACCCATGTTTTATCTCCTAGTCTCTATTATTCTCATGTAAAAATTCAAAAACTAAAAAAAAAAATCAAATATGAAAAAAATATAAAAACATTCAAAATATTTTAAAAATCTAAAATTAGGACCTAATCATGATTAGATATCTATTTTAAAGAATTTTATTAAGTTGTTTATCTCATTATTGGTAGATAACATAATTTTTTTTCTATAACACATGCATTTCACTAGTATTTATGAGTGTTATGTAGAACATACAAATTTCACATGGACCTAGATGTTGGAATTTCCTCTACCCAATAGCCTTGCCATGTTGGGAGAATATTATCTAAAGGTTACAATAGTTTATAGGTGTTACCATTCTATAAATCTTATACTGTGATGAGATATATACATGTTACAAATGTTTTACTAACATCTCTATCTTAAATTATGTACATGGATATGATATTTTCTAGGATATGATCACGTTACATATACATGGTGAAGACTATATTTTTTAGTTCTATGCTTATTTGATGTTGTTTTCTTTCTTGCATAATAGGTTTAATATTTATTGTTTATTATATATGGCCCTTATAAATTATGTGAACATTTATTAAGCATCTCTATGAGATCATTATTTAGTATGTGTGACATTTGAACATGTCCTTTTCTCCTATCCCTTGGCCTAATGTGTGCAATATTTATCTATGAAACATTTGAACATGTCCCTTGTATGTGGCCCTTGGCCTTATTATTTGACATTGTGCTTGTTGTGTTTATGCACTTCTTGATGTTGTTGAGTTTGATGAGTGTCATGATCTATATCATGCACTAACCATTGTACATGATTATTTAATTATAACAACTACTATTAGTGTCATTGTTACATTTGTTTAGATTGGAAAATTTAGGTCTTACCTCATATGTTATAGACATGATTGAATGATACACATCTTAATGTTTAAACCTAAAATATATATTGGGGAATCTATGGTTAAATGGGTAGAGATAACTTAGGGCACAAGGATGGTAGACTATCTCTAAAATAGGCCAATTCAAAACTCATATAAAAATATAATAAATTTATTATGCTAAGATATGTTAAAAATAGAAAGTAAAACTATCTATATATTGTAATGATAATGAAAATAAGATACTTAACTGAATTTGATGCTAATACAGATCTAGATTTAAAGTAGGAAAAAAGTAGATTGGATCTAAATTATGGAATAGTTGATTGATTCTAGAAGCTATACCTTTATAACTGTGAACACTTGCATCAACCTAATATAGTTACATCGGTTCTTTTGTTAGACTTAGATGCAAGTGTCTAGTATAGATTACCTACTAAAACTAGATGCGACCACCTAGATGTTCTTGGGTTCTATGTCACCTTTACTCTTATGCACTTAGATCAAGGTCATGGACTGTCATTCCTTATCAAATAATAAAACCCTAGTTCTTCATATTCATATTAGTTGTGGGAAAAATAGGATAATGGGCACACATTGTAAAGATACCCCAAAGAACCATCTACCAATGAATGATGCCTACATAGCTAATACTCTGAAGAAGGCCTCAAACTTATCTATTCCTCCTCTACATGTTGTCATGTGTGTGTATTATGAAATTTGTGATAAGTAATTATATAGAGTGACCTAGCTTATAACTTGGAAAATGTGGCTCATGGGATGATCCTTTAGTAATTCAGACCTATATATGTGCTATCCATATGATTGGTATGGAAATAGGAGGAAATAGAGAAGCTTTGATCACTTGAATGGTTGATTGAGTGCTTTTGGTATTTTACCTTGTGAGAGATAAGAAGTTTATAGGTTTGTGCTAGGTGACAAATGAATGAGGGTTGATCTTGTATATATATATCAATTCCTTGGGAGAATATCTTGAATTAAAACACTTAGGCTAACCATATAAATATGTTTAGTTTGTAAACTAGATGACTTTAGGGCATTTAACACTTGCATTAGATAACAACATTTACATTGATGATAAATAGGTTTATAACATTCTAAGAATGAAAGAAGGTTCGAGTCATTAGAATAACATTGGTCAGACTAAGAGATAATCAACGAGTAAAGAGATATAGTGTATGCAAGCCTTTCAACAATAGAAAAGGTATACAAGCTGAAGGTACATCCATGATATGTGCAATCATCTAAAAATGATACTTGAGTGATAAGAATACTACTTTAGACCACCCATCCCTAACTTAGTCATAGACCTATCTTAGCACCTATTTAGACAGTTATCCAACCTTTGTATGGGACATATATGTTCCTAAACATCCCTAAAGTAGTTTTGGACCTTCACCTTAACATCCTAGCCCCTATTGCCTTAGGTTTTGCCACCTGGACACTAGCACTAACATTGGGACACTAGCATCCCTAACCATATAAAACATTCTTAAGATCACATTACTCAGATTTAAAATTTCAAGCACACTCAAATCATTCAATCAAACATTCATACTATCTTCTCTTGCACTTGTACCAACACTTAGGTGGGGATAAATACATTAGGCTTGATTCCTCCTTAGAGTGTTGGTATGTAGGAAACTCTCATCACAATAAGGTGTTGAGGATGTCCAACCTATCCCACTAAAAAAACACTTTTAAACTTGTTCCAACCATATTCCCTAGTAACATGGAGTTTTAGATTTTGCATGTAAAATCAATAAAAATAAGTCACATACAAGGAATAAAAACTCATGCATATAGGAACAAGCTTGGCAGACTTAGAAATAGGTCAATCTAGAAGCTCAAAACAATTCTATATAAAAGACACTAGTGCTAAAACAAGAACACTAACACTATTGGTTCTACTATCCAATTAGGGCACTACTATCTAGGAAGGGTTTTGACACCTAGATCCTATCTATGACACTTAGATCAACTCCTGTTCTAGTTTGTAGCTTCTATATCTTTAATTTTAATAAGTTTATAGCTAAGTTTCTTATTTACATTATTTATTACTATTTTTAAAAAGGTCAAACTAGGTTAATTTTATTACCAATTAGTGGTTATATTTATTACATATTTCAACCCTAATTTACTATACTTATACCCTTTAACAACCTAGGGATTAAACTCTATTACCCTAAAACTTTAAAACATTTGGTGAACCTGACTAATTTAAAATAATACTAAAACCCTAAAACTTATATGATCTTAGGGTTTGTATCCTTTTATTTTATATACTTAGATATTAGTTTTAGAATCTTAGATTTATTTTAGTATTTAATTCTTTCAATCTTTCATTGATTAATTTTTTTTTAAAAGTTTAAAATATATAACTATTTATTTCCCTACTTCCTAACCTACAATGGCAGAATTCAACAACCAACTCGATTAAATTGATAAGAGAGAATTACAAGATTTTGTTTACAAACATTTAGATATGTAAGATGACCTTATCAATATTTTCCATGAAGAACTTAAAAAATAAAATAATGGTCAATCTTATACTACCCTAGATTACAATATTATTACACCTACTTTGGGGGCAACTCAACTTGTACAATAACTTATTTTAACTTGGTAACCTTCAACAATAATAAAAAATCCAATTGGTATTTCTTCCTCTCCGAATGTATAATCCATTATGTATGAGATTTATTCTCTATAGGATAAGGTGTTACAACTTAAGCAGGGTGATACCAGATGCAATGGGAAATGTAACAGATCTACAAACTAATCCTAGTTTGGAGAAGATAGATCCTACTTATAATTCTAATTGTGGATACATTATATAATTAGGGTCATGACCAATATGGATATACTATACCTAGCCAAGGGATTTATTACAACAATAATATCACTAAGGCAGGTTCCAAAGCCTCCAGTCAAGTAAAACTATGTAATAACCCTAACTAGTTCTTATGTTTTCATATTCACTAAACTATTAACAAGTAAAGAAAAAGTCTAATCTAGTGCTCACCAAAACTTATGGAACAACATGGGGGTTATTAAACATAAAATTAAACATATATAAGAGAATCCTATTAAATCTATGTATAGGTAAAACCCTAATGCATGGAGAGAGAGATATTATTCAAAAGCCATTACTTATGTTACTTCTATCTACTAAAGAGAGGAGTAAAGTTAGAGATACTTACCTAGAAGATAAACCCATCGAGACTAAATCTCTCCCTTGGGTAAAGGTGCTTCATAGGAGGTTATTTTGGTTTGTAAGGATCAATAAAAAAGGCCAAAACATACAAGACTTCTCCCTAAGACAAGATTTTTCACCAAATAGAAACACTAAGATAAGATTCCTCAAGTATAATGGTGGAAGATCATATTGTAAAGAAACACAAATGAATAATTAACTATTGCCATCTCTCTAAGAATGGTAAAATGATTGTGTTTATATAGGTGGATCTAACCCTAAATCCTTCTTAAGGTTTAGGCTGACAAGGTTGACCCAATTGACCTGGTATTGAAATTGGCAAAAAAATAACTATGCTATAAACTATGTTGGCAATCATTGACCTAGTTCTTAGGAGGTTTTGTAAATAACTATTCAAGGTCGATGTGGCTGACTTAGTCATGTAAACTACCAAAAAGGGGTTTAGGTTAGGAAAAGGGCTAATGAAGGTGGTAATAGACTAGAAGAAGGTATAAAATAAGAGGCAAATCTTAGGGGAATGGTTTTTAGGAGACAATTATGTAGATAACAAGTGGTAAAAAAGGATAAAAATCTTGTGAAGCACCATTGGTCTATCCACCCCTTTTATGGTACACCCCTTAAGACATGCACTCAGAGGGATTGATACTTAATGGGCTTTTTCAAGATAGTAATCACTAGTAATTGATAAAGTTTGAAAATATTATGTGTATACATATTCCCCACTCTAAGCTCATCATGTGTCACTCAGGTACAATAGGGGATGGTGATTTGAGAATAGATCATATCAACACACAAAATTGAGGATAAAAAATTTGTAGTATTTTAAATTAAAAAATAACTAAAATTAAATGATGGAAAGAGAAATAACTAAAAAAGTAAAATTAATATGTATCTTGACTTAATTTTATCATTGGATGGTTGTTTTCTATGTTTTAAGTTCTGATCATGGAGGATACAGAGATTACTTTTGATAAACCTAAGGATACAAAATTAAAGAGCAAAAAAAAACAAATATAGAAAATCTAAGATAAGTGGTGCTATGCAGACATGATGCACTTATAAATTTGGCAAGATGGGGTGACAAGTGTTATGTTAGACCAAAGGACCAAGCAAAAATTTAGAGTAAATCAGGTAACCAAAAAGCTAAGGTTACTAAAGATTGAAAAATTCAAATAAGTAAACATTAAGAAAGGAAAACTCACCAAGTAAAACTAAGGATACATGTCAAAAAATATGGTAATCAAACACTAATGTAAAATAAATAACAATCCTTACTTAAACAAAGATGGGAAAGTAAAAATGGTAAAACAACATTAATGAATAAGAATTAATAATCCTTATTAAATCATCAATGGAAAAAGGTGAATAAAGGGAAAAAAACATTGGTGAGTGAGAAGTAATAGGCCAACCTCACTAAATTATGAAAAAAGTACATGAAAGTATAAATGGACACAGGTGTCCACAAAAAGGGTAGTATAATAATAACAAATGGTAAAAAGAAGGAAAGACAATTTAGAAATGTAGAGCAATGGTGTAAATAAAATAGTCCTTAGTTGATTAAGCATATTGTTTTGCTATAGGGATAGATAAAAATGAAACAAAGTAGTGCTAGCATGTTTGTAAGATGTGAAGAAGAAGGAATATAGAAGAAGGGAAAAAATATTTAGCATTACACATGCCTGTTAAGGGGGGAAATGAAATGGGTGGAGGGGAAAATGAAGGAAAAACCAAGGTAGAGGAAATATTTATCAAAGTCAAGACACTCAAATTAGGTTTGTCAAAATAAGAGGAATTTCTACCTTAAGGACTCTGAAGAACTTCTCCTAGACACACAAGTTATAGGTCAACAAATGAAGTATGTAGATCATCCCATGAAGGATGTATGCATAAAAAATAAAATGGACCTACCTTCCCATAATGTGTTACCCTTTCCTTAGGATCCCTTATGGAGTTTTCAGTCTATTGTGAAGATTGGGTACTTGCATGAGAAAGTAGGTAGCAACATAGAGTATATTGAATTATCCTATTCTAATGTACTAGCTTACCACACCCTAATGGACCTCGGATTTAATGTGAGGCCAACTATGGAGTTTGAGATTCAATTGGAGATAGGAGATGTGCTTGTAATCATGTCTTTTGGTGTGATTTTAAATTTTTATATTTGGATGTTGCCTTTTATATATCATTGCCTTTTGTTTAAAGTGATATGTATTTCAAATTTATTGATGGATTTTTCTATTCCTCGTCCATATGGATTTTGAAAACCAAACGTGAGTGCTAAAGATGACTTTCATTTGAATACTTGGAACTTGGTTGCTAAGAGAGAGAAATTAGAGAGAATGGTGTCTAAGAGTCTCATAAATTTAGTGGAAATAAAAGTGCTATCTTAACATTGACCTTTTTTTATCCAATGTCGAGTAAAAGGAAATGAAATCAAGATGAATAAAACATGAAACAATTTGGATTACTTCAAATCACAAAAAATGTGATAAAGGGCAAAAAAGGGATACAATGAAAACAAAGTGTGATTTTTATTATAAATATGTGATAAATTTAAGAAAACATACGAACAATGGTTTTGAAAATTTCAGCTATCAAAAGAAGCAAAAGCAAAAGCTGAGAACAAAGATAAAAAACTTATAACCATTGTAAAACACATTTTAGATAAGAATACTGAATGAAAAGATTGTAGTTTTATGAGGAAGGCCAGGTCCTATCCATGGTCTTATACTTCAAATCATAAAAGAGAAACCCATGAATGTATACAAATCATGTGAAAAATAAATGGGATAATAAAAATATGGTATTTATGAGGAAGTCCAGGTCCTATCCATGGTCTTACATTGTAACTCATAAAAGAAAATCCCAAGGGGTGCCAAAAAGTGTGTAAAAAGTATGAAAATTAAGAGAATAACATTACATCATGAGGAATACCAGGTACTATCCATGGTTTTAAAATGAAACTCATGAGAAAAAGGGAAAACCAAAAGACCAAAAAGAAGGACTATGATTTGTAAAAAATAGGGAACTACTGCAGAGGGTGAGACCCATGTAAGTATCCTACAAAAAGTGTTAGATAGATAACATACATAAAGTATGATAAGAAGGGAAGGAATATACATTAATGTCTATATCAAGGATGAACATGTGAGAAACAAGACTATATGTCTTGAAAGGTTTCTTGAAGTTGAATTAGTTTGGTATCCTGCCATGTAGAATGAGAGTGGGCATCACAAGATGCCCCAAAGGGTAAGTGGATGTAGGAATGGACATCATAAGATGACCTAGCATCTAAAATTATATATGGGTGGGAATTATAAGATGCCCCAAAGGTTCAAGTTGATCTGTAGGTTATACAAGATCAGGTGGGAGATCTACATGGGTAAGTAAGGTCGATTGTTCTGCAGGTGTGTGTGCAAGGTCAAATGAGATCTGCGAGGTAGCAAGATCAAAGGTGACTGCAACACATCAAGGAGAAAGATCAGGTGAGATATACTTGGAGTATGTTATGTACTTGGTTGTACTGGCAGTATTGATACTGACTGGTTGAGGTGAACAATAGCTCTGTGTTTGAGTTGATTGTTGTGACCTATATTGAGAGAAGATAACTCTTGAGGGAAGATTACTGGTATGCCCACGAAGTGGATGAAAGAGTGTGATATCTTTATTGTAATTTCCTTTTGGAATGAGTTGAATACAATTGTGTGTTGCCTCTCATATTCTGTGCTATTTCTGATTTATAGTTACTTGTTACTTCTGGTTAAATTTCGCATTTAGTTGCTTATAGAAAGGTAATCATATGTGCTCTTAATTCTGACAAGTGGTGTCAGAGCTTTGTGGAACCTAGGTCCTATCAATTGGTATCAGAGTGAGGTTGGAGGTTCTCAGAGTGAGGTTCACTAACACCTTGGTCACAGAGTGTGTTAAGTGTTTTTTGATTACAGGTCACTCTCAGGGGTTTCTGATTGAGTGGGAGTATAGCAATCGCAAAAGAAGGTAAGCTAAGAATATAGAAATTCTGTCACAGGCATAACACCATAGGGTGTGTGGTGGTTGGTCTTTAGGATTGATCTTGAAGAGGGATAAAATCTAGGAAACAAATTAGAAAGATGTACAGGTACATGTATAGGTGTAGCTGTTTATCTCCAAGTGGGAGATTGTTAGGTTGTGGAGCTAAAAGCTTCACCCAAATGCAAACATGGAGGTTGCTGAGTGTCACAGTCGCTAACATCAGTAGACCAACAGTCGTTGGTCAGGGGTTGATAGAAGGTAACCGACATTGGTCAGGAGTCAGCTAACGTCGGTCACCTCCAGATGGATAGGAATCGATGTTGGTCGCCTGTGTGGTTCCAAACTACTTGTTGATGAACAGTTTGTTAACGAGCTGGTTGTTTGCATGTTAAAGACTAATTTTAGTCTTGAGTCACTTGTCTAATTATTATTTAGCATGGGATATATATAATACACTCATGGGGCTGTATTGTAAAGTGTAGAACCAGAAGAGTTCTTCTGATGGTGGAATCACAAGGGTTCTTCCAAGTATGTAAGATTGGGTTGATCTGTAGGTTGTGCAAGATCAGGTGGGAGATCTTCATGGGTAAGTAAGGTCAGTTGATCTGTAGGTGTGTGTGCAAGGTCAAAGGAGATTTTTGGGGTAGCAAGATCAAAGGTGATAGGAACACATCAAGGAGCAAGATCAGGTGAGATCTACTTGGAGTACGTTGTGTACTCAGTTGTACTGGCAGTATTGATACTGACTAGTTGAGGTGAACAACAACTCTGTGTTTGAGTTGTTTGTTGTGACCTGTGTTGAGAGAAGATAAATCTTGAGGGAAGATTACTGGTATGCCCACGAAGTGGATGAAAGAGTGTGATCTCTTTATTGTAATTTCCTTCTGGAATGAGTTGAATACAATTGTGTGTTGCCTCTCATATTTTGTGCTATTTTTGATTTCTAGTTACTTGTTACTTCTGGTTAAATTCCGCATTTAGTTACTTATACAAAGGTAATCATATGTGCTCTTAATTCTAATAAGTAGTGTTAGAGCTTTGTGGAACCTAGGTCCTATCATAGATTAATGTGGGGATGGGCATCACAAGATGCCCCAAAGGCTAAAAAGAGGAAAAAAAGATAAGAATAGATAAGAAAAAAAGAGCACCCCATATAGTGTCTAAATGGATTCAAGTTATCCAAGAAGATTTTGATAGGGGATTTCATGATGTTTGATAAAAGGAAAAGGATGATAAGCAAAAATAATGAGAGATAGAAAACTAAGTCAACTAGATGGATAACTAAGTCAACCAGGCAAAAGAATAAGGGTAATAGTAAGAGTACAATGTCAACTAGATCAACTGTGTACTGCTAGATAATAGGCATAAGAATATAGAGGTTATAAGGTTGACTATGTACCAGCTAGAAAGGGGATGAGAAGAGTAAAAATTTGACCAAGTAAACTTAAAATTACTAAAAATAAGGTAGAGAAGGATATAGGGTTGACTAGGTTAACTTAATTAACACAAAACCTTACACCAAAGCTGGATAATGCAGCTTTTTGCAATATAACACATAATGATCAAAGAGCAATCAATAAATTGAAAAGTAAGTGATAATTAAGTGGTCATCCTGACTATTTTTAGAATATTATAAAGTGTTATTTTAAGAGTGATAGGGAAGTTGGATAAAAATATGGAACTTAAAAGCAATATATGGATGGTTTTAGTATGTTTAGGCTAAAAGAGATCTATGTTGGCAATGGTACTAGCTTGGTATAAGGGCCTACCCCCTCACTTCACAATCTTGTAGTGATAAGGGTGTCAGGTGCTTTGCCAATATATAAAATTAACCACTTATTTATACTTAGCCAAAAAACCAAGTTGGCTTCACCCTTGGTAATGTAATCTAATTAGGTATACCTTGGGAAGATAAATGTTAAATGCATTTTGAATATTATGTGATTTGGTATTGTGTACAAAAAGAGAAAAATAGTGTAATTAAACAAAAATGTGGAAAACCACCTAATTAGACAATGTAAGCTACTTTAGGCATGCAAACAACTGAAAGTAAAAGTGTGAATAAAAAATAGTTGTTAATTCCCAAATTAAGAATGGTATAGAGTCAATTTAGATGAAACTGTATGCAAACAATACAAAATAGAGATGACTAGGTCATTACTATTTTGTGTAGGTGATAGTCTTTAGGAACAAAGTCAATTAGGTTGACTTAGTATTTTAGACAAAAGATAGGCTACATAACTAAGTCGACTTGTTATACTTAGTTTTCTATAGGATTACAGTTTTGAAGATTGAAAACTTGCACAAATAGAACTATGATGAAGTACTAAATTGATAGAGAAAGAAAGATAAGACCCTTGGTGGGTTGGAAGATGATTATAATTATAAATTTTCTACTGAAGTGTGTTGAATGCTGCTTTCAAATTTTGTAAACTAAGTTGACTAGTTTGACCTAGCTATGCAAAAACCTATGTGTTGAAATAAAATAATGTTAGGTTGTGGAGCTAAAAGCTTCACTAATGCAAATAGGGGAGGAGGTTGCTGAGTGTCACAGTCACCGATGTCAGTTAGGCCGATCGACGTCGGATAGTGGTGGATAGGAAGCAACCGACATCGATTAGGAGTCGACCGACGTTGGTCATCTCCAGGCAGACAGGGACTGACGTCAATCACCTGTGCGGTTCCAAAGCTATCGGTTGCACGAATAGTTAGTTAACAAACCGATTGTTTGCATGTAAAAGGCCAATTATAGACTTGAAGCTGTGGATCTAATTATTGTAATTAGGTGTCTAATTATTGTTTGCATGAGATCTATATAATAGACTCATGGGTTGTATTGTAATTTGTGCTAGAGAGTAAGAGAGCAAAAATTAGCTCCTTCAGAGTGAAGAGAGCAAGGTGTGTTCCTCCTAGTGCCACAGTGCCAAGTATGGGTGCTAGTTTGGAGAATTAGAAGGATTCTTCATGCATGTAGGATCTTTGTCGACAGGTGTGCAAGGCCACATTTTGAGATCTACATGGTAAGTAAGATCATTGATTTGTAGGTGTATGTGTGTGTGAGATCTAGGTTTGCAGGTATGCAGAACCAGATTGATTTGCAAGTGTGCAAGATTAGGGAGGTCAACAACACAACAAGGAGTAATATTAGGGGAGATCTACTTGGAGTACGGTGTGTACTCATTTGGAGAGCAAAGAGGAAGGCAAGGTAGATCCTTCCAAAGTAAGATCATTTGAGTTATAGGTTGTTGCAAGTTCATGGGAGATCTACTTGGAGTGCGTTGTGTACTCGGTTGAGTATGTGTGTATACTCGATGTACTGGCAGTAGTGATACTGACTGGTTGGAGGTGAACACCAAATCTATGTTTGATTTGTGTGTTGGGACTGTAAGAGAGAGAGTGAGCTCTTGAAGAGATTTACTGTTTATGCCCTAGAGGTGTGGGAGCCCTAGAGGTGTGTAAGGAAGAAGACTGTGGCATCTTCTTTGTTGTATTTCTTTCTGGAAGAGTATTAATACAATTGGGTATTGTCTCTCATATTTTGTGTTGTTTCTAAATTCTAGTTACTTGTGATTCTAGTTTAATTCCACATGTTAGTTGCTTGTATATGGTAATCAGTTGTGCTTTCTAGATCCTAATAAGTGGTATCAGAGCTAAGGTTGCAGGGATCAAGTTTGTGTTTGATTATAGGTCACTCTTAGGGGTTTTTGATTGAGTGGGAGTAGAGCAATGGCAGAAGAAAGTAAGCTAAGAATGGAGGAATTGAAAAGCATGAATGGTCAATTACGGTGTTATAGAAAGAAAGAGCAGGAAAAAAAAGATTGTTGGTTGGTAGCAGATCAACATGAAAGAACTGAAGAAGCAGATGTTGCAGTTGTTGTTACATAGGATGCTCTGGGATGTTCCTTAGATAAAGTAGAATCTTGGTTTATAGATTCTGTTGCCTCTTTCCATGCAACCTGAAATAGAGGGGTTGGTGAGCCTTGTCAAAGTATTGGCAAAGGGGAAGTGTAGATGAAATTACAGGTGGCTAACACATGGGTGTTGAAGGAGGTCATGTAGGTCCTGATCTTGAAGATGTGGCTAATTTCTTCAAGAAAGTTGGGTGATGAGAGATTCACAAAAACTCTCACAGCGGATGCACCTGAATTAGCATGTGGTAAGAAAGTAGGTACTCTTTATCTACTTGCTTGTATTACTGATTCCACTTCTGTTACATAGGTGTGGCTTTGTAGGCTTGGTCACATAAGTGAGAAGGGAATGGATGTTCTTAAGTCAAATGGTAAGAGTTCAGCTTCGCAGAGCAAAGACCGAGATTTCTGTGAGCAGTGGGATGCTACAAGAAAGGATTGTGTTTATTGTAGGAAAAGGAACACTGATGTATTTGATAAACTTAAGAACTGGAAAGCCTTGGTGTTCTTGGAGGAGATGACAGATAGAGATTAGTGGATGGGACTAGATATCTCTAATTAGGGTAGTTTGGATAGGGTTTTGATTTAAAGTAAGCTCGCGAGTAAAATGTCATCACTCACAAGAAAACATAGATACTGATGTCGGTTATACGAAACTGGCATCGAATAGGCAGGCACCGACATCAGTCATGTGCAGACCAAAGGAGTCAGTGGTGTCAGGTAGGTGGAGACCGATGTTGATAGGATAACCAGTGTCAGCGACCTGGACAGTCACATGGAACCGATGTCGGTCAGATGCAGACTGTGTTGTGACCGAGGTCAGTCACTGGAATGGATTTTAGGTAGACAAAAAGCTATCAAGGAGTCTCAAATGCCCATATGGAGGACTAAAAGGGTAAGTAAGCCTCAAATTTGTTGTTCCTCTTCTTTATACTCATTGCTCACTGCAGAGCAGGAAGGATCCAGGAAATAGTGGGAGCATGGCATAATTAGGATGCATAACCAAATAGGAGATTTGGTAGGGTTTCCAGTCGGTATGAAAGCACTGAAAGATAAATGGATACGTTAGTTAAAGAATAGAGAGAATGGACACGTGAGATAGAAGGGCAGGTCATATGGTCTTGAGGAAGCTGCAGGACAATGGTACATGTTTGACAGGTGGATGACAAAGCAGGGCTTTAGTCAATGTCAGTGTAACCATTGTGTTTGTCTACTAGGTTGGATAATGATTGCAACATTATCTTGTTACTGTATGTGGATGGTATGCTAGCTACAGGTTCAGACATACAGGGTTTTGCTGAGCTAAGGGTAAGGTTAGTTTAGTGGTTTCCCATGAAGGATTTGGGAGCAGCAAAATTCTTTGGCATGAGTAATCCTAGAGACAGGGAAGATCACAAGTTGATGTTGTCATAGGATGATTGTGTGAAGGTAGTGCAAGATGCAGAACAAGGAAACACACCTATGGATGGACAGTTCATAGAATAGGGTTCCCAATCACATGATGAGGTTGAGTACAAGTGTACTCCCTGATTTTGCCCCAGTAGTGGGAGCTGTCAGAAAGTTTGGAGCCGATCTGGGAAAGAAGCACTGGAGGGTAGTTTAGTGGATTCTCAGGTATCTGAGAGGGAGCAATAGCAGGTCGACATGCTATGCAGGGTCAATTTATTTTCTACATGGGTTTGTAGATGTGGATGCGGTAGGTTACTTGGATGACAGGAGGTGCACCACAGGATTTGTGGTGGTTGGTCTTCAAGGTTGAGCTTGAAGAGGGATACAAGCCAAGAAATAGATTAGATGGGGTATAGGTACAGGTATAATGTAGCTATTTATCTCCAAGTGGGAGATTGTTAGGTTGTGGAGCTAAAAGCTTCACTAATGCAAATAGGGGAAGAGGTTGCTGAGTGTCACAGTCACCAATGTTGATTAGGCTGATCGACGTCAGCCAGTGGTGGATAGGAAGCAATTGACATCGGTCAGGAGTCAGCTGACATTGGTCATCTCTAGGTAGACAGGGATCGACGTCGGTCACCTGTGTGGTTTTGAAACTATCGATTGCATGAACAGTTAGTTAACGAACTGGTTGTTTGCATGTAAAAGGCCAATTATAGACTTGAAGCTATGGATCTAATTATTGTAATTAGGTGTCTAATTATTCTTTGCATGAGATCTATATAATAGACTCATGGGCTGTATTGTAATTTTTTCTAGAGAGTAAGAGAGCAAAAATTAGCTCCTTCAAAGTGAAGAGAGCAAGGTGTGTTCCTCCTAGTGCCACAGTGCCAAGTATGGGTGCTGGTTTGGAGAATCAGAAACACTCTTCATGTATGTAGGATCTTGGTTGGTAGGTGTGCAAGGCCACATTTGGAGATCTACATGGTAAGTAAGATCATTGATTTGCAGGTGTATGTGTGTGCGAGATCTAGGTTTGTAGGTGTGCAGAACCAGATTGATTTGTAGGTGTGCAAGATCAGGGAGGTCAGCAACACAATAGGGAGTAATATCAGGGGAGATCTACTTGGAGTATGGTGTGTACTCAGTTGGAGAGCAAAGAGGAAGGCAAGGTAGATTCTTCCAAAGTAAGATCATTTGAGTTGCAAGTTGTTGCAAGTTCATGGGAGATCTACTTGGAGTGCATTGTGTACTCGGTTGAGTATGTGTGTATACTCGGTGTACTGGAAGTAGTGATACTGACTGGTTGGAGGTGAACACCAACTTTGTGTTTGAGTTGTGTGTTGGGACCATAAGAGAGAGAGTGAGCTCTTGAAGAGATTTACTGTTTATGCCCTAGAGGTGTGGGAGCCCTAGAGGTGTGTAAGGAAGAAGACTGTGGCATCTTCTTTGTTGTATTTCTTTCTAGAAGAGTATTAATACAATTGGGTATTGTCTCTCATATTCTGTGTTATTTCTAAATTCTAGTTACTTGTGATTTTGGTTTAATTCCGCATGTTATTTGCTTGTATATGGTAATCAGTTGTGCTTCCTAGATCCTAATAAATAAGATCACTAAGTCAACTTATTCAACTTAGTTTGTTGATTTGGATGTTGACTAAAAGACTAAGTTGACTTTTTTGACTTAGTTTGCTGATCTGGGTGTTGACTAAAAGACTAAGTCAACCTATTTGACTTAGTTTGTTGATTTGAGTTCTAACTAAAAGTCTAAGTCAACCTATTCAACTTAGTTTATTGATCTGGATGCTGATTGAAGGGCTAAGTCAACCTATTCAACTTATCTTTTTATTTAGGATTAAAATATAGTATGATGTTGACCTGTTTGATCCAGTACCCTATATTTGATGAAGACCTATATAGAAATAACACAGTCATTATGATACGAATGTGTGTTAAATTTATGCATAAAATTTAGAACTATACTAGATGGGTTGAAATAGTATTGCAAATATATAAAAATAATAAAATGATATAAATGAAAGCATGAAATAAAAATTACAAGGGTTAGATTCACGTCGAGTTCACCAGGATATATGCAATGGGAAATGTAATAGATCTTCAAGTAAATCCTAGATAAGAGAAGATAGATCCTACCTACACTTTCGATTGGGGATACATTAGATAATTGGGGTCATGACCAATATGGATTTGCTAGACCTAGCCAAGGGATCTCTTACCACAATAATATAACTAGGGAGGGTTCCAAAGCCTCTAGTCAAAGAAAACTGTGTAATAAACCTAACTAGGTCCTATGTTTTCATATTTACTAAACTAATAATGAGTAAAGAAAAAGTCTAATCTAGTGTTCACCAAAGCTTATGATACAACATGGGGGTTAGTAAACATAAAATTAAACATGCATAAGAGAATCCTATTTAAGCTATATATAGGTAAAACTCTAATGCATGGAGAGAGAAATATTTTTCAAAAGCCATTACTTATGCTACTTCTATCTAATAAAAAGAAGAACAGTGTTAGAGATAATTACTGGATGATGAACCCATCGAGACTCAATCTCTCCCTTGGATAAAGGTGTTTTGAAAGAGGTTATTGTGGTTTATAAGGTTAATGTCAATACTAGGATGATTGGGTTGATTGGGTTGATTCTTCTCCAAGTAGAAACCCTAAGCTAAGACTCCTCAATTAGAATGGCAGATTATAAAGAAGCATAAATGAATAATTAACTCTTGCTATCTCTCTAAGAATGAAAAAATGAATGTGTTTATATGGTGGATCTAACCCTAAATCCTTCTAAAATTTTAAGCCAACAAGGTCGACCCAATCAACCTAGTATTGACATTGGCAAAAAACTAACTAGGTTAAGAACTATGTAAGCTATGGCCGACCTAGTTCTTAATAAGATTTATAAATAATAATATAAAGTTGATGTGGCTGAATTAGTCATGTAAACTTCCAAAAGGGGGTTTAGGTTAGGTAAATGACTAATGAAGGTGGTAAAATACTAGAAGAGGTTACAAAATCGGATGTAAAGCTTAGGAAAATATTTTTTAGTAGACAAGTGTGTAGTTAACAAGTGGAAAAAAGGGAAAATAATCCTATGAAGCACCAATGGTCATCCCACCCCTTTCTTGGTGCACCCCTTAAGGTATGAACTCAGAGAGATTGAGACTCAATGGGTTCCTACAAGATAGAAAACATCATTAATTGATAAAATTTGAAAATATTATATGTATACAACTACTAGTCTATCACATGCCTTGGATTCTCATGTTATTTTACATACACCTTTGGCACATCACATGGAGGAAACTCTTTTGCCATCAAGATTCATGGCACTTAAGCTTACTTTTTATGATGGTAATGGTGACCTAGAGCACCATCTATGAGATTTCCATGCAACATGTGTCTAATGATTGGCTCCTTACTAAGATATTCCCATGTAGCCTAAAGGACTATGCTTTAAAATGGTTTTATGATCTTTCAAGTAAGTCTATCACCAGATTCATTCTATTGGTAGACATGTTTTTAGCACACTTTTCGATTAACATTAGTGATAAGATCTCATATACTCAAGTGGCACAACTGAAGCAAAAATAAAATGAGCCTATTGTAGAATATGTCTTGAGATATAAAACTATATTATCAAAGATGACTAGTCCTATAGTAGATAGAGAGTTTTAAGACATTTAAACATAGTTTACTACTAACATTGAATTAATATATCTTATTCAATAAATTTCCAATATTCAAATATTTATGCCACATAATTAAAGAAAGGGAAGCAAACTTCTCTCTATAGAATAATTAAAATATATAAGTGGATCAAAATCAAATACTAAGAGTTATAATAAGCCTCCATATAAAGTAATGACCATTGAAATCAAGAGTGATCTAAATGCCACATTTAACATAGATTCAAAGCCACCTCCTCACTTCAATTTATCAGCTCCTCCACAGAGAGTTTTCACCAATCTTCCAGAGTCACCACCACATGTTTTATAATATCTCTTGGAATGAAATGTCATATCTCTCCCTCCCATAAATAGGTTGATACGACATGGCATCTTCCAAAGAACTATTATTTTAATGCATTATGCAACTATCATAGGGCATTGGGCCATACTACAAACATATACATCAACTTGAAACATAAGATACAAGATTTTATAAAGGCCAACATAATTAATGTGGGCACACCCAAAGAGACACCCAAAGTTCAATAAATGGAAGCAAACAAATTGAAAATATTCTTGGATCCATTTACAAAGCATACAACTAATGAGGTAGGGGGCACTTCAAGTGTTCACTATATGTGTCAGGCACATCCACCACTAACATCATATCACACTACAATAGAGGATGCACACTCTATACATAATATCATTGGTGTGTATCATAATACAATACTAGTTAGACCACTCATCACTTTCTTAGAGCAAGATATTGTTGATGAGGATTTAAATTTATATGCACTCTTTATACGAGCCTACAATAAACGTCATCGTATTCAGAGTGTTATGGTTGACAATGGGTAAAGTATTACCATGTACACTATCACACTTATATGGAATTTGGGTTATTTAGAGTAGGAATTTTATCCTACTAACATAGTTATTCATAGTTTTAGTGGGCATGTTCATAAATACATTAGGGAGATTGTACTTTTACTACAGGTTAGACCAACACATGTGACCACTAGATTACTAGTAGTACCTTGTGCAGACACATTTAACATTTTATTCGGTAGGCCATGGATATACTAGCTACATGCCATCCCACCCGTTGTGCATATATGAATTAATTACATACATGCTAATCTTGTGGTCACAATTAGGGGTCTCTCATATGAATATCCTTTACTTATCTGAAAGGTAGTCACCCCACATCTACCAGTTACAGTTATGAACATAGTTCTAATTAGTATACCTTAGAGTTTAGTTAAACCACTAGTGCAGGTGAGTTATACTCTTATAATGTTACCACATACACATACTCTCCCATAAATACATTTATTAGAAAGACCCCTATGTCAGAGATATATTTTATATTCTAGAGGGCCTCACTCCACCCCTTTCATTTTGACATTAGTTTTAATGAGTTCTCAGGGTTCTCATCATAGGGCACCCATGTTAGGTATAACATATTCTACCAGATGGGTAGCTAAGACCCCTATAGTTTATATAACACCCCATCTAGCTTCACATATTCCTATCACCACTTGACAGGTAGTGCTAGCTATAGATCACATATAATAGGTTTTAGGAGCTTAGTTACTTTTTCAAACAACATGCATGATTACCTTTCCTTTATTTGACATAAGCGACATGGATAATGAGTCTCCCATGAGACTCATCTATTAGTGTGTTCCTTCATTATTGTACATAGTTTATTTATTTATTTCTCTTTTTATATAGTTTCATTTTCATGTTACTTGTACATAGCTTATATATAGAAAATAAAAAAATAATATAACATGCCAAAACATAAAAATAGTCAAATATTTTAGGCAAAAAATACTAATTATAGATTGTATGCATTTCTATGTTTAAACTTACATTTTCTAGACACTACATAAGCTAACTATCTTAGTACAGTCATTTTTTATCACACATACATGTTTCACTTATTCTTGTTAAGTGTTTGCAACTACTTACACGACCCAAGTCCACTACACAGATCTAAATTGGCTACTATCTACCCATTGGGGGCATATACATAGATACATTAGTTCTTTATTTGATACATTTTTCCATTTGGGGATCCTATACATAGTTTTAATTATCAGGTTACATCTTTCTAAACTCTACATCATAGATTTAACATTGTTATATCTTGATATTGATCATCCTACACCTACTTAGATTTTTATTTGATTACTACTACTTTAGACTCAACTTATGTACATCTTATCTCTTATACAGATTTGTACCACATGTTCATGCATACTTTTATTTCTATATTTTATAGTTTAGAATTGATTGTGTCTCTTTGCTTATTTTATTTGAGGGCATTTGAATATGCCATTGATCTATAGATCTATGCCACTTCTTTTCATTGTATGTATGTTTTGGACATGTACCCATTCCTTATGTGTGCCTACCTGATTGTGTATGCAGACATTTGAACATGTCCTTTGATGTGGCTCTAAGCTAAATTACTTGCTGTTTATGTATATAGACATTTGAACATGTCATTGTATGTCATACTTTCTCACATTTAGTGACATGTGCCCATGTACCTTGTATTGTTGCCCCTTGGCCTACTTTTCATGCCTCATGTGTGTTTTATGTATGCTTTCTTGTATGCATCATGGACATGACACTTATCTTTTGCTTGGTACAAACTCCTATTTTGGATGCCATAAGGGACCTCATGCATCTCCCCTTCCTACTTGGGTGCCATGATGGACATCATTCCCTACCCCCTAGGTATCTCCTCATTTATTACTCAGATTTGCTTTTAAAAGACATTGTTACATCTATCTTTATAGTCTTGTGAATGCTTGATCTAACATACATACTTATAAACTTATGCTTAGACTATCTTACATTCTGATGTTATGTATGCATATTATATTGGTTTATTATGCAGATATCACATATGCTCTGGCTAACACACATTTTATAGAGCTTTTTATTTTGAGGACAATTCTTGCATATGTTTAAAAACTCTTATTAAAAGAGGGGGAATTTATAGAGGTTTGTCATAGAGATCAAGCTATCCAAATGCACTCAAAGTATAATTTTCAACATATAGGCACATGATATAGAAATTAGTTTCAAGAAAACATAGTGGAAAACAATCACATAGAGGCCAATTTCATTTACATAGAAATAAATATAGTTGGACATTGTCACCCAAATTGGGACACTATTTCCACCATCACTACTATCCAAGATATGGTGATACTATCCAGTAGCCTCAATTTTAACAAATTATAGATTGGCCAAAAAAATATAGTAGGTATAGTCTAGGTTTGCACAGGTTCACTTATAGATTACCAATTTTGACTCTATTTAGCTCAAATTCATACAAGTTTTCTCAAATTAGTGTTATTATGCATGACAAAATCATTCCTATTTTAGTTTAGATGCTCAAATATAGATTATTAAAACTCAATCTAGAATTCATATACTCAGATATTAGATTTGGGGGTATGTACATGGCAAAGTATTTTTGTATGCTCGATTATACACCAATTGATTAGATGGAATGAAAAATTCCATGTCATTCTCTATGTTATACACACCAAACACCATATTACAAGTTACACACCAGATTCATGCATTACTCCATCTTCAATGGTTGGCATTCATGAGTGGCCCAAAGCTACCTAATGTTCCTGAGTGTCCTAGAGCCATTTTACATTCTAGAGTTCCTGAGTGGCCGTAAAACCAACATATACAATTCTAATTATAGTTACACATATTTAGTTACATCACATAATTTCAATTTTAGATGCATTTAATACACATGGGTATGAAATGATGGAGTCATAGTATACTTAAGTCCTTGAGCCATCTACATGAGAGGGTTGGACACACCATCAGTCTAATATAAGCTATTCATAGGTCATGATCCACCAAGAAGGGGTGGGAAATAATGGATACAAAATTGGAATGCTTTATTGATCTACCCACACATGGGTATTGAGTAAGCCATCAACTCAGTCCATGTTATTCACTGATTAATCACTATACACACACACATAGGTTATCACTAAGTTTATGCATTGGTTCACGTACCTAGTGAGGTGTATTCATTCCTTTCCTCTCTCTTATCTATTTAATTGATTTTGTCTTTCAATATTTATATCTCTTAAGTAAGGACTGATATATGCATGTTTCATTTGAAGGACACACAATGGAGCATGTTTCACATAATCAAATCTAAATTCATGGGCTTTACCTCTTAGGTAATTCTAGGTACACTTATTTTTCATTTCACCTAATTATTATTATTTATTTCAGTTATAGAATAAAAGGAGGAAAATATATTCATCTTAAAATTACACTGGAGTGCTAAGAGTGCTAATTGAGACCACCCATACCTAGCTTATTCTTAGACCTATCTTAGGGCCTATTTAAACACTTAACTAGCCTTCATAAGGGTTACATGCATACCTAAACATACCTAAATTATTATTAGACCTTCACCTCAACATTATATCCCTTAGTGCCTTAGGTTCTACCATCTATACACTAACACCATAATTGGGACAATTGAGCCCTATGGTGCTAGTGTCCTAGTTTGGGTGTTATTATCCTTTTCCCACATTTTTTTACTAATAAATATCTTTTCAAATAAAAAACCACTTAATTTCAACCTAGACATATTTTAAGACCCACACAAGCACTAAAATAGTATATACACATGACTTTTAGCCCTTTATCCACTAGATGGAAATCAGATGCAAATTACACAAAGAAACTCAATAATTTGTGCACAATCAAGGTTATTAATCGCTATTCTACCATAATTATGCATACAACCATATATATCATTCCTAAGCCTAGATTACTTATATTTATGGTCTCAAGCACACTCAAATCAATCAAGCCAACATTCATACTAGCTTCACTTGTATTTTCACAAACACTTAGGTGGAGAGGACTACATTGGGCTTGATCCCTCCTCGATATATTGGTATGTAAGAAACTATCATCACAACGAGGTGATAAGGATGCCCATCCTACCCCACTAACAACACACTTTGATACATATGCCAACTGCATGTCCTAACAATATGGAGGTTTAGGGGTTTTATATAAAATTAATAAAAATAGGTCACCTATAGGAAATTATAACTTGTGCACACAATAACATGCTTGGTATACTTAGACACAGGTACACCTAGAAGCTTAGAAAAATTATTCACAGAGGACACTATCACTAAAATAAGGACACTAACACCATTGGTGATACTATCTAATTAGTGTACTACTATCTATGAAGGAGATGCATCTTGTCTATGATGCTCAGATCAGCCTTTGTCCCAGTTTACAACCTCCAAATCTTCTATTTTAGTCAATTTCTAGCTAAGTACTTATTTATATTATTTACTATTATTTTTAGAAATTTTAAACTAGGTAAATTATTTTACAAATTAATTGTTGTATTTATTGCATATTTCTATCCTAATTTATTATACTCAGAACCGTTAACAACCTAGGGATTAAACTCCATAACCCTAAAAAGTTAAATCAATATGTATTTTATAAGTGTTTAAGACTAAGGTGATATATAATTTATAAATATTGTCTACATTCCCCCCTTTTAATTTAATAATGAAATTATTAGTTTAAAGGAAAATAAATTTATACTTGGGTGTTTATAACACACCTTACCTTTGATTTGAGTGATTTACTAGTGATTGACCTGCAACCAAGAGCATGTTACAATATATAATCAGTGCATATAATCTAAAATTGAATGTATTGAAATGATAGAAATTTTAAGAGAGAAATATTTAAGAGTACACTTGTGTATTGATCAACTACCTTGTATTTTTGGAAATTTGAATTGAAAATATGTATCATTATGAATCATTAGAGCTATGATTAGGAAAAATATAAAATTTGGAAAACACATATATCTAGAGAGATAGAGAGATTAGAGGACACATGTCCCCAAATTTGGAGAAAAGGTGAGTTGACACTTGACAGTTGAGATCAACTAAACCTTGCAACCTAATCATATTTGTAACTTGGTGAGCATGATTGAACCAAGTCAACTCAAACTATAAATATAGTGAGGTTGGATGATGTAATCAAGTCCAATCTATAAAATTGTCAAGATTGAGTGATTTAATCACCTCGACCATGGATATATATTTTAGCAAAAAATGTTAAGTACATAACATATAAAGTACAATACAAAAGACATAAGCATATATGAATGAATGTTAGTACATATTGACAACAATTGGCCTAAATACCAAAATTTTGCCTAGATGGATTGTGTCATTATCCTAAACCATTCACTAACCATTTGCCTTAATGACTAATCTCTTTCTAGTAATGAATTAATGATGTAATGCACTATTTTTGAGGGTCTTGGTATGGTGAACTAAACTGTCTCAAGAGCCTATTGTAGTGGATGATCCAATGGTGAAGGGAGGAGATAATATTCATGTCCCTAATTCATGTTCTCAGCCTTCTTGTGAAGCTTTTATCAAAGTTTATGGTAAGTTTAGAAACTTTAAGATAAATACCTAAAAATGGGGTTTACATTGCAAGTGCTATATCAAGCCAGTTTTCAAGGTTATTCACCATCTAGTGGTAAGGATAAAGTGGTGGGAAAAATAACCAAACTATTAGAGCCTTGAGTAAAAGATTCAATATGGCTTAAGCACATTTTTAACCAAGACCCAAGTGGAAACTGAATATTTATGCACACTTTGCAACTTTGTGAAGTTACAAAATTAACTTAAATCTCCACTTTCCCTCACAAGCATAAATCAAATATTTTTATGAACTTTAAAACTTTGTAAAGTTTCAATATGCAAATTTGCAAATTTTCAAAGTATCACCACTTTTACACCTATGCAAAGTACAAAGTATCTCCACTTTCCTGCCTTTGCAAAGTTTCAAAGTTGTAAAGTATCTCCAATTTCCTACCTATGCAAAGTTGCAAAGTATCTCCACTTTCCTACCTATGCAAAGTTACAAAGTATGTCTACTTTACTGCCTATGCAAAGTTGTAAAGTATCTCTGCTTTCTTGCCTATGAAACTTTTCAAAGTTGTAAAGTACACTTATATCTCCACTTTCCTGCCTACCAAAACCCTAATAGATATTTAGTTAGAATTTGCATGTGTTTTTAAAAGTGAAAACCTTAATGGAAATTAAGATGGACTTTGCATGTGTTTTTACAAGTAAAAATGCTGATGGAGATTTAGATGGACTTTCCACGTATTTTTGCAAGTAAAAACCATGATGAATTATAGACTCAAATCATTATAGATTCAAAGCCCTTGAAGCCTATTTTTGATCAAAGAAGATTAATAAAAAACATCATCAGCCCCTAAGTACCATAAAGGGTTTTTGAAAGACTTTAATACTCTTCTATGTTGGATGGCTAAAGATGGTTGTTGAAGTGGATTTATTGAAGATTGAAATCTTTATCCTCTTTCTCTTCTCTTCTTCTATATATATCTCTTTTATTCTCATTGTAATGGATATACTCTCATTTGATAAGGTAAAACCATATCAATTTTTTTAAAGAACAACCTTTGAAACAATAAGATTACCTATTTTACCTATCTCTTTGACTGCACTTTGTGTTTTAGGTAGCTTCTGCATGATTGCCTTGTGAATAAGTCTTCTTTCTTAGGGATTATCCTCTCCTTGCCTTTTGTAGGTGTTTTAAGGTGTTTGAAGGTCTGAATTTATGTTTTTTTAGTCATAAGTGAATATATAGTGTGAATTTTACCATTTCTCTATGGTTTATCCCTTGTCTAGAAGGCCTTACTTAGATTATTCATGCAAGTTAGATAGTGTTAGAGATTGTGTGAGTGAGGGATCTTTGATCTATCTTTGTGTTTATTTTTGAGCAATTAAGAGTGTCATTTAGTCCAGAGTATCACCCCTTTTTATGATTTTATTCATTTTATGTAGCTCTTATACCTCTTTCCCAAGAGAAAATAGTAGTTTAGGTGATCTACCAATAAGAACCAACCTTATTTGGAGGTTCAATCCCATCATAGGCTACCCATAGCCTAGGGTTGATCCTATTATGTGGCTAGGAGTGAGAGAGCCTAGCGAACCCTATCATAGGGTTCAATTTTATGCCACAATATTTTTTTTAATTCTTGGTGAGACCCATTTGAAGAAGATAGATCGAGGTTGATGCTGGTCTTAATCTATTTTTAGTAGCTATAGCATCACAATCTCAACATCTGGTGACTCTAATGAACACTCAACTTTCTGATGGTAGAACAATGCCTATATTTCATGCTAAAGGTGAATACAAGGTCAAAGTCAAGAGGTATTCCTTTTTATTTTGTTGAATTAAATTTTAACTCAATAAAAAGATTAAGGTTTGCTAATACTCATCTATATTTGAGAATCTTCCCTCCTAAACCTATTTGCAAGTCTACCTCTGCTAGAAGATCCTCGTTAGCTCCTTTCATTACCATGGTTTCCCCTAGAACCTTACTTTTTATGAATTTCAATGGCCAAGATACTTTTAATCTGAATTAGTATGATCTTATCCCAGTATAAACCCTTAAGAGTGTGCCTTACTACTCAGGGGAAAGCTCTATAACTCCTAAACACATAAGAAAAATAACTAACTTTTGCAACATCTATAACATCATTGAAAAGAATGTAGCTATTAGGCTATTGGCCATGTCTTTCAAGGGTATAAGAACCTAACTCCTAAATCCATCCCAATATGGGACCAATTAGGGGATGCTCTATGAAATCGGTTTGAATACAAGAGTGATAACTTGTTACTAACAGAGCAGTTGACAACAATCAAGAGAGCTCCTCAAGAGGTCATGCAGGATTTTAAAAAAAAGTTTCAAAAAACATGGGATATGATTCCAATCCTTGTCAATACCACTCTTAATTATTCTTTCCTCTATTATCTAAGGGTCCTCAATAGTGACATTGAAATTATGATACAGTTAATGGGGGAACCACATTACCTAATGCTTATGAGGTAGTAATCAGGGTAAAGAATAGCCTAATATAAGTTGGGAAGCTCACACATAGGCCTCCTATGACCTTTTCACAAAGATTAGACCACATCCTACTATTTTTCCTCCTTTTAATACCATTCTTATTTTTCTAACACTTGTCATACCTACATCGAAACAAGACAAAGCTTCAACTAGTTAGTATAGTAAACTCTAAGAACTAAAGAACAAGTTCCAAACATTTGACAATGAGTTAGTGAATGTTAAGATGAAACAAGCTCAGTTTAAAAGACCATACCATCCTCTATATTAACCTCAACAACCCTATCAATCCAATAGGCCACCCTTCAAGGCTAATTCTCAATGGTAAAGGTAGCTCACCTATGTTAAACTAAGTAACAACTACAATCCTAATGCTGCAAGTAATTCCAAGACTTTGGTCCCTATTAAAAAAAATTAAAAAAGAAGGTGAGTTATCTCTACCTTGGAATCAATATTAAAATCATGCTATCACCCCAAATGTATATTTCAACCAAGGCTTCAATGAGTAATGGAAACAAGGTTCTAGTTATGGGTTTAACAAAGCTTTAATGACACAAAATGAAAAAGTGCATATGATGAATAAACCAGAAGAGAGTCAAGAAATTCAAAGGGATAATGAGGGAAAAAATCAGTTGGATGATACATTGGTGAACTACTACTTAGAGGAGTGTTATGTTTTCAATCAAAAAGCTAGTACTAGCCAAGCAAAAAATTCTCATGGTAGCCAACACAAATTTAAAGAGAAGAAACATAAAAGGAAACCAAGAAGTGGTTAATGGGTCTTCTACTCCATTATTTTCAAATACAAATGATCCTAATGAAGATCATAAATCTCAAATAAATTAAAAAAATCAGAACCAAGGAGGTACTTTCATACCTCAAAAATCACAAGTACAGAGCACTATTATGGCTCCCAAAGTACAAGTAAAGGTTGGTTGTGCACACATCAACATTGTTGAGAAAATGAAGAAGTCAAATGTGAGTTTCCCTATGTGAGAAATGATTTGTATACCTATTCAAGTGGATCTTCTTTTAGAAGGTTTGTAAAAAATTAATGTTTTAGAGAAGCCACCAAGCAGGGAAAATGTGGTCCTCACTAATGCAATAAAAAATAATGAAGGGTATTCAAATAAAGTAATAAAACATCCTCCATTATACATTTATTTGATCATTGATAACTCTTTGGTACATGAATACATGGTGGATAGTAGGGAAAACACTTCACTAATGCCTAAATCAATAGCATATCAACTTGGTTTGAAATATGAACCCCTTTCTAAAGGGGTATTACAACTTGATGGATCTTATACTATACAATATAGTATTATTAGAGGTATAAATTTAACCCTCAATGCTTATATTAATGTTTCATTGGACCAAGATGTGTTTGTTCTAGATGCACCACCCCATTTTGCTTTATTCCTATCTAGAGACTACACCACCAAAATTGGGGATAATTGAGTAGCAAATTAGTCCTATTTGGTATTTAGGATAAGGTATGGAACCAAGGTGTTAATTAAGTATGAACAAATTACAAATTTTCATATTGAGCCTTATAGGCTAAGAAACCCAAATATCAACTACACAATTATGGATGAGGAAGATCACCCTATTGGTCAAGATCTAGACACTCATGTTGAGGTGATAGTTGATATCTTTTGGGATGAGTTATGGAATGAAAATAAAAAACTTGACCCTTTAGGAGGCATTGAATAAAAATATGTGAGAGTCTAATACTTGCATGAAGAGAATGAGTTTATACCATCCCTTACTAGGACACAAGAGGAGATAAATGGAATCCAAAAAATCTTTTTTGATGGATCAAGGAGCAAACATGGGGTAGGGGTAGGTGTTATGCTATTATCTCCCTATAATAATAAGTAATACTCAGGTTATGGGTTTCAACTTAGCTATTCTTGTAATGTAGCTGAATATGAAGGCCTTATTCATGGCCTCCAATGGGATAAAAAGAGGAAAATCAAGCAATTATAGGTATATGGAGATAGTAAACTCATTAGCAATCAGGTAAGAAGCCAAAATACATTTAAGAACCCCTAGATGAAATATTATAAGAATAGGGTATGGGATGTATTAGAGGATTTTGAAGCCTTCAACATCCAAAGTGTACCTAAAGAGAACAACAAGCATGTCAATAGATTAGCATCAATGAGAGCCTAGTTTGATATACTAGTCAAGTTGAGTAAATTAGAAAATTAGTCACATGTTAAGGTGGTTATAAGACCATCCATTATCAATAATGAAGCCAATTGGTAGGTTTTTGATAATGATAAGCATATTGCCTACTTATTACAATAAGAGGTTCAGTTTTCACCTTCAAATCAGAACAATTTATAAAATTAGTACGGAGATCAAATCCTCTAATTGAAATCAAACAAACTCCCTAAGGGGATGGTCACCCTTGAGAGAATCTTCCATGAAGGAGATTTCAAGAGGAAAGATAATGTAGTCTTGTCCACTAGTGAAGAGAACCATCAGAGAGTTCTCATATTCCAAGACAAAATTCTCAAGCTTGGGAAGGTAAATACCGAGGCTAAGAAAGTTGCATTCATTGCACTTTGTAGGGATTTTATGGATGTGTTTGATTGGGAGTACACTAATCTTAAGGATTTTGACCCTCAACTTGCTCAGTACACCATTAAGTTAGATGCAAATGTGAAGCTTGTAAGGTAAAAGTAGAGGCCTATCAATCCCAAGATATAGGTACTCTTGAGAGGAGAGTTGACCAAGATTATTGAGTCAAACATTATCTTTCCAAGTAAACACTCTTCATGGGTGGCCAACCTAGTACCTATAAAGAATGAAAGTGGTAAGATTCAAGTATGTATTGACTTCAAGGATTTGAACAAGGTCTCCTTAAAGGATCACTATCCTTTACCACCCATGGAGTAGCTCTTCTAAATGATCACTGATTCAAAATGTTTCTCTCTCTTAGATGGGTTTTTAGGTTATAACCAGGGGCTAGTCAAGGAGAAAGACCATTACAAGATATATTTTACCATAAAGTGGGGGAATTATGATTAAAATAAGATGCCTTTTGGTCTTGTTGGCCAAAATTATCCTACATGTAAATATTTTGCTAGTATATCATGAGTATCGTCATCTACATCCATGGTTCGAGGATCAAGGGAAGTGTTGGCCAAATTTTGGCCCACATATGAAGCTCTTGCATGGTTTGATTGAGTAGTGGATCTAAGGACATGGATAGAGTTTTAGAGACTTCATGGGATGTCAAAAGTGCTTAGACTGACTTTGAAATATCCTTCCATTCATCTATTTCTTCATTATGTTCATCTTAACATTTGGGTCTAGTGATAATTTTTTTGAGTAGGCACTTTGCTGACATCAAAATTACCACATGTGGATGTGTTAAGGAGAATTGGTCATATGGGTTTGTTCACATTAATCCCAAGAACATATGTGCCAATTTTTTAGTCATTCTCTAAAGCACATCAAAAGATATGAAGACCCAAAGTTGGCTTGTCAGGCAAAATCCACTAAGTTTCCATACTTAGCCATTTTTGAAGAAGCTTAAATAAATCCAAGTGAGCATATTGATGAGGCCATTTATCACACATATGGTAGTATCAAGGAAAAGTGATCATATGGGTGTGTTTAGTTTGGTCCTTAGTTGCTACACACTAAGGTTTAGATCATCCATTAATACACGATAGAATTTATGCATGTTCAAAGTTGGCTCGTTAGTCAGATTTTGCTAAGTTTCCCATACTTAGCCAAATGAACTATACTATCAGCCAGGATGTCATGAAAAATAATTTGAACCAACCAACTTAGGAATTTAATATCTTCACTTATAAGTCTCCTAAGACCAGAGAATCAAATGGGTTCATTACTTTTGGCATTAAGAACATCTCCTAAAAGTTTGGTGCATCCATGAATTTTGCACTTCAAGTTATAGGCCTTCAAAGTTGTACCTACAACATAAGACATTCACACTAACATCAAGTTTATGATCGAGAAAAACCAACTCTTTTTAGCTTAAATTTTATGATCGCATGATGATTTGATGGGATTGAAGATGTAAAATTTAAGCTCATGAACTACCCATTGGATTTCAAATAGTGGGTCCTAATCAATCTAATGGTTCACATTGCATCATATATCCTAATACAATGGTATGTGAGGAGTCATATAGTTAAAGGGCTCAAGAGGTTGACACATGGAATAAGTACATAAAGTTGGTAGATTGATATTGAATCTTGAGAATTAATATACATTCAACATGGAGCATAAGCTAGATGAAGTTGAAAAGTCAGAAGTAGATTAATGACTCGCATTGTTTTGTACTAAGTAGGATCAATAAAGTGAGCATAGGTCAAAACATTAATGAAAAAATTCATGATCAATAGCCAATTAGAGTAAAGGAGATCCCAAAACTTTTTATAGGTGTTGAACTAATGACATTTTTGACAGAAGCAAATAGGTCTTGCAGGGTCAGCCTATCACCATCTAAGCTTGATCCAATGCCATTAAAGGGACACAACCATGTAATAATATATAAAGAACATATATGGATCACCATTAAGGCTAAGTATGGAACTATGGTTTGTATTTTTTATTGGGTAGGGTTGTTTATGCAATAATGGTCACCATTTTAAGAAGGATCTATGTATGTATATATGAGATTTTGGTCCCTATAGAGATAGTATGGGTCTATTTGGACCTATTATAATATAGAAAAGTGCTATGAATTTTATGGGTCTGTATTATTATGGAAACTATAGGAAAATCAATAACCTTAGATTGTTTTTCCACCTATAGATGGACCTATGATCTAAACATGAAGATAAAGTAGATATGTGATTAATGCAAAAGGTCTTCATTCTTTAGTATGGCCATAGTATCGACAAGAAACTATCCAAAGTAGACATAATCAAATCTCAGCCAGGTTTATAGATATAAAGATTTTTTCCTTATGTAGAAGCCAAGTTGAAAGATGCATATAATATAAGGAAAGGGTCTAAGGTTTTGAGGATGCATCTTTCAACTTGGCTTCTGCATAAGGGTCCATGGATTGTTGAGTAAGTCCTCTCTGTTCTCCCCTTCTCCTATATAATCCCTTTCTCTTCTCCTTTGTAAATGTTATCAAATTTTAGATTTTTTTTCATCTTTATAGGAGTTAGGGAAATATTTGGGATACTAAAAAGTATGCTCAACTTGATTAGGCTCAACCCTCTCAAGCATTTGTAAGAGCTACCTCTTGATGCAATATAAGACATTTTTTGCCTATCTCTTACCTTGGATCTAGTTTGGTGATTTGTGTATGATGTCATTGTGTGAAGGAAAATCTTCCTCATCCATTGTCCTCATTTTTAATCTTGTTGAGGTAGTTTTCAATGCTTATTGTAGGTCTAGATTAGGGTTTTACTCTAAACATCTTCTATGAAATACTTATGCAATTAGCTTGATCTTAAGGTTATGTAAGCTAGTACTATCTTCTACAGATCTAGTGTGGCTTTAAGCTTATGGGAGATTCTCTTTTAAATTTGATGCATCACCTAGTTAACCTTCTTAGGAGCCCTTATCCACTTTATAACCCTTTTCCCTTTGAATCATTAGTTTAGCTTTAGTTTAGGTGAGCATAAAAAATAAAGCTAATCTACTCCAGAGGTTCAACCCAAACATAGGTTACCCATAACCTAGGGTTGTCCCAATATTATAAATTAGTTGGAGAGAGCTTGAAGAACCCTCTCCAAGGGTGTAAATTAAGCCTATAACAATTTATATCATGATCAGTGGGACTAAGGTCCAAAGTAGTGGAAGGATCTTTGATGTTTTTCTTCTACATATCAGCTTTTAGAGGCATTCAACAAACATCAATGGTGACTTTGAGTATCTATCAACTTGTCAAATAGCCTAAATAAGTGCCTAATCATCATAATTTGGTATGTATATTCAGTCATCTTTTGATCAATATGCTTATTCTCTACCTCAACATCACACTTATTAGGAAAATAATGTTTATGTGTTCCCCCCAAGTGGACCTCAAGCAACCTATCAACCTTATCATAATCCTTGTCCTCCTTCTACCCCTACGTATGACCAAATTCAGCCTCCTTTACATTCAAATCAGTCCTCTACTTGCCCTTATCAAGACTAGGGTTATGATGTTACATTCTTGTCAGGAGTTAAATAAGCATTATTAGTTTATATTGAGTTGATAAGGGATATTAGTAAGGGTTTAGAGTTTTCTCTAGTTATCCCTATCCATATTCTACAAAAATCAAAGAGTGCTTTTTCATTTAGTCAAGGATAGATGGTCAATTTGTGAGGAAGAACAATGGTCAACTTGTAGGAATGAAGATATAACAATGATAATACACATGGTATAAAATGCAAACAATATGTTAATATATTATGAAGGGCAGTAGGCTCATTTAGACCAGCCTTATGTGCCCTCTCCCCTCCAAGAGCCTCAAGATCAACCTTTAAGAGTCCCTGATCAACCCCCTAGTTAACCTTGTCAAACTCCATCATTGTCAAAACTCTGAGAGGCAATATTGGACCAAGGATGAACAATCATGAAAATAAAAGAAGGGGTAAATATTGGAAAAGATTTACCTATTCATGCCATGGAAGGGATAAATATCTTCTTGAAATATTTATATAATGTTTGGGCATCTATTAAATAAATTGAATACCCACATGTTGAGAAGCAAGAGATGAAAGGGTGGGTATTGTCCATTAAAGAAGTGTTTGAGAAATGGGAGAAAGAGTATGTCAAACTTGAGCCAGTTATTTTTCCCTCTCCTACCCCTATTCCCATTCTCACTCAAGAACATGAAGTCATCCCATCATGGATCCTCTCCAAAACCTTTGACCCTAACTATGTCATGCTCTCACTTGTAAGGACACCGTCTCCTATAACCATCCAATATGAAGTAAAAGTGTCTATTCCATACTCATTTCCATCATGAAAATTAGTTTAAAAGGGCATAAAAAATGAGGATGTGTTATTTGAAGTAGTCTAAGAACTAGTCTTAGTATAGGAAGGGTTAGCTGTGTAAGAAATAAATCAAGAAACCATAGCTTAGCTCAATGAGCTTAGTGTAAAATTTTTTCAAGATTATCTCTCCTTCCCTCAAGATCTACCTAAAAGAGATTTCAAAGTGCTTAGATAGAAGGATACTCTCCTACATTGAAATCAAAGTGAACTTATTCACCCTCCCACCATCTCCCTCATGAAAGAGATAACTATTTTATAAAGAATAGAGGAGAAGCTTGTAGTCAAAGTTGAGCCTAAAGAGGACAATACAGGCATCTATGATGAAGAGATCATGATAGACAATCCACTTCATTCAAAAGGAAAAGAGTTAGGTTTTGATTTGACTTCTTGGCAAGGCTTTGATATTTTAGATCTTGAAGGCAATACTGATGCCTTCACATTTGAAGATATAGATAGAAGGGATGTGACTGAGAGTAGGGAAGATTTTGTTTAGTCTCAAGACTTTCCTTTTAGCATGGTTGAATATGAAAATAAGCAAGATACATAGATTAATATAGTCAATTAGTTAGATGACCATGTTGTAGAGGTCATAAATGAGCTTGAAGAAGAAATAAAAGAAAAAGAAGATCATGATGAAGTATGGAAACAATTATACTATGACTTCATGGATCAAAGAGAGGTTCTAAACCAACCTATGAATCCTCTAGATCTTGAGGATGAACTTGCCAATTAGGTTGAATAAATTAACCAATCTCAAGATGAATTGTCTTTTGGAGGTAGTATTGATGTCTTCAAGAATGAAGAAGAATGGTCAAATTTAAAGCCATAATAACATGACATTTTGGGCCTTAGGTGGATTGATGAACTACCCTATGGTCCATTTCAAAGCAAGTAGAGAAAATATGGTGTTGAAGTTGGCATTGTCTCAAATGACCAAGAGGAAGATACCTTTTGGGAAGACTTAGATATTTTATGCCTAAGCCTAGACAGTCAACCAAGCATTAGTTTGGAGGATGACAAAGAGGAGACATCACATGTTGTGATTCATTCAGAGCACACAATTGAGCCATCAAATGGGAAGGTTACAGATACTTCTATAGTCTAATATGAGGTAGGCCTTGAAAAAATGGACCAATATGTCTATATTGGAGACATGTTTATCTCATTTCATCCACTTGAGAGCATGCCAAAGGGATATACAACTAGACATCTCATCTCACATATCATGAGCTCTCAAAAGTAAGGTATTTTTCATCCTATTTTATCACAAGTGAATGATACTCAAAGTTTTCCATTTGAACCAGGTGAAAAATACCTATGAATTGTAACCTTGTATATATTAAGGTAGTTTCATGATTTTACCCAAGTGCCTATGTGTAATTTTTCTTAGTAGACTAGTTGTCTTTGCTTTGTTGTACATTAGTTTCCTTTCTATTAAGTTGTTCCCTTTTCCAAAGTGCCTTGGGCACTTTGTTGTTATTTATTCTTTGTCAATATTGATTCAAGATAGGAAGTTTTTGAAAGGGTCATCCTTGTATCCATTTTTAGATTATCTCAATTGTAGAGAGGAGACTCTATGCATCTTGTTAGGATCTTATAGCACAATTGATTACTTTTGTATAAGCAACTAAACACAGAATTAAACCATAATTAATAAGTAATTAGAAATCATAAATAGCAAAGAATAGGAGATACAAGAAACAATGAAAACTTGTATTAAACTCTTTTAGAAGGAAATACAATGAAGAAATCTCTCTTTCTTCCACACCTCTCAGATGTACAGATCTCTTTCCCTCAAGAGTTCTCTCTCTCACAATTACAACCAATTCAATCCTTGAATTGTCTACCCTTTTTCTCTTACAAACTATTAAGATCTAACCCTATTATATAATACTAGGATTCATGAGCTATGCATTCTCCATCATTAGATACACCTCTTAATCAAAGGTTTAAATCTATCTTGCCAAAAATAGAAACGTGGACTCAATACTAATAGTTACTCTTTTCATGCAAACAATTTGTTCTTCCTAAAAAATAGACTTTTGGAATGCACAGGTGACCGACATCGGTCCCTGTCTATCTGCATATAATTGACATCGGCCGATCCATAATCGATGTCGACAGCTTCTGGTTGAGTCATGACTGATGTCAGTCAATCCTGACCGATGTCGACGACTGTGTAACTCCAACAACCTCTGCATTTGCTCATCTAGTGAAGCTTTTAGCTCCACAACTCAACAATCTCCCACTTGGAGATAAACAACTGCACCTGTACCTATACAACAACATCCTCTAGCTTGCTTCTCCATCTTTAAGTTCAATCTTGAAGACCAAACAAAGTTGAATGAAGATTCAACTTCTCCTTTGTTACTAGCTTTGTTAACATATCAGCAGGGTTCTTATCTGTATGGATCTTTTCTAGCTTCAACTCACCATCCTCCAATACCTATCTAATAAAGTGGTACCTAAGCTGTATATGTTTGGTTCTTGAATGAAAGGCTGAATTCTTTGCTAAATGAATTACACTTTGACTATCACTGTACAATCTGCAACTCTCTTGCTCCTTTCCCAACTCTTCCATGAACTGAGTCATCCAAATCATTTCCTTGCTAGCCTCTGTGACTACAATGTATTTTACCTCTGTAGTAGACAAGGCAACAACCTTCTGCAACTTTGAAATCCAGCTAACTGCCATTCCACCAATAGTGAACACATATCCTGTGGTGCTTCTCCTGCCATCCAAGTCACCTGCCATATCCAAATCTACATACCCATGTAGAGAAGTGTTTGACCCTCCATAGCATAAATGCCTACTGCTGGTCCCTCTCAGATATCTGAGAATCCACTGAACTACTTTCCATTGTTCCTTTCTTGGATTGGGCATAAACTTGCTGACAACTCCCACTGCTTGGGCAATATCAGGTCTAGTACATACCATTGCATACATCAAGCTCCCAATTATTGAAGCATATGGAACTCTACTCATGTACTCAACCTCATCATGTGATTTAGGACACTATTCTTTGCTCAACTTGAAGTGTCCAACCATAGGTGTGCTTACTGGTTTTGCATCCTACATATTAAACCTCTCCAACACCTTGTTCACATTATCCTCCTGAGACAAAATCAAATTGTGATTTTTCCTGTCTCTCTTAATACTCATGCCAAGGATTTTCTTTGCTACTCCTAAATCCTTCATGGCAAATGTGTGAGCTAATTTTACCTTAAGCTCAATAATATCCTACATGTGTGAACCTGTAGCAAGCATATCGTCTACATACAGTAACAGGGTAATATAATTACCATTATCCAATTTGTTAAAATGAACACAATGGTTAGATTGACATCTACTAAAGCCATTCTCTGTCATAAACTTGTCAAACCTCAAATACCATTGTCTTGGAGCCAGCTTAAGACCATATAAGCTTTTATTCAACTTGCACATAAGTTTCTCCTTAGCTTTGACCTTAAAACCTTCTGGCTAATCCATATATATTTCTTCATCCAAATCTCAATGAAGAAATGCTGTCTTAACATCAAGCTGCTCAAGATGCAAATCCTCAATAGCAACTAAAGACAATACAGTCTGAATAGAAGTCATTTTTACTATAGGAGAAAAAATTTCACCAAAATCAATACCTGGTTTTTGTGTAAATCCATTTACTACCAACCTGGCCTTATGTCTCATTTGTCCATTCTCTCCTTCCTTTAACCTGTATACCCATTTGTTTTGTAGTGCTTTCTTTCTGGCTGGCAACTCAACCAAATCCCACATTTGGTTCTCTTTCAAGGAATCAATTTCCTCAATCATGCCATGCTCCCACTATTTCTTGGATTCTACCTGCATTACCTCATCAAAACTTTTTGGTTTTCCACCATTAGTGAGCAACAAGTAATATAATGAAGGGGAATAATGAATTGGAGGTTTACTTACCCTTTTAGACCTCCTTATGGGTGTTTGAGACTCATTCACAGCTTGTTGTCCACCTAAATTCCTTTCTGTCAGTGACCGATCTCAATCATCTCTGGTCGATGTCAATCTACACCTGACCAAGGTCGATTCCACTTGACTGATATCAGTTGCTGTCTAACTGACATTGGTTCCTGCCTAACTGACATCAGTTGTTGTGTTTTCCTATATGTGATTATTTTTACCCGCGAGCTCATTTTGGATCATAACCTCATCCAAATCAACATTACCCTGCTCAAAATTATTTAGCCTCTTGAGCTAATCACTGTACATCACCTTCTCATTGAAAACAACATCACGGCTTCTAATAATTTTGTT
This sequence comes from Torreya grandis, assembly GCA_037957365.1. NCBI lineage: Eukaryota > Viridiplantae > Streptophyta > Pinopsida > Cupressales > Taxaceae > Torreya > Torreya grandis. Next base: position 1,423,841 of record JARHVA010003100.1, read on the forward strand.
AGTTTCTAAATTCCACAACCAGAATCTGAAATCTCTAGAGCCATAACCAATGAAAGTGCACTGCATAGATTTAGCATCCAGCTTCTTTCTATTTTCTTTATCAATGTGCACAAAAGCTTCAGAACCAAAAAATCTAACAAATAAAAGATCTACCTTTTTACCTGTCCACGCCTCTTCTAGAATTCCACCATCCAGTGCAGTAGAAGGTCCTCTGTTCATCAAGTAAATTATAGTATCTACAGCTTCTGCCCAAAACTGTAACGACAAACTAGCATGCAACCTCATACTCTGTGCATGCTCCATTATTGTTCTATTCATCTTTTTAACAACTCCATTTTGCTGAGGTGTCCTTGGAACCATCCTTTCCCTACATATTCCATTCATAAAATAGTAACTATTGAATTTATTGCTACAGTACTCACCACCATTGTCAGATCTAAGGCACTTCAATCTCAAACCTGTTTCATTCTCAACCAAAGCTTTCCATTTCCTAAATGTGTCAAAAACATCAGATTTCTTCTTTATGTAATAAATCCATACCTTTCTTATAGCATCATCAATGAAAGAAACATAATACCATGATCCTCCAATAGAAGCTATCTGAGCTGGTCTCCACACGTCTGTGTGAACAAGCTCCAACTTATGCTTCTTCTTTGTTGACCTAGTTTTGAGAAACCTCACTTTCTTCTATTTTCCAAAAATACAATGCTCACAAAAATCTAGATCTATGCTTTTCAAATCTGAAAGCTTACCTTTTGACTTAAGAATATTCATTCCCTTCTCACTCATGTGGCCAAGCCTACAGTGCCACAACTTTGCATCTACATCTGAAGTAGATAAAATAGAAGGAGAATAATCAGTAATACAATTAATAGATAAAGAGTACCTACTCTCTTACCTCTAGATAATACAAGTGCACCCTTGGAAACTTTCTAAGATTCAGCTGTGAGAGTTACTGTGCAACCCTCATCCCCCAACTTTTCTACAAAAATCAGATTCCTCTTTAGGATGGGTACATGCATGACATCCTTCAACACCCATGTGTTGCCATTCTGCAATTTCAGCTACACTTTTCTTTTGCCAACAATTTTAAAAGGCTCATCATCCCCTAAATAGACATTTCCAAAATCTCCATGGACATAATCATTGAAAAATTCTCTATTTGGGGTTGCATAGAAAGAGGCACCAAAATCTAAAACCCAAGATTCTATTTTATTATCCAAAGAAAATATAAGAGCATCTTGTGCAACAATACCTGAAACTTTTGCTTCTTCTTCATGCTGATTTTCTTCTTTAACTTTCAACCAACAATCTTTCTTTGCATGCCCTTTCTTTCCACAATTTCAGCAGATTATTCCTCCATTTCTAGATTTGGATCTACTTCTCATCTTTGACTTTGACCTTGATTTCCCTTGCTTGCCCTTTTCTCTTTGCCTTCCCCTACTTTCAATACTTAAAGCATTACCTGATGTTTCCCCTGTGCTTTTCCTACAAGTTTCTTCATTCAAGATTACACTAACAACATCATCAACTTTTAAGATATTTATAGCAGATGCAGTATTACTAACTGCCATTACCAAGCTATGCCAACATTCAGGTAAAGAGCATAAGATTAAGAGAGCCTTAATTTCATCATCAAAAACTATTTTGACTAAATTTAACTGATTTATTATTGCATGGAAATCATTAAGATGACTAGATACCGATCCACCATCCTGCATTTGCAAATTAAATAATTGCTTCATAAGATATACCTTATTCGAAGCTGAGGGCTTTTCATATAAATTTGCTAAAGTATCCATTAACTCTACTGTTGTCTTTGCCTGTGACAAGCTGGAAATCACAAAAGATGCCAGGTTCAACCTTATAGATCCCAGAGCCTTTCTATCAAGAACATTCCATTCTTCATCTTGCATATCTATGGGCTTGCATGCAACCCCACCTAACAGTAAGTATAGATCTTTTTGATATAGATAATATTCTATCTGCATCCTCCATAATTGATAATTCTTGCCATTGAATTTCTCCATTCTTAGTTTACTTTTTTCTGCCATTGCTTTACTCCCACTCAATCAGAAATTAGCTGTTAGTGAACCAAGCTTTGATACCACTTGTTAGGATATTACAGCATAATTGATTACTTTTGTATAAGCAACTAAACATGGAATTAAACTAGAATTAATAAGTAACTAGAAATCATAAATAACAAAGAATAGGAGATACAAGAAACAAATAAAACCTGTATTAAACTCTTCCAGAAGGAAATACAATGAAGAAATCTCTCTTTCTTCCACACCTCTCAGATGTATAGATCTCTTTCCCTCAAGAGTTCTCTCTCTCACAATTACAACCAATTCAATCCTTGAATTGTCTACCCTTTTTCCCTTACAAACTATGAAGATATAACCCTATTATATAATACTAGGATTCATGAGCTATGCATTCTCCACCATTAGATACACCTCTTAATCAAAGGTTCAAATCTATCCTACCAAAAATAGAAATGCAGACTCAATACTAACAGTTACTCTTTTCATGCAAACAATTTGTTCTTCCTCAAAAATAGACTTTTGGAACGCACAGGTGACTGATGTCGGTCCCTATCTGTCTACATATAACCAACATCGGCTGATCCATAACCGATGTCGGCAGCTTCTGGTCGAGTCATGACTGATGTTAGTCAATCCTGACCGATGTTGGCAACTGTGTAACTCCAGCAACCTCTGCATTTGCTTATCTGGTGAAGCTTTTAGCTCTACAACTCAATAGGTAGTTTGATGATTTTACCCAAGTGCCTTTGTGTAATTTTTCTTAGTAGACTAGTTGTCTTTGCTTTGTTGTACATTAGTTTCCTTTCTATTCAGTTGTTTCCTTTTCCAAAGTGCCTTGGGCACTTTGTTGTTATTTATTCTTTGTCAATATTGATTCAAGATAGGAATTTTTTGAAAGGGTCATTCTTGTATCCATTTTTAGATTATCTCAATTGTAGAGAGGAGACTCGATGCATAATGTACTAGACTAGGCATATGGTTTGGGTTCTTTGCATAGATAGGCATGCAACCCCTGTGAGTCACCATAGTTGTTGGCCAAATTTTGGCCCACATATGAAGATCTTACATGGTTTGATGGAAAAGTGGATCTAAGGACATAAGCAGAGTTTTAAAGACCTAAAGGGATGTCAAGAGTGATTGAAATGACTTAAAAAGCTCTTGGTCTTAATCTAGTTCTTCATTATGTTCATCTTAAAATTTGGGTCTAGTGACAATTTTTCTGAGTAGGCACTTTACTGACATCACAATTACCATGTGTGGACAAGTTAAGGAGAATTAATCATATGGGTTTGTTCACATTAGTCCCAAGAATATATGTGACAAGTTTCTAGTCATCTGCCAAAGCACATCAAAATATATGAAGACTCAAAGTTAGCTTCTCAGGCAAAATTTGCTAAGTTTCCATACTTAGCCATTTTTTAAGAAGCTTAAATAGAGCCAAGTGAGCATATTGACAAGGCCATTTCTCGTACATGTGTTATTCTCAAGGAAATGTGATTATATGGTTTTATTCAATTTGGTCCCTAGTTCCTATGTGTTAGGTTTCAGATCATCCACCAAAGCATGGTCGAAGTTATGCATGTTCAAAGTTGGTTCCTCAATTAGATTTCAATAAGTTTCCCATTGTCAAATGAACTAGACCATCAACCAAGAATTCATGTAGAAGCATTTGAACCAACCAACTTGTGCATTTAATATCTTCACTTAGAAGGCTCTCAAGACTAGTGAATCAAATGGGTTCATTCCTTTTGTCCTTAAGAATATCTCTTGAAAGTTTGGTGCCTCCATGGCTTTTAATCTTCAAGTTATAGGCCTTCAAAGTTAGAATTAGAACATAAAATGTTCACGCTAATGTCAATTTTAAGCTAGGGAAAAACCAACTCTTTTAGCTTAAATTTGATGGTCACACAAGTGTCATTTAAGGTCACATGAATGTCATTTGACAAGAGCAAGGACATCAATTTTAAGCTCATGAACTAGTCATTATATTTCAAATAGTGGGTCTCAATCGATCTAATGATCCACCTTGCATTATACATCCTAATCCAATGGTGTGAAAGGATTCAAATAATTAGAAGTATTTATAGGTTGACACATGGAATAAGTGTATAAAGGTGGCATATTGATAGTGGATCCTGAGAATTAATGTGCATTTGACATGTGGTATCAGTTGGACAAAATTGACAAGTTAGAAATAGATCAATGAATCGCTTTGCTTTATAATGAGCAGGATCAATGGAATGAGCATAGGTTAAATAGCCAATTCATGACCAATAACCAATTAGAGCAAAGGAAATCCTAGAGCTTTTGATAGGAGTCAAACTGAAGCCATTTTTGATAGAAGCAAATAGGTCTTGCAGGGTCATCCTGTCACCATGAAAGCTTGATCTAATGTCATTAAAGGGACACAACCATGAAATAAGATATAAGTAACATATATGGATCACCATTAAGGTTGAATATGGACCTATTTTTATATTTTTGATTGGGTAGGGTTGTTTATGTAATAATGTTCACCATTTTAAGAAGGATCTATGTATACATATATGAGCTTTTTGTCCTTACAGAGATAGTATGGGTCTATTTGGACCTATTATAATAAAAAAAATTGATATGAAGTTTATGGGTCCATATTGCTATGGAAACTATAGGAAAATAAATAACCTTAGATTGGTGTTCCTCCTATAGATGGACCTATGATCCAAACATGAAGATACAATGGAGATGTGATTAATGCAAAGGTTCCTCATTCTTTAGTATGGCCATAGACTCAAAAAGTAGCCATCTAAAGTAGACATAATCAAAGATCAGTCAAGTTTATAGATATAAGGAATTTGTCCTTATGTAGAATCCAAGTGGAAATATGTATAGAAGATCAAGAAACGGTATAGTGTTGGGAACTATAGCTAGGGGCATTCAATGCATCCTTGGAACCTTTGGGGACTTCCTCACTCAACAAGCCATGGGTAATGTCCTAATTGATCAAAAGGGTGACAAGTATTTTATTGTATAAAGAGAAAATATGATAGCTAAGGTTTAATTAATGACCTGGGACAAAGTGTTCTTGTTTTGATGGCATGTTCCCACATCTCCTCTCTTTTCTCCCCTTCTCTTATATAATCCCTTTCTCTTATCCTTTGTAAAGGTTCTCAGATTTTATATTTTTTTAATCTTTCTAGGAGATAGGGAACTCTTTGGGATACTAAAAATTATGCTCAGCTTGATTAGGCTTGACCCTTTCAAGAATTTATAATAGCTACCTCTTGATGTAATATAAGGCTTCCTTTGCCTATCTATTACCTTGGATCTGGTTTCATGAGTTGTGTATGATGGCATTGTGTGAAGGAGATTATTTCTCATCCATTATCCTCCTCTTTGATCTTGTTTAGGGTGTTTTCAATGTTTCTTACTGATCTAGATTAGTTTTCTACTCTAAACCTCTTATATGAAAAACTTATGTAGTTAGCTTGATCTTGAGGTTGTGTAAGCTAGTACTATCTTTTGTAGATCTAGTGTGGGTTCAAACTTATGGGAGATTCCCTTTTAAATTTGGTGCATCACTTATTTAACCTTGTTAGGAGCCCTTATCCCCTTTCTAAACATTTCCCATTTGAATCATTAGTTTATCTTTAGTTTAGGTGAGCATTAAAGAGGAAGACAACCTACTCTGGAGGTTCAACCCCAACATTGGTTACCCACAACTTAGGGTTGTCCCAATATTATAGCTTAGTTGGAGATATCCTAAAGAACCCTCTCAAAGGGTGAAAATTAAGCCAATAATAGTAAGGAATTACTCCTTCAAGGTTTTGGCTCATTGGTCTCTTCTTAATGAGTGTAACTAGATAGGAAACCAAGAAAGAAATTGGTTTTCATAGATAGGATAATGAGCTAGTTCATAATGGTAACCTTTAAAGGTCTAAACTCAGTCATTATCCATATGGTTCATTTGAGAAAAATAATTCACAAGTTATAGCCAATTATATACCTTTAAAAAGGGATCTAGCAGTGTGGGAAGTGCTTGAGAATGTCAAATATAGGCCACAAAATATAGCTATTTGGATTTAAAAATTCTTAACAAGTTTGAAGTTGAATGTAGGGCTAGCAAGTGGCATGATCTCAGTAGCTCACATCAAAGATAAATGAAATGCAAGTAATCTCATGAAGTTATCAAGTCAAAATATCTTGGATCAAGATCGATGGTGCATATTTTTGTGTATAAATCCTGATAAACTATCCACATTCAAGGATAGAGTTAATAAGTCAAAGACAAATAGAAGGAGCATGTTCAATCATGAAATTGAAGATCAAGGGTGAGCACAAGGTCAAAAGGTCAGAGGATCTTGAGGATGGATGAAATGGTGTCAAGTGTCTCAATCATGATGAATTTTGAGTAGATCAATGGCTCACGTTTGATCATATTATTAAATGGAGATCAATAGTCCACATTTGATCAAGTAGATCAAGATCAATGGAGCATGTTCAATCATGCAAGAGAAAATCAACAATGCAAATTAAATTCAATAAGTCAATGAGCCTTGATTTAAGGTGAGGTCACAACATGATATAAATTCATTAACTAGATGAAGACTAACATTAAGGATCACAAATAGCACATGAGTCTGTCAAGTGTCACATTTTTGAAAGTTGAGATAAAGATCGATGTAGGGCTGCTAAGTGGCACAATATAGAGAGTCATCATAGATCAATAGCTAATGATTAATGTCAAATCTAAGAGACTCTCAAGGAGATCAATGAATCAAGTTTGATGAATTTTTAGGGGGCATGAGATGAGGATATGTGTTCGAATCAACAAAATTCATATTTAAAAAAATATGATAAACAATAATGTGGCAAGGAAGATGCCACATAGGTGGACACATTAGATCAAATGATTTTACCACCCAATAAGGGAAATGAATAAATTAAAGATTAAAATGTTATCTAGGTTACCAGAGTAAACCCTAAAAAGTCAAGGATGCCATTAAAGCTTGTCTATACCTCTCAAAAGTTCATAGGTGTACATTTTATGTCTTGTTCATGATCAATAAACCCTAGCCTGTGGATCTTCATTGAAATTATGGATATATTAAAACTAATAAATTTGATTAGTTTTAATATATAATAGACCTATGTGTAGGGTTTGAAGTAGGGCCAGAGTTGTGATTATGAAATGAGTGTCTTATCTTTTGTCATAGTCATATCATCCACCTTCAACAAGTACATGCAACCACTTAAAACATACATAGTCATGGTTCAATTAGGTCTATGGATATGATGATTTTGTATTTACAGAGAAGGAAAGTGGAACATTGTGTGAAAATCCTAGAGAGAGATCTGGTGGGTGGAGCATTAAATTAAGTTCCAAAAGTCTTTGGAGACTTTCCCATTTTAGTGGATCATGACTCAACACCTTCAACAAATTCTTGTCTTCTAATATGGTTCTAAACCAATCAAGGGGATTAAAGATAATTTAGAGATAATAAATGGTTAATTTAGAGTTAGGATTAATGATAATCAATTAAAAGGTGGTTGGGACTCCATTGAAGTGATTGGACCTTATTTATTGAATTTTGTTTGCTCACTTCTTCTCTCTCTATTCCCCTTTTCTCCTATATCTTCCATTTTTTCCCATTTGAATAGGAGGACTCTCTGAGATATCTTGAGATAAGAGAATCTAATTTTGATAAGGCTAAACCCTATCAAAAATTTGTAATAACTACCTCTTGAATCAATAAGATAATTTTCACCTATCTCTTGCTTGTAATTAGTGTTTAGTAAGCTTGTGCATGATGGCTTGTGAAGGAGAATCTTCCACATCCATCGTCCTTATTTCTTGCATCTTTAAAGGTGTTTGTAGGTCTAAACTCATGTTATTTTGATATTAATCGATTCTTGGTGTGAATCTTAAAAGTTCTCTTTATTTTCAATCATTGTTTGGTGAGCCTAGTTTATGAAACACTTATGTACAAGGATTATCTTGTGCTGGTTTAGTGTGTGTCAAATCTTATGTGAGTCCCTATTTAATTTAGTGCATGATTGTTTTATCTCTCTTAGTAACCCTTTACATCCTCTCTATCCCTTTTTCCAGTAGTAACATTAGTCTAGGTGATCCATCAAGAGGAAGACAACCTTCTCTGGAAGTTTAACCCCACTACAAGAGACCCATAGCTTGGGGTTGTTCCAATTTTGTGAATTAGTTGGATGGAGACTAAAGAACCCCCTCCAAGGGTGAATATAAATCTCATAATAGTTTTTGGCATGCCTGATGGGACTATGTTGTTCACTGAGTGAAGAGTTTTGGTGTTTTCTTCATCCAATCAGCTTTTAGAGGAATGCGTACAAACATTAAAATGGTGACTCCAGGTATTTATCAGCTGGTACAAGCAGTCTAAGTGCCTACTTATCATTATATGGTATGTATAATAACCATATTTTGATTAGTATGCTTACTCTCTACCTCAACATATTTCATATTAGATTAGTAATGTTTATGGCTTCACCCCAAGTGGTTCTCAAGATTTAGTGTGTGATCTATGAATTTGACTCAGGAGAGGATGGTTATTATGGTGTTAGTTCCAAGATGAAAATAAAATGAAATAACCACACTAATAGCATAACATCTCTAGGTGTAGACACTAGAGAGAGCTTAGTTAATAAAAAAATGACAAACACAACTAAAAATTAAGGAATAAAGTATAAGAATTCCTTCACCTTCCTTAGATGCACCAACTGCCTTTGTAGTGGTGGCTTGCTTGGCTTGTGATCATGAAGTCCTTGGCAATGGAAGCTTGACTATCTCCATATCTCCTTGGAACCTTGGGATTGTATCTTGGCTTGGCTTGGAATTAATTTGGCATTATAACACTAGTTGCATGAGGCTTTTGGAACCAATCCCGAATTATAACTTTGCAAAAATTAAGCTTAGAAATCATGTTGTGAGGCCTCTTATTTATAGATTTTTACAAATGTCTAAAATCAACCTAAAACATCCATCTTGAGATTGAGATGTGTGGTTGAGGATTAATTCAATTTTTGTAATTAAGTTTATAATTATCCTTATCATGACACTGGAAGAAAGGGTAATTAAGAGGCATGGAGGGCATCATGGAAGGAATTTATGAGGGATGGAGGGCATGAATCTTGATATTTGTGGCATTTATGGCCTAGGGATGTCTTCCCAAGAAATGAGGTCACTTGATGATGTAGATATTCAATATTCATCTCCAAAACTAAGTATTCAACAAGTTTCAATGGAATTATTGATTAGGCCCTAATTTGGGTTAATTAGCTCTTAAGCATGTTTAAACACGTTGTGCACAAATTACTCAAATTGATCATAATGCCTTGTTATTGGTCCAAAATTTGACTAGATTAGAATTGGAAGTAATTTTCAGATGCATTGGAACCATAATCTCATTTAGGATGTTAACAATAAAAAATAATGAAGGCATGCATCTTATGCAAGAGATTTGATAGGAAAGATCAATCTAGAGCACCTAGGTGCAAAATTGGCATTTTGACTTGAAATAATTTGATTAAAGTTAGATGGCCCATAAATTGCATTGCCCCATTTAGGGATACCCTAGCCAAAATCAACACTTGAACATGTTAGTTTCACATTATTTAGCATGTTTTAGTATTTTAAATCCAAATTATGCATTTTCGGTGGAAGTTAGCCAAAAGCCTAATTGGAGGTTATCAACAGCCAGTTTTAGGTGTCTACAATTTTCCCCTGTATGGGAAGGCATTGCAAGCTATAAACATAGTAACATCTTCTTAAAGAATGAAAAGGTCCTATATGCCTACAACTATAATGATGATAAACTAACTATATAATGTCCCCTAGAGGGAATGGTTGGCATAAGTAGGTCGATAAATGGTCCCTTGAAAAGAAAAAAGAAAAATGAGGGGACCAAAGAAATGAAAGATGATATGGGTGAAAACACAATGATATTGAAAAAGTAGTCAAAATTATTGAGAATGTAGGTGGGATAGTGTGCAATGGTTTTCCCAAAGGTGGTTATAAGCATTGTACCCTGATAGTGGTAACATGGTATGATAACACAATGCTTTACCCAAAGGTGGTTATAATCATTAAGAAGATAGAGCTGCCCCAGTTAGGATAGACAAACAAGATAACAACATGCCCTTGGATAGGTAGAAAAAGTAAAGTGGTGACAATATAATGATTTACCTAAAGGCAGTTATAATCATTAAGAAACATAGGTAGAACCATGTGCATTGATTTGGCCATAGGTGGTTATAATAATTGAACCCTGATTATGGAAAACATGATAAAATTGGCTGAGGATGATGATAAATTAACATAGAGGGTAATGATGAATTGGAACAACCTACTAGTTGGGAGATGCTCATCCAAACTAATAATGGTTGAAATTCTTTTGTGGTTAATTACTCTATTTGGGATATGATTGGAATTGAATTAGGATGTTAGTGCTGAAGAGATGCTACCATTACTAAATATACTTCTTGAAGCTGAGGTTTGTTGTAGCACATGTCAGTATGCATCATGGTATAACATCATGAGGATTTGGATGAAATATGCATAAGGACTGACTCTCGTAATCCAATACTCAATAGAAAATAATGCACCAATGATAGAAACCATAATGACAATGTAGGCATATGAATATGGATGGATTTGAGTATAAGTGTGGGCAAGGAATCACCTAATGACCACACATAAACTGAATGAAGGCAACAGTGCTAAAATCAAACAAACAAGTAGATAAACTATTAAAATAAGTAGAAATAAACAAATAAACAAAGCAATAAAAACCCTATGAACATTACCCCTAGAAAATAAGTGACAAATTAACAATTGAACAAAATGGGGAATAGAGGAAAAGGAAGGGGGTGGCTGAGCTGTCTCCATATACACTAGGCAAGTGGATGCTATCTACATAGTTCCATGGATGTAATATCCAATAAAAAACTATAGGCCAAATGTAGTTCTCTCAAGAAATGTGAAGCATGTGATAACTAATAAAAACAAATAGAATGGATGTGATAGAAAATAGGGATGGTCTTGAAAAATGGTACATGTGTGAGAGAAGAAGGCCCAAAAAGGATGGTCAATGGTCAATGTTTTTGGTTTTTCTAAAATAATTTTTCAAATGTTTTTGGTTTTTTATTGAATTATCTCAACTTGAACAATAATAAGAAGACACTTAAATAGTTCAATCTCATAAAATAGTGAGAATGTTCAAACTAAGGTTGATCACAAAATGGCAAGAGCATGGCTTAGGTTGCTCATAAAATGATGAGAGCATGGCTTAGGTTGCTCAAAAAATTATGAGAGCATGGTTTAGGTTGCTCATAAAATGGTGAGAGTGTGGCTTAGGTTGTTCATAAAATGGTGAGAGCATTCAAATTAAGGTTACTCATAAAATGATTAGAGTGTGGCTTAAGTTGCTCACAAAATAGTGAGAGTTTAGCTTAGGTTACTCATAAAATAGTGAAAGCATGGCTTAGGTTGCTCACAAAATGGTGATAGAATTCAAACTGAGGTTTCTCACAAAATCTTGAAAGTGTGGCTTAGATTGCTTATAAAATGGTGAGAGCATGGCTTAGGTTGCTCACAAAATAGTCAGAGCATGGCTTAGATTGACTGAGATAGCCTCAAAAAGTATTGAGCAATGCCTACATAGTCCTAGAGTAGGACCTCAAGTCACTATAGTTTTGCCTTTATAGTGGAGGAATTCGACTAGTGCAACAGTCAATTCAAACAAAAATAGGGACAATTGGTAAAAAGGCATACTGTGGCATGGGACATGGTAAGTTGGTATGTCAAGGCTTAGTGTTTCCCCTAGTTTGCCCATAGGTGGTTATAACTAGGACACAATGACATAGATCAATGGTACTAATTTTCCCAAAGGTGGTTATAATTAGTAGCAAGACCAGTGGTAAGAAAGAAATAACAAATGAAAGATGTAATTGTCAAAACTTTTGTCACACTATTCTAAAATATGATCTCTATCTAAATTACTTGAACCGACTGATAAAACGATCAGATACCTTGATGCTAAAAATGCATAATGAATGGAAAAAATGAAGGTTAAATAGGCTAGGTTTTTAGAATGCATTGGGTAGATAGAATGAAAGCAAAAAGTGGATACGGTAAAGAAGATAGATAAGGATGACATTTGTACAAAGAGGAATAGTGATAGAATGGCATAACTATAATGGTCCTTACAAATAATACACATTAATGCTCAAGCATAGTACCATTTGAGATGAATAATATTCATCAGCTCTAGAAGATCGTCACCATCTGGTGTGGTGAGCTTGTATGCTCTTGATCCATAATCTGTAGTAATGATGTAAGGCCCTATCTAGTCTGGTTTATATTTTCCTTTATGCTTCTTCTCAACCATGGTATTCTTTTGGTTTTATTTAAGAATTGGATCACCAAGTTCAAATGTTCTATACTTAACATGATGATTATAGTGGCCTTTGAATCAATTATGATATGATTAAAGATTATTGAGTGCAGTTGTGCATTTTTCATCAAGTAGATCTAGCTCTTGTAGATGGGTTACTTGATAGTCATGATCATCCAAGACATGATTGAAAGAGATGCACAATGAAGGAAATTCAACCTCAATGGGAAGGATGGATTTAGTATCATAAACAACGGAGTATGGAGTGGCTCCTATGGGAGTATGATGATGGGTCTGGTATGCCCAAAGGGTAGGGAATATCTATAGGTGCCAATCACAACCAACATCATTGAAAATATTTTCAAGAATGTTAATAATTGTTTTATTAGATGCCTTAGCTTGGCCATTATGTTGAGGGTAATATGCTATATAAAAATGTTGTGTGATGTTGTTTATAGTACATAACTAGTCTACATCCTTGTTCTTGAATGATCCGATATAATGTCAGAGGGGATATCATAATAGAAAATGAGATGGTTAAAAATGAATTTAGAAATTTTCTTTTCAGTCACGTTAGTGAGGGGTATAGCTTCAACCCACTTAGTGAAATATTTAGTGGTAGTAAGGATATGTTTATGGCCATCAGATGAAGTGGGGTTAATCTTATTAACGAGGTTAAGTCCCCATGTAGAAAATGGCCATGGTGTCAACATCGGTTTCATAGTTTTTATGGGGGCATGAATCAAATTAGCATGTCATTGAAATTTGTCACACTTTTTTACATATGTAGTGGCATTTATGTCAATTTTATGTTGATAATAACTTGTATGGAAAATATTTTTGGATAGGACTGCCCTGCTAGAATGAGCTCCACATACTCCTTCATGAACTTCTCTTAACGCTAGTGTAGATTTTGCTGAAGTTAAATAATGAAGTAGAGTTCCATCAAAACTATGGTGATAAAGGGTGGATCCAAGTAGAGTATAATGAGTGGAATGATAAATGAAGGCTTTCATTTGTTTTTGAGATAGGTTAGGTGGTAGAACTTGGTCATCAAGGTAGTTGTAAAGGTCTGAGTATTAGATAGAATTATGACCAACAATATCACAAATCATGGCAACAACTGAAGGTTCATGAGCTAGTGCTGACAAATTATTGATGAGGAATTGATACTCTCTATCTTTATTTATTTGTCGAATCAGAGAGCTAATAGTAACCATGGCACCTACAGTTCTATTACTAGCCCTCGATATATTCTCAAATTGAATATTGGCAATTTGTTGCTTAAGAGTGTTGACCATGGATTTATATGGAACCAACTTGTCATATTTGGTTTAAAAATGATGTGCAACTTGATTGATGATTAACTAAGAATCACCATAAACTTGAATAAGATATATATTCCAATGCACTACTTATCGAAGTCCTGCAACATGTGCTTCATACTTGGCCATGTTATTTGTACAAGGAAAGTTAATTTTGAATGATTTAAGGATTAGATCCCCCTGTGGTATAATTAATAATAGGCTTGCCCCTGATCCATGCATAATAAATGAAGCATCAAAATATAGCTTTCAAGGATGCTCCTCAAAGGGTGTGTCAATGATGGTCATTATGGATTCATCAAGAAATTGAAATGTGAGTGGATGTGTGTTTGTGAGAGGTTCTTTAGCAAGTTGATCTATAAGAAATTGTCCCTTGATTGCCTTTTGGTTGACATACTCTATGTCAAACTCACTAAGAAGCATGATCCATTTAGCCATTATACCTTTCAAAGCTATTTTAGATAGTAGATACTTAAGTGGATCTAAATTTTAAATGACCGTGGTCTTGTTATTCAACATGTAATGGCATAATTTATGAGCTATGAAAACCATGGATAGAGAATATTTTTCAATAGGTGCATAGTTAGGTTCATATGTAACCAAGGTATGACTTAGGTAGTATATGATGTGCTCCTTTCCATTGTCATCATGTTGAGATAAGAGTGCCCCCAGAGCATGGTTGGTAGCTGATAGGTATAACAAAAATGGCTCTCTTGGTATAAGAGGTAATAAAATAGGTAAATTAACAAGATAGTCTTTGAGCTATTGAAAAGATTTTTGGTAGTGATCATCTCAATGAAATGCAACTCCTTTCTTCAAAAGGTGTATAAATGGATGGCAATTGTCTTCTATTTGAGAGATGAAGCATCAAATTGATTGGATCTTACCCTGCAAACTATGAAGTTAATTTAAATTGGTTGGTGGTGGCATCTCAATTATAACATGGACTTTAGCTGGATCAATTTCAATACCTCTATGAGACATGATGAAGTCAAGTAGCTTGCTTGAAGTTACACCAAACACACATTTCTTTGGATTGAGTCTGACTTTGTACTCCTATAATATTTCAAATATCTTATGCAACACTACTAGATGGTCAACCCTAGTTTTGGATGTTCCTAATATTTCATCGACATAGTCTTCAACAAAATCCTACATCATATCATGGAATATAAAAGTCATGTCCCTTTGATATGTAGCTCTAGCATTCTTAAGGATAAGTGGAATTACCTGGTAACAAAATTTTCCTCATGGATTGGTGAATGTTATTTTATGTTGGTCTTTTGGTGCTATTCTGATCTGGTTATATCCTAAAAATCCATCTATGAGTGAAAGCATTTCATAACCTACGATGGAGTCAATGATCATGTCAATATTGGGCAAGGTAAAATAACCTTTAAGACAAGCTTTGTTGATGTCTCAAAAATTAGTAAAAATTTTGATCCCTTTAGGATTTTTACTAATAGGTACCACATTAGAGATCCATTTCTGAGTAGTCAATGGGTCAGATGCACCCTGCTTCCAAAATTTTTTCCAACTCTTTATTTACCAATACAACAATGTGAGGATGCATCTTACATAACTTTTATTTTACTAGTTTAACATCAAGATTAACCATAAGGTGGTGCAAAACCAAGGTGGGGTCTAAACCTGGAATGTTAGAATAGGCCCATGCAAAGATATCTAAAAATTATCTTAATAGAGCTGTAAAGACATCACATTCTTCTTGAATGAGGGATGCCCCTAATTTTATCCATTTCAGGTCTAATGTAGTTTTAATAGTTACCTCTATTATAGCTTTGACTAGAAGGGTCAAAACATCCTCTAGGATAGTAGGAAATGACTTGAAATGTTGGATTATGTTAGGGTCCTCCTTTAGGATTTGTTCTTCAACTTCTCCTAGGCATGATGAATCTGAGTCCCCTAATGGGAGATCTTGCCATGTAATAAAAATAATAGGAAATTTTTGGAGAATTTGATCAAATACTTGTTGTTGCTCAAAGCTAAACTTGGATCCACATGGAAGTTCATCATTGGTGGTATCTTAGTGTAAATTTGAAGAAAAATGAACACCCCCAACTAATGGCACTTGAAATAGGTTTTCACCACTAGATTGACCTTTATCTTTACTTTTTCCCTAGTTAGAAAGTGCCTCAAAGGGTTTTCACTTTGGGACCTCAATGTTTTACTTATTTGTTTTTGGCTAATGCTATTCACTCACTCTCCAAAATAGGCTACAAGATCCAATGTGATTGAGAATCCTGATTTATGATCTCCCAATGGAACATTATCTTTAAGGCCTAAAAAGTCATAGAATGTCTCATCATTTTGGAACTCATCAATTGGTAGAATAGATTCTTGTTGGTTCCAATCTATAAGTTGGGGATAATATAATGGAAAAGGGTTATGATGAATGGCCAAGGTAAGGGTACAAATGGTATTGTTATCAAACAAGTTGGTTTCAGCTAGGTTATAAAAGGTGAGGCTATGATCAGACTCTACCTTGCTATCAGCTTCATCATCACTAGTTGCTGGTGATGGAGTTTGAATAAGATATGTGAGGTCACCCCTAGGTGGTTTAAATCCAAGTCTATAAGGTCTTTCATACTTAGTCATGAAAATTAAATTGATGGTTCCTTGATGATTCGGTCTGAGGCCTCTTCCTTCATAATTGTGATGCTCCATGATCCTATTAGGAATAGGATACTTTGCATTTTTATTACATTCAGCTTAGTTGTTATTGTATAACCCTGATTCATCCCCTTAAAGAGGGTTAAGTTCTAGGCCAGATGCTGGTACAAATGTGATAGGTCCCATATCTTTATTCATTTATTTCTAGTGCATATGTGGGGTGACTTTAGGTCACCCAAAGGTTTTTGAATTTTGAGGAAGATTTGCAATATGAAATATATCATGTGTCACATACTCTCCTATTCCATTATCTGAAATAGTGAAATGATTAAATGGTTTAGGAGGTGGCATGTGGGAAAGGGAATCCAAGTTATTAAGATCTATGTAATTATTAGGTGAAGGATCAATAAGTATGACCTCTCCTTTCTCTTGCTTGAAACTTAGATTCATGCTGTACTAATAATTATAGCTTTGAAATTTGGCCTCAAGATACTTGCAGTGTTCATATGGATGTAAATCTCTTGGAATATTCACTTGCATCCCTGAGTAGGAAAACTTAATAATTGGTGTAGCGTTGATAGGACTGCATGAATCTCATGTAACTAAGGCCTCCCTAGAAGCATATCATATGACAACTCAAGATTAAGCACATGATAAATTGTATTATGGGTCAAAGGCCCAATGATAACTAAAAAAATAATGGTGCCTTGTGATTCTCTTTCTTTATTATCATAGGCTTTGATAATTATTATTTTTGGCTAGAGATCTACCATTGTGTACCCAAGAAGCTTGATGAGCTTGAGAGACACTATGTTGAGGCTGGATCCATTGTCTATAAGGACACATTTCACTTTATGCCATCTTATATAAAATTCTACGTATAATGGATTATTATGGCATTGGCCAAGGGAAGACATATCACTTTGGTTGAATGTGATTTATTGGGCTGTAGCTAGGTGTCCAACCAAAGCTTGAAATTTATAAGGGGATATGTCATTAGCAATATTGGATCAAGTAAAAAACTCATTCAAGATGTTCTGATGGATTATTGACATTCACAATAAATATAAAATATAAATTTGTGTTGGTGTCTTTTGTAATTATAACATAATATCAAACTTCTTATCTTAGTCGGTAGTGAATGGTTTATTCTGAGGCTGAATGATTGGTTGGATGACAAGCAAAAGTAGTGGATGGTTGTGAGCCTAGGATAGTAATCTTTGGCCTCTGAGTTATGATTTTATAATCATGATTAAATACTATACCATTATTTCTAACCAATGTTGAAAATGGTGTGGGACCAGACAGGTCAAGCCTTGATTATCGATACACTTGCATATGGTCACGTGCCAAAGATGAGTTATCGATATAAGGTCCAAAAGGGAAAGTCCTAGTTTTTTGGTTTGTTTGTATGCATTCCCAAGTCAAAAAAGGATTATCCATATAATTTGGCTGAATGCTATTGTTTAACAATGGTCTAGACTGATTAGTGTTTGGTCCAGGATTAATGGAGATGGTATTAATGCTACTCGCTACAATATGACCTACAACCCTGTTGTAGTCATGTGCAACTACATGGTAGTTTTGTTGGTTATTACCATTATAAACTTGGTTTTATCCATTATTATATAATTATGGGTTTTGATATTAATTTTGTTGATTCTACTAGTTCAGCCTTTGCTGTTGATTGTGCTATTATACGGGCCTTTGTTGTTGCTATTAATGATTATTTTACTATTACTAACTATTATATTGGGGAAAGGGGTTTTGATAAATCCCAAGAGTTTGATTGGAAGTGGAATCACAATTATCCAATTTTATCTCCCTATTCTCCAACATATTCTCAATTAAATGCTTGATTTGGACACATCTTCATAGATTATGCCCATTGACCCGATGATAGTCACAAAATTCATTCTCATGATACCAATCAGAATAAGGAATGTCTTATGGCTAATGATTTGGTATAGGCCAAATAATAATATTAGTAGTATAAAGCTTATGAAATATAGACTCAATAGGTTTTCCTAGGCCACTAAAGACATGATGTGTCGGCATAGTTCTCTTAGGAAGAGGGGTTTACAATGGTAAAGACTTCTATATTTATTGTACATGTGTTAGTTGTTGGACTTGTGGTATCAATTGGAGAGGTTTTTAGGTAGGAGTAAGTTAAAAAGGTGGTATATATGATGTTTACACCATTTGGACATGATGGGATTCAATTACTCCATTTCCCACAACATTCGTATTGCAATTGAATTACTTCAGTCTTTCTTGGTTATTGGCCTATGCTAGTTTTGAGGTTTTCACTTGAATGGGATGTTGGTCATTTCTCTGATTGGTACCTTGATTTTGATTAGTTGAATTAAGCTTGATAACTCTTTTATTGATGAGTGCTCACTCAATCAACAATCATTTGTTGATGATTTCCTTGAAAGTATGTGCACATTGTAGTTCTAGATGGTAAGCTATCTCACTATAGAAAATTTTGGTAAACATAGTGGTTAATTATTTATCTAGTAAACTATGGGTAAAGTGGCTCATAAGGGATCTCCATCACTGTAAATAACTTGTAAAACTCTCACCAAATTTTTTCTTTACTTTTGTTAAGTTCACTAATGAAATCTCATGCTCGAGATTATAAGAAAAGCACTGCACAAACTTATCAAAAAGATCATCAAAATCCATTACTAAATTTTTGGGCAACTTCAAAAACCATTCCAAGGCTTATCCAACCAAGTTCCTTAGAAACAATAACAAAAGGTATATGTCACTGGTTGACATGCGATAAAGAATTTGGTCAAATGAGCCTTAGGGTCACCTTTCCCTTTGTATTTATCAAATTTTGGTGGTTTGTATCCTAGAGGAAATGGTATATACATATACTCCATGTTGAATATATAGGAACATACATCATCCAATTTGAACATTTTAGTTTGTTTACTAGCTTGAATGGCAGTAATTATATCCTTCATCTGTTGTAAATCTTGAGATAAGAAAGTAGAAGGAATATTGGTTTGAAGGAGAATTTGGATAGATGGTTGGGAGGTCACATGTGGCACACTTTGACCAGGATAGGATGGAGATATCTATTGGGGTATATTGGTTTGGTTCGGGAATGGACTAGGAATATATATACATGGATTAGGATGTAGTTGAAATTATACACTTAGTTGTGTGATATTTTGGTTTGGGTTGGTGATAGAGGTTTGACTTGGAGGATTTTATGGGTAGGAGAGAGGGATATAACTATACTGTGCCTGCTATGGTTGAAAAGGGACATGTTGTCAACTAATCAAACCTTATTGAGTGGGAACTTATAGACCAAGATCTTATCTCTAGATTCATGGAACATTTTGAACCAATAGTTGTCTAGTAGGAACCTAATAAATATGGGGACCTCCTTATTTCATGAATCCTTATGAGGAAGTGAAATCAGGTTGTAGATTTGGCATCTATCACTGACCCATATTTACACATTATTGACTAGTCATTACTTGGTTTTGGATTGGCATATTAGTCTGTGATTGAAGATGTATGTTCATTGTTACCTGGCAAGGTGGAACATTTGCTGCCCCTGATTGAGGTGGCAATGTATTTTTCCTCCATTACATTGATATACTAGATTATACCTCTTGTTGTGGAATACTAATCATTACCTATTGAGGAGTAGGGTTCATCACATTCTATCATTGATGCATGGCATTAGCCATTGTTTGATTACCTAATCCCATAGGTTGTATACTTGAGGAAGCTATCGGTTGAGGTTAGGGTGTAGAAACTCCTACTCCCTGGTATGATGACTTATTCATAGGATTAACTATAGGAACATGTTGTTAGCTAATTGTTTGTGCATTAGTACCACTTTTATTAGGACTAGATGTTGTTTTCACATTGTCTACTATGTTTGGCTCACTATTTTGAGTATAGGTTGAAGACACTTCTTTAATAACATGCACATACATCAAGTTATCTATCAAAGTGGTTTGTACGAATGGGTTAGAATTTGGATTCTCTTGTCCATATAAATCTATCAACACTCTTATTGAAGGAAATAGGTCAATAAGAGGTTTACTTACCATGTTTATCTAATTGAAATCACATGCTAGATTCAGGCAGGTTTGATATGCTATCTATATTTGGTTAAAGTGATCTTCCATGATGTTTTTGCCTTGATCAGATATATTAGGATCTTGGTACATTATTTGGACTAAAGCCATAGGATTTATAGAAGAAGACTGCTAATAGTAAATGATATTGTGGGGCACTCTTACTAGACTTGGTAAATTTTCATGGGGGAAGTCTGCTAGAAACTTGGCCCCTACCTCTATGGCTCTAACCAAAATCTCATATTTTTTCTATAAAAAATGTCGCTCAAACAAAAATGGATCATATGTGAAGCCATATTAATAGAATATGACTATTGAAGAATTGGGTCATCCACTATGGCTATTATAGCTAGGTATTATACAGTTTGATCTTAAATGGACTTCAACCCAAATTGGAAATTAAACCTAAGTTCCCTCAACTTTAGTGTAAATGGTGAACCCACTTAACACATCAACCCTATAAACTTATAAAGGTGCAATTTCAAATTCAGATTATAAGTGGACTTAAACAACTTTGGTAAAGGTCTAGACTAAATTAGGTAGCATATATGTACCAAAGTGGATGATATGACTCTTAAGCTTTTGATGAAATTTTGAACAAGGCAAATTGATGATTTCATGCAGGCAACATAGTGCCTCTTTGTTTAAATAAAAATTTGGAATATGTGTTTAGTTTAGGTTGTTGGTTTACACTATGTTTTGACTCCAAACAAGACTTTAATCTAGGACAAGACCAACTAATTAATTACTCTTAGATCCTAAACTGATAAGGTTACTCGATATTGTTGGAATCCATCAATATACATCATTTGAGAGGATTTTAAGTGTTCATCCAAAAGTAAATGCGCATTATATAGTAAGGTTTTTACACCCCCCTTCTCTCAAATGATAGTACTATGATATGGACCTTGAGGTGCACCTTGCACCAATAATACTTCTACAACAAGTGGGAATTTGTCTAAGATCTAACAAGTTTCCAAATGATCTAGTGGAATCAATAGCATAATGACTTTCATGCCAAACAATGAAGAATAAAATTATGGATTTTGGGTCTGTATCACTTTTCTTATTGCAAAAAGGTCTAGTCTTTTTTATAACCACTACATCCTATTATTCACTCAGTGTAGTGCGATGTCTATAGTGCCACTATGTCCTATGTACAACTGCAAAGGAGCCAAATGAAGTGAATTCCATGAGGTAAAACCCTAGTTTAAATCTTCCCTAAAGAACTCATGGGAGGTGATGAAGTCCCCCTCACAATGTTGTAAATATTGTCATTGATGTCAAAGGTCTAGTATTATTGGTGATAAAAGCCCCATTGCATTTAATGTTGCTTGTAATAAATATATCTTGGCTAATATGAGTTAATATTTATTTTTTATTAACAAATATATTTTTGGTTGCTTATGAGACAAAAGAAGGGCCCATGGAGAAGTCGAAGAGCCATGAGGTAAAGACAAAAGAAGGATGGGACACATTTTCCCATGAAGAGTCATCTTGGGGAATACCAAGAGTCACCAAGTGAAGACAAAGGTGTAAGGGCGTAATTTCTCATGAAGGGACACTTTGAGGAATACGAAAAGTCACCAAAGATAAGGACAAAAGTGGGAAGGATGTTTTTGGTCATGAAGGGTCACCACATGACTTTTCAAAGGCTTGAATATGAAGGGTCATCCAAGATTGGTGCCATTTTCCATGAGGATTGAAGGGTCACAAAGGGGGAAGGCCAAATGCCATTTGGAAAGCTATAAATAAAGGCTTGATAAGCCATTTGTAATATGGTTGAGAGAGGTTGATATTGATATTGTAATATCTAGCTTAGAAGAGCAATTGTGAGAGATGAATAGTATTTATTATATCTAGCTTAGAAGATCAAAGGTGAGAGAGAGGAAAGAGATGTTTTATTGAACTATCATTTGTTGAGATAGCAACATTGAGAGATAGGTGTGTGGTATACACAAAGGGGTTGGTGATCCTATGGGTTGGTGCTCAAGAATTGTTGCTAGGTTGGTGCTCGACAAAGGGGTTGGTGCTCATGAATAGTTGTTGGGTTGGTACTCGACAAAGGGGTTTGAAGCTCCTATGGGTTGGTGTTCATGAATTTGTATCTGGGTTGGTACTCAGCAAAGGGGTATGGTGCTCCTGTGGGTTGTTTCTCCCAAATATACTTGAGATTGTTCTCTGTGGTTTTTCCCACATTGGGTTTCCACGTTATATCTGGTGTCTCTCTCTCTATCTTGTGTGATGTTTATTGTTTGAGTTTTATTGCATATATTGAATGTTTGATTAAGTGGAATTTGATAAAGGGAAAGTTTTATAAGATATATGATATACTGATTCACCCCCCCTCTCAGTATATTCTGTGCTTAACAATTGGTATCAGAGCAGGTTCCTTCAAAAAGGGTTTAACAACTTGAAGGTAGATCAAAGAAAAGCATAAGATGGCCAAGCAGCTAAAGAACGAGAATCAAGAGTTGAAATCTTTGGTTGAGGCTCTTAAGGAAAGGGTGTGTATCTTGGATTCTAAGTTGGCTATAGAAGTAAAAGAAAATAAAATATTTATTCAGGATCTTAAGAATCAGTTAGAGGTTGCAAATTCAATTTTAACATCAAAAGAAGAAGAGTGTAATCAATTGAAGGATGAGTTAGGTTCTTTAAATGATAATCATGAGAAGCTTAAAATCAAGGTTGAGAAATATCATGAAATATTGGTCCAAGGAAAGAAGGATGCAAATTTTGAAGGCAAATGAAAGAAGCCGATTAGGCAGCCCAATGCTTTGAAGTTTTCAAATTCTTTTCATGGTCGTTGTTTTGTTTGTCATCATGTTGGTCATAGGGCAAGAGACTGTATGAGGAGAAGCAATCAGTTAAAGGGATATCTCAGTCACATTCAAGAAAAAGGTATGAGAAATATTATTTGCTTTTGTTGTCATATGGTTGGCCATATTGCTAAATTATGTCCAACATAAGTAAAGAGATCTTCAAAGTATGTCAAAGGTTACAAAGCCCCTAAAAGATATGAGAAGAGTCAAATTAAGGTTTGGAGACCTAAAATAGTAAAGGTTGATCAGGTTGAGTTTAAGAATGAAGATGAATCACTTGCTATAGTAGATAAAGAATTAGATAAGAAGGATTGTGCAGAATCTCTTATTACATTTGATCATGAGCTTTATCAAGATAAGATAGTTGCAAAAGTTAAGAAGATGAATAACATCATAAGTGATAAGGTTAGTAAGTTAAAAAGGTTAGACAAGCTTAAATAGATTCTAAAATAAAAACACAAGAAGATCAAGGAAGAAATAGAGGAGATGTGGGAATCTCTTGAGATTTGTTTCTAGGACCCTTTTGTGTGGGGGTATCTCTTCTAGGCTTCAAGGAGACACTTTTAAGAAAATTGAAGCATGGTGGATGCTATTGGGTCTTAGCTGTGTTTCATGACAAGAAGGTGAGTTGGCAGATTAATTTGTATATCTTTTGAGGGAATATATTTTTTAAGGAAAATTTTGCATCAGTATTATGATTCTTGCATATGCAGTGTTTTAAAGTGTTTCAAATGATTACAGTCACAAGAAATTAGAATGTTGAAAAAGAGCTAACAATTTTAGAAAGAAAGAAAAGGATACTCATGTAGATTCAATCAAGGAGGATCAGAGTTTCAAAGCTCCATTCATTAGGAAGAAGGTTCAGACATGTTCATGGCAGAAGAAACAACCTAAAGATTCTATGTTGATACAAACAAATTTGCATGTAAGAAATGAAGATCAACATGGTTCATTGATAGCGGATGTTTTTTAAGTACAATCTAGTGAGTATAAGTCAAATATGTGATCAAGGATACACCTTAGAGTTTCATGCAAAAGGTTTTGAGATTAGAAGAAAATATTCAAATGAGTTGATTGCAGAGTCTCAAAGGATAGGCAATGATTTAATTAGATATCTTCTCAAAGACAGCAAGAGGAGTTGGGAGTAATTTCTATTACTTCTTGCCATTGATGTTTAGCATCAAGTGAGGGGGAGCTAAGTTTTAGCTCTAGGTAGGCCCTTCTCCATTAATGTCAAAGGGGGATAATAATAGGTACAAGTATAGGTACAGAAAATAGGTACAAGGAACATGTACAAGTTGATACAATAAGGGGGAATTACTGTATGTTTTTAGATGACAATATGTGTAGGTGACATGATGTGGTAGTTTCAAGATTGAGGTTGCCATCAATGACAAAGGGGGAGATTGTTGGAAATATTGTCATTGATGTCAAAGGTCTAGTATCATTGGTGATAAAGACCCCATTGCATTTAGTGTTGTTTGTAATAAATATATCTTGGCTAATATGAGTTAATATTTATTTAATATCAACGAATATATTTTTGGTTGCATATGAGACAAAAGAAGGGCCCATGGAGAAGTCGAAGAGCCATGGGGTAAAGACAAAAGAAGGATGGGATGCATTTTCCCATGAAGAGTAATCTTGGGGAATACCAAGAGTCACCAAGTGAAGACAAAAGAGTAAGGGCATAATTTCTCATGAAGGGACACTTTGAGGAATAAGAAAAGTCACCAAAGATAAGGACAAAAGTGAGAAGGACGTTTTTGGTCATGAAGGGTCACCACATGACTTTTCAAAGGCTTGAATATGAAGGGTCATCCAAGATTGGTGCCATTTTCCATGAGGATTGAAGGGTCACAAAGGGGGAAGGCCAAAGGTCATTTGGAAAGCTATAAATAAAGGCTCGAGAAGCCATTTGTAATATGGTTGAGAGAGGTTGATATTGATATTGTAATATCTAGCTTAGAAGAGCAATTGTGAGAGATGAATAGTATTTATTATATCTAGCTTAGAAGATCAAAGGTGAGAGAGAGGAAAGAGATGTTTTATTGAACTATCATTTGTTGAGATAGCAACATTGAGAGATAGGTGTGTGGTATACATAAAGGGGTTGGTGCTCCTATGGGTTGGTGCTCACAAATTGTTGCTGGGTTGGTGCTCGGCAAAGGGGTTGGTGCTCATGAATAGTTGCTGGGTTGGTGCTTGGCAAAGGGGTTTGAAGCTCCTGTGGGTTGGTGCTCATGATTTGTAGCTGGGTTGGTACTCGACAAAGGGGTATGGTGCTCCTGTGGGTTATTTATCATGAATATACTTGAGATTGATCTCCGTGGTTTTTCCCACATTGGGTTTCCATGTTATATCTGGTGTCTCTCTCTATCTTGTGTGATGTTTATTGTTTGAGTTTTATTACATATCTTGAATGTTTGATAAGATATATAGGGAAAGTTTTATAAGATATATGATATATTGATTCACCCCCCCTCAGTATATTTTGTGCTTAACACACAAGCCAAGTTTGCATAAAAGTAAAGAAAGCATGAAATAAAAAGACTTTAGGGTCATTTTCAAGGTCACCAAAACTTTGACAAGTTTTTAGGGAGTGCTTTAGATGACCTTCTTTCTAAGCCTTGGAATAGGCTATTCACAATAGGAATGAGACTTGTAATTCTAAGGGTTCCCTATAGGGGACAAATGGAAGAGCATACACACACCATTCCTCTTTTTGACAAACAAAGATTTAATCTAAACAACTATTGAAAATAATAATTGACAAGTGTGTTCATTTTTAAGCCTAAATGAAATTGAGGTGGTGTTCATTTGACCCCTTGGTCTTAGTTGAAAACTTTGAAAGCATTCATCATAAACACCAAAATTTTTTAAACACCAAAACAAAGTTCCTAATTAATTTTTAAGCATACAAAAGGTGATCTAAACATTTTTTTGTGAAATGTCAAGCTTGATCCTATAGGAAAAATGTCAATATGTCCTTTAGCTTTAAAGCTCTTCTTGTTTTGAAACAATGAACTTTATAAAAAGGGCTCTCAGGTCTATGTTTTAAGAAAAACATAGTGACCGATGTCAGTTTCTATAACCGATGACGATTACATTTTCTAACCGATGTCAGTTATCCAACCAGCATTAGTTATGCCAATGTAACTGATGACAGGTATATAAATGATGTCAGTTTTAATAATTGATGTTGGTTAATCCATGAAACTGATGTTGGTCTTACTTGTTGATGTTGGTTACTATATAAAACTGTGGCAAACAAAAACAACAAAATAAATTTAGAAAATCAATTTGCAAGAGTTTTAAAGTCTAAATGAATATTTTAAAGTTGAAAAATGATATTCTTTAGGTGTGAGATGCATCTAGTCCCACTGGGCATTCCATAATGTGATCTAGGAATTTGACTCAAGAGAGGATGGTTAGTACTGTGTTAGTTCCAAAATGAAATAAACACACTAATAACATAACATCTCTGTGCTTAGACACTAAGGAGAGATTAGTTAACAAAAACAAATGACAAACACAACTAAAAAGTAGGGAATAAAACACAAGAATTCCTTCACCTTCCTTAGATACTCCAAATGCCTTTGTAAGGGTGGATTGCTTGGCTTGTGCTCGTGAAGTCCTTAGAAATGGAAGCTTGGATACCTCCATCTCTCATTGGCACCTTTGGATTGTAGCTTGGCTTGGATTGGAATCAATTTGGCATGGTAACACTAGTTGCATGAGGATTTTGGAACCAATCCTACATTATAACTTTGCACAAATTAAGCTTAGAATGATGTTGTGAGGCCTCACATTCATAGATTTTTGCAAATGTGTAGAATCAACCTGAAACATCCATCTTGAGATTGAGATGTGTGGTTACAGATTAATTCAAATTTTGGAAATAAGTTTGTAATTATCCTCATCATGACATTGGAAGAAGGGTCAATGAAGAGGCATGGAGGGCATCATGGAAGGCATTGATGAGGCATGGAGGGCATAAATCCTGATATTTATGGCATTTATAGCCGAGGGATGTCTTTCCAAGAAATGAGGTCACCTAATGATGAAGATATTCAATATTCATTTCCAAAAATAAGTATTCAACAAGTTTCCATAGAATTCTTGATTAGGCCCTAATTTGGGTTAATTAGCACTTAAGCATGTTTAAGCACTTTGTGCACAAATTACTCAAATTGATCATAATGCCTTGTTATTGGTCCAAATTTTGAATGGATTGGAATTGGAAGTCATTGTCAGATGCATTGGAACTGTAATCCCATTTAGGATGTTATCAATAATAAATAATGAAGGCACACATCTTATGTAAGAGATTTAATAGAAAAGATCAATCCAAAGCACCTAGGTGCAAAATTGACATTTTGACTCAAACTGATCTAATCAAAGTTAGCTAGCCCATAAATTGCATTGCCCCATTTAGGGATACCCTGGCTAAAATCAGCACTTGAATATGTCAATTTCACATCATTTAGTGTGTTTTACTGTTTTTAGGCCAAATTGTGCATTTTGAGTGGAAATTGGCCAAAAGCTTGATTAGAAGTTATTGATGGCCAGTTTTAGGTGTCTACATAGTGTATCTACCTTCTCAAGCTCAAGATGTCCCTAGTTACTCCTCATACCAATCCATTTTAAGTTGGAAGCAAATAATTTTAGGCTATGAAAGGTACATGATAAAACTTAATGCATAAAGGGGGTATGGTCAATATATCCCTGATCATATCATTCATGATGTGATAAATGCATTATATTTAATGAAAAATGAGTGGTCACCTTTTGAGAGAGTAAATTGGAAAAGCTTCTCAAGTGAGATGCTG
Source organism: Torreya grandis (assembly GCA_037957365.1). Classification (NCBI taxonomy): domain Eukaryota; kingdom Viridiplantae; phylum Streptophyta; class Pinopsida; order Cupressales; family Taxaceae; genus Torreya; species Torreya grandis. Next base: position 1,452,014 of record JARHVA010003100.1, read on the forward strand.
GATGTAAGTGGTCTCATTCAAAGCATTGAGGATAAGCTAAGAATCCATGAAGATTAGTAGGTCCAACTCCATCAACCTTATGTATCTTCATATACAGCACCTTAGCCCTCATATATACCACATATTCTTCCCCAAAAGACGATTCTAAGTGATTTTTTGAGTTTTCCATGTCTTTATTATGTTCCTCAAACCTTACCTTCTTGAAATTCAATCCAAGAGAACTTCAAAACAAAAGAAGAGACTGTTGTTGATTTGCCTATTATTGAGATCCAAGAGCCCATACCTCCTTAAGAACACTTTTGTATCTCATACCAGGCCTCTTATGTTCCTTATCTTCATGAAGCCACTGACCACATTAAAGAGAGGTTATTCCAAGAGAATATAGATATACAAATCAAAGATTTAGATTTAAAGATGAGGAAGGAGGAAGTGATTCAAAATCAAGAGGAAGTGGTTATATCTTACACATTTCCCTCATGGAAATTAGTTTAGAAAGGCATAAAGAAGAAAGAGGAAGTGCTATTTGAGGTAGTCTAGGAATTGGTTCAAGAAAAAGAGGAATTATCTTAGTTTAATGAACTTGCCCTAAAAGAGTTCCATGACTCTTTCTCCCCCCCTCAAGAGACATGAAAAAGAGCCTTCAAAGTCCCTAACTAGAAAGACACTCTCTTAAGTTGCAAGCAAGGTGAACTTCTTCACCCTCCCACAATCTCACTCTTGGAGAAATAACTTTTTTTATAAAAAATAGAGGAGCTTTCAGTCATAGGTGAGCCTGAAGAGGACAATTCAAGTGTCTATGAAGAATAAATCTTGATAGGTAGCCCACTTCATTTAGAGGAAGGTGAATCCAACCTTGAGCAAGATAAATGTTTCTTTTTGGACCTTGGTTGGTTAAATGAACCCTCATTTTTAATTGAAGATCAAGATGAAATCTTGAGTGAGGTTGACGAAGGAGACAACTTAAGTGCTCAAGTGATGCAATTTGATGAGCATACCAGTGAAGAGCCTCAAAACCATGATGAGTTAGATCTTACTTATAATGATGAACCTCCCTTCTATATAGAGGAAGAAGACCAATCTAGCTACCATAGATGAAATATTGGTGAGGATGAAGAGCGTAATGTAGTAGACTTGCAACCAAATGTCCTTAATGATGCTTCAAATATGTATGAAGGGGTTGAACAAGACAAATATGAAGACTTGATTTAAGTGTTAGAAGTAATCTATAAGTTGTTGCTAAGAAATTATGATTGAATAAGGTAATTGGAGGTAGTCTTAGTGACTCAACCAATGAGGTACAAGTGGTGGATGAATAAATAGAGACTCCTCAAGAGGCTATTGAGAGCCAAATATGCCACTTCGATTAGCCAATGGTGAAAAAGATTACAAGTGCTCCTATAGTCAAACACAATGAAATATTTAGGACTAGTATGTCTACATTGGAGACAGGTTTTCCCCACTTCATCCATTGGAGATCATGCCAAAGGGATTGGAAATCAAGTAATCTCATTCACCAATTTTGGTGCCTCAAAAACAAAGTATTTTTTTTATCTTGGTCCATCACAAGTGAATGATGCTAAATGTTTGCCATTTAATATAGGAGGTACGTAATTTTAATTTTTAACCTTGTATATATTGGAGCATATTTTCATGTTTTACTCTAAGTGCCTTATGCACGTTCTTTTCAGTTGTGTGTTTCCCTTCCATAAGTGCCCTAGGCATGGTGTTTGTTTTGTTTTTTTACTCTTGTTTCTTCAAGAGGAAGTTATTTTCAGAAAGGGGTAGCCTTGTATCATCTTCATATCAATTAGGAAAGAAAGACTTGTGACCCCATATACCCAATGGATTAGATAAGGAAACTAATATAGGTTCCTAAGCATATAAGGCATGCTTCCCTATCGAGTCACCAAAAATGTTGGTAAAAATTAGCCTACATACAAAGATTTTTTTGGTATAGCTTTAGCATATTCATATATAACCATGGTTTGAGGAACAAGGGAAGGAATTAATCCATTTAGGTTTTTGACTAGTTTGTCTCTTCTTAATGAGTGAAACTAGATAGGAAACCAATAAAAAAATTGGTTTTCATACATAGGACAATGAGTGAGTTCATAATGGTGACCTTCAAAGGTCTAAACTTAGTCATGATCTACCTAGTTCATTCAAGAAAAAAAATTCACAAGTTTGATCCAAGTATATGCCTTTAAAAAATGGATTCAGCAGTGTAGGACATGCTTAATAACATCAAATATAGGCCACATTAAATATCCATTTGGATTTAAAAATCCTTAACAAGTTTCAAGTTGAATGCAGGGCTGAAAAGTGGCATGATCTTAGTAGCTCACATCAAAGATCAATGGCATGTGCATAATATCATGAAGTTGTAAAGTCAAAATATCCTAGATCAAGATTGATGGTACATATTTTTGTGTACAAATCCCAATCAATTATCTACATTCAAGGCTAGAGTCAATAAGTTAGACAAATCTATGGAGCACATTCAATCACGTAATCGAAGATCAATGATGAACACAAAGTTAAAAGTTTAGAGGATTCTGAGGATGGATGCAATGGTTCCAAGTGTCTCAATCATGGTGAATTTTGAGTAGATCAATGACCTACATTAGATCATATTATTAAGTGGAGATCAATGGTCCATGTTTGATTAAGCAAATAAATATTGATGGAGCATGTTCAATCATGTAAGAATAGATGGATGGTGTGGATCAAAGTTAATAATTTAATAAGACTAAATTGAATGTGAGGTTACCACATGGTTTAAGCTTGTTAAATAGATGAAAACTAATAATAAGGTTTAAAGAAAGCATGCGAGATCACCAAGTTTCACATTTTTAAAAGTTGAGATAAAGATCAATGCGGGGATGCCAAGTGACACAATCTATAAAGCCATCATAGATCAACAACCAATGATGAAGGTTAAAGATAAGATACTCCTAAGGTGATCAATGGATCAAGTTTGATAAATTTATTGGGGAGAACAAGATGATGACATTTATTTGAATCAACAATAGTCATTTTTAGAAAAATATGATAAACAATAGCATGGTAAGGAAGATGCCACATAGGCAGACACATTATATTAAAGGATTTTTCCATTTAGGTAGTAATATGAATAAATGTAATATAAAAATGTGATCTGGGTTACTAGATCAAACCTTGCAAATTTAAGGATGCCATTAAAGCTTGACTATACCTCTCAAAAGCTCCCAACTGTAGGTTTTATGTCTTGTTCATAATTAGGAAACCCTAGTTTGTAGATCTTCATTGAAATTATGGCTATATGAAAACCAATAAATTGGATTGGTTTTCATCTATAATAGACCTATGTTTAGGGTTTTAAGTAGGGGTAGAGTTGTGATTATGAAAGGAGTGTCTTATATTTTGACATAGTCATAACGTCCTCTTTCAGTAGGTACAGGCAGCTACTTAAAATAAACATAGTCATGGTTTAGTCAAGTTTGTAGATATGAGGATTTTATCTTTATAGAGAAGTAAAGTGGAGTATGGCATGAAAATACCAAAGAGAGATATGGTGGGTAAAGAGTGTAGGTAGAGAATTCAATTAAGTTCCAAAAGTCCTTGGAGACTTTCCCATTTTATTGGATCATGACTTAGCACCTTTAACAAATTCTTGTCTTCTAGTATGTTTCTAAACCAATAAGGGGGATTAAGGATCATTTGGAGCTAATGAATGGTTAAATTGGAAGAAGGATTAATGTTAATCAATAAAAGGGTGGTTTGGAATCTATCTAAGTGATTAGACCTCATTTATTAAATTCTATTTTCTCGCCTCTTCTCTCTCCCTTCCCCTTTTCTCTTATATCTCCCATTTTTTCCCATTTGAAAAGGAGGGCTCTCTGAGATATCTTCATACAAGAGACTCTCATTTTGATAAGGCTAAATTCTATCAATTTTTTTTAAGAAATACCTCTTGAATCAATAAGATAATTTTCACATATCTCTTTCCTGTAACTAGTGTTTAGTAAGCTTGTGCATGATGGCTGATGAAGGAGAGTCTTCCATGTCCATTGTCCTTATTTATTATCTATTTTAAAGTGTTTTCAAGATGTTTTTAGGTCTGAAATAATTCTATTTTTACATTAATGGATTCTTGGTGTGAATATTATAATTACTCTTTATTTTTAGTCATTGCTTGGTGAGCCTGGTTTATGAAACACTTATGCAAATTAGCTAGTCTGTGAGATTGTGTGAGTAAGGATTATCTTGTGATAATTTATTTTGTGTTCAAGATTATGTGAGTTCCCATTTAATTTGGTGCATCACCATATTATATCTCTTTATAACCCTTTAATCCCTCTCTATCATTTTTCCTAGTAGTAACATTAGTCTAGGTATTTCATCAAGAGGAAGCTAGCCTTCTTCAGAGGTTCAACCCCACTATAGGATACCCACAGCTTGGGGTTGTTCCAATTTTGTGGCTTAGTTTTAGGGAGTCTAAATAATACCTTTTAGGAGTGAAAATAAATCCCATAACAAGTCTCTCCAATACTGGTGCCACATTTTAAAGATCCATGGACATGGCTTTCTAGGGTTTACTCAATCAGATGGTGCTTGTGTACGTGGATGATATCACAATTTTTTCCAAGAAGGAAAGTGACCACTTAAACCATTTAAGACCCATATTTTAGAGGTGTAGGGATTTTGGGATCTCTTAAAACCCTAAAAAGTATGTGTTTGATGTTGATAAAGGCAAACTATTGGGGCATGTTGTCTTCAAAATAGGACTAGCCATTGACCCTGAGAGGATAAGTTACATCTTGACCTTGTCTTTACCTCAACATAAGAAATAACTTCAAAGATTCCTCAAGAAGATAAAATTTGTGAGAATATTCATACCTATTTTTTCACTATTTAACCCTATAATAATGATTTTTAATAAGAATCAAGTCTTCTCTTAGTTAAAAGAAGACAAGGTAAGTTTTGAGGCTATCAAGTTAGCCATTGCACAAACACCGACTCTCTTAAATCTAGATTTTTTAAGAGATTTATAATTATATGCCTTTGATAATGTGGATAACATATCAACCAGGCTTATGTAATAGAATGAGGAGGGTCTTGAGTAGCCAATAGATTTCTTTAGTTAGGGACATGAAGGTTATGAAGAGAGGCATACTTTTGTTGAAAAGAAAGTGGTAACTATTGTGAGATAATTGAAAAAATTCAGGACTATGATGTAAAACAATAAGATTCATCTCATGGTATCCCATAAAATTTTGAGATATTTCGTCTTGAGTAGAGATATAAATGAGAAGATGGCTAGTTAGATCACTAGAGTCATGGAGTATGACATTGAGATCAAGGTTACTAAGTTGGTGAAAGGTAAAGGTTTGTGTGAGCACTTGATTGCTAACCTATAGGAAGAAAAAGAGGTTTCTCTAGTGATGCTAGATAGCCTACAAGTAGTTTCACCTCTACCCTCCACTGATTAGATGCAAGACATGATTAAATTCTTAATGATAGGTGGGTGTGCTCAAGTTATGGATATGACTAAAAGAAGATACTTAAAACTTCACTACATACTTTATGACTCAGTTGATGGGGTATTAGTTAGGAAATACCTAAATGGAGTGTTGATTAGGTGCACAGGGGTTAACCAGGTAAACAAAATCTTAGAGTAGTTCCATAATGGATTTCTAGGAGGTAAAGTTGTTCTAGGGAAGTGACAATATTTTCAAATATTATTACACATGGGTTAGGAAGTGCCAAAAGTGTGCTCTTTTTAGTGGTAAACAAAGACTAACAACCCTTCCTCTTAACCCCATTCAAGTAGAGCAACATTTCATGTAGTGGGGCCTTCACTTTATAGGTATGATAAACCCACCTTCTAGTGGAGGGCACAAATGGGTATTCACTGCCACTAACTACTTCACCAGGTGGGTGGAGGTTATTGTTCTAGAAGAGGCTAACAAGACAACAATGTTGGATTTCTATGATAGCATTGTGACAAGGTTTGGGGTACTAGCCACTATCATATCAAATAATTCCTTGGAATTTATTGGCATGTAAATAAGTGAATGGGCTATTTAGCTAGGAGTCTACCTTATCACATCATCAAACTAATACCCCCAGGGCAACAGGCTTGCTGAATAAAAAATAATAACTTGATTAGTATAATCAAGATGACCATGGAGGATACCCAAAGAATATGGCATACCAAGCTAAGATTAGCCTTGTGGTTCAATAGGGTGACTCCCAAGAGTGAAATTGGAAACTCACCATTTGTATTTATGTATGGAAGAGAGGCCAAGCTGCCTATCTCTCTTAAACTACCAGATTTAGACCTAGCTCATCAATTTGAGTTGATGAAAAGTGAGCCCATGGGTGTGAGAATGTCAGAACTCATGCAGCTCGAAGAAATAAGGGACCTTGTAATGAATATGATGGAATCACATAAATCTCAAAGTCAAAAAGGCTTTTGATAAGAGAGACATGGCCAGAGTTTTCAAAGAAGGTGATCTAGTCTTTAAGAGGGATGCTAACAAGGCCAAACCAATCAACCATATAAAGTTTGATAGTTTGTTGAGTGGACCCTACCTGATTCATGGCTATAAAAAATATAATGCCTTTTAGCTTGCCAAACTAGATGGAGAGGTATTACCCATCCCAATCAATGGGATTCATCTAAAACCTTGTTATTGGAAACAATTTTCAACCATAGTATATATTAGATTAGATGTTGTTTTCCTCTATGTGCTTCATGCATATTCTCTTCTATTGTGTGTTTCCCTTCTCTAAGTACTTTGAACACATTTTTATTTTGTTTATTATTGTTCTTGCTATTGTGAGAGTTTCTTTGAGAGGTTAGCAGCCTTGTTCTTAGTTGAGGAGATTTTTTTATGACTCTATAATCCCAATGAACAGGCTAAGATGCCTAGTCTATTACATAGACAGGCATGAAATCCTCAGAGGTCACCATAAATGTTGGCCAAATTGGCCTACATACCAAATTTTTTCCTATATGGACTATTCCATACTCTCAAACCATTCATTGACCCTTTGCCTTGATGACTAATCTATTTATAATCATGACTTAATGATGTAGTGCACTATCTTGGAGGGTCTTGGCATGGTGAACTAAACTGTCTCAGGAGCCTATTGTAGTAGATGATCAGATGGTGAAGGGAAGAGATAATATTTATGTCCATACTTCATGTTCTCAACCTTATTATGATTATTTTAGCAAAGTTTAAGTTAAGTTTAGAAACTTTAAGGTAAATACCTAAAAATGGGGTTTACACTAAAGTGCTAGATCAAGCTAGTTTTAAAGGTTATTCACCATCTAATGGCAAGCATGAAGTGGTGAGAAAAATAACCAAACTATCAAATCCTCGCATAAAAGTTTTAATATGGGCAAAGTACCTTTTTCACCAAGACCCAAGCCAAAATCAGATATTTATGCACACTTTACAACTTTTCAAAGTTGTAAAATACACTTAAATCTCTGCTTTCCATCCCAAGCAAAAACCATATATTTTTGTGCACTTTGTAGTTTTTCAAAGTTAAAAAATACAAAGTTACAAAGTATCTCCACTTTCATGCCTATGAAATGTTGGAAAGTATCTCTACTTTTCTACCTATGCAAAATTTTAAATTTGCAAAGTATCTCCACTTTCCTGCCTATGCAAATTTGTAAAGTATCTCTACTTTACCACCTATGAAAAGTTTCAAATTTGTAAAGTATCTCTACTTTCTCACCTATGCAACTTTGAAAAGTTGTAAAGTGCACTTATATCTTTGATTTCCCACTGACCAAAACCTTGATGGAGATTCAATTAGAATTTACATGTGTTTTTACATGTAAAAACCTCGACGGAGATTCAAATAGACTTTTCATGTGTCTTTTCAAGTAAAAACCTTGATAGAGATTCAGACAAACTTTGCATGTGTTTTTGAAAGTAAAAACCTTGACTACTTCTAAACTCAAAACATTATAGATTCAAAGCTTTTAAATCCGCTTTTTGATCAAAGAAGATTATCATAAAAAGCATGGTCAACCCTTAAGTGCCATGGAGGGTTGTTGAAAGATTTTAATCCTACTCTTCTATGTTAGATGGCTAAAGATGGTGGTTGAAGTGCATTTATTGAAGATTGAAAATTTTTTCCTCCTCTTTCTCTTATCTTCTTTTATATATAGCTCTTTCATCTTATTGTAATGGATATAATTTAATTTAAGAAGGTAAAACCCTATAAAAATTTGTAAATAATGAATTTTAAAGCAATAAGATTACTTATTTTTCTTTTCTCTTTGACTACACTTTGTGTTTTAGGTAGCTTGTGCATGATTGCTTTTGAATAAGTCTTCTTTCTTAGTGATTGTCCTCTCCTCCTTACCTATTTTAGGTGGTTTAAGGTGTTTATAGGTCTGGATTTGTGTTGTTTTAGTCATAAGTGAAGGTATAGTGTGAATTTTATCATTCCTCTATGCTTTATCCCTTGTCTAGAAGGCCTTATTTATAATTATTTATACAAACTAGCTAGTGTTAGAGATTATGTGAGTGAAGGATATTTGAGCTATCTTTATGTTTATTTTTTAGAAATTAAGAGTATCATTTAGTCTGGTGTATCACCTCATTTTATTATTTTAGTCATTTTATGTGTCTCTTCTACACCTTTCCCAAGAAAAATCTATAGTTTAGGTGATCTACCAATAGAAGCCAACCTTATTTAAAGGTTCAACCCCATCATAGGATATGCACAACCTAAAGTTGATCCCATTATGTGGCTAGGAGTGAGAGATCTTGAAGAAACCTCTCACAAGGTGAAATTATATGCCACAACAATACATAACCTCAAACATGATAATGTAAAGTGACCATAGAATGATACGACCTGGGTGTATCATGATCAAAGAAGTGGATGCCCTCAATGTCCATATGACATCAGTAGAGGGAAGGCCCAACATCTAAAATATAATAGATCATGTATATGTGTGTGCTTGTATCACATTGAAAATATGCATGAAACACATGTGTATATAGAAATAGATGATATGTTATGCACTAACAAGGAACTCACAACATAGATGCCAAGGAGCTAATAAAACATGTAAATGTTGAACATCTTTTTGAATATTTTGTTATTTTAATATTTTTGGAATATGTGAGACCCTTATGTACCTAAGTGAGAGTTATTGAGTGCATGATCACCACTATCAACTATGTGGTGTATCCTCTTCTTTAGGGCCACACAATGGTTTGTGTGATGCCCTTACATTCTATGATATTGATAATAATATTATGTTCTATTGAGATGTTATAAAGGAGGTAATTTTATCAAGTTGTGTCAAAGTAGTAACCTTAGAATCTCAATTAGAATTATATTATACTTTTGCATATGGTGTAAATTAGTTATCATAAATGCATTTTATTTCAACACTTATTTTTGAAATGATCCTTTGTTATTAGAAGATACAAAGGTTTTACTAGAACTTTTTGATTTTTGTATATGAAAAATTAAATTTTGAAGTGATGCATGATTTAAGTCCAAATACTAGTTTAGTTTTTTTAATGGTTTGATTTAATTTATTAAATCAGTAAATTGATCTTTTATGGCTTCACAAGCACATACACTAGGTACTTCTGATTGAATATGCATAGATATACTATCTAGGGATTTATGAAGGGTTTGTTTGTTACCTTCTCTGGGCATTATAGAATGGGCTACTTTACCCCTTAAAGAAGTGATAACATGGACTTAGTTAGAGGGATGGTAGCTATCACCTTTCTCAGGGTTAAAAAATGGAAGAGACTCCACTTTTTCCATTTGAAATTTTTTTAATATCAAAATTAGGTCAGGATAGGAGAGACACACAAATTCTAGGGAATAATCCATTGTGTTGGTATACTCCTTAGTTTTTGAAAAAAATGCTTTTTGAAAAAAATTTAAACAAGTTATAAATGAGAGAAAATAGGAAGATTCTATAACACCCTAGAAGATTTTACATCCATATAGATCATGTTCACCAAATGTTTAACCCTAAAATCGAGATTGGGGAATCTAGGGTTAAAGGGGTAGAGATAGCCTAGAGCACAAGGATGGTAGATTATATTTAAAGAAAACCAATTAATTACAAAAATTAGATAGATTTATATTGAATTTATTATGCTAAGATATGCTAATAATAAAAATTACAACTATGCTAGATATTTCAATGATAATAAAAATAATATAGTTGATTTTTATGATAATTAGATATGTATTTGGAATAGGAATAAAGTAAACTAGATATGAATTCTGGATTAATCACATGATTATAAATTATACCTCTATAGTTTTAGACACTTGCATTGACATGGGATGGTTGCATCGATGCTTCTATTTGACTTAAATGTAGGTGTCTAGTATGAATTAACTTTTAGGTTTTGTGTCACCTTCACTCTGGTGCACTCATATCTGGGTATAGACTGTCACTCCTTATCAAATAACAAAAACCTAGTTCTTCATCTTCATATTGGTTACAAAAAAATGGGTTAGTGGGCACACAGTGTTGAGCTTTCCTAAAGATCCCTCTATCAATGAGTGATACCTACATAGCTAATACTTTGAAGATGCCTCAAACTTATGTAGTTCTCCCCTTAGTGTTGGATTGTGTTTGTATGATACAATGTATGATAAGTAAGTACATAGAGTGACTGAGCTTATAACTTAGTAAATGTAGCTCATGGGATTCTCCCTTATTACTTTCTAATTTTAGATGTGTTATCCCTATGACTGGTATAGAAATAGGAAAAAATAGGGAAGCTTTGCTCACTTGAATGCTTGATTAAGTGTTTTTTGTCTTTTTCCTTGTGAAAGGTAAGAAGTTTCTAGGTCTGTGCTAGGTGAGGAATGAATGAGGGTTGATCTTGTATATATATCAATCCCTTTGGATAATATCTCACATTAAAGCACTTAGATCGACTATAGTAATATGTTTTATTTATAAATTGGATGACTTTAGGGTATTGAACACTTGTGTTGGATAGGGACACTTGCATTGATGTAGGTATCTAATTTGGATGCAAGTGTCTAAGTGGATAGAAAACAAACACAAGTCTATAATTTGTAGGGATAGATGATAAACATGTTTATAACATTCTGAGCATGAAACAAGGTTTGAGTCATCAGAATAACATGGTTGGACTAAGATATAAGCTATGAGAATAGAGAGATAATCTATGGGAGCCTTTTGGAAATGGAAAATGTATAGAAGTTTAAGGTACAAGCATGCTAACATTTTCCAAGTGTATAAGACTGAGGCTCTATATAATTCATAAATAAGTCTACACTTACTATGATGATATACCTTTTCATATATTCTACTATATTAAATGATTACATCTTGATATACATGATAGAATTAAAATTTATTTTGAGATGAGTGACTTTCAAGACACATCATTCACCTAAAAAAGGGGGAATTTTAGTGAGATTTTCATACATAAGATAAGCCTTCATGAGCATAAAATAAATTTTAGTTACATTGTACATTTTTCGAGAATTAAAAATGATTCAAAATTTAGTTATTGGTAAAAATTATGGGTGCATATGCCATAATATGTATTCATAGATAAAAATTACATATTCATACAATTTGGGTGCATATGCATGGGCATATGTACACAAGCTTCAAACAAGAATTACAAATTTTACATTTGCATAAAATTATAGATTCTACATTTATCACAAGGAGGCATGGAATAAATTCATGCACATTATACTATTAAATAGATTAAAAGGGTATGATACAAATTCATGTACACATTTCTTTTACTGAGTACAAAGTCATGATAAAGGTAAGGATACCCTTCCCTTCTTCTATGAGATTTTGAAATTTCAAACTTCTACTACAAGTATCACAAGAATTAAGGAACAAAGTGACAATTAAATCTATATGCCATTTTCAATGGTTGATATAGTGAAAGTGCATAATGCATATTGGAGATTCAACATGGTCTAGCATTATAACCTATGAGTCTATTGTGGCTTCCAACCCATTCCTATCTTGGGATTACAAATACCAAAAATGTAAATTTAGGTTTATGCATTCCTAAATAGGTTCTATTCTCTATGCAAATTCATTTTAAATTAGGGCTTTATCACCCTCAATTCATTATTTTTTAGTAAAGGAATCGATCCCTCCAAGTGCTTCATGGTAAGCATCAATTATTCATTGCTTCAAAGAAGCATCATCTTCAAGCAAAGATACAAGAGCAACATTGGTTTTACACATATGGGTGTACTATGTTATAAATATTCACAAGTTAATATTAGTGTGTATATTATATTGGTGGAGCATTGTTTTGATAGCTCTCGGTAATGGTATTCATATCAAGATTTATGGGATTTGGAGTAGGACATGATTCCTTATTTCAAGGAGATAATATACCTATATATTTTTAAGCAATGTTATTAAATAGTATCAAAGCATTATCATATGTAATATTTTTTTCAATCTCTGACCAAATCAAGATTTGATAGCAAAGCAAGGTGATTGTCTCTATGATGGAAGTCTAAAATATTTTTCAAGGGTAATGCCTCTTTATTATTATCCCTGTGAATGAGAAGTAAATTTTATAGAGAGATTAATTTAATTTTAAATGCTCTCCTTACACAATTTATTATAGATTTGTATTCATTTAAGCTTATAGTAAAACCTATGTACTTTGATATTTGTGTATCCATCAAAGTTATTCCTATGAATGTTTGTTAGTTCAGTCAAAATTTCCATTAAAAATGTTAGTGAAAGTTTTGAAGGATCTACACCATTTATGGATTTTGTAATAGGAGAAACTTCCATCTTCATGTTACATATTATCAAGGTGGGATTGAAGAGTTATGATTATGAGATATTCGAGGTGGACCAAGATTTTGTGTTCAAGTTAGTGAAAGTTTTGAGGGATCTACACCATTTGTGGATTTTGGAATAGGAGAAATTTCCTTCTTCATGTTACATATTCTCAAGGTGGGATTGAAGAGTTATGATTATGAGATGTTCAAGGTGGACCAAGATTTGGTATTTAAGTCATAGATAATCAAGAACATGATTGAGGACATGGGCCTTGAGAATGCCATGCCTATCCCAAGAAAAACTTTGAATAAGGTTACTAAGTATTATGTGGATGGTACATGTATTAGGGATGAGAAGAACACCTTATCCCATGATTTTTTGAAGGAACCTTTGTGTTTATGATAGAAAATAACTTCCCCATGTGATTCATTTAAACATGATATGAGTCATATCTCTCAATGACCCTCATAAACGTGAGCCTCCTCAGCATTTTTGGTACTGAGGAGATACTTCATTTAGGTCACTTATGAAGAAACCTCATTATTTTGGGATAAGTGGAAAATAAAATTAGTTCTTGTAACATCAATCCTTGGTCATTACCATATCTAGATCCATGCACTTTATTATCCTATCACATATATTAACATCGCCTATCTTTAGCGTATGAATTAATTTTTTTTAGATTTAGTCAAATTTAGATCGAAGTAAATTCATTAATATTTTAATGGTTTAAGTTAGGTCTTAAAAATTTATATTGAAATAGATACATTTTTAAATAGTTTTATTGTGTATTATGTTCCTTTAATGTATTTTCAATATTTTCCTTTGTTAATAGGTATTTAAGTTTAAATTATAGTTTGTTTAAATCTACTTACTAATTTTATCAATATTTATTGTCAAATTTTCATGTTTTTATAGTAGTTATAGTCAATATTTGGTTTTAAATTCTTTTAATATTTTAAAATAATAATTAAGTCTTTGTTTAGAGTCCAGTCTAAATTCAAGTCATGTTAGAGTTAATGTTTATAGTCAATTTGGTATGTTCATTTGTGATGTCCAGCTATATAAAGCATGATTTATATTTATAATGAATGCATTATTGGTTGAAATTGACATCAAACTAATGGAATGACAACCAACTATACTAAACTAGCTAAAGCCAAAGGCATTATCTATGGTAGTGGAGGTTGCTTGTGTTCATGATTGAATGGTAGTGATCAATGATAGAGGATATAAAAAAAGACTTTGATGAATTAATCCTCAAAATATTTTTTCAATTTATATATGGTATGAAAAAAATAATGTAATCAATGCATTTCTGTTATTGTAATGAGAATGTGGAGATACATGGCATAATAAATATAGTATGATGTATTAGTGATATCTTGAATGGTTTGGTTGATGTGTTTACATAAGTTGGTTGGTGAATCCTGATTCATGAAATTTGTATTCACATGAATAGGTTGATGGGTCCCTATTCATGGTAGATTTAGTTCCCATAGTCAATGTGAGTGTCACGACCATGTGTAAGCTCTGAAGTAACATACTGCATAGTAATTGAGTATTGCTGTCTAAATATTCCTAAGTTAATATTAGTGTGTACATTATATTTGTGGAGAGTTGTTTCAATGAATATTGATAATAGTATTCTTAGTAAGAATTTTGGGGTTTAGAGTTAGTCATGCTTTCTTATTTTAAGGAGATCATATGACTATATATTTGGAAGCAATGCTATTAAATAGTATTAGATCATTATTCTGTCATATTTTGTTCAATCTCTGACTAAATTAAGATACTCCTTCAAAATGTTTTCAAATTCAGGTTACATTTCAATTTTCAATTTCACATATGGACATTAACTACTTTAACACCAATTCATGATTTGCTATAGAGCACCATGCATGATTGGAGCTTCCTCCCAAAGGAAAAGTGTGTCGTACATACTTAGATATATATTTACTTTTCTTTTAGTAATTTCATTTTTAGAATCAAGGGGAGAAATATATATACTTAAATTTTGTCAGGAATACTTGATAATTTTAGTTTTGGTACGCGTTTACCTTAATTTACTTGAACACTTAAATTGATCCTATTTCACCACCTCATTCTATCCTAATTAACTGTATGGGACCATCCATTCTAAGTTTTTATTTTACACCTACATAAATATTCTTTATTGATAAAAATACCTCTAAGAATTTGTACTGACACTTCAATTTCTTCAGATAAACGTCACCCTTATATATTATTATGGCATTGATATATCCCCTATAAATAGTTGGGCATCCTCGTCTATAAAATTAATATAAATTTATATATGGGGTGAAACCATATCCATTATATAATAATCATATAAATAATGTATATATGGGGTTCCACCATATCCATATAGAATATATATCGTGCTAATAAAACTATATTTTATGGGGGGGCACAGTCTATATTCATTATGATAGATAGAGATAGAGTGGGTGGAACCCATATCTATATAAATTTATTGAGTTTAGAGTTTAGAGTTAATTTATATAGAGGTCCAAATAAACTCTAATCTGTATAGAGGGGGGACACCTAGGCCATAATCGACCCGCACGAGTCGAGATTGGTAGTTGATCTTGACCTTTATAGGTCAATCCTAACCCTTATCCAAAAATGAATGTTTTTAAAATTTAACCTCTCCCTTAAATGTTTTTAGGATAGACATCATGATGTTTCATCCCTTTGGATTGCTATAAAGGCACAACTAGGCCACTTATTATACTACTTGGCAATTTCATTATTGGGGCACACTTATACTATTGCACACTTAGAAAAGCTTTCCTCTTCTTTTAAATTCAATTATATTCACTTGATGTAGTCCTTATACAATTCATGATCATATTCTATAGAGGTTGAGAAAATAATTGTAAAGTATTCAAGCCATCTCTAGTTTCATACATGTAGCAAATGAGCACTATTGCACTAAGAAATTTATGTGGAATAACTACATGGGATTGATTCTTTATTCAGATTAATTTGGATACACAAGAAAAATTTAATCATCATAAGGATTATTAGGGTAAAATCAGCCCATTATAGTTTCCCCTTTATTCTTTTAGGTTTTCAACTATCATAAACCCTAGTAAGGTTTCGATCTTGAAGGGGTCATTTCTAGGTCATTTGCACATAGTCGAAGGTCTAAATTCCACATAAAGTTGTATTTAAGTGGGTGCAAGTGAATACACCCATAATTTAATGTTTTCCCATATAGTTCAAGATTGACCCATAGAGTATATTAGTGATGATCATTCTTGATTATTTCTAGATGATTATGATGTAGAACAGTGATAGTTATTGTTTCAGTTACATGCATAATCAAGTATGAGTTGATAGTGTCTAGCCATATTTAAGTCACACATAGTCCATATAATATAAAAAATCAGCTACATCTTTTATTTTTTGTGATTTTAATATATAGCTACTTTTATTAATTTTAGTTTTGTCCATTTTAATACTTTACATTCAGTCTCCTAGTTACAAGTTATTTACAACATTTTCTATCCTTCAATTCATTTTATCTTAATGAAAGTTAGTATTCCAATTAATTCTAAATTATGATAAAACACACGGGCAATGGATTACTAGAAGTGGTGGAGGAATCTATGATCTCTTAGTCAATACTCAAAATTATGAATGATACATCTTTGGTCCTCATTCTAAAATATAAAATAATCCAAGAAGCCATAAGATTTTAGATCAATTTCTCTTGAAAACATAGTTTACAAAGTGATTTCAAAATCATATGTAATAGGTTAAAAAATATCCTACCCTTGATAATTTAAAAATAAAAAGGGATTTTTATTGAAGGAAAAAATCTTAGATGGGATTGTAATGATACATGAGTTCATTCATTTCCTGAACAATTGTAAAAAGAAAGGGCTCTTGATCAAGCTAGACATAGAAAAAGTTATGATAAAGACAATTGCATAGATTTTGTTAAGTGTAGATTGATCAAGAGTGATTTATTTAGAAAAATGTTAATTCATTCCCTAAATAATGGTAAAAATAAAGGGATCTTGATCAAGCTATACATAATAAAAGTTATGACAAAGACAATTGGGACTTCTTGAATTAGATTCTATAAAGATTTGGGTTTGAGGAAAGGTGTATAAAGTGGGTTAAAAGCTACTGATTAGACAGGTAAATCAATGGCTAAAAGCTATCAATGGCTCCCCAGAATATTTTTATAGTAATTCTAGAGGGATTAGACAAGTAAATCATTTATCTCCTCATCTTTTTATCATAATGGTGGAAATCTTGGGTCATTATTTCAAAAAAAATTAAACATAAAAAAGGATTAATGACCTCTAAACATATAAACATAGTGAGAATAATACTTAAAAATAATTATTGGATAACACTATGTTGTTTTACACATCTCATATAATGGAATTCAAGGAAATCAAAGATGCAATGGATATCTATGAAAAAATCCAATAGTCAAATGGTGAACAAATAGAAATATTCCCCCCGACAACTAGTGTGGAGAAAAAATTCGAAGTAGGAAACTTGACATTGACAAAGCATGGTTTTTATAAAAATATTTGGGCATTTATTTGTTTAAAGGGAACTCTAAAACCTAGATATAGAACACTCTAGTGGATAAAATACAAGGACAACAATCCCACTAGAAAGGAAAATGGATTTCATTGATAGGTAGAACTACTACGATGAAATTAGTGCTTCAAGTTATCCCTAATTATTAGATCTCCATTCTTTAGATGCCCAAAAGGGTTATTAAGTTGATGAATTAAATTATGAGACCCTTTTTTTGGTAAATATTCCTTAGTCAAAAATAAATTTCCACTAGTGGCCTAGGATAAGATGCACACTCCTATGGTAGTTAGAGGGGTGGGCATTCAAAATATAGACTCAACTAATAAATCCATTCTATCAAAACTTATTTAAGAGACTAAATTACAAGGACAAAGGGTGGGGTAAATTCTAATGAAACAAGTATCTAGATTCATATGAACCCTAAAGTACATTTTATGAGGATACATACCCAAAAGGCTCATATTTTTGGAATAATATGCTTATAATGAGAAATATTATTAAGGAGTTTTTTTTAGAAGCTCAAATTAGGGAGCAAAGCAAACTTATATAATAAGGCATGGATTTAGATGATCCCTCTTTATGAAAATATTTTGATAAACATAAAATGTTAAGAAACATATAAATGGGGAATTAAAGTCAAGAAATATTGGGTTGAAGGTTTTAAAAAAGGTATCTTCATGAAAAAGTGGAGGAATTTCAAGGATAGTCATGAGGTGGAAAAGGAACTAACGCTTAATATGAATGAGCTATTGGATAGAGTTATAATCCTAAACATGGATGATGAAGACTATCTAAGATGGATCACAAGGGTAGATGGGAAGAAATGATTGCTAAAGGATCTCTCTCTCTCTCTCTCTCTCTCTCTCTCTCTCTCTCTCTCAATACATAATTCAAGATTGGGAGCAGACTTATAGAAAATGTGTAACTCTTAAGCATGGACAAATGCTAATATGTTTATGTGGATTTATATACATGTGAAATTCTCATAGGGGATCATATAAAGATCAAGGGTTTCATGGTTAGAAATAGGTTCCCTATTTGAAAAAAATATGAAGAGGGTTTTAATCACATCTTTTTAAATTTTAACTTATCCTCTTAAGTTTGGGATCACTTCATTGATGGTTTAAATTTTATGTTGGTGATCATTAAAGATACGGAGATGCTCTTTCTATGTGGGACAATCCAATTGATCTAAAAATACTTCAAGATACATGGTTAATGGCCCCAACTATGATTTGTTAGAGGTTATGGCTTAAAATAAACTCAAGGATTTTTTCATAGAAAAAAAGAGCTATGTTGTATACACCTGATATTTTTCATTTTTATCACTTTATTTTAGACACTAAATCTGAATTATATAACACCTCAATCTTGTACACTTAGAAAATACATATCATGGATGTACCTTCAACTTATAGACCTTCTCACTAATGAAAGGCTCACATCTACTATTTGTTGTGCCTATTGATTATCTCTTAGTATGACCATATGTTATTCTATTTATTAGGCCTCATGTAATACTAAAATTATATAAACCCACTTATTATAATCCTTTGCAACCTATTTTCTAACTTCCTAGACACTTGCATCCTATCCAGACACTTACATCAAAGCTAGTGTCCTATTCCATCATAAGTGTCTAGTGTGATAATGTTATCAAATTTTTAAATGAAACATATACCTATGGTTGGAATAAGTGATTTAATTTGAGATATTTACAAAAGGGATTGATATATACAAGATCAACCCTCATTCATTCCTCACCCAACGTAGACCTAACAACTCACAAGGTAACTTACCAAAAAGATTCAATCAAGCATTAAAGTGAGTAATGTTCCCATTTTTATCCTATTTCCATATAAATCATAAGGAAACACATATATAGGTCTAAATTACTAAAGGATCACTCCATGAGTCTTATTCTACAAGTTACAAGTCAGGTCATTGTTCCACTTGCTTTCCACATATTGCACCCTTGTGCACACATAAGATAAAATATTAGAGGATAAATACATAAGTCTAAGGACCTTTTAAAGGTAGTGGATATGTATGCAACACCCACTGATAGAGGATTCTTTAAGGTTAGCTCATTATTGTGATCCCACTAACCCATTTTTACTAAGGTCACTATGAAGATGAAGACCTAGGGTTTTGATATTTGATAAGGAGTGACAACCCATGATCTATATATAAGCACACTAGAGTGAAGGTGACATAAAACCCAAAATATCCCAGGTGATCACATCTAAATCTAGAAAGTAGTCTATGCTATACACTTTCATCCAAGTTAGACAAAAGTGTCAATGTAACTGTATGAGGTCGATGCAAGTGTTTGAGGCTACAAAGGTCAAATTTATAGAATTAGATGACTATTATAGGATCCAAATATATTTTATATCTAGCCTATTCCATATAAAATATGAATGGACATAATTGACCAACTAAGTACTCTTGTGTTCATTTAATTTCTATATCAATCAATAATTGTATTTACTATTTTATCATATCTTAGTATTTAAATTTATAACATTATTTATCTAAGTTTGCTATTAATTATATTGATATAGATCTATTTAACATCCTTGTGGTTATTCACCTATATAATCTTAACCTTATAATATATTGACCCATCTCAATTTAGGGTTAAACATTTGGTGAACTCGATCTTTAAACATCATTGTTCTATAATATTTACAATATTATATGCTTTTTTCCTACTTTGTCTTAATTTTTGATTTCTTTATCTCCCTAATTATGGATGATATTGATTGTTTTGATGACTATGATTATGAAACACTCCAAGTTTATATAAAATAATAGGTAAAAATTATTTTTTCTTATATTATTCCAAGTGCCAAAGCTTACAATCTCAAATATCTAAATGGTGGTAGCTAATATCCTTCTAATCAAGTTCATGCTCCCACCATTTAAAGAGGTAAATTGATTTATCTTAAGGAAGATAGATAACCCTTATATTTTAATCCCAAATTAATTAGACATGGTAAACATTTTTCTTCATTTGAATGTGATAGATTTCATTAAATCTGTAAGGAAATTATGGTTGATTCAATAATTTATCATAAAGGGGATATTCCTTCAAGTAAATTGATTCAAACCATTATAATTCCAACATTTCCAAAAAATATTCCCCTTATCAAGGGTGATGATTATCTTTTACCTTCATTTGACATTGAATTTTTTTGAAAGGTAAACAAAGACATTATAACATATTCAACAAGTAGAATTAAGGCACCAAGATGATAGAAACAGTGTAAACCTAAATCACCAAAGGCTTATAATGTTTTAAATAATGCACTTTTACTTATATCAACCAAGGTATCTCACCCAAAGGATATTTATCTTTGAAATGTTCTTACCATACCAAAGGTGGATGGACCAAGTTATTCAAATGTTCCAAGCTCTTAAAATGATATACAAAGGGTACCACAATTCAGAGATCCAATACCATTATGAAAGTATACTACTTTTAGTGATTACAAACTTGCACTTGTTATTCATGAGGATGATGATACTCCCATGCCTAGATTTAAAAGATGTGCTAGATTATAATCAATTATAACACCTTTACCAAATACCAATGTTTATAATTATTATATCATGCCTATGATGAGCATTATTGGGGAAATTCAAAATCAGGTTTCTATACTTCAAATGCAAATGGATTTCCATAATATGAATTAAAATGTTACTCCATTAAACAATAAAATTATTACATAACATATACTTGAATATCCTTATAGTTCAAGTTTTGAACTACCCAATTTACCTATCTTTTTGTATCATAAATATCCATTTGATGACATGATTAACTATGTAAATTCTTTTGGCCAATGGGCCAAAGTGACAAACTATAACTAAAGGTATTCCATATCAACATTTCAGACGAGGATCACATTTGGTTCTATAACTTACCAAAAGGTTACATAATTAATTTATTAGAATTAGAAGATACGTTTTTCATGGTTTTCAATATCTATAAGGTTTCAAAACTTACGTTAGAATATTTCCATAATTTCAAACAACACAATGAGGAATCCCTTAAATATTATGCTATTCGATTCAAAAGTACATCATATGAACTATAATTTATACCTTTGGATTTGGAATTAAAATCCACATTTAGTAAATGTATTCTTTCCACATTAAAGGAAAGAACATTGTATAAAAGATATGATTCATTTACCTATTTATATATGGATGTGCATAGATATACTTCATTCATAATTACTCATCAAAATGAGCTTGACATATCTCCTTCAATGTACAAAAGTTTTATCCCACACACAACAGTGGGAGATGAATCACCTAATGAACATTTTGAAAAAAAATGTGGTTTTATTAACCTTTATATGGTACCTTTACAAAATTTAATCATCCAAGGCATGCATATTATACAAAATATTCAAGTTGACCAAAATAAAAAACATCCACACAACTAGGATTTAAAAATAACATTACTCATGGGTAGTGATTCTTTTTAGCATAACCATATTGATACTATGGAATTAGAAAACTTTTGTACTAAAATGTGCTTATCCTAATCTGGTTATCATGTCAAAGACTTACATGATAAGGGAAAATGGAAGGATTCCTTGGGTTTCTTCATCATTCTAATTACTTGTGGCCATTGTGTTATCCTTAAAAAAATATGGGTTATACCTCATACTTAATTACATTTATTTACATTGTGAAAATTTTGGCTACATGAAATGGAGGTCAAAATAGACCAAAATCAATAAGGTATTTCATTTTCCCATTAGGGAATATTGGTGTCTAATCCACATGATTGTAAGTTTGATTCTAAAAAGAAAGAAAATCAAGAGGAGGAACTTGCTATGAACCATTTCAACTTATCCAACCATATTCAAACAATGTAAAGGATCCAACTTAAAATTACAAGGTATAATATTGCAAAAATACCAAAGAAATTAAAAAAAATTAAAATCCAAAAATATTTTTAGCATCTACATATTCTTATCGATTCTTTGGCATCTATGATATTGTTTCCATGTTGGAAGATGCCATATCAATACTTTCTATATACATATGTTTCACATATCAGTTTAGTGTGACATAAGTATATAAAAATACATGATATATTCCTATATGGATGTTGGACCTTCCTTCTCCTCATGTCATATAGACATTAAGGGAATCTGATTCTTTGATCTTGATGCACATAGGTTATATAGTTCTATGCTCACTCTCCATTATCATGTTGAGATTATGTACTTACACATGCCTTTATTCATGTTTATATCCTTCACAGTGTACCTGATATGCTATGTACTTGATGTTTTTTACTAACACATATATCCAGGGCTAGTATGCTATGTTTGTGTTGGTTGCTTATGATTTTCCTTTATTCATTCCTTGAGTGTCTTGTATTACTTATTGATAATTTGAATATGATCCATTATTTTTGTCCCCTATGCCTTTGTTTACTTACTTTTACATTTGCATATGTAATTAATTTTTATATGAACATTTAAATATGTCATTGCTTGGTTTGTGTTCATTTGACTAGGTCATGTCCCATTGATTGTGTAACATTTGAACATACCCCTTGTTTGAGGTCTCCATAGACCATTGTACTTTGATTTAATTTTGAGTTTTATTGTGTGTGTGCTTGATTGCTTGTCATGATTTTAATATTAGTATCTACATGTTTCCATGATCTATATCAAACATCTTAGGGCTTGATGTGATCATATTCTTTATGCTTAAATGATATATTTACCTAGACATGATACTCCTATGTGAAACATGGTTCATACACATATTATATAATTATTTTATCCTTTTGAGGTAAGGTAACTACAATTTTATACTTCCCATCAACTCAAAGGGTGGGGGATATTAGTTGGGGCAACTCATCGAGACATGACTTCCACATTTTTCATAGTTCACTAGATTCAAATATATAGTGGGGACATGTTATGGAAATTTGTTCTCCACATTTGTCATAGTTCATAGATTCAGATATACAATGCGGCATGCTATGAAAAAATGTTCTCTAAACTTATACCAGCCCCCAATTTTAGATTTCAATGGCGACATGTTTTGGAAACATGTTATTCACACTTACATAATTAAAAATTGGCTAAATTGCATAGTTATGTGATTTAGATACACATTTGTATTAGAATTCTATACATTGGTACCATTATTATACCCAAGTTTCAACATGAAAAATATATAAGGTGCATATGATATATAAAGAAAACCTTAATTTCAAAATCAAAATTAGTTTTAGATTTCAAAATAATTCTACAACCTTTAGGTCACTAGGTTGGACTATTGTGAACTATTATTGATCTAATCTATTGCAACAGTTGGTTCAATTTTGTTATGGTTGAGGTGATTAAATCACTAAATCTTGCCAAGTTTATAGGTTGGAATTGATTAAATCATCTAACCTCACCAAATTTATAGTGTGGGTTGATTTGGATTAACTTATGCTCACTATGTTATAAGTATGATTGGATTGTATAGTTGAGATAATCTCAACTACTGGGTGACAACTTACCTTTTTTTGAAGGTTGGGGAAAAGGTTGTCCTTTAACCTCTATATAAATGTAATTAAAGATTTAAATTTTTACTAATATTAATTTAAAATGGTTCATAATGATACATATTTTTAAATCAAGTTTCCAAAAGGCAAGACAGTTGCATCAATACACACGTATACTTCTTAACCTTTCTATTTCTATTTCTCTCATTTCAATACTTTAAATTTTTGATTATATACACTGATTATATATTGTAACATGCTCTTTAGTTTAGGTTAGTCATTAAAAAATCAATCAAGTTAGGCTCATGTAATGTTAAGGCGTGTTATATAGATCCAAGTACACGTTTATTTTATTTAAACTAGTAATTTCATTACTTGATTAAGGGGAGGGGGAACACAGACACTAAATATGAATTATATAACACCTAATTATTATACACTTGGAAAATACATATTGTAGTCATATAAAATTTCCATATTGGTAGCTTGAGTGTGGCTTGTGACACCCTATCCATAGCTCCTTTTTAATTCTCTTGTGACCCTTCTCGAGACCTTTTTGCTCATTACCAGTCATCCAAAACCTTCTAAAAAATCATTCCACCTCAGCCAGGCTTCTTTCCCCATAGCAATCCTAATCCCCTAGGTCCCAAGCCTATAGGATAGGAGCACCATGATTGGAATATAGTGCCAGACCTTAGGGTGTCCCATTTTTGGCACTCTTGTCTATTTGTACTTTAATCCCCAACAGTTGTTTTCATCTGATTCCTATCCTTAATTGTGTTAGCCTAATATGAATACATATGACTCATGACCAATTATTCAATATAAAAACCAATTAAAATATCATTTATAAAAGGATGTGACAAATATTGCAAAGAAATAAGGAATACAAACAAAGCACTAAGGAAAACTTCTCTATTCTCTATATACAATCACCCAACATAGCTATAAACACACTCAAACCCTCATACCAGCCCCTAGCCACCTAAAGCACTCTCAATTTGGTATTTTTATCCATATCACACTAATTCACAAATAAAATTAGGTGGGATAACTACATGTGGCTTGATCCCTCTTCAGAGTATTGGTATGTAGGTAGTGTGCCCACACAAGGGGTGTGGATTACACATTCAATGCATATTACACACTAACCCCCCCCTTTTAAAAGTGATTTAAACATTGTTTTATCAAACATGATGTAGGGTTAGGGTTTTTAAGATTAAATCATCTATATAATGAGTTCCATTGATAATCAACACTCAATATTTAACAAACAAGTTCACATAGGAACAATGTAAAAACCTAAAATGTTTTAGGTCTTTATGATCAGTTTGGACAACAACAGTAAGAGTGAAAAATAACACTAGAAACTAAAATGTCCTATTTTGGGCACTCTTGTCCTTTTATCAAATGAAAACTAGATTTAGATTCACAACACTATCCTAGTCTTGCACAACCAGTTTCAACCTCTGTCTCAGCCATCTTAGCCTATTTCTAGATAAGTCATATTTCTCCTTATTTATTGCTATTTTTAGAAAGGTAAAAAAGACAAATAAATTATACAAATAAGGACTATATTTACTATAATATTCTTTACTGATTTATTAATTTAGACCTTTAAGTAAATTAGGAATAAAAATCCATTATTCCCAAATAAGTTAAATCAATTGGTGAGCCTGACTTTCTTCATTTGTGCACAAAAAACCTAGAAACCCTAGGGAAAATTCCTTTCTAATTTTTATACTATTTTTTTAATTTTTCATACATATTTAAATTAGAATTTCAAATTTATTTTAAAATTCACCATATTCATTTTAAAAATAATTTATTTCAAACCCTATTGGTTTTTATTAGGTCCCTTTGCTTCTTGAGGTATCACCTTACACGTTTGTGAGCTTCATATCCTTTTTATGCATTCTCTAGTTCACTATTTTCTAAATCCTAGATTACATATATTTAATCTTATCTTTTATTTTTCAATTTGTTTTCCTTATGCCATCTAATCTCCTTGCATATCTTCTTTTGAGTTGAAGTGCAAGACCTAGTGGCAACCCTCCTAAATTCACCTAGATTCCTCCAACCCATCCATTTACCATGGATAAACAACCAACTTAGTTTATTACTATAGATTCTACACATCCAAATTACACTAATTTCCATGAGGAAATTTTTGACAATGAGTAATATGAGAATAACAATGATGGTACACACACCGATGTTCATGACCCACCACATCGATCTCTTGATCCACTTCCGCCTATTGTTGATAATGATGTTGTTATCAACAAAGATTTGATTCTAAAAAGTTTTAGAGAGAGACTTAGGGAACAACCTTGAGATCATGCCCTTATCTTATAATCTATCATTGACATTAAAGAGGATAAATAAGTTGAGTCTTCCATTCCTTCAAAATAACCAGTTGTAAATGACACTACGGGGGAAACTATGTCTCACCAACCCCTATAGTAGCCTAACCTTCCTATGAGGCACCACCAGTTACAACTAGTACATCTCTATTTCCTAATGTGGCTATCCTTATGCAAGAGATAAAATATCTTCAATCCAAGGTGGTACATCTTGAGCAAGGTGCCTCTAGACCAACACAAGCTTTGGAATCTTTTGCTCTACTTCATACACTATTGACATGTAGTATTTCTTCTACACCCTTACCATCAATTTTTATTCAACCCAAGCTCACTCTATATGATGGCAAGGGTGATCCATAGACACACTTGAGATATTTTCATGCAACATGTTTGGAGTATGTGACAAATGACTGGTTATTAACTAAGCTATTTCCATGGAGTTTAAAGGATTATGATCTACAATGGTTTTATAGTCTATCAAATCAGTCAGTCAATGCATTCAATCCTTTAGCTAACATGTTCCTAGCTTATTTCAGCATTGACATAGGTGACAAGGTTTATTATGCCCAAGTTACATTATAGAAACATAGGTCAAATGAGCATCTCATAGCTTATGTTCTTTGATATAAGATTATCTTGGTTAAAATGACTATCCCCATGGATGATCAAGAATTATATTATCTCTTCAAATAAAGTCTTCAGTCAGCTTTGCATGAGTCCATATTGTTAAAAAATTTCTCTTCTTTCACTGAGTTATGTCATACACTAAAGGAGAGAGAAGTTAAATTAATTTAAATGGGCAAACTCAAGTACCCAAGCATATCAAAAATAATAAACAAGAGTAACAATAAAGTCCCATACAAAGTAAAGGTTAATGATATCAAAATTCAAAATCAACCTATAATTAATGCAGCTTTAGATCTCCTCAGTGAGTGGTTTTATTAGCACCTCCTCGATGAGCCTTTACCAATCTACCAATATTTCTAGCTAGAGTCTTACAATAGTTATTGGAATGCAATATCATATCTCTCCCTCTTATTCAAGAAGTTGATACAACAAAGCCTCTTCCATGTGGATATGATCATAATGCATTTTGAAATTTTCATAGGGAACCAAACCACACAATAAATAGATGCATCAATTTATGACACAAGATACAAGACTTGATAGATGGAAACCTCATTGATCTTGGTACTCCAGTTGAGCCTCCTCAGGCAAAGCAAACATAGGATAAGGCTTTAAAATTTTTCTTGGATCCTTTCCCAAAACATTATAAATAAGAGATAGGGGATACATCAGGTGTTCACCATGCATATCATGTAAAAAATCCACCATATACATACTAGGCACCTTCAGTTGAGTCACATCCTTTAAGCAACATGATTGGTGTGTATAATTCTAGAATTCTAGCTAGACCTTAGATCTTCTTCTCAAAGTAAGAGATAGTTGAGGATGATTTAGATTACCATGCACTTTTTATTAGAGCTTACTTTAATCATCATACCATTCATAGTGTTCTTATTGATAATGGATCTAGTGTGAACATGTGCACTATGATATTACTTCAACATTTAGGATATTGAAAGTGAGATATTACCCCAATGGACATAGTTATCAATAGATTTAGTGGACACATACAAAGTTCATTTGATTAGATTATACTTCCTCTACAAGTTGGACCTATACATGTGGCCACACCATTTACTATTATTCCTAGTGTAGGAGTCTTTGACATGTTGCTTGGTCAACCATGGATATAAAAACTTTGATTAGTACCTTCTATAATTCATAGATGCATGAAATTAATTCACACTAATTAGGTTATTATAGTTGGTGGAGTTCTGTATGAGTTACCACTCTCCACTTCATATCCATCTCTTACTTTGTAGTCACCAATTTTATTTCCTCCACTAGTTATAGTTCTTCTTCCTCTAGTTGAGATCCAAACATAGTTGAGGCCTCCCTCACCAGCACAAAGAGTTCATATACTTCCATGGATGCCTTTCTTAGAGTGACCACTACATCAATGATAGTTTTAGGACTCTAAATAGTTTCCAACTAAAATATTCACACCCAGGGTAGTATCATTGAGGTCACATGCCTCTACACATAGAGCATATTTTTAGAGAGATTATTATACTACCACATAGGTCCCTAAGAGCCCCAAATTTGCATCCACTTCTTAGAGTTACAAGGGGATCCCATAGTTAGTTTCTGCTACAAAGAATTTAAGGTAATTGCAACGTACATAGATTTTAGGGTCACAATATCAACCCTTACATCATGATTCACAATCATGTGCAATCCCTCTCCTTGATACAGGACACCATGATAGGGAGTTTCTCATGAGATTCATCAGTTAGTATCATTTATTCTTAGTCTTTATTCTACATAACTTCTTTTCAATTTATTGTACATAGTTTCCTTATGATTGCTTATACACATCTTATTTCAAAAATACCAAAAAGAAATATAATCTGTTAAAATATAAAAACATTCAAATAACTCAAAATACCAAAAACATTTCAACTGTATGCATTATCCATGGTTTAGATTTCTAGTACCATGCTAGAATTACATTTTTCTCTTCTATACTATTGTTTGTCAATTTATGTACATTACCATGCTTCACTTGATCTTCTTTGCATGTGTATAGTGACACCCAAATCCTTGATTGCTTCACTCTACAAATTAAGAGTGCATCCTAATTTTACATTCAAGACATACATTGACAAATGTACCCACCTAGGGAATCTTATACATGACTACACCATCCATGTTATGTCATTTCTACACCACAAACTTTAGTTATCATATCGATGTACATTAATTACTAGCTTACATAGATTATCATATCGATACTCACTAGTTTATAACACTTGTATACTTTTTATCATCTACCTAGTCTTGTACTCCATGTTTTTCATACTTTCACTTCTTGCTTTGATTAGTTAGATGTGATAACATTTTTAGCATTTACATACTTTCTTTTTTGCTTTGATTAGCTAGATGTGTTGCATTTCTCTATTCTTATTTTGTACTCTTGTGTGTGTCTTTAGACATTTGCCAATGTCCTTTGCTTATACTCTTTTATGTGTTTATGGTCCTCGTGTCAACCTTGTTTGGAATCTTATGTGTCCCTGGGGACATTTTCCAATATCATTTGCTTATTTGCAATTATATGTGTAAGTAGCATTTGAACATTCCTTATATGCTTTCTTTCTCAATTTTAGTGATGTGCCCATTTCCCTCATTTGCTTAGCCCCTTGGCTTATTTTATATGTTTCTTACTTCTTGCCTTGTGTGTTCATTTGCTTGTTTGTTTCTCAATTTTTTGTAATGCCATTATCCACATCATGCATTATCTTGATTTCTTGGATGCCATGATGGACATCATGATCCATCCATCCTTAACAATTAACACCTAACAAATAACCAAATTTATAGTTTTAGTTCAGTATACTACACATACTATTACATTGTTACATCTATCTAGGCATATTTTCTATTGATCTAACCATCTCTAATACAAACTATGCTATATATTGAGACATATTTCTGATTATCATTGCTATATCATGTATTTCATAGCATAACACAATTTCAAGGCTCTTTCTTCTGAGGGAAATCATTGCAAGGTCTTGATTCTTACCCTTAAAAGAGGGGGAAAAATAAGGGTTTTGTCATAGAGATTAGAGCATTCTACTACTTAAAAATCAATTTTTAGAATACTCAGAATAAGATTTAGAACCCAAAACACACAGAGCAAACCAGAAAAATGGTGATGAATACAGAACATTCATCAAAAATAGTAAAGGATAAGTAAGCCATATTTGGACTATAGCATCAGATAACAAAGTGTCATATTTTTGGTGCTTCTATCTAAATAGCCAAAAATATAGAATGTTCAAAGACAAATAGAAAGGTAAGGTTAATTACAATTTTTTCAGCTACAGTTTAGTTTAGGAATATTCATTATAGTTTTACTCAGAGTATCAAGATATAGGGGGCATCATGCATGTCATGATGGCTCTCACTTCCAATTTTAGATTAGGTAGTTAGTATAACTTACAGATTAGAATCCATGTTATAGACACTAGTGATTGGGGGCAATGTGCATGACACATTTGCCTTTTCTTCTTTTTAAGTTCATTAAATTACCTAAGTATTCGTAATAGTTGTGTGTCTTATTCCATCTACAGGTGATTGGCATCATTTTAGAGTGGCTTTCATATAAGCCTAGTTCTCAATTTTAGAGTGGGTTTTATACAAGCCTAATCTCCACCTTTCAAAGTGGCTAAGATTGGCCTAGTTTTTAGTATAAATTCAACTATCCATGCCACATTATCATATTATAGAGCATTCATGGGATTTATGATCCATTTCATACGACACACATTCATATCAGTATCAATTAATAGTTCACTACATAATGAGAAATGATGGAGCAATAGGACTAGATAGCCTTTGTATTCTTAAGGCACCTATTCAGAGGGATTGGACACACAGTCCACACATCGATTAACACATGCATGATCACATAGATTCACTTAGTGGGTGACAATGGAGCCAAATGGATAGCCTTTGTATTCTTAAACCACCCTTGGGGAATTGAGCACTCAACGCCATTCACAATATTACTCTTAATACAACACATACTTAGCATCACTCAACATCACTCAACATCACTCAATATCATTCAATATCACAATAGGTTTTATATTTGTCCACATACTCGATGAGGTATATTCATTCCTTTTTCTTCCTCTCTCTTTTACCCAACCTTTATAATTTCTTATTTTAGACATAACATGTCTAGTAAGAACTAATCTACTCCTTGATTTCTTTTGTAGATTTATGGTTCATGCTATGCTCTCTCTACACACACTCAACATCACATATATTCATAGGCTTCACCCTTACAAGTAAGTTTAGTTACACTTTCTACATTTATTTTATCCTAGTATTTCACTTTGCTACATCACTAGAATAAATGGGGGGAAAATGTATTCATATAAAATGTCCAAATTGGTAGTTTGAGTGTGGCTTGTGACACCCTATCCATATCTCCTTTTTTCATGCTCTTTTGACCCTTATAGACACCCTTTTACTCATTACCAATCATATAAAACCTTTTAAATGGTGATTTCACCTCAACTTGGCTGATTTCCCCATACCAATCATGATCCCCCAGGTCCTGATCTTATAAGATATGAGTCCCATACTTGGACTATAGCGTTAGACCCATAGGGTGTCCCATTTTCAGCACTCCTATCCATTTTCACTTTGAGCCCCAATGGTCATTTTCATCTGATTCCTATCCTTAATTGTGTCAACCTAACATGAATACATCTAACCCATGGCCAATTTTTCCCTATAAAACCCCATTCAAAGCTCATTTACAAAGGGAGGTGAGAAATATTATAAGTCAAGAAAGAATACAAATAAAGCACTAAGGTAAACCTTCCTATTCTCTGCATACAGTTACCCAACACAACTACAAACATAATCAAACCCTCATACCAGCCCCTAGCCACATTAAGCACTCTTAATTTGGAATTTTTGCATTTGCATCACACTATTACATAAAGCACATTAGGTGGGACAAATACATATGGCTTGATTCCTCTTCAGAGTATTGGTATGTGGTAATGTGACCACACAAGGGTTGTGTATTACATGTTTAGTACATTTTACACACTAACCTCCCTTTCTCAAGTGATTCAAACATTATTTTATTAATCATGATGGATGGATAGAGTTTTTTAGATTTAATCGGTTATATAATGAGTTTCATCGATAATCAACACTCAAGATTTGACAAGTAGGCTCACACAGGAACAACATAAAAACCCAAATTTTTTTAGGTCTCTATGACCAATTTGGACAATAGAGGTAGGAGTGGACAACAAAATTATACACCAAAGTGTCCTATTTTTAGTGCTCCTATCATTTTTCCAAATGAAATATAGATTCAAATTAATGACACTATCCCAGTCCTACACAACCAATTTTAGCCTCTATCTCAACCATTTTAGCCTATTTCCAGCTAAGTCATATTTCTCATAATTTATTGCTATTTTTAGAAAGGTAAAAAAGAAAAATAAGTTATACAAATTAGGACTATATTTACTTTAATATTCTTTACTAATTTATTAATCCATACCTTTAGCTAAATTAGGAATAAAAATCCATTATTATCAAATAATTTTAATCACATATCATGTATGTGCCTTCAACTTCTAGACATTCCTATTGTTGAAAGGCTTGTATCCATTATATGTTCTATCTATTGATTATCTCTAAGTCCAACCATATGTTATTCTAATGACCTAGCCTCCTATAATTTTAAAAATTCTATAAACATACTTATTATCATCCTCTATAAGTTTTAGACATGTACCTATTTTTAAACTTCTTGAACACTTATGTCCCAACCAGATGCCTACATTGACACTAGTGTCTTATTCTAATGAATGTGTCTAATGCCCTAAAGTCACCACATTTGAAAATGAAATGTATACTTATGGTTGAACTAAGTGAATTAATGCAAGATATTTTTAAACTGGATATATATCTATATATATATATATATATATATATATATATATATATATATATATATATATATATATATATATATATATATAAACCCTCATTCATTCCTCACCTAGAAAAAACCTAAAAACTCACAAGCAACTTACCAAAAACATTCAATCAAGCATTTAAGTGAGTGAATATTCCTTATTTTTTCATATTTCCATATCAACCATAAAGACAACACATCTACATGTCTAAAGTACTAAAGGATTACTCCTTGAGTCTTATAATCCAAGTTACAAGTTGGGTCACTATTGTACTTATTTTCCACATATTTCACCATTGTGCACACACAAGATAACACATTAAGTGATAAATACACTAGTCTAAGGCCCTCTTTAGAGTAGTGTATATGTAGGTAACATATAATGACAGAGGGGTCTTTAGGCTAACTCAACACTATGAACCCACTAACCTATTTTTCCCAAGGTCACTATGAAGATAAAGAGCCATAGTTTTGTTATTTGAAAAACCATGATATAAATATGAGTACACCATCCAAGTTAGACATAAACATCAATATGACCATCCAAAGTTGATGCAAGTGTTTGATGATACAAAGGTCATAATTCTAGAAATTGATGATTGATTCATAATCTAGATTTAGTATATTTCCAAATTGTTCCATATCATATCCATATTTTCACAATTAACGAACTAATTAATTTTGTGTTCATTTCATTGTTATAGAAATCAATAGCTGTACTTACTATTTTAGCATATCTCAATATTTAAATTCAGAATATTATTTATCTAAATTTATAATTAATTTCCATAATATAGTATTTTTACCACCCTTGTGCTTATTCATTTATACATTATTAATCCTATAATATATTTACTCATATCAATTTGAGGTTAAACATTTACTAATAATTTCTCTAACAGGGGATTGTTTATGCATCAATA
The DNA here is from genome assembly GCA_037957365.1 of Torreya grandis. Classification (NCBI taxonomy): domain Eukaryota; kingdom Viridiplantae; phylum Streptophyta; class Pinopsida; order Cupressales; family Taxaceae; genus Torreya; species Torreya grandis. Next base: position 1,485,828 of record JARHVA010003100.1, read on the forward strand.
TCCCTAAGTACATTTCCTAAGGAGTGCACTCAGAATGGGGTGGGATTGGCTTGAGGTAATTTGTAAGAGATGTTTGCATTCTAATTTTTCATACCTTAATTATCATTATTATGACCCCTTATAAGTATATTTACATACTACCTCTCTATCTACTTTCCATTTAGGCTTAATAGCAACCCTATATTCCTACTATATAGGCCAAACTGAAACATTGTTTCACACATGTATTTATCTATACTACATCATCCAAGCTAATACAATTTTTTACACCTATTTTCCTAGTACTATATTATCATAAATCATATAGTTCTAAGTATTTTTCCTATAAGTAGGATAGTATCAACCCGGCTAATACAATGCTATGTTAGCTAGTATCTTTTTAGACTATATCAACCTACATGATACCACCAATTTAGATTTTAGGGCTAGTTTAGGGTATTGGAGCCATATATATAGTGGTCATATTATCATTCCCAAACATATAACACACTCATTTTCTCTACTAGTGGTTTCATTTATACTATTATGTAGTAAAAATAGGAGTTATAGGTTAACATCTTATTCTTGAAGGTCTAGTCTTGCTTAAATGTATTTGAAGTTCAATAGGAGGATTCATGCCTAAGAGTTGTCCTAGTATTTGGAGTCCATAACTATGGATATGAATATATTATTCTTACCATTGGAGGTATTTAACCTTAAAAATATCTTAAAAAGTTCCATTTACATCGACGAGTCACCCTAAATGCAAGTATCTCTATTCCTTTTATTTTTCATTTATTTACTTAGTAGATAGACTTTATTTGTTTATTGGTAAACCATATGTATGTTTCTTATCCTTTCCTTTGCTCCTCCTTATAATAAATAAGATATTATAGATATAGGGTTTCTTAGGCCTACCATTGTCACCTTAGGTTGCATAGGCAACCCATTAGTTGACCATTCTACCACTCATTTTCTTATTTATTTAGTATGTTTCAACTATCTTTGATCTAGGTTACCCTTTTTTTAGTTCCTAGCATGTGACATCCTTAGCATATCCTTGATACACCCATTTTTTACCACTATTACAACCATTGATCCATATTTAGTCCTCATGAGAGACATACTTTATGTCATATGTATAGGCTTTGCAAACCTATCCTTTTGACATTGAGTGTGGTTTACCCTCTACTACATCTTTAACTATTCTAGGTTATTAGCTACTAATATAAGTATACACATGTTCTATTGTTATGACCTTATTTGTATCCTAGTTTATTTAGAGAAAAAGGATTGTTATTGGCCATCCTAGATAACACATACACTTCCATCATATAGGAATGGGTTAAAATAAATATTAATAAAAATATTTAAAATGTTGAGAGAAAAAAAGAAATCATAAATTGGGTGTATTTTGACAAAATGAAAGTTAAAAAGGAAAAAAGAAAAGACACAAGGGGGTGGGATAGACCCTTAATAGGTTGGAGCAAGCTAAATTTTGATGGAGATTTGAAACATAATCCAAGTGAATTTGGGGTGGAATATATCAATATAAACCATAATGGGGTTTTTATTACCTTTGGGGCTATGTACATAAGGAATAAATCTAAAAACTAGAAATAAGGAGCTAGTTTAATTATGGGCTTAACTCTAGCTATGTAAAATGGAGTCAAGAATATTTTTATTAAAGGATTCTCCTAAATCATCATCAATGGTGCCAAAATAGGAAGGATGAACAACTAGAGAATGCAAAGTATAATATAAGAGGTTAAGAATCTCAAAAATAGCTTCACATAGATTGAGTTTTACCATGGGTATATAAGTAAAAATAAAGGACTTGATTGGTTATCCAAATATGTTTTAGAATATAAAGATAATATTATTGAAGGTATCTAGAATAAATTAGATAATAATTCCTAGTATATGAACTTGATGAGTATTTTTAAATTGGACAACATAAATAATGACAAATAAGATGGAAACTATGTAGAAAAAAACTAATTTTGATCACAGTTATGTTTAGTTATTGTATTAGTTTCCTCATGTGATTGTTGGATGAGTGAGATAAACCCCACCTCAAGGTTATAAGGGTTAATAAGAAGCATATTATCACTAATATGAATGTTGAGTGATGATAGATCTAATATAAGGTTATGTGGAAGGAGAAAAAATCAATATAGGCACCATAAAGGTGTAAATAAGTTGAATAAATATGATATGCAAAGTTAATAATGAACAAGTTTTGTTGTATTATTATGTTGGGTCCTTGATGTTTTTATAAAAAAAAATATTTGTATTGATGAGTGATCCCCTTCTCAAGTAGTAGCCTATTTCATCTCCTTGATGTAATATGTTATTACTTTGACAATGTTTTTAATATAACACATACACACACATTCTCAAGTAAAATATTATAATTTAATTAAAAAATTATTTGTAAAAATTATATATAAATGACTATCTTACATGAAAAAATAAAGAATTTGTCATCTATATATAATAACATTTGAGCGAGTGAAAATAATGTATTCTACTTTATGAAATACAAATTAGAAGTTATGACTATCAACTAGACCATAGTGTTCATCATGATCATCATCTATCTTGATATCATCATAATCATCATCATAATCACATCATCTATGTCACATTCATACATTGACTGATCATTATAGTCAATATCATTTACATCATATTATTCAAAGAGAGGACCATCAGCTATCATAGATTGGTTATAAACCTACGAACACATAATTTAAATAATTATTAAAATACTTATGGTCAATTATTTTTAAATAGATAATTATAATATTTATAAATTAAAAAATTTGACACTAATTTTTCAATAGTTAATAGTGACTAATGTCTTATTGACACAAACCTCATAGAATGAGCCCACTTTTTAAAGACATCAATGTTCCATTCAAGGTATTTTAGCTACTCTTAAAATTATTTGATGGCCCTTGAGTCTTATTATTTTCTCCTACTACGACTTAAGGCTTTTGGGAAGAACCTCATGTTGGATCAATTTACCAATAAGAGAATAAAAATGAGGATATTATAATGAAGGATTAAAAAACCTAATTTGAAAATAAACAAAAATCTCAAAAACTAATAAATTTAAAAATAAATAAATATATGTTTAAAATAATTTAAAAAAATGACTAAAAATATGAAAATAAATCAAAATTACCTCGATCTCTCTCTTGAAGAAGTCGATGGTCGATAAGTCACATCATGTTACTTCATATCATAACTACGTTGTTCCACATATGTGGTAGACTTATCATCAAAAATAAAAATTTGGATGAACCTCTAGTCTCATTTGTTATGATTTACTCTCCTAAGGCACACTACCTCTTCTACCTATTTTTAGCCACACCCTTCATTAGCAAAATAATAATGTCTACATTCCTTAGGATGTTATTTCACTAATCAATACACCACTAAATCTACTGAGTTTTGAGATCACATTCACAATTCCTCTTGAGATCTACTATATTTTTGCATTCTAACCCTAGACCCCAAAGCTAGTCTTTATTATGCCTCTTTGGCTACTCACTTCCACTCAGATTCAATCCATTGCATGCATTTTACTCCATGCATCCATATGAGTTATGTTTTTCTAACATCAACCTCTTTCATCCACTTGAACCTCAAGTCATACCTATTTTGAATTAATTTTTAGGTGCAAGTGTTCCTTGACTTCACAAGCATCACATACTTGCATCAAAGTTTTCATGTATCCTACCCATTGCATTGAGTAGGATCATAACATATCTCACATATCAACCATGGCCCCTCTATTACACAAATGTATATTTGTTCCTCTTAGTTGAATTATCTAGAATTATTCCATACCATTACCTTTTACAAGTTGAGATTACCATGAAACCATTTAACCACTCTGATACCAATTATCATATGGTAATAATTTCCTCTTACCCATGCAATACCATGTCAATTCCTTACCAAGATATTTGATGTGGAAAAACTATTCAAGAATACTTGGACTATACCTTTTCACACTAACCTAGAGAGTTGTCACATACACATAATGAAATTGATATTTAAAATGGAAATAATATAAAAATACAAAAGTTAAACATTCACATAGAACCGAATAGTTGGAAAGAAAATAATATGCTTATGTATTGATGCAATATTCCACAAGTTGGTTTATAATGTGAGCTTCACAAGATAAGGCAAAGTTGAGTTGAGCATAAGAATTATCTGATCAATATAATGATTTTTTTCCTTTCCATATATATAACAACTCTCTACTTATGATGCACACCATTGCACACATAACTACTACACTAACTTCATTGAACCTTCATGATGCTTTCAAACCTAATACAAAAGAGTTACCTCTTGAATCCCAAGATAAATTTACCCTTTAGGCTCTAAAAAATATCTCAATGTTATTAAATAAAGATACATTGAGTAAGGAATCCACTTTCATTGGTCAGAACCTACTACCTACCATGCTTATCACATAGGCATAGCTTAAACCCAACATGAAATCCAATAACCATATTATTATTACAAGGAAAACCTCTAAATAATTTCAACATAGGCTCATCATAGATTATATCTCTTGAAAATTCAGTTCATAATAAATACTATTCACTTTTGAGACTTGGAATCACTTTTTGGCTTATACACTAGGTGAGGGGGTGATATTTGAAGACACCTAAATTCCACCATTTTAGTGTCTTAATTAATTTTGATTAAAACTGACACACTAACTCTTCATCATCCCAATTTGAATTCATATTAACACCATTTCCATCCAAAATTTGAATAATTGATTAATTTATAATCAATTAATTAAATCATGCACACCTAATTTCCTCAAAAACTAATCAAATCTAGATTATCCTCCTTATCCAAATATCCACCACATTTATCTCAACCAAATTTTGACTCATCCAAACACCTTCCTCAAATTTATAAACCACCTCATGAGTCATCTTAAAACATTTCAACTAACTTGTAATTCATCCCATGAATTTTCAACTATCTTGACCCATTCATGTTGAGTCACTTAACTCCCAAATAACTCTCCCCCTTCTAAACAAATGGGAATTAGTCATCATCCATTGGGATGAATCCTATATAACCATTGATTATTTTAATGATTCAAAATTTTTGGATTATTCTCAATTGTTTATCTCACCACCCTCAAGCATATAAATTGAGGTGAAATTCTCCACTCAAATCATCAACCTTTAAGCTAAGGAAGTGCTATCACTTTTTCAATCAAATAAATCAAACATCCAAGACATTTGTAGCTACATGCTACCAAATTAAATTTGTATGGAGAATAATTGAGCATCCACATATATTAAAATCAAGAGAAAATCATTCTTTGATCACAATGGAGAAGGTGAAACATACTTCATGGTTGTAAGTATCACTTTGTTTGTGATTTTTTCATTGCTATTCTATCAAAGGTTGAGTTAAGTCTAGAATAGGATCATTTGTGTTTGTTTTATTAGCTTAGTTTAAATTTTATATTTTCCACTTATATTTTTGACATACTCGATGAGACCTTTCCCTCATATTTCACATTGTAGGTGAATTTAGGGAGTCATTTCAGTTGTTTTTATTTGATTTTCTTGTGCACATACGTATAACCCTTGTCTTAAATTTTTTGTTTGATATTACAAATTGATTTTATGAGTTTATGAGCTTATTATATATTAATCTTCAAAAAAATTAATTAATTATACATAACAGTGAATTCATCATAACAAATAATGAATTCATTCATCTGTTATTTTTACTCATATTTTTGTTGTTTTTTGATATTCTAATAGTTTTTGTGTGTGTTTTGTTTACTTAACCCTTTTCCATTTTATATATGATCTTTGTTTTGGTTTATGTTTTCTATTTAATCATCCCTATAGAATAGTGAATTTTTTTTGAACATCAATAAAGTCATTTTGAACATCAGAAAAATCATTTCGAACATCAACAAAATTGTTCAAGAAAATAGTGAAATTACTCTGCGTAACAACAAAATTGTCAAGGTAAACAAAATAATCATTAAAAATAATAAAATAATTATACAAGTGTCTATTTTTAATTTTATACTTTATATTTTTATGTAAGTTTGACCTACTAATGAATTAACTATTTTCTCTGGTTGTGGAACAATGAAATCATTCTAGATATTAGAGGCTAATTTTTTAGGTTGCCTTACTTTTTTAGTTTCCAAAAAAACTTCCAATATTTTTTATAGGCCACTAGTCAAAGTTTTAACCAAATGAAGCAATCTAAAAACTAATTTTATTTATTGCTAATACATTTTGTTTCTAATTTTAGTTTTTGGACTAACCTAGTCTTTTTAGTGTTTAAAAGGATAAAATCATTTTAGTATGTATTTTCTCTAGTAATTAGCTCACAATTTTGATTTAGTGTTAATTAATCCTTCCATTTAAAACATTTTTATTTATGTGTGTTGTAAGATTATGTATGCTCTTCCCTTGCTGTCACATTGGTGACAATATTCAAGAATAAAAATCAAATTTATAACTTTTATGTTACTGAAGTTGTGCTTGTGTGTATGATCTACCCTTGGTATCACATTGGTGATGATACATGGGAATCAAAGAAAAACATTAAATTATTTATGTTATTTTTTATAGGGGCTCTATCAACTATGGATATCAATACCATGTGATAGACCAAACCTTGTTTATTGGTGGGGTATATAAATTGAATGTCAATTATTTCCAAGGCATAAGTGGTGATGTGTTTTAATCACACCATGATGTGAGGGGATTTCCTACTCCAATACATAGAGTTTTAATAGTTTCCTCAAAGTTTTATTTTTTTGACATCAACCTATTAAAATCTTATGATTGGGTTGGGTACATTAGGACTAGACCCATTTGTGTGTGTTTTTTAAATAAGTTTCTTCCATGGTTTTGAGCCTCATATACCAAAATATATTTAGAGGATTCCCCTTAGATAATTTTGTAAAAACTTTATGCCTAGGTGAGCCTTTTTTCCATTCTAATTTGGTGCATCGATTAATGGTTATTCAAGAATTTAATTTCCATGTACCCTTGAAACTAGGTCTAGTGGACTATGGGAAAGGTACTTCGTCCATAGTCAACACTCTAAAATATTGGGTTGACACTATTATATGGGCAAGTAAGTAGCACAGAAAGCCTAAAAGTTATTCAAGTACTTCATCTTAGTTTTATCCCTTTTTGTGCATTGCATGTGTGTTTAAAGTAGGAACTTATTTTTTTTGTTCCCTTATGAAATACCACCTAATGAAAAACTTTTGATTGAAAATAATATGAATTATAAATTCAAACCAAAATCATATCCAAAATTTATAAATCAAGAAAAATCTAAAGTCACAAACTTAAAAATTTGTTGTCAATCATAGTATTTTCTAGTCTTGGTCTTTCATCCTTTTTATCTTTGAGTCAAGCCATTTTTATATTAATGTCAACTATCACTAGGCACACAGTTATGGTTAACAACCCCAGGATGAGGGAATAATATTTTGGTAAAAACCCCTTTCACTTTGGTAATCAAGAGCATCAATTCAAAATTCATGGGATATATGATAATGAAGTATAAGGGGGACCTTATCGAGAATAAAATAGTCCTAGAGTCATTTTAACTCCTTCTCATATCATAAAATATATCATAGATAATAAAGCTAAAGTCTTGCTCTAAGATTTAAGTGTAAGAGATAAACTTCCTTCAGATTTTGATGTCCAAAGTTTACATGATTTGATTGCTAGGAATAAAACAACATCCCTAATCCAAGTTCAAGCTACATCTCAATATTCCCTAAGAAATAACAAGGTTATCATTAGTTTACCTAATCCTAATTCTCATGTTTACATGGACAAGGGGAAAAATATCATAAATGAAGACACACCTCAACCAAGTCATGGGTTTTCTAATCAAGTACATGTACAATAATTGGACTAAGAGATTGAAAATATTCAAGCCTAAATAATCCCTTGGCCAACCAAGTCATAAATACAAATATAAATAATATTAGTCTTAATCTAGGATTATCTCACCAAATTTGAATTCAAATGCATATTTGAATTCACCTATCATTAATCCAAATCTAAATTAGAGCTTGAATTCCATTACAAGCTCCAAAATTGTTAATCCAACCAATCAAAATCTAAGTTTAAATGTTAATTCAACCTCACCCATCAATCAAATCAATCCAAACATGAATTTGAATGTTCATTCAAATTCACTCATCAACATTAAATATACAAATCTAAAGTTTTGAATACATATTTGATTTAACTTTTTAGGGTCATGGAGTATAAGCCCTAAGTTGTTAAATGGGTTGAGTATAGTAAATCAAGGTATAAAATATGAAATAAACATAACCACTAATTTCTAAAAGAATTGATCTAAACTGATATTTAGAATTATATTAATGAAGGAGATAAATGAATAATTATTTATAAACTACTTAAGATGAAGGATCTAAAAGCTAAAAAATCATACAAAAGTTAGTATAAGTATCATAAATAGGATCCAAGTGTCTTAAAACCTCTTGGATAATAGTGCCCTACCTTGGATGGTATCACTATGGTGCTATGTCCACTTATTGTGCTAGTGTCCTTTGTGAAGGAATTGATATGAGCTTCTAGGAGCACCTGTGTCTAAGTCTGCTAAGCCTATTCCTATGTGAATAAACCTTGCCTCATTGTCTATGGCCTATTGTGACTAATTTTGTATGAAAACCCTATAAATCCATGTGAATAGGGAATTTAATTTGTCACAAGTATAAAATGTGTGGAGTTAGTTGGGTAGGCTCAACATATTAAACACCCTATTGTGATGAGAGTTGCCTACATAATAATACTCTGAGTTTGAGTTCTCTGAGTAATGATTGAGATTGTAAATATATGTATTCTAAAATTATGGTGGATGTAGATGATTTCATGCATAAGTAGGGTAGATTAGCAATTAATGACCCCTATTATACATAAGTTAATTTGAACTTATTTGTCTTTGTTTGAATTTGATTTCCATATAGTGGATAAAGGGCTAAAATCCATGTATATATAATGATCTGGTGCTTGTGCATGTTTTGAAATAGGTATAGGCCAAGCCTAGGTGTCTTAAGAATCAAAAATATATCCATTGGATCTCAAAAGTGGGGAAAAGACAATAACATTGTGGTGATAGTGTCCAATCATGGTGCTAGTGTCTAGGTGGTAGATCTTGAGGCTCTAGAGACCTAGATGCCTAAATAAGGGTCTTGGACTGATTTTGAGATGTTTAGGGATGTGTGTGGCCTAAACAAAAGTTAGATAATTACTAAGAAGGACCTAAGATATGTTTATGGCTAATCTAGGGATGAGTGGTCTCAATTAAAACTCTTGAAACTCAAGTGACATTTTTAGATGACTACATTTTCACCCCCTTTTATTCTAGAAATGCAACAAAGTGAAATGACTAGGATAAATGAAAAGACACATACCTGGACTTACCTAATATGTAAAGTTCATGAATTTGGATCTAAGTATATGAAACATGGTCCATTTCATGTCCTATAAATTAAATGTGCATAGACTAGTCCTTACTTGAGAGATATAAAAAGTAAACACAAAATTATGTAAAGAGATAAGATAGAGGAAAGGAATGAATACACCTCACTGGATACACAAACTAATGCATAAACCTAGTGACATACTATGTGTGTGCATGTAAATAATGATGAAATCAATGAATATATTGGATTAAGCTGATGGATTGCTTAATCCCCATGTGTGGGTGGCTCAATAACTCAAGCTAGCTTTGACTCTATCATTTCCAACCCTTGTTTAGTGGATCATGACCTATGAATAGATTGGATTGGATTGATGGCTTGTCCAACCCATTTATGTATGTGGATTAAGAACTAAAGTAGACTATGAATCCATAATTGTCTACCCATGTGTAGTAGATGCATTTTTAACTCAATTTATGTAATGCAACTAAAGTTTGATGATTGTAACTAAAACTATATATAATGGCTTTGCGACCACTTAAAAACTCTAGAATGAAAATTGGTCTAGGGGTCTCTTGGGCACTTAGGTATGTAGCTCAAGGACTAAGTGATAATGCCAACTATTTATGATGGAGTAAAGCATCAATCTGGTGCATAAATTAAACATTATTTCTAGTGTGTTTGATGTAGAGAATGACATGGATTTTGGCATTCCATCTAATCAACTAGTGCATAAGTAAGCATATAGAAATAATGTGCCATTCATATGCCTTTGAATTTGATAACTGAGTATATAGATTCTATATTGAGTTGATATAATCTATATCTAAGTATCTAAAACTAAAATGGAAGTGATCATGTTGCACATGATGCCCCTAATTTGAGCAAACTAGTATGATTTTATGCAAAAATGAGTAACAACTGATAATCTATAATTGAATATGTGCAAATTTAGACTATAACTATTGTGACTTTATGGAAATTTTGTATTTTTTTAATTCTAGGGCTATTGGACAATAAAACTATACATTGTATAATAGTGTTGTGGTGTTGGTGCCAACTTTTGGCTAGTGTCCAACTATGCTATTTTTTTGCCAAACTGACTCTAATCTTTATCTGACTATTTTCTATTATGTTTTATTGAAATAGAGCTCTATATTCTATGTCTGCATGCTATAAATTATATTCTAAGTGTACTCAAATGGCCTGATCTCTATGAAAAACCTTTGTGAATATCCCCTCTTTTGAGTGGAGTTGTTGAACTTATACAAGAACTATCCTCAATATAAAAAGCTCTGCATGATATGTGTGACCCTAAGAATATATGATATCTACACAATAAACCAATATGATGTGCATACGTGACATATGAATGTAAGATAATATAATCATAATTTTTTAATGTATTATTTATGTTATATCTAACATTCACAAGGATATTAAGATAGATATAACAATGTAAGCATGTATATGAAATATAAATCTAAGTAATAAACTAAGTAGATACTATTGGTCAAATTTGGCCTACATACCTAAATTTGCCTAATCCATAATAAGAAGCTGAGTAGATTTCTGGATGGAATGAGTGGACCAAAAGAAGAAGAAGAATCTCATATAGTTTATAAAGCTTTTGATGCACTTTAAGTGAGGTTAAAGTGAAATTTGTTGATCCTTGGGAAGTATGCTTAGAAATAGGTCTAGGATTGAAAAGTGAAAAAAACTGTAGGTTCTCATTGTGTTTTAAGCATTTAGGGGCATGAATTAGATTAAAAAAGACTTAGAAGTTCATTCAATCCTTGGATATTCAAACAAAAATTCAAGCACAAGTCTAGAAGAACCAAATCGTTATTGCATGTCATAGAGAAATGAAAAGACTAGTTTTCTTTTATATTTTATAAGTATGCTCAAGAAAACTCTTAGATACAAAGGATCACATGAATATGAGGCTATTCTTGCCTTGAACATTAGCTACAAATTTATTTACTTGATGAGTTATCTATCTCAAGTTATAAGCATTCAAAGATGAACCAACAAAATGGAATGGGTATGGTGATGTCAAGTTTTAGCTATGACAAATAGCCATTTAAATTCAAATGTTCTAAGGATGAGCGTGCAAATAATAAGTGTCAAGATCATAGGAGCTCAAGTTGAGATCTAACATTACATAGTGACTAGTTATGTCAGTGGATCTGGAAAATCAATGGTGCATAGTTAATTCTACCAAAGCAAATCAATAGTGACCAGAAGTTAACAAGTCAACAAATCCTAAGGATAAATGCACCACTTCTAAGTGTCTTGACCATAAAAACTATTAGGTAAATCAATGATACACATTTTATCCATGTATTATGAGATCAATGGTGTGCATAAGGTCAAGAAGTCAATGAGCTTGGGATGAATGCGAGGCTACCACATGACATAAGGATAGGGGTAGATGGAGTGGATAGTAAGATCTTAAGAATTAATGAAGAGCTACCAGGTGGCACATTTTTAAAAACCTAGATCAAGATCAATAGCTAATATCAAAATTTGAATCCAAATATGGTCGAGGTTGAATCAAAATAAATATTTCAAAGGGAGGCCATGGAAGTAGACACATTAGTTTTGATAGGTTCAATGCTAGAACCAATAATATGATTATGAACTTTTCTCCATTCTTACATGTCAAGGTGAACCAGTAAGAATAAATCAACACCAGAACAAGATCATAACATATTGATCTAGCTATTATAACTACTTTGATGTCAGAATTTATCTTTTAAATGAATTGATCCTACTATTGTAACCATAATGAGCATCAATACAAGCCAAAAATAGATTGAAAGAGATTGATATGGTTGTTATGGCTGCCTTCTATAAGTAAGATTAGGAATTATGATATTTTCTAAAGGCATCAATGCTAGAATGATTAGGAATAATGGTCATTATGCTCCCTTTTTCATCCTTCTATACATTGATATCCATCTCTCTCATCTTGTTCTGCTATAAATATAGGCTTCTAAGCCTTGAAAGAGATCCCTCTTTATGGCATGACTAGACTATACCAAGATTGTACTATAACACCTATTTGATGTAATAGAAGACTGAATTCCTCCATTTATAAGCTGAGTTGAAGTGTTTTTTATGACTTCATTGATGTGGTTAAGTGAATGTATATTTTCCTTGACTCTTTTTGAGTTCTCTCACCTTCATGCAGTGTTTTGTTAGTTTTCACATGTCATTCTAAGTGCATATATAGTCTGTTGGTGAGTTTGGAAGTGGATAATTTCCCTCCCATGCTAGGTTGATAGCTAGTCTAGGCCTTTTTGTGAAATACTTATGTGAGGGTTGATCAAAGAGTGAGTGAAGTGATTTACTTCAGTCTTGAATGTGTCTCATAATGTGTCTTACACAAGTAAAAGGATCAAAACATTAGGTGCATCATGTAATTTTTACATGCTTTCATGGATTATTGTTAATCTCTCCCCTTTTCCTAACAAGAAGATAGTTTAGGTTTAGTATAGGTGATAGAACGGAAAGAAATCCAAACTTCTCCAAAGGTCTAACCCAAGATTATGTGACCCATAGCCTAGGGTCATTCCCATGTTGGACTAGGTTTGAAAATGAGGACTTAAACAATCCCCTTATCAGCTAGGGTGTAACCTAAGATGCCAATAGATACCTAATGGGATGAGGCATGAAGTCCATGAAGGTATTGAAGTAGGAAAGGGAGATCCATGAGGTCCCTCATGGAAATTAAAATTTTAGTGTGTAAAAATAAAGAGATAAGTGTCATAGCCATGATGCATACATGAAAGCATACATACAACACACATGAGGCACATACATTAGACCAAGGGGCCATAGTACAAGGGACATGGGCACATGTCACTAAATTTAAGAAATCAATACATACAAAGACATGTTCAAATTTATAGATACATAAATAATGAGCAAGTTATCATGGAATCACATGGAAGGACACATCCCGATGTTCACATACACAATCAAGAAGGCACACATAATGACATTGGTACATATCCAAATCATATATATAATGAAAGGAAGTGGTGTAGAGATGTATATAAATTTCATATTCAAATGGTCTTGAATAGATGCAAAAGCATAGAGGAATAATCAAGTTAAAATAATGAAGATATAAATTAAATTATGAAAGAACATGTGGTACAAATATGTATAACAACAAATATGTACATAAAGTGAGTCTAGAGTAGTAGTAGTCAACAAAGATCTGAGTAGTGTGGGATGATCAATATCAAGATATAACAATGATAATTTTATGATATAGAGTTTATAAATATGTAACCTAGTAATCAAAACTCTATATAAAATGCACCTAAATGGGAAAATGTATCAAATGAAGAACCTATGTATGCTCCCCCAGTGGGTAGATATTAACAGGGCTAGAAATGTGTGGTAGACATGGATCCTATACGTATCTGTAACACTTGACAATAATGAGTGAAACATGTATATATGATAAAACCAACTAAATTAATAGAGATAACATATTTAGTACCTAGAAAGTATAAGAAATGTAAACATGGAAATTCATATAATCTATAATTTGTATTTTTTGAAAATACTTTTGAATGTTTTTATGTTTTTTACATATATTTATTTTATATTTTTTGGATATAAGATATGCATAAGTAACATGAAAATAAAAATATATATAAGGAACATGAGTGAATGAAACTATGTACAAGTAAGGAGGAACATACTAACCGATGAGTCTCACAAGAGACTCACTATCAAGGTGCCCTTTATCAAATAAAGGAATAATGATCATGTGTGTTATGTGAAAAGGTATTTTAGGTTTAGGAACTAATTTTATTGAGTGATATATAGTTGACAGTACCTATGGAGTGTGGCTATGAATCTATAGAGATGAATGAACTAGCTTGTGGACTATGGCATGCACTATCTAAATCTTGATGGAAGAGTAAACAAGTGACCAAATATATTAATCAGTTGTCATACTAAGAATGTGTTATAATAATTACCAAATATATTTATAGGTGGTCAAATTAAAACTGTGCTATGAGCTCTATGATTATTACCAAATATCTAAATTGGTGGTCAAACTAAAACTATTCTCTAAGTTTTATGATCATTTCCAAATATATTAATCAATGTCTAAACTAAAACTATGTTATGATCTCTATGAACTACCTGTCATCTCTACTTAATTTATGGTGCATGAGATTTCACATAAGTAGGTTTCTTAGAAACCACATGGCTCGTATAATGAGTAACTAATGGTTCCTTAAAAGGAACATCCTGGCATAACTCACTTGTAAAAGAGTGTGATATAGGAGAGTGTGGAGAAGGATAACTTGATATCCTCTATGTGAATACTATAATGCCTTTATTGACACATCAATCAATATGATTTTTAAATGCAAAAAAATTATTGTCCCAATGTCCATTGATTCTATGATAATTGTAATATGGTTTGTTTCTTTTTCTTTACAAAGGATATGCTAGATGATGCTGAGTAAGAGGAAGGGTGATCATCCGCCTATCTATTAATGTGAATTATATGTCATGAGGCCTAAAATCTATATGGCCCCACTGCTGGTGTCCTATGATCTATCCACTATAGGAGATGATCTAGAAAGTGGATCTTTGCCTTGGTTGAGTATCTTGACTAGTTATTCATATTCCACTTTTTTCTTAATCATAGGTGGATTAAGTGCTTGTACCATATTGGATGAGTATGATAGTGATAGATCTAAATCCAAATCTATTTTTGAATGTGTTTCAACTAGTCCCAACTTATTCTCTAATTCCATAGCTATGTGACATATATACTAGAATTATTTGGATGTCTTGTATAAAAATATCTCCTTAAGATGAAAAATGAGGCCTCTAGTAAATATGTAATTCACCTCTAAATCTATCAATTGGTAGATAAACTGTTACATACATGATTTGAATCATATAATGTAATCATTTACTATTTCTAACTTATCCTAGTGTAGTGAATTCAACATCTCATATGTAATGATGGCATCTAAAAATTTGGTGGTAATTTTGTATTAAATTTTTTGTGCAGGATAGGATTTCCATGGATGGCATTGGAATTAACCTAATATTAATATTCTTTACTTTCCAAAGTGAGATGGTGTACTTTTTGTTATAAATCACCCAAAACATCAATTAAGGAGATTACCTCTTGTGAAGGTATACTAAATCATAAAGAGGTTTATTTAACTCTTGAATCTTATTATTGATTTTAGCCATTTGTACACTACATAAGGGAAATTTTTTAGAGACAGTTGGTTTGGTAATTATAACCTTAGGAGTAGTGATAGCTTGGACTTGGTGAGAGGGAAATGGGCTATCACCCTCATGGAGGTTAGATTGAGGAATGTGTTCTACTGTAGTAATAAGGGGTGAGGGAGATTTAATAGTATCTATTATATTCTTAATTGGTAAATAAGTATCACATGATAATGGAATAGAAGACACCTCATTATTATACAAATGTAAAGTATGTAAACTATAAAGTAGTATTTAAGTTTGTACATTGTTATCTAAACACACATTATCATTTGAATGAAAATTTGTTAAGCAATCAATTTTAGCATGAGAGAGGGGTGAAGTAGGGAGAAGACTAGAAAGACTAAACTTAATATCTTCTTCACTAAAGTCATAGTAATCATCGTTAATCTAAGTTTAATCAAAATCATAATTTAATTCACTTATAGATGTAAGAGTAGAAGAAATATCACTGTCATGCTCAGAAAGGGGAGGACTAGAATAAGATTTTGAATTTTTGATAATATGTAATATATCATCATATGTAGGTGTAATGCAGTATGTGTCTTCACTAGCTATAAGTTGAATGCATGTATGATCATTATTTTCAAGATTGGAGTCAAGGGGAGAAGAAGTAACAATCATATTTTCATTTGGCACATTATGACATGTAGAAGTAGAGATATGTGAATTATCCAAATTTTTTATGGAGTCACTATGTTGATCTTGAAATGTAAAATAAGGTGACAACACAATATCATCTACTTTAGTTTGTGAATTTGGAAAAGGTGAAATATCCTATGTACAAGCTTTTTTGAATTTAATTATGAAAGGTAAAGAATTGCATTTTTCTATTCTATGCTAGGAACATCATGTGTAATATTACTTAAACCATGCAAAGATAAATTGATTTTATTGTTCTTGTATTAATTTAATTTGAATAAGGATGTGGCAAAAGTGGTTTAAAAAATAGGATAACATTCAAATGAAACACTATCTATAAGAGTTTTTTTGGCCTTATATTGTTATTGTGATTTGGAGAAGTAGGAGAAGAGATAGGAGAAAGAGAAGAAGATGCATCTAATCTATCCTTATCAACACTTTCATTATCATGCTCATAGTAATAATCATATCCATCATTATAATAATAATCATCATCATAATTATAAATTAAAGCATGCTCATTATCATGTTTTAGTGTAATCTTGAAAATTTATTCATTATTTGTCTAATTATGTGAAATTTTTAGAAATTGATCAACTGGGTGAGGAGAAAGAGGTTTCCTAGAAGTCATTTTAGACATACCAAAAAAGAGAATGTGAAGAAAGATCAATAAATAAACAATATGTATAATATAATCCAACATAAATGTATTTTGAATTATGTTAAATATTCAAACTAATGTGTAGGAAAATCATGAATTTTCTTGAAACCCTAAGGGATTATTTTTGAGTGTATGAGGATCTAGATGCCGATCTAGGGTTTCGAGGGTTTTAGATAACATTTTGAAATATTTAATAAATGAAACCTAATAGAGGACTAATATGGACTAGTTACGTTGTGAAAAAAGGAAAAATTAGAAGTTATAAACCCCAATTTATTACATAAAAATGGAAAAGGCTAACCCTAGGATGGAACTAGGGTTTTAAAGTAGTAGTGAAAGTAAGTTAGGTTTACCAAATGATTTAAATTTTTAGGGTTATAGAGTGTAAGCCCAATTTTTTAAAGCATATGAGTATAGTCAATCAATGTATAAAATATTCAATAAATATAATGACTAATTTGTGAAATAACTTAGCTAAACTAATATTTCTAATAATAGCAATGAAGGATACAAATATATACTTAGCTAAAAATTTCCCAAGATGAAGGATCTAGAGGCTATAAATTGGTACAAAGTCTGGTCTAAGTATCGTACATAGGTTATAGGTGTCAAAACCTCTCTTGGACAATAATAACCTATTTTTGATATTAGTGTTGTGGTGCTAGTGTCTACTTATGGTGTTAGCATCTACTTAAGGTCAAAATGTCAACCCTTATAGGTGAAAAATTGAGAGTCATGTTTTGATAACATTTATTTATAGATTTATCATGCCCTAATATCCTTCAAAAAGTCTTCATAAAACCTTATTAGTATTGTTTAAGATAATTTTGGAGAAATTAAGGTAATGTCTTATATTGGTCTTGTAGTGGTCTAGTCTTGTCATAGTACAATGAAACTTTGTCCAAGAGGTATCATAGGTACTTATATGTCCATCAAGGTCATTTCATGCCTAAACCAAATTAAACAAGCATTTTATGATGATTTGGAAAGGTTAAGGTTCTTTTGTGGACTTTAAGGTAGTGTTTTATAGAGAAAAAGATGTTTTTTTTATAATTTTCATTTATGTCAAAGATACCCAAGTCAAAAATTAGTAAAAGACACTTTAAAAGGCCTTGAAGTAATTAAATCACTTCCACACCTATCAACATGTTAGATAAAAGTCAAAATCTAGAGTTTAAACACTTTAGAGAGGAATTTTGGCACTTGTATGGACTTCTTAAACTCACTTCCAGGTGATAATAGTTTATCAGTGTCCTTTTAGCTTCAATAGGTAAAAATTAGGCATGGAAATAAGTTTTAAGTCTTAAAATTATAGAAAACTCTCTCATCCATCACTCCCTTCACAAGCTCATGAAGTCCATTTTAGGTGAATGGTATAGGTTATATAGGTAGAGTTTGAGGCCAGTATTTTGACCATAGTAGATGAACCTTATGGTCTCTCAACTAGTGGTATTGGTTGTTTGATTTAGCTCTTTATCTTTATGAAAAATTGCTAAGGAGCTAAGGTGCTTTCTTTGAGGCTCAAATTCCCACAAGCTAAGTTTTGTGTAATTCCCATGCAAGTGTGAACTTGTTAGATGTATGAAATAAATTTTAAAAGATCCTTATAGGTATAAATAACTATCTTACATACTCATCCACCAGGTTGGCATGTGTGTGACGTCATTTGGCAAGGAAAGCTAATATTTTACATAGTTTACAAGTGACTGCCAATGTTTCTTTGTCATTCGAGGTTCTCAACAAGGCCTAATGCATCAAAGTGATTTTAAAATGCATTCCAATATCCTCTCAATATATTTTAGTCTCTCTAACATATTTGGTTATCTTACACTGGCCTTTCCAAGTAGTTTTTAACTTGACTACCAAGCACTATGCATAGGGGTTTGCCTGCATAATCATGGTTTCATAAGGCTTATTTGGCATTATCAGAAGCATATTAAGTTATCCAAATTATTAATAGAGTATTGGAAAATGGATGGATAATTTACATCTCAGAAGACTAGATCCATAATCATGTGAAAGTATGCAATCTCAAAAATGCAAACCTACAGGTCTAGACTTGTAGGTCTACATTTGTAAGTAATTATGTTAACTCATGCACTAAGCTTGAATATGGAAACTTAAATGGTAGATAATTTTGGTGTTCTAACATTTATGGAGTTTCAAACTCATAGAGAAGGATGCCCTTACCAACCTAGTGTTAAATACACTCAATAATTAGACCTATAGGTGGAATGTTAGTTTGAGCAATATGAAGCGTTATGGGAGCATTAAAAAGATATGAATTGAAGATAACTTTGAATTATTAGGTAGATAATGTAAAGGTGTTTAAATATGTATCAATAGTTCTTAAGGATCTCTAAAACTACCAAATTTTATAGAGTGAAGGTATACCTTCAAAATGTTCTCAAAATACCCAATATGCACCCATAGGCTAACCTATTCACCTACAGGCATGAAATTTGATAGAGTGTTATTGGAAGAAATTATAATAAGAGGGGGGTGAATTAGTGTCTTCAAAAATTCATTAAATTCCACTTCTCATTTATGAATCATTCATTCAAACACATAGATCAACTAATGCATAAAAAAGTATACACAAGAGACTGAGGCATAAAACACATCACATATTTGGGAAACCCCAAGGGGAAGAAAACCCACTAAACCATATAAAGGGAATAAATTCATATAATGAAAATAACTAAATGTATTAAATCACCAACTCCATAAGGAGTACCAACTCTTACCTAGTCAAGCAATCACTCAACTAGTCTTTAGCAAACACCAACATGCAAGAAGGAATCGACCCCCTAGATGACTCAACACCAAATCAGCCACCTAGATATTTTTATCACCTTAATAAACCTATTTTTCTCAGACAATAGATGATATTACATTCTCCTAATCTTCACAAACTTTTATCTCTCTCAAACAACCTTATAGGCCTTTTACTCAACTAGCCCTCTTCTTGACTTAATTAGGTCATATGAACTTAGTATTCATCTTCAGAACAAATATCGAATCTTCATAATAGTTTCAATACACCTCTTTGATGGTCTAATGGTCTATAATACCTCCTCTAGCTGAAAAATCTTCTATCTCACTTGATTATTTAACCATTTCTCTCACACACACCAAATAGGCATATTAGGCCTTATTCTTATACTTGACTCTTACTTGCACATACCTTGGTGAGAAAAAAATCTCTCCACACTTTTATTACCATTAAAATGGGTCAAATAACACATTTAATAGATGAAATAACCACTACATAAGTCAAAAACCACTCATAAGAACCAAAACCACCATTAGGCCTAAAGGAGACCTAATGCAATTAGGCCTTCTCAAACAACACGTTACACTTAGCCCTATTTAAAATTATTGAGCCTCCAAACATAGATGAAACACTTAAAATAGATCTTTTATAACATTTATTTATGTCCATACCACCTTTTAGTCTAATTTTTTGGGTGAATATTTTTTTTTCAACTAACTGAAGGCAAAATGGGTATATCAACCACAATATAATGAGATAAATCTCTCCTCTTAGCAAGGGGAGGCTCCCTATAAACTAAAAATAGACTCAGGGGCAAGATCATACCATTCATCTCTCTTTTTTAAGAGATGATGTTCACAAGGCAAAGGAAAATTCCTATTTAATAACTTAAAGCAATCCTCTTCTTTTAGAGATGATGTTTAGTAAATATTAGGAGAAATTCTTGGGTAGTAACTGGATCCACAAGAAACCCATGAAAGAATAAAGTATTTCATTGCTTCTCTTGCTGATTTAGGAGTAATAAAACTGTAGAATGAAGTGGAGCTCAAAGTGTCCACCAAAAATGACAACAGAGTATAAGATCACAAAGGATAAAATTAGTACAAATCCTTTCTAATACCCTTTTCACCAAAACACAAGAAACACAAACTAATGGTAATTATAGCAGCACAAAGTCTTCATAATTAACTTCAGAACATCTTCCTGATAATTTCCACACACTCTACTTATTTAATAAAATAGATGAGATATTATTATGAAAAATGACATAAGAATAATTCCCTAAATAACAAAATTCATTCTAACGCAAAGTTTGAAATGTAACCCACTTTCTCATTCATTCAAGAAAATATGATTTACAATCTGAGCTCAAAGTCTCAAAAGGCATCTCAATTTTGGTAGAGTTTTTGCTTCTAATCACAAAAAGATATATTTACAAAAGAGGCTCTCTTTTTTTATATAGAGAAGCCTTGAATATTTAGGAAAGACTTAAATATTATGACCTAGTCAAAGATAAAAGTCTTTGTTGACTTTGGACTTTCCATATTTTTACATATAATTACACATGACAAAAGTACATGTACAAATGTCCAAAGTGGTAACAAAAGTGCATTTGGAAAAAAAGGAAATTAAATCAATGGAAAGTTGATTCAATTTGTAGCTCCATCTTTCTTTATATGAGCATCGTACATGGTGATAGTTGCTTGTATCCCAATACTATCTGGAGTAACAGTATTCTTGAAAATCATCTTCACCTTGACTGTGTCATCTTTCATTGTTATGACCGATTTTGCATGACTAGTTAACCTTGTTTTTATATTATCTAAAGTTAACTAATTATCCAATATATTATCCATGGAGGCCATCGAGAATGGTTTATCTTCAATTTCCATTCAGAACATACCTTTGAATTCATGAACCATTTCTTTTACTAAAAGGAATTGGTTGTCTTGCAATGTAAGCTTGTAAGGTGGCTCCTCTAACTTATGTAATAAACAGACGCCACTTTATTCACTGAGGTCTTTTGATGATTCGAGGTTGTTTATCAACTCCTTAAGCACCCAACTCCTATATATTAATGCTTCTTTTGTCTCAGTATAAGAGTCTCTATCAACAATGATGCCAATTGATACTAGGGGTGCTTATTTTCAACTTCTCATATCCACCCACTTATCAAGATACTTTTTTATGCTTTCAATATCTTGAGAAATGATATTGATAAGGTCATCTAATTCTGCCCTCACTTTCTTCATCTTACCCATTTTCTCAGACAATTTTATGAGCAAGGAAATTCCTTTTGTATGCATCTTGTCCAAGTACTCTTCAAGTACTTTTCCCTTGAGATAAGTCTTTTCTACTTTCTGAATCATGGGGTCATCAATAGAGATAGCCTCTGGAATTACTATTTATGGAGTGAAAGTTATTCTCCTTATTACTGTAGTCAGTTGTTCCACCATTACTTAGAAATGGTCCTTCATCTCTCTTTCTCTATCAAAATTTTAAACCAAGATGTTCATAGTTGACTGCATATCACTCTTAGTGCTTTCATGAGTTCTTTTCCCTAACTCAATTCGAGAGATAGAGTACTCATTTACATCAAAATTTTCAAGAGTTGCATCCTATGGAGGTTTTGCTATTTTCAAAAATTTGTGCCCTTTATCCTCAATCATATTTGAAATAATTTTTGGCTTTTTGGGAGTCTTGATTTTAGTTCACACCATTTTAGTGAAATCAAAGTCATCTATAGAGATGGCCTATTTTTTCCTTTTGAGCGTATAAGTTGACAACCAAGGTGGGAAGGTAGAAGTACTTACATTAGTATCAATCTCTGTAGTTGGTGTTATTAGAGTTGTACTTGCACTGGTGGTGGAAACAATGGCTAGAGTATCAATTAAAACTAAACCTGCTGTTGAATGATCAAAGGCAAAACTATCTCTGATATAAAAAGATTGAGATGAAAAACTAGGGATTAACCCTAAGGAATTAATAAAATCTATAGAAGCATCTTGAGAGTCATCAAAAATAATTTTGGAAGGAGAGGCAGCTCCAGATGAGGGAATGCTGATTAGAGAAATAGGTGAAGGAGTTCCAACATGTGAGTTAGGTGGGTAGAATAAATTCCTGCGTCTAGCTGTACACCTGCTTGTGGAGATAGAGTTTCCTTTTTTGGTTGATCTGTGGATCTATCATCATTCTCCATTTGCTCCACTGTTAGTTCTCTGGCACTTTGTTTTTCAACCTCCATGTCTGTTGTTCTTGGTTCCTTTTCTACAACTTGTGACTTCTTTGTCATGAAGATGATCTTGGGCTTATGTGGCCTATCAGAAGTAGGGACATCACTTTTATTCTTCATCCTATTTTTTCCCCTTCTCCTTATTTTTTTTTGAAATTCAGCTTTTGATCCTGTGATGAACTCTTTTAAGGTGATTACCTTATTTGCTAACCAATCATTGGTGTTTGCCAATATTGGTTCAAACCTTTTCTTCAAAGAAGTCAACTACTTATGAGACCATTAGATTGGGGGAAGAGGGGTATTAGCGATCTGTTCAACATGGTATCTATTGTTGATCAAATCCCCATCATCCACTAGATTTTTAGGGATATCAATGAGTCCTAGATATTCTATCTATTAAAGAGACAATCTACTATTATCCATATTTTTGATGTCTTCTACAATTATCAAATAAACCCAAACATCTTTGATCATAGGCTCATGAAATTGGGTCTTCCTTTTGATTATATCATTTACACCTCTGTAGTCAAAGTTTGGTCTCCTTTTGAAATACTTCATGTTTACGAGTTGCATTTCAGTCTCCATAACTCTAGCTTTTCCAGTGGTCAATACTAAGAACCTGCCAATTTCAATCAGGAACCTGAAGCTGGGTTTCTTGAGTTCTATCTACTTATTGTGTATGATGATTATTTGCCTACATAGTTCCATCAAGACCAATTTGTCTGAGGGGAATCTTGGTAGAATATATGGATGACCTTGGAAAAATCCAACCCACAGATAAGAAAAAGAAGGGAATTGCAAGAACATACATCCGAAGTCATTCACAACTATCTAGGCTCATCTGATACTCTTTTATATTCTAATTGGGGATCAAAGAGACATCAAAAATACTATGGAAAAAAAATCATTTACCCTTCTAAAATGATGGATATAACCCTTCAATGTCAACTGTGGGTAATATTGATATACCAGGGTTACTCTCCTGTCTCCTTCTAATGTTAAACCTGGGAAGGTTCTCATTGATGCCATAATATACACCAAGTATGATGTCATGTAGAATTTGGAGGTAGTGGATATTTTCATTAATTTCTCATGCAGAGCATTGCTGATTTGTTCTCCCAAAAAAATACATTTTTTATCTTGGAGAATTATCTTAATAAAGGGGTACATCCACTCATGAAAAAATGAAGAAGGTAAACCTATTACCCTGCTGAGAAGGGTGATCAGGTCACTGACTTCTTCTATGAAATCACTCCTTGGAAAGTTTCATGGCCATCTTGACAAGTTCACCCTTGGAGTCTTGAGCCATCTATTATTGATTACTTTCTTTGCTTTTTTGAGATCTTTATCATATTCCCTTTGTGCTTCAATGAAATCACATTTTAATACTTCAGTAGTAGGAGGGCACAAGAACACCTTGTCGATGCATTTAGAGTCCAGTTTGACCACCACATTACCACCAACATCTAACATAGCTCTAGTATCCTTATTGTAGAACTGAGCACACTAGAGAATGAACTCAGTGTTGTGAGTGGCTATAGGGAAAGAGGAGACCATATGAATATTTATCTCAATTATCTTCTTCATTTCATGGCTAGGATTGCTTGATTTGGTTCTTTCCAAAAACTCAGCCATATCCACGTGACCAATTTATGTATCCCTAATGTTGTCAACATTAGAAGTAACTAAGGTGATTAGATAAACACCTTGATACTTGTACTTCATCATGTTCAACTTCTTCAGAGAAACCTTAGTCATCTACAAGGGCTTTCATCAAGCGGATGTTGATGAAGAAGGATCCTTCAGAGAGACTGCAATAAGAATCATGATCATGCAATCACGGGAAAAATGGGCAATCTAGGAAAACTACATGTTGGTGACCCTGGCCATAGGAATTTACTTGAAAGGGATAAGGTGTGAGCAGGCTAGAAATTCAAAGGGAAGTGGGCTTGAAAAAAAAAGTTCAAAATTTCCAAAAGTTAAGAAAATTTGAGGAAATGCATGCATGGGTGGAAAAAATTTCCACCCTTGCACTTGAGGGAAAGTCTCTGTGTATAGGCAGCAATTTTTGCCACCATTGCATGTAGTCATCATGTAGGGGTGGAAAAAATTGCTGCCTCTACATGTGGGGGAAATTTTGTGTAAGGGTGGAAAAAATTGCCACCCTTGCACAAATGCAAAGGATTTGTAATGGCGGCAAATTTTTCTGCACTTACATGGGTCCATTCGATTTCATGTAGTGGTGGTAAACATCGATGCCATTACACCAGTTAATGGATTTTGGATTTTTAGGTATTTCAGGTTTTCAAGGGGGAGAGGGAGGAGAGAGAAAGAAAAATAAAACCTAAACAAGAAAAAGAGGGAAACCTAACATGAAGGAAAGAGAAAAACAAAAAACAAAACAAAAACCTAGAAACACAAGATAAGAATGCAAAACCCTACCTAGCAAATCAAAATCTCACACTTAAAGCTAGAAAAATCATGATCCTACTTGTTAGTGCAGTCGACCAGATGTAGGGAGGAAGAGTAGACAAGATGAAATGATCAAATGAGGTGAAAATGGCATTAAAAGGGAAAAAATTGACACTAACCACTCAGCATGCATGGCCATAAATGCCGTACATGAAAACTGAGATGTGCAGGGGCAGTAAAAATTGCTGCCTCTACATGAAAGGTGGATGAAAGACATAAGAGTGGTAAAAATCACCGCTCTTACGTGAAAACATGTAAGGGTAGTGAAAATTGCTGCCATTACATCTAAGTCTCAAGAAAATGCAAAGGCAGCAAAAAATGCCACTCTTGCATGTTTTCATAAAACACTAACTCCTAAGAATTTCATCAAATACTTGAAGTTCTGATTGCATCAAGACTGTGACAAATTTCACATTTCTTGAGAAGTCATAACGAGGGAAAGTCATGAGCTTTTCAAGGAGTTAGTCGACTATGCTTGAGATCAAGAGAAGCTTGTCTCAAATGACGAACTAAGAGTGGAATGGATAACTTTCATAGGGGTTGTTCCAAAAATGAGTGTAGCTAGTTTTGGGAACAACAACTAGCTCCTATTGGGAAACTTCCATTGATCAAACCTTGAAATGATCAACAAGAGAAAAAACTAGTCTCTAAGTGCCTTCATCCATGTCATTGGGCCACAGGGTCAAGCTAAGAAAGAAAAAGACACAAAAAAACTAAATAAAAATAAATGACATAAGACTATACAAATGTACAAATGAACTCATCTAATACTTCAAGGATTGAAGTGTTTCAGATGTTGCCCACTGTGAGGTAGTAAGAATGGTGTTCCATCTAGATATCCTAGCAAGAAGCTATTTTAACCATAGACTTGATGAATGGTAAATGGACCTCTCCACAAAGAATCAAATTTGCCATGCATTCTTTTTAGTTCTCTCCTCTTGTCCCATAACAAGACTTGATCTCCAATTTGAAAATCATGAATCTTTGCTCTTTTATCGAAGAGTTTCTTTACCTAATTTTGATGTGCACTCACCATTGTTCTTTGTAAGATAGATGGGTGGGACACTCACCATAGGTAAGAAAATGAGTGATATTGGAATACCACTCATCAATAGTGGTGACAAAGAGAACTATAGGCATGCATTCAACCTCAGTTCCTTAGTGTCCTATTTCCTTTGGAATGTTATCATAAATCAGTTGACAAAGACCTTTTCCTCACACAAGCTTGGTAGGTTTGATATCAAGATCAAACTCCTGAATCTTAGCAATCTAATTTCCCCTTTTAGTGCCAAAATCTTATTGAGTTAGAATGGACTTCACTATTGTATCAGGCACCAGAATGATAGTATGTAAATTTAGGATATAAAATCTAAAATGCTTTATTGCCTTGACCATGGCATAAACATGCTTCTCCATGTTTGAATATTTCAATTCATGAGCTTTGAGAGGATAACTCATAAATGATATGGGAGATTCCACACCTTCTTTGTTTTGTTGGACCAAAATGGCTGAAAGTGTATGCTCAGAAGTGTAGCTGTATACTATGAAGTCTTTGGTATAATCCGAGCAAACTAGGATTGGGGCATGAGCGATTGCTTTATTGATATGTTTAAATTCTAACTTGCCTTCTGTAGTCCAATGGAAAGTGGCTTTACCCTTCATCATGTTGACAATGTGGTGAGTCTTCTCTATGAATTTTGCAATGAATCTCTATAGAAAATTCACCTTCCCAAAGAAAGAATGAACTACAGTCATACTAGTAGGAAGAGTAAGATTTTGGATAGATTTGACTCTTTCTGAGTCAATTTTTATGCCTTCTTGGGATACAGTGTGATCGAGAAGTTTAACTTTTGTAACCCCAAAAATTGACTTCTTGGGATTAAGAGAAATACCATTTTGCTGACAGCGTTCCAACACTTGTTGTAAATGATGCATGTGATCAGGATGATGTTTAGAAAAAATGGTCAAGTCATCAAGATATATTATGATAAACTTCCATATTACATCTCTGAAGGCAAGATACATTGCTCTCTAGAAGGTGGCTTCAGCATTGATTAGACCAAAAGGCATTCGATGATATGCAAAAGTGCCTCATGGTGTAGTGAAAGTAGATTTATGTTGGTTTGCTTCATTGACTTCTACTTGATTGTACCCAGAAAAACCATCTAACATTGATAACATTTTTGAACCAGTCACTATTACAATACTTGATCCATGATGGGTAAGGGATAGTTATCTTTTAAAGAATATTGATTTAAGTTTTTGAAATCATCATAGATACGAATTTCTCCATTCTTGTTTCTCATCAGGACTATGTTAGCAATCCATGTGGAATGGTGGATTAGGAAAATAATTCTTGCATTCAACATTTTTTGGATCTCAGAAAGGATAGTACCTGATATTTTGGGGTTGTATTTCCTTTGCTTCTACTTGTGAGGCAATGACCCAACTTTAAGAGGAATTTATTGCCAAATTTTTTCAATGCCAAAACATCAATGTAATGGTGAAGAAGAATAACGGATTTGAGCTTTTCATCAGAAGTGCAATAATTTCCAATGTTGACCATTTTGGGATTTTTTGTTGTACTCAAATTCACTTGATCAAATTCCTTAGAGGAACTTGAATCCATTTGTTGCTGTTTAACATACCTTTCATGCTTATCAAATAACTTTTCAAGAGAAACCAAACCTTTTGGAATTTTATTCCCTTTGAGTTGAAGAAACTCTTCACTAGTTTTTGAATTTATTTCAGGAATTGATTCCTACAGTGGAGATTTGCTACCTTCAAAATAAAGCTCCTCAAAGCTATCCATCTTTTCTAGAAAAGTAATTATTTGATTATCATCATTAAACACCTACCAATGATTGGCATTATCAGGTACACTTCATCAAAAGACTAGTTCAATAGTGTACTTGTCTCCTTTGAAATCTTTATGGGGTACCATGAGGGTTGTAGAGACCGCAAATGAATCTGCACGACCATTGAATTCTCTTAGCACATCAAAAATATTGAAAGCATCTAAAATTTCAATATAATCCCATACTATATTGTGATAATGTCGCAATCTTTTATTTTTAATTTGGTATAGGTTCCTTACCTGACAAACCACTAGTTCAACATCTCCTTGAGCATGAAGAATCTTAATACCTTTAGCATAAGCAACTTTCAATCCAAGCAGCAAAGACTCATACTCGGTGGTAATGTTGGTATTTTTGAACTATAACTTATATGAATAAGGAAAAATTTCTCCTTAAGGAGATATCAAAACAATTCTAGCTCCAGAATAGATAGAAGAGCAACTGCCATCAAATTCTAGAATCCAAACATCATTAGAATTTGATCTCTTCAAAGATTTCTCTTCATTACTAAGGGAAGATCCTTTGTTATCTAAACTTTGCTCTAAAAATTCTTCTGATTTTCTATCTAAATGATCTAAATTATCACTTAAATAACCTTCATTTGATGAGCTAAAAACATCTTCAGTGGTCAAAAAATAGTTACTCATTCCCGATGATTCAAAAAAAATTTGAGCTTCAGGGTCTGACATTTGGGTGACAATATATTTTGACTCTTTCTCAGGAAGCAATTTTTTCATGACACCTTTAACAAGTATCCTTAATTCAAATAGATCCATATTCAACTCTCCACCTACATCCTTGCAAAATTTTTGTCCAAACAGGATGCCATAGGAAGCTGGAACATCAGCCACCAAGATTGTCATTTTGATCCTTTTATCTGAAAAAGCCACGAATGCAAATTGGGCATCTTTAATTTGACCTAGGAGTGGTACTTTCTTGTTCTCCATGGAAAATCATCTACCAAAAGTTTTGGTTAAGGTAAGACCAAGAGAATATGCTACCTTAGAGGGCATAACATTGTTAGAGGCCCCAGAGTCTATTATATAGTTGCTCAATTTATGACCATTTATCAGAAGGGAAACATAAAAAAGTTCTATTTTCCCATGGGAAATAGGAGGAGTAGTGACAAGATTATTCTGAGTGGATTTTTTCTTTGAGGAATCAGGAGTCATCTTTGGAAAATCTTGTCTTGTAGGGACAGTTTTGTTTTTTTATGTATTCAACCAACCTATCAAACTATTCAGGATTGGCTCGCAAGTACTCAACTTCAGTCATTTGAATTTTGGTCTTTTGAGCATGACCAATTATATTAAATAATTGGAATGAACTAGAAATAGAGGAAGGAAGTACATCATCCTAATCTTTATAAGGTGTGGCACTAGTATGAGGAATAGAAGTAGAAGATATAAGATGGTTTGAGGTACTTACTTTCTTATTGGTCACCGAGTCCTTTGATTAGAAAGGCAATGAAGTCCCCCATTTAGAAATTGAGACTACTAGCTAAGGTTATTCTCCCACCTTTCCTTTATCAGCTTGTTGAGTCAACTAATTTTGGGACCTAGTAAAGATAACATACGATCCATCAAATACTTCTCCTTTTTTCTTAGCTTCATCTTGGTATTGCAGAAAACTAATATTAGAGTTGTTAGCTAATTCTTCTTCTCCTTCTGTAAAGAGATTAGCATCATCCTCCTTGTCCAACTCAGGTTGGAAAGAGAGATCATGTTCAATTTCATGATAACCAACTACTGAGTTGATAGGTGCTACTTTGATGGCAAGTTTCCCCTGTGTGGAAGGAAGATAGTTGGATTGTCCTTGATTTTTAGCACCACTACCTTGATATGAATGATTGGGAAACATCTTTCTTGGCATCTCTCAATAAGGGGGAGCAAACATACCTTTTGACATTTGCCTTTTTAGGGCTAGCAGTTCATTTGTCAACTTTTGCACGATAGGATCTGTGGTGCTCATGGAAGAACTTTCATTAGATGAGGAAAATTTATTTTTATTAGAATCTTTTTTGATCTTACCTGCTAGGATAAGATCATCTTCAACCTCGGTAGCCAAATTTTGGGCTACAAAAGGATCTATAGGACCAACCTGCCTCAACAAAAAACTTACTTCAAGAAGTTGAGAGTTGATGAAAAAGCACTTAAGATTCTTTGGTGTTGGCTGAGCGATTATAGGAATTCTATTCCTCAGCTTATTGATTTAGTAATGAAGTCCCACATAAGATCATGGGGTTTCTTCTTCATTTGCGTAAGTTGAGCCAATAAGGCATGTGCATCTTTAGCAGGTTTGAACCGAGCCTCAAACTTGGCTTTGAGAGTGTTCCAGTCAGTTATAGTTTGACCCTGAAGGTGATAAAACTAATCTATGGTAGGACCTTACAAATTTTATACAAATAATATCACTGATATATCTTCATATTCCACTACATATCACACAACATGCTATGCAAAAAGTAGTAATATGCTCATCAAGATGGACTTTCCCATCACCATAGAATTTGGGGAAATTCTTTCTTAAACTACGAGGTAATTCATGTAAAGGTGGGTCTAGATTGAAAGGACCAAAAGAGTTGCCCCAAGGACCTTGGTCTGCCATGATATGATGATTAAAGGGAGGGATAACAAATCTTGGTGGGGTAAGTATAGACAAAAATCTACTAGCACTAAGACTAGAAGCTTCGTCTGGTAGTGGAGATCTAACGTTGGTAGGAGGAAAACTCCTGGTATGCTAGAGGTGAGATGGCATAGGAGAAATCTCAAAATTATTTCATCGTACCAACTTGAATATGTGATCAACAATGCCTTGAGATCTCTAGCTTCACGTGTATAGTGGATCTGCCAGAGTGAAAAATGAAAAAGGACTAAAAATGCTCCAATTTGAATCTTGAGGCTTCAAAGTGCACGTTCATGTCCCTAGCAGAGTCGCCAAAAGCTGTTGGGTGAATATTTTATCATCAACTAACTAAAGGAAAAATTTGTATATCAACCATAGTATAATGAGATAAATCTCTCCTATCAGCAAAGGGAGGCTCCCTATAAACTATAATATACTACTATAAACTAAAAATAGACTCAGGGGTGAGATCATACCATTCATCTCTCTTTTCTTAGAGATGATGTTCACAAGGGAAAGGAAAATTCTTGTGTAATAACAGAAAGCAATCCTCTTCTTTTAGAGATGATGTTCAGTAAATAGTAGGAGGACTTCTTAGGTAGTAACTGGATCCACAAGAAACAAATGAAAGCACAAAGTTTTTCATTGCTTCTCTTGTTGATTTAGGACTAATAAAACTGTAGAATGAAGTGGAGCTCAAAGTCTCAACCAAAAACCATAATAGAGTACAAGATCACAAAGGATAAAAGTAGGACAAAGCCTTTCTAATACTCTTTTCACCAAAACACAAGAAACACAAACTAAAAGTAATTATAACAGCACAAAGTTTTCATAATTAACTTCAGAACATCTTCTCAATAATTTCCACACACTCTAGTTATTTAATCAAATAGATGAGATATTATTATGAAAAATGACATAAGAACAATCCCTAAATAACACAATTCATTACAACGCAAAGTTTGAAATGTAACCCACTTTCTCATTCATTCAAGAAAATATGATTTACAATCTGAGCTCAAAATCTCAAAAGGCATCTCAATTTTGGTAGAGTTTTTACTTCTAATCACAAAAAGATATATTTACAAAAGAGGCTCTTTTTTATATATAGAGAAGCCTTGAAGATTTAGGAAATACTTAAATATTCTAACCTAGTCAAAGATAGAAGTCTTTGTTGACTTTGGACTTTCCATATTTTTACATGTAATTACACATGACAAAAGTACATGTGCAAATGTCCAAAGCGGTTACAAAAGAGCATTTGGAAAAAAAAGGAAATTAAATCAATGGAAAGTTTATTCAATTTTTAGCTCCATCTTTCTTTATATGAGCGTCATACATAGTGATAGTTTCTTATATCTCGATACTGTCTGGAGTAACAGTATTCTTGAAAATCATCTTTGCCCTGACTATGGCATCTTTCACTGTTGTGATCAATTTTGCATGACTAGTTAACCTAGTTTTTAGATTATCCAGAGTTAACTGATTATCTAGTATATTATCCATGGAGGCCATTGAGAATGGTTTATCTTCAAATTACTTTCAAAACATACCTTTGAATTCCTGAACCATTTCTTTTACTGAAAGGAATTGGTTGTCTTGCAATGTAAGCTTGCAAGGCAGCTCCTCTAACTTGTGTAACAAACTGACGTCACTTTGTTCACTGAGGTCTTTTGATGATTCGAGGTCGCTGATCAACTCCTTAAGCACTTAACTCCTATATATCAATACTTCTTTTGTCTAAGTATAAGAGTCTCTATCAACAATGATGCCAATTGATACTAGGGTGCTTATTTTCAACTTTTTCTTATCCGCCCAGTTATCAAGATACTTTTTTATGCTTTCAATATCTTGAGAAATGATATTGATAAGGTCATATAATTTTGTCCTCACTTTCTTCATCTTACCCATTTTCTTAGACAATTCTATGAGCAAGGAGATTCCTTGTGTATGCGTCTTGTGTAAGTACTCTTCAAGTAATTTTCCCTTGAGATAAGTCTTTTCTACTTTTTGAATCATGGGGTCATCAACGGAGATAGCCTCTGGAGTTATTATTTCTAGAGTGAAAGTTATTCTCCTTATTATCACAATTAGTTGTTCCACCTTCATCTCTCTTTCTCTGTCAAACTTTTGAACCAAGATGTCCATAGATGACTGCATATCGCTCTTAGCACTTTCATGAGTTATTTTACCTAACTCAATTCGAGAGATAGAGTAAACATTTACATCAAAATTGTCAAGAGTTGCATCCTGTGTAAGTTTTTCTATTTCAAAAAATTTGTGCCCTTTATCCTCAATCATATTTGAAAGATTTTTTGGATTTTTGGGAGTCTTAAATTTGGCTGATACCATTTTAGTGAAATCAAAGTCATTTGGGGAGATGGCCTATTTTTTTCTTTTGGGCATATAAGTTGAGAACCAAGGTGGGAGGGTAGAATTACTTACATTAGTATCAATCTCTGTAGTTGGCATTACTAGAGTTGCACCTACACTGGTGGTGGAAACAATGGGTGGAGTATCAATTAAAACTATACCTGGTGCTAAATGATCAAAGGCAGAACTATCTCTTATATCAAGAGACAAAGATGACAAACTAGGGATTGACCCTGAGGAATGAAGAACATCTCTAGAAGTACCTTGAGGGTCATCAAAAATAATTTTGGAAGGAGAGGTAGCTCCAAATGAGGGAATACTAATTGGATAAATAGGTGAAGGAGTTACAATAGGTGAGTTAGGTGTGGGAGAAGAAATTCCTACGTCTAGATATACACCTACTTTTAGAGATAGAGTTTCCTTTTTTGGTTGATCTGTGGGTCTATCATCATTCTCCATTTGCTCCACTGTGGGTTCTCTGGCACTTTGTTTTTCAACCTCCATGTCTATTGTTCTTGGTTCCTTTTCTACAACTTGTGACTTCTTTGCCATGAAGATGATCTTGGGCTTATGTGGCCTATCAAAAGCAGGGACATCACTTTTATTATTTGTCCTATTTTCTACCCTTCTCCTTATTTTTTCTTGAAATTTAGCTTCTGATCTTGTGATGAACTATTTTAAGGTGATTTCCTTATTTACTAACTAATCATTAGTGTTTGCCAATATTGGTTTTAACCTTTTCCTCAAAGAAGTCAACTCCTTCTGAGACCATTGGATTGGGGGAAGAGGGGTATTAGTGATTTGTTCAGCATGGTATCTATTTTTGATCAAATCCCCTTCATCCACTAGATTTTTAGGGATATTAGTGAGTCCCAGATATTCTATCTTTTTAAGGGACAATATACTATAGTCCATTTTTTTGATGTCTTCTGCATTTCTCAAATCAACCCAAACATCTTCGATCATAGGCTCATGAAACTGGGTCTTGCTTCTAATTATATCCTTTACACCTCTGTAGTCAAAGTTTGGTCTCATTTTGAAATGCTTCATGGTTATGAGTTTCATTTTAGTCTCCATAACTCTAGCTTTTCCAGTGGTCAATACTGAGAACCTACCAATTTCAATCAAGAACCTGAAGTCAGGTTTCTTGAGTTCCATCTACTTATTGTGTATGATGATTATTTGCCTACATAGTTCCATTAAGACCAGTTTGTCTGAGGGGAATATTGGGAGCATATAAGGATGACCTTGGAAAAATCCAACCCATAGATAAGAAAAATAAGGGAACTGTAAGAACATACATTTGAAGTCATTCACAACTGTCTAGGCTTTGTCTGATACTCTTTTCCATTCTAATTGGAGATCAAAGAGACACAAAAATATTGTGAATAAAGCATCATTTACCCTTCTAAAATGATGGATATAACCCTTCAATGTCAACTGAGGGTAATATTGATATACCAGGGTTACTCTCCTGTCTCCTTCTGATGTTAAACCTGGGAAGGTTCTCATTGATGCCGCAATATACACTAGGTATGATGTCATGTAGAATTTGGAGGTAGTGGATAATTTCATCGATTGCTTATGTAGGGCATTGCTGATTTATTCTCCCTATAAAATAACTTGTTTTTCTAGGAGAATTATCTTAATAAAGTGGTACATCCACTCGTGAAATAGTGAGGAAGAAGGCAAACCTCTTACCCTGTTGAGAAGGGTGATCAAGTCACTGACTTCTTCTATAAAATCACTCCTTGGAAAGTTTCATGGCCATCTTGACAAGTTCGCCCTTAGAGTCTTGAGCCATCTATTATTGATTACTTTCTTCACTCTTTCAATATCTTTGTCATATTTCCTTTGTGCTTCAATGAAATCAAGTTTTAATACTTCAATAGTGGGAGGGCATATGAATACCTTGTCGATGAATTTAGATTCTAGTCTGATCACCACATTACCACCAGTGTCTAACATAGCTCTAGTATCCTTATTGTATAACTAAGTGCATTGGAGAATGAACTTAGTGTTGTGAGTGGCTAGAGGGAAAGATGAGATTAGATGAATATTACTCTTGATTATCTTCTTCATTTCATGGCTGGGATTGCTTGATTTGGTTATTTCTATAAACTCAGCCATATCCACGTGACCAATCTTTGTATCCCTAATGTTGTCAACATTAAATGTAATTGAGGTGATTGGAAAACCACCTTGATACTTGTACTTCATCATCTTCAACTTTTTCAAAGAAACCTGAGTCATCTGGAAGGGCTTTCATCAAACGGATGTTGATGAAGAAGGATCCTTTAGAGAAACTGCAACAAGAATCATGATCATGCAATCAAGGGAAAAATGGGCAATCTAGGAAAACTGCATGTTGGTGACCATAGCCATAGGAACATAATTGAAAGGGCTAAGGTGTGATCAGGATGAAAATTAAAAGGGAAGCAGGCTTGGAAAAACAAAAGTTTGAAATTTTATGCATGCATGGGCAGCAATTTTTACCACCATTACGTGTATTAATCATGCAGGGGTAGCAAAAATTTCTGCCTTTGGACGTGGGGGAAATTTTATGTAAGGGTTTAAAAAATTATTTCCATTACATGAATGCAAAGGATTTTTAATGGCAGTGATTTTTTCCACCCTTACATGGGTCCGTTCAGTTTCATGTAGTGGTAGCAAAAATTGATGCCATTACACCAGTTAATGGATTTTGGATTTTTAGGTCTTTCAAGTTTTCAAGGGGGAGAGGGAGGAGAGAGAATAAAAAATAAAACCTAAACAAGAAAAAGAGAGAAACCTAACATGAAGGAAAGAGAAAAACAAAAAACAAAAAAAATATGGAAACACAAGAGAAGATCGCAAAACCCTACCTCACAAATTGAAATCTCATGCTTGAAGCGAGAAAAATTATGATCCTACTCATTGGTGCGGTCGAATGAATGCAGGGAGGATGAGTAGACAAGATGGAATGATCAAATGAGGTGAAAATGGCATTAAAAGGGCAAAAATTGATGCCAACCACTCAATGCGCATGGCTATAAATGCTGCGTGTGAAAACTGAGATGTGCAGGGGTAGTAAAAATCACTGCCTCTACATGAAAGGTGGAGGAAAGATGCAAGAGTGGAAAAAATTGCTGCTCTTGTGTGAAAACATGTAAGGGTGTAAAAATTTCTGCCATTACATCTAAGTCTCAATAAAATGTAAGGGCAGACAAAAATGCTGCTCTTACATATTTTCATAAAACACTAACTCCTAAGAATTTCATCAAAAACTTGACGTTATAATTACATCAAGACCATGATGAATTTAACATTTCTTGAGAAGTCTTAATGAGGGAAAATCATGAGCTTTTCAAGGAGTTAGTCGACTACACTTGAGATCAAGAGAAGCTTGTCTCGAATGACAAACTTAGAATGGAACAAACAAGTTTCATAGGGGTTATTCCAAGAATGAGCATAGCTGATTTTGGAAACAACATAATTTACCACTTGGACCTCATTATTAACACTACTCACAATTAGGCCTTCACACACATAAAAAGTTTGTCTTAAAAAACTAAAGCATACAACCAATTTTTATACATAAGAATAAAAATAAATCACATATTAATAAGATTCATTACCTTATGGTCATCAAAAAGCTAATTATACACTTCAACATAGAGTTTAAATCCTCAAACTCACTTCTGCAACATGAGCACTTAGAACTCCTTGAATGCTCCAAAACCTAGTCATGAATAATTGACCACCGAAATATATACCTGGATGTTTCATGAATCTCAATTAACTCATGTGAAACTTAAAAAAATTTATAAAATATTTATATGAATTATAATCTTGAAATCTAGGTAAATCACCTCAAACTCATCTCTGCTGGATAACTACTTTAGAACTGTCAGAAACTTAAAAAACACAGTCATGAATATTTGAGCTTCAATCCTTGAAAGAATATTTCATATCACTTATAAAACCTTAAATATATTCTTTGAAATATATATATATATATATATATATATCACTATTAATTACAATTTTTTCATGATCTAATACCAAATATTATTCTTACAGACCAATCTCTTATCTTTAGTATACACAATCAATTCTGAACAAATCTACTTAATTTTGCTTTACCCCTTCAACCACTTTCAATAATTTAGAAGCTTATGAAATGTATTAATAGAAAAATCATGACTTGAAAACAAAATCATATTCATTGGATGCTTCATCTAAGTGTAGAGAACCTCTAATTCATCACTCCCACTTGCTTACTAAGAATTGCCATACTGCTTCGAGGGCTGATCATGATGATTATGAATTTTAACACATATATGGAAACTTATAGGAAATATTGATGCATGTGTATGAAATTATGAGATCATTAGGTAACTATAATATATATAGATACCATGGTCAAGTGACAACATTGGTCTTACAAACCAATCTCACAATCATACCTAATCACTGTCCTATCTGCACAAGAGAGGTCAACTCATGAAAAACATTATCAACATATCAACTAACCATAAAAACATATATAAACAATTAATTTTTAATTTAGGCCTAAAAAAAAAACCCCATAAATTTATATCCATTCCTAATCCATGATAATACATCCCTAATCTCATTCTCACTCTTGCTTGATTTTTGTAAGTATCCTCCTCACTAGGCCTTTTTAGTGATAGGTCAAATTCCATGACCAGTTTAGAATATTATAATCCTCAAAATTTATTAAAAATGACAATGGGAATAATATATAAGTGTCAAGCTTCAACCTCCATCCATTAACTTCTTTTGGTCAATGCAACTTTTTAGAATTACATAGACTTATTTATAAATATGTTTATAACTGATCATTTTATCTCTCCTCTCTAACCAATGCCACCTAGAGGAGATTTAGAGAGTTTAATCCAATATCTAATCATCATAATAAAATTTACAAACAATTATGAGTACTTTTTAATCATATTTCTAACATCAGGTTCAACTTATAGTTTTTAAGGCACTAAAAACCAATTTCAAATCTTAGAAATCATTCATAAAGGATTGCCCCTCATTTAAAAAAAAAATATTGGTGAATTAACTTAGTACCCTTACCAAACCACCATGAAATAATCAAGATCCCATGAAAAGGATTGATGAGCCAAAAATCATGAGAAAGTCCTTCTCAGGTCTTCATCTCTTCATTGTAAGAATAGTCAAGACCTCAAAACCACTTTTCATGATTTCATCTTCAAATCAAGACCTCAAACTTCACCAAAAAACTTTAAAAAAATGTCAAACATCAAACAATGCTTACATGATCTCACAAGTCTCCAAACTTGATTATGATGCCTCATCATGACACTTAGGGTCTTAACACAAGATCCATGAGAATACCACCAATTAATAACTTACCCCTTTAACTAACTCTGAGAGTCATATGACTAACTATACACCTTTTTCACATGATTTAAAACTATATTTAAAAACTTACAATCTATACACATCCATATCATCATCATCATCATCATCATGCCTCTGTAATCCATATCCATGCTCAAGAACTAGCCCATCAAACTGACCTACCAGGCACCATAACACTTTGAGACCTTCAAGACTCCTGTAGCTCAAAACTCATCTTGAATAATATAATATATGATTCACAACATCTCTCATCATTATCATTTGAAAAAGAATTTTGAAACCATATATGTTATTTTCCAAGATTGAAATAACCTTCTTGATCACACAAGACATGAAGATAAAATATAATAGTTATCTTCAAATTATCTCTCTCTGAACTCTTGAAGCCTTAAAGATGTTCCTTACAATATATATTCACTCTAAAAATCACTCTCATACCAAAAAATCTCACACCATGCTCAACCACTGGCACACATCATCTCATAAGCCTCAGTCTACTCACCTCACTATGCTACCAAGCCTCTACCTTCTCACTAGTTCTCTTCATGCAAATGAATAAGTTGTGAATTAACCTTAAAACCTCCTTTGAAATATTTTCTACTTTTTACACATGTTTACATAGTAGCAAAAATCTTCTCACTCAGCTGATATCACTCACTTCACCAAGCTTCACTATTCATGCCTTCACAAGATAAGAATAAGATTCACAATATACCTTGTCCACAAAGATTTGCTTCTTATGAACTTGGTCAAAAATGAATTTATCACAACAAGAACTTAACCACAATCAACACTCTCTTTTTGATTATCTCTCATATAAATATAAAACAACACTATTCATACACTTTCACATCACAATATTATGCCATGACCTTATCTAGAACTCAAAGACCTACTAGACCATGCTTAAGCCATCATGATCACTTACCATGCATATTTACAAGAGAACCTCTGGGACATCACTGACACTCAATTACCTTTGACATTAATGATAACATAAATTACTTAGCACAATAATAGGAACATACCTCAACAATCTCCCCCTTTGTCATAGATGGCAAACACTCTAACAAAGCAAATCATTACCATCTCCCTGAGCTAGATCTCAATCAAACTAGTCTTTCTCCCCCTTTGACATTAATGACAAAGGTTCATCTTTGACAATACTACCATTTGATCCTTAGAATTAAAACATTCTTTCACCCCAAACAAGATCAATATTCCTTTGATAAATAGAATCTCAACTCACAAAAGTAATCAACAATGCTCCCCTTAAGCTTATGCATACCTCAAACACATGAACATCACTCTAATTTATTTATATATAACAAAAATTGAAGAGGTAACTTTCCCTTGTACTTGAAATGAATGAAACCAATTGATAACACTAAAAATACTCACTAAGATACTTCACCTTGACATCTATTGAAGAACCTTCCCTTATCTTTCAACAATAATTAAGGCTTTGTTAACAATCTTAAATAATCTTCATAATCTCAATGGTATTATAGACCAATATATAACTCATATGCCTTATTGAATCTCATGATCAATCTAAATATCTCCCCCTAAGCTAATTATTTCTTTCAAGAACACTTGATGACCAACCATCTTAAACATCTTTGTACTTTACACCATAAATATCTTCTCAAGATGAATATTTTTTATTGCAACCTCATACATCTACTAATATAGGAGTGTCTTCAGTGATTCATATACATGCTCAAGCATCTTCAAAGATATGTCTTACATCACTTATGAAGGCTTCCATACCTAACTCTAAAACCCATATAATGCAAACCAACTTCTGATAAAACTAAAAATTCTTACATGTCCTTCTAGACTTAAATGTCAACTTAGGTTTGACCTTTTATTTGGCTTATTCATAGTCTTTGTGATCTAGTGAAGAACACTTTTGACATTCTTTCAAATCTGAATTATGACCTATAGTAACAAAAATCTCACCTTAATTTATGAGTTGATCATGACTCATCTTGTCATTTTTATTATTCTTAATCAACTCTACTAGTACCATGATTCTTTAATATATCATGATTATAATGATGATAATCATTATCATCATTATAATTCAATCTTGTGCTTCTAAAAATCACCTTTAGGATATTAGGCCTATTTTTAAGGGACCAATATCTGATAATAAATGTTGGAATCATAACCTTTGAGAGGGGGGGTGAATTAGTGTCTTAAAAATTCATTCAATTCCACTTATCATTTATGAAGCATTCATTCAAACACATAAATCAACCAATGCATAAACAAGTATACATAAGACCTTAAGGCACAAAACACATCACATATGTGGGAAACCATCAAGGGGAATAAAACACACTAAAACCTAAAAATATACTATATTAATATAATGAAAATATATAAATTTACTGAATTACCAACTCCACAAGGAGCACCAACCCCTACCTAGTCAAACACTCACTCAACTAGTCTTTCTCAAGCACCAATTTACAAGGAGGCACCAACTCCCTAGATGAATCAGAACCAAATCAACCACCTAGAAATTTTTATCACCTTAATAAAACTATGTTTCTCCCACAATAAATTATTATTACCTTATTTTTCTCTTCACACACTTCTATCTCTCTCAAACAACCTTCTTGTCCTCTTTGATCAACTATCCCTCTTGCCCTGATTAGGTCATATGACCTTGTGTTCAACTTCAAAATAAATAATATGTATTCATAATAGTTTGAATATAAATATTTTATGGTTTAAAACACGTAATTAATCTCACAAATCTTCTATCTCATTCACTTGTTCAACCATTCCTCTCTCACACACCAAAAAGGCCTATTAGGCCTTATTCTTATACTTGACTCTTGTTTGCACATACATTGGTCAGACACAAAACTATCCAAAATTGTAATACAATTAAAATGGGTCAAATAAAAATTTCCATACATGAAACATCAAATACATAGGTCATTCACCACTCATAAGGACCGAAACCACCATTAGGCCTAACGGAGACCTAATACAATTAAGCCTTCTTAAGCAACACGTTACACATAGCCCTCTTGAAACCTATTGATCCTCCAAACATAGATGAAATAATTAACACAAACCTAAAATAAGAAATTATAACATCCATTTAGGTCCATACCAGACTTTAGTCCAATTTACTATTTGGATCACATCATTAGCACTACTCACAATTAGGCCTTCACATACCCAGAAAGTCTGTCTTAAACAACTAAAGCATACAATAAATTTTACACATCAGAATAAAAAAAACAAATATTCAAAAAATTAATGACCTAAAATTTATAAATAATTTTTTTAGACACTTTAACATAGAGCTTAAAGCATCAAACTCACTTCTGCAACATGACCACTTATAACTTCATGAATGCTCCAAAACCTAGTCATGAACAATTGACCACCAACATCTATGCAAGGACACATAATGAATATAAATGAACTAATATGAACCTTAGTTAAATTTATAAAATATTAATATTCATTATACTCTCTAAATCTATGTAAATCACCTCAAACTCATCTCTGCTAGATCACTACTTCAAAATTGCCAAAAACTACAAAAACACAGTCATGAATATTTGAGCTTCAATCCTTAAAATAATACTTCCTATCACTTCTAAAACAATAAATATATTTTTGGAACATATATATCCCTCTTAATTAATTTTTTTTCAAGATATAATGCCAAATATTTGTCTTGCAGACCAATCTCTTATCTTTATTATACATAATCAATTCCGAACAAGTCTACTTACTTTGGCTTTACCCCTTCATTCAATTTCATTAATTTCAAATATTATGAAAATTATTAATATAAAATTAATTACATAATCAAAAAAATAATATTAATTTTATGATTTATCTAAGTTCAAATATCCTCCAACTCATCACTCTCACTTGCTTACTTAGAACTACCATTCTACCTTAACAACCAATCATGATGATTATGAATTTCAACACCTATGTGGACAATTATAGGAACCATTTATGAATTTTTATGATATTATGAGATAATTAGGTAATTAAAATATAGATATATACCATGGTAAAGTGAAAATATTGGCCTTGCACATCAATCTCATAATCTTACCTAATCACTATCCTATTTGCACAAGAGAGGTCAACTCATGAGCAACATTCTCAACATATCCATTGACCATAAAAAAATAAAATAAAAATTAATGTGTATTATAGTTATTTAAAAAAACCCCATGCATTTATATCCATTCCTAATCCATGACATTACATCTCTAATCTCATTCTCACTTCTACCTAGTTTTTCTCATTATCTTCCTCACTAGGTAAATTTAGAGATAGGTCAACTTGCATGAATAGATTACAGTATTTGAAGTCTTGAAAATAATAATAAACCACCATGGGAATAATATACAAGTCTGAAAA
The DNA here is from genome assembly GCA_037957365.1 of Torreya grandis. Taxonomy (NCBI): domain Eukaryota; kingdom Viridiplantae; phylum Streptophyta; class Pinopsida; order Cupressales; family Taxaceae; genus Torreya; species Torreya grandis. The sequence goes on from JARHVA010003100.1 coordinate 1,529,049, forward strand.
TTTAACCTCCATCTATTCACTTCTTCTAGTCGATGCAACTTTTGAGAGTTATGTAGACTTCTTTACAAATATGCCCATAACTAATCATTTTCTCTCTCTTATATCTAACCAATACAACTTGGAGGTGAGTAAAATATTTGAATAAAATATTAAATCATCATAATAAAATTTTCAAACCATTTTGATAAATTTTGAATCATATCTCTAACATCAAGTTCAGTTGAGTGGTTTAAGGCACTAAAAACTAGTTTTAACTCTTAACAATCATTCATAAAGGATTTACACTCATTTAAAAAATTAATTCTTGGCTAATAAACCTAAGACCCTTAAAACACTACCATGAACTACTCAAGATCCCATGCAAAGGATTGATGAGCCAACCAACATGAGAAAGTCCTTTTCAGGTATATATCTGTTCATTATGAGAACACTCAAAACCTCAAAACAACTTTTAATGCTTTAATATTCAAATCAAGACATAAAAAATCACAAAAACACTTTAAAAAATATTTTAATCCTCAAACCATGCTTACATTATCTCATAAGCGTCCAAACTTGATCACGATGCCTCATCATGCCACTTAGGTTCTTAAGATAATGTCCATGAAAAGACCACCAATGAACTTACCCCTTTGGCTCACTCTGAGAGTCATGTGACTGAATCTAAACCTTTATCACATGATCTAAATCTATATTTCACAACTTAAAGTCCATAAAAATCCATATCATCATCATAATGCCTCTACAAACCATATCCTTGCTCAAGAACTAGTCCATCAAACATACCTACCAAGTACCATACCACTTTGAGACATTCAAGACTCCTTATGTAGCTCATAACTCATCTCCAAGAATCTGAGATAATATTCAAAACATATCCAATATTTATCCTTTGACCAAGACTTCTCAAACCATATAGGTCATTTTATAAAGACTAAAATAATCTTCTTGATCGCACAAGACATGAAGACAAAAGACATTAGTTGTCTTCAAATTCTCTCTCTCTAAAATCATGAAGCTCTGAAGACCTTATTAACACTATTTATTCACTCTAAAACTAACTCTCATATAAAAAACCTCATACCATGCTCAACCACTACCACACATCTTTTCACAAGCCTCAGTCTACTCACCTAACTATGCTACCAAGCCTCTACCTTCTCACGAGTTCCCTTCATGCAAATGAATAAGACATGAAATAACCTTCAAACCTCCTTTGAAATCATATCTACCTTGTACACATGTTTAAACAATGTAAAACATTTTCTCACTTACCTGAGATCACTCACTTGACCAAGCTTCAGTATTCATGCCTTCACCAAGACAAGACTAGGATTCACAATACATCTTATTCAAAAATAATTACTTCTTATGAACTTAGTCAATAATGACCTTATCACAACAAGTACTTCAATACAATAAAAACTCTCTTTCTTATTATCTCTCATAGTAATACAAAACAACACTGCTCATACACTTGTCACATCACAACATTATGATAAGACCTTATGCAGAACCTAAGGACCTACTAGACCATGCTTAAGCCATCATGATCACTTACCATGCATCTTCAAAAGAGAACCTTTGGGACATAAATGAAACTCAATTACCTTTGAAATATATGAAAAAATAAATTCCTCAACCCAACAATAGGAGCATAGCTGAATAATCCTCCCCCTTTGTTTTTGATGGCCAACACTCTAACAAGATAAATCATTCTCATCTCCCCAAGCTGGATCTCCCCCAAATTGGTCTTTCTCCCAATCTAGTCTTTCTCCCCCTTTGACATTAATTACAAAGGGTCATCTTTGATAAAACTACCATTTGGTCCTTAAACATAAAATATGCTTTCTCCCCAAACAAGAACAATCTTCCTTTGATAAACAAAATCTCAACTCACAGAAGTACTAAACCATGCTCCCTTTAAGCTTATGCATACCTCAAACACATGAAAATCACTCTCCTTGAATGATATCTAACAAAAAATAAATAGGGAACTACCCCTTGTCCTTTACATGATTGAAACCAATTGATCACACTTAGAATACTCATTAAGATACCTCACCTTGACATCCACTGAAGAACCTTCCTTGTCTTTCAACAATACTTCAAGCTTTGTTAACAATATTCAAACAATCTTCATAATCTCATTGGTCTTATAGGCCAATATATAAATCATATGACTTCTTGGAGCTCATGATCAATATGAATATCTCCATCTAAGATGATTCTTTCTTTCAAGAACCCTTGATGACCAATCATCTTTAACAACTTTGCACTTTGAACCATAGATATCTTATCAAGATGAATCTTTCTGACTACAACCTCATACATCTATTGATATAGAAGTGTCTCCAATGATTCATATACATGCTCAAGCATCCTCAAATATCTAACTTACAATACTTCTGAAGGATTCCATACCTAACTCTAAAACCCATACAATGCAAACTAACTTCTCATAACACTGAAAATTCTTCAATGTCCTTCTAGACTTGAATGTAAACTTAGGTTGGACCTTTTAATTGGATTATACATAGTCCTTGTGAGCTAGAAAAAAATACTTTTGACATTCTTTCAAATCTGAATTATGACCTATATTAGCAAAAAATCCCCTTGATTTATGAGTTGATCATGCCTCATCTTATCATCCTTCTTCTTCTTAGTCGACTCTGCCAGTGCCATCAGTCTTTGGTAGATCATCATTACCATCATGATAAACACTATTATCATCATAATTCAAAATTGTGCTTCTTAGGATCAGCTTTAGGATATTATCCCTCTCTTTAAGGGACTAAAATCTGATACCAAATGTTGGAATCCTAACCACTGAGAGGGGGGGTGGTTAATTAGTGTCTTCAAACATTCATTCAAATCCATGTATCATTTTTAAATAATTCATTCAAACACATAGATCAACTAATGCATAATTAATAATACACAAGAGAATGAGACACAAAACACATCACATATGTGGGAATCCCTCAAGGGGAAGAAAACCTACTAAACCCTAAAAATTTACAATATTCATATAATGACAAGATCTACATTTAGTGAATCACCAACTCCATAAGGAACATCAACCCCTACCTAGTCAAGCACCCGCTCAACTAGTCTTTATCAATCACCAAATTACAAGGAGGCATCAAATCCCTACGTGGATCAACACCAAATAAGCCACCTAGAACTTTTGATCACCATAAAAAACCTATGTTATATATACAACAAATGATGATTACCTTCTTCTGCTCTTCACATACTTCTATCTCTCTCAATCATCCTTCTAGTCCTCTTCGCTCACTATCCCTCTTCTTGACTTGATTAGGTCATATGTCCTTGATATTCAACTTTATAACAAATAATAGATATTCATAATAGTTTAAATCCACCTCTATTATGGTCCACAAGACCTCCTTGAGCTCACAAAGCTTATATCTCATTCGCTTGATCAACCATTCCTCTCTCACATACCAAATAGACCTAATAGGCCTTATTCTTATACTTGAATCTTGATTTCACATACCTTGGTTAGATAAAAACCTATAAAATGGGTCAAATAAAAAGTTTCATACATGAAAAAACCACTACATAGGTCAGCCACCACTCATAAGGATCAAAACCACCATTAGGCCTAAAGGAGACCTAATGTAATTAGGCCTTCTCAAGAAACACATTACACTTAGCCCCCTTGAAAATTATTAAGCCTCCACACACAAATGAAAAAATTCACACACATCTCAAATAAACACTTTATAACATCCATTTAGGTGCATACCACCTTTTATTTCAATTTACTACTTGGACCACATCGTTAGCACTACTCATAATTAGGCCTTCACACACCCATAAAGTATGTCTTAAGAAAATAAATCATACAAATTTTTTTTCCACAAAATATTACAAAAAAATCACATATTCATAACCTTAATTAACTTAGGGTTATCACCAGATTTATTAGACACCTCAACATAGAGTATAAAGCCTCAAACTCACTTTTGGAACATGACCACTCAGAACTACCTAAATGCACTAAAACCCAATCATGAATAATTGACCACCAACATATATACAAGGAAATTTAATGACTCTCAATGCACTCATATGAACCTAAGAGAAATTTATAATATATTCATATCAATTATACTCTTATAATCTAGGTAAATCACCTCAAACTCATATCTGCTAGATGACTACTTTAGAACTGCCTAAAAATTCAAAAACATAGTCATGAGTATTTGAGCTTCAATCCTAGAAATAATAATTCGTATCACTTATGACACCTTTAATAGATTATTTGACACACACACACACAATGATATATATATATATATATATATATATATATATATATATATATATATATATATATAAAATAAAGATAAGACATTGGTTTGAAAGACCAACATTTAACATTAGATATTGAAAAATTTTTACTTCAGAGTGATGTATATATATATCACTCTTAATTACAAAATTTTCAAAATCTAATGTGAAATATTAGTCTTGTAGACTAATGTGTTATCTTTATTATACATAGTTAATTCTGAACTAGTCTACTTACTTTGGATTTACCACTTCAATCACTTTCACTGCTTTGAAAGATTATGAAAAGTATGAATATAAAATTAATGACCTACAAAAAAAAGTAATATTCATTGGATGCTTTATCTAAGTACATAGAGCCTCCAACTCATCACTTTCACTTGCATACTCAAAACTGCCATTCTACCTTGAGGACCAGTCATAATGATTATGACTTTTAGCACCTGTGTGGATAGTTTTAGTAACTCTTGATTCATGTGTATTATATTATGAGATAATTATGTAACTCTAATGTATATATACACCATGATCAAGTAACAACATTAGTCTTGCAGACCAATCTCACAATCTTACCTAATCATTGTCCTATCTAGATAAGAGAGGTCAACTCATGAAAAACATTCTCAACATATACACTAACCAAAAAAGAATATAAACAACATGAATGTGTAAGATTGGTCTTTAATAACAACCTAATTCATTTAGATCCATTCTTAATCCATGAAAATACATCCCTAATCTCATTCTCACTTCATCCTAGTTTTTCTCACTATCTTCCTCGCCAGGCATTTTTAGTGATAGGTCAACTTCCATGACTAGTGTAACATATTTAAAGTCTATAAAATTATAAAAAAATATAATAATCATAAGATATAATTCTAAATATTCAACCTCCATCCTAACATTTCTTCTAGTCAATGCAAATTTTGGGAATTACACAAACTTCTTTACAAATATGCCTATAAATGATCATTTTATCTCTCCTCTCTTTAAAAAATTCCTCTTAGAGGTGATGGAGAGAGTTTAATCTAATATCCAATCATCATACCAAACTTTCCAAACTATTTTAAAAACTTTTCAATCATATCTCTAGCATCATGTTCAACTTAGGGTTTTAAGGCACTAAAAACCAGTTTTAAATCTTAACAATCATTCATAAAGGATTGCCCCTCATTAAAAAAAATAATGCCTCAAGAATACACCTAGGACCCTTACCAAAATAACATGAACTAATCAGGATCCCATGAAAAGTATTGATGAGTCAACAAACATGATAATGTCCTTTTCAGGTCTTCATCTCATCATTCTGAGAACACTCAAAACCTCAAAACAACTTTTCATGCTTTCTTCTTCAACTCGATACCTAAAACTTCAACAAAATACTTTAAGAAATATCTAAAAACTAAGACCATTATTACATGATATCACAAGCCTCCAAACTTGATGATGATGCCTCATCATGCCACTTAAGTTCTAAAGACAAGGTCTATGAGAAGACCCCCAATGAAGAACTTACCCCTTTGCCTCACTCTAAGAGTCATGTGACTGATTATATAGTTTTATATCATGATATAAAACTATATTTCACAACTTCAAGTCCATACACATCCATATCATCATCATCATCATCATGCCTCTACATGCTATATCCATGCTCAAGAACTAGTCCATGAAACAAACCTACTAGGCATCATACCAATTTGATAACTTCAAGACTATTTTTGTAGCTCAAAATTCATATCCAAGCATTTGAGATATGATTCACAACATATCCCATCATTATATTTTGACCAAGACTTCTCAAACCATATAGGTCATTTGCTAAGATTGAAATAGCCTATTTGATCACACAAGACATGAAGACAAAAGACATTAGTTGTCTTCAATTTGTCTCTCTCTAAACTTATAAATCCTTGAATACATTATTTACACTATATATGCACTATAAAACTCAATTTCATACCAAAAAACCTTATACCATGCTCAACCACTGCCACACATCTTCTCACAAGCCTCAGTCTACTTGCCTCACTATGCTACCAAGCATCTAACTTGTCACTAGTTCTCTTCATACAAATGAATAAACCATGAACTAACCTTGAAAATTCCTCTAAAATCTTATCTACCTTTTACACCTATTTACATAATGTCAAACATCCTATCACTTATCTGAGATCACTCACTCTAGCAAACTTCACTATTCATGCCTCACCAAGACAAGACTAGGCTCACAATACACTTTATCCATAAAGATTTGCTTCTTATGAACTTGGTCAATAATGAACTTATCACAACAAGAACTTTAAGACAATCATCATTATATTTTTTATTATCTCTCATAGAAATACAAAATAACACTACTCATACACTTGTCACATCACAACATTGTGCCAAGACCTTATGTAGAACTTAAGGACCTACTAGACCATGCTTAAGAAAACATGACCAATAATGATGCATCTTCACAAGAACAACTATGGGACATCAATGAAACTAAATTACCTTTGACATCATTGACAACATAAATACTAAAACACAACAATATGATCACACCTCAACAATCTCCCCCTTTGTCATTTATGGAAAATACGCCAACAAAGTAGATCATTCTCATCTCCCCAAGATGGATCTCCCCCAAATTGGTATTTATCCTAATCGAGTCTTTCTCCCCCTTTGACATTAATGAAGAAGGGTTATTTTTTATAATATTAAAATTTGATCCTTGGACTTGAAACATGTTTTTTCCCCAAATAAGATCAATCTTCCTTTGATGAATAAAAGATAAACTCACAAAAGTACTCAACCATTCTCCCCTTAAGCTTATGCATACCTCAAACACATGACCATCACTCTCCCTACTTGATATATGGCAACAAATTAAGAGGTAACTCCCCCTTCTCCTTGACATGAATGAAACTAATTGATTACACTTAGAATACTCATTAAGATACTTCACCTTGGCATCCACTAAATAATTTTCCCTTGTCTTTCAACAATACTTGAGGCTTGTTAACAATCTTCAAAAAATATTCATAATCTCATTGGTCTTCTATACCAATCTATAACTCATATGCCTTTTTGGAGCTCATGATCAATCTAAATAGTGCCCCCTAAGATAATGCCTTCTTTCAAGAACACTTGATGACCAACCATCTTCAACAACTTGTACTTTGCACCACAAATATCTTATTAAGATGAATCTTTCTAACTATAGCCTAATACATCTACTGATATAGGAGCGTCTCCAATGCTTCATATATATGCTCAAGCATCCTCGAAGATCTTCCTTAAAACACTTATGAAAGCTTTCATACCTAACTCTAAAACCCATACAATGCAAACCAACTTCTCATAAAATTTAAAATTCTTCAATGTCCTTATATACTTGAATTTAAACTTATGTTTGACCTTTAACTTGGCTTATACATAGTCCTTTTGAGCTAGCAAAGAACATTTTTGACATTCTTTCAAATCTAACTTATGACTTACAATAGCAAAAAACTAACCTTGATTTATGAGTTGATTATGACTCATATTTTCATCCTTCTTCTTCTTATTAAACTCTACAGATACCATCATTTTTTGGTAGATCATCATTATAATCATGTTAAACACTGTCGTCATCATAATTCAAGCATGTGTTTCTTAAGATCACCTTTAGGTTGTTAGGCCTCTCTTCAAGGGACCAAGCTCTGATACTAAATTTTGGAAGTACAACAACTGATGGGGGGGTAAATTAGTGTCTTCAAACATTAACTATATTTCACTTATCATTTATGAAGCATTCATTCAAACACATAGATCAACCAATGCATAAACAAGCATACACAAGAGCATGAGGCACAAAATAGATCACATATGTGGTAAACCCTCAAGGTGAAGAAAACCCACTAAAACCTATAAATGGAGTACATTCATATAATTACAAGATAAAAATTTATTCAATCACCAACTCCACAAGGAGAACCAACCCCTACCTAGTCAAGCACCCACTCAACTAATCTTTATTAAGTACCAACTTGTAAGGAGGCACCAACTCCCTAGATGACTTAGCACCAAATCAGCCACTTAGAAATTTTGATCACCTTAAAAAACCTATGTTTATCACACAACATATTATGATTACTTTCTTCTTCTCTTCACACACGTTTATCTCTCTCAAATAGCCTTCTAGGTCTCCTCCCTCAACTAGCCCCTTTCTTAACTTGATTAGGTCATACGACCTTGCTATTCATCTTCAAAAAAAATATTATATCTTAATGCTAGTTTTAATCAACATATTTAATGGTATATAAGACCTCTTTGATCTCAAAAACCTTCTATCTCATTCTCTTGTTTAACCATTCTTCTCTCACACACCAAATATGCCTATTATACCTTATTCTTATACTTGACTCTTGCTCGCACATAACTTGGTCAGGAAAAAACCTATCTACAATTGTATTACCCTTTAAATGGGCCAAATAAATTTTTTCATACATTAAACATACAATACATAGGTTAGCCACCACTCATAATGACCAAAACCACCATTAGGCCTAAAGGAGACCTAATGTAATTAGGCCTTCTCAAGCAACACGTTACACTTAGTCCTCTTAAAAATTATTGAGCCTCCACACACATATGAAACGCCTTAAAAAAACCTAAAATAGACCCTTTATAATATAAATTTATGTTCATACCACCTTTTATTCCAATTTACTTCTTGGACCACATCATTATCACTAGTCATAATTAGGCCTTCACACACCCAGAAAGTTTGTCTTAAAAAATGAAGCATAAAACAATTTTGAAACGTAACCATAAAAAAATGACAAATTTATAACCTTAATTACTTCAGGGTCAATACCAACTTCATTATACACTTCAAAACAAAGCTTAAATCCTCAAACTCAATTCTGTAAGATGACCACTCAAAATTGCTTGAATGCTCCAAAACCCATTTATGAATAATTAGACACCAATATATATAAAAGGACATTTAATGAATCTAAATGAACTCATATTAACCTAAAATACCTTAAAAACATCTTCATATGGATTATACTATTCAACTTTATGAAAATCACCTCAAACTCATCTCTGCAAGATGACTACTTTAGAACTGTCAAAAACTTCAAAAACATAGTCATGAATATTTGAGATTAAATCCTTAAAATAATACTTAATATAACTTATGACACATTAAATATATTATTTAACATCTCTATATCACTTTTAAGTTTAAATTTTTCAATATTTAATGCGAAATATTGGTCTTGTAGACCAATCTCTTATCTTTAGTATACACAGTCAATTCTGAACTAGTCTACTTACTTTGGATTTACCACTTCAATCACTTTAAATAATTTACAATATTATGGAAAGTATTAATATAAAATTCATGAAATAAAAAATAACACCATACTCACTGGATGCTTTAGCTAATTACAAAGAGCCTCCAACTCATCACTCCCACTTGCTTACTCAAAATTGACATTCTACCTTGAGGACTAGTCATGATGATTATGACTTTCAACAGATATGTGGACACTTATAGGAACTATTGATGCATGTGTATGATATTATATATCATTAGGTAAATCTCATATAGATAGATACCATGAACAAGTGACAACATTGGTCTTGTAGATCAATCTCACAATCTTACCTAATCATTGTCCTATCTGCACAAGAGAGGCCAACTCATGAGCAACATTCTCAACATATCCAACAAACATTAAAACATATAAAAAAATTAATGTGAACTATAGGTTTTAAAAAAAACCCCATGAATTTATATCCATTCCTAATCCATGATAATACATCCCTAATCTAATTCTCACTTTTCCCTAGTTTTTCTCACTATCTTCCTCACTTGGCCTTTTTAGTGATAGTTCAAAATCCATGTCTGGTTTAGCATATTTGAAATCTATAACCTGATAATATACCACCATGGGAATAATATATAAGTATAAATATTTAAAATCCATCCATTCACTTCTTCTAGTCAATGTAATGTTTGAGAACTACATAGACTTATTTACAAATATGCCTATAATTGATCATTTTATCTCTCCTCTCTCTAACCAATGACACCTAGAGGTGATTGAGAGAGTTTAATCCAATATATATTAAAAATACTAACCTTTAAAAACCATTTTTATCACTTTTTAATCATATCTCTAACATCAGATTTAATTTAGGGTTTAAGGCACTAAAAGCTAGTTTTAACTCTTAACAATCATTCATAAAGGATTACCCTTAATTTTTAAAACTAATTCCTAGATAATACACCTTAGACCCTTAAAAAACTACCATGAACTGCTTATAATCCCATGAAAAGTATTTATGAGCCAAAAATCATGAGAAAGTCCTTCACAAGTCTTCATCTCTTCATTCTAAGAACACTCAAGACCTCAAAATCACTTTTCATGCTTTATTATTCAAATCAAGACCTAAAAATTGAAAAAAGACTTGTAAAAAAATTTAAAACCTAAAACCATGCTTAAATAATCTAAAAATCCTCCAAACCTGATCATGATGCCTCATCATGCCACTTAGGGTCTTAACACAAGGTCTATGAGAAGACCACCAATGAAGAACCTACCCCTTTGTCTCATTCTAAGAGCCATGTGACTAATTATACACTTTGTCACATGATATAAAAATATATTTCACAACTTCAAGTCCATAAAAATCCATATCATCATCATCATCATGCCTCTACATACCATATCCATGTTCAAGAACTAGTCCATCAAACAGACATACTAGGCACCATACCACTTTGAGACCTTCAAGACTCCTTCTATAGCTCAAAACTCATCTTAAAGAATTTAATAAAATATTAAAAACATATCCCATAATTAACCCTTGAAAAATACTTCTCAAAACATATAGGTCATTTTATAAAACTAAAATAGCCTTCTTGATCACACAAGACATGAAGATAAAATTCATTAATTGACTTAAAATCATCTCTCTCTCAATTGATGAAGCCCTGAAGACCTTATTGACACTATATATGCACTATAAAACTAATTATAATTCCAAAAACACTCATACCATTCTCAACCACTACCACACATCTTCTCACAAGCCTTAATCTACTCACCTCACTATGCTACCAAGCCTCTACCTTCTCACTAGTTCTCTTCATGCAAATGAATAAGCCATGAACTGAACTTGAAACCTCCTCTAAAAGATTATATACTTTTTACACATGTTTGAATATTTTCAAGCATCTTCTCACTTACCTGAGCTCACTCACTTCACCAAGCTTCACTATTCATACCTTCAGCATGACAAGACTAGGCTTCGCAATACACCTTGTCTAGAAAGACTTGCTTCTTATGAACTTGGTCAATAATGAGATTATCACAACAAGAAATTTAAAAAAATAAAAAATATCTTTATGATGATATATCATAGTAATACAAAACAACACTACTCATACACTTGTCACATCACAACATTGTACCAAGACCTTATGTAGAACTCAAAGACCTACTAGACCATGTTTAAGCCATCATGATCACTTACCATGCATCTTCACAAGATAAAATTTTGGGAATCAATGACACTCAATTAACTTTGAAATTTATGACAACATCAATGCCTCAAAACAATAATGGGAACATACCTCAACAAGTGTATATGTTTTGAAAATTTGATATTGGCATAAGGCTTGAAGTTGAGATAGGTAAGGCAAAATTTATTTAATCTTTGATACCTAAGTAAGACTTTGAGGAAATTAAAATCTAAATTAATATCTAATGATAGTTCTATATGAAAGCCTAGTTGGCCTAAACTATACTGTACAATCTTGAGAATGTATGAGAAATAAGGGGTGTTTGTGTATATTTGAGACCTTGAGAAGAATAATAAGGTTCAAAAGAGAATACCGAGTCTTCAATAATTTATCAAGGGTTGTTGAAAGGATCACAAACTTCCATTAAATCCACAAGATACAACTAAGAACCCAAATACATACCTACAGGTGGACTGAATAGTCAGTTTGCCTTTCAAAGTTGTAAATAAGGAGATGTATTGGGATATAAAGAGTTATGTTCAAGGACTGTGACCTTGAATACTGTTGGATAATTTCAATGATAGGTAGTGAGGACACAAAGATGCCTATAGGCCTAAAACCCTTATAGGTATGGTATGGTCAATGATTTTAAACCTTGAAATATGGACATCAATAAAATGTGAAGGAATCACATTGAAACATAAGGAAACATATGTTATACACTATGAATAATATTGAGATCAAAATTTTCATTTATATGAGTATTATTCTAAGAAAACTCTATCTCAATTCTCACTAGTACAGTCTTCCACACCTGAGAAGGCCCTATTGTGAAGCTCAAAAATCCTTGAGCAAGTTACATTATGGAAAGTGATAATTGGAGGTGATGGTATGGGTATCCTATCTTAGATATATTCCATAAGTTCAATCCTCAAACCTTATACCTATATGAATGATCCCTAAGAACTGAAGTCACTCCAAACCCTACCTGTACAGTCAATTAGGACACTACAGGTCTACCTGGTTCAATTTTAAAATATAATTTTATTGAGAGATATAGAAAATTATATGGGGATTTAGGTATATATTTATATTCTCTTTTATTCTAATATAGTTTCAATTAGCCCTCCAAACCATTAAAAGTGAGAACAATGGTGATAAATTTTTTTTAGGCCATACAAGTCTACGAAAACAAATAGACCTACAAGGGTAGTCATGAAATTCATTATTTGGAGTAGAGATGAGAATATTAAAGGCATAAAATATATGATAAGGAGTATATGTAAGTGTCCTATGAAGTTTCTAATACTTGATAGTGGAGGAAATGAAACAAACATGACAGTTCGGGTTAAGTGAGCTAGTATGCTTAAGAACCATAGCTTGAGCAATTAAAGGTTAAAACAAGATCAAATATATATAAAGGGTTTGATAATGATGGAAAAAAGTTAATGTGGTTGTCATTTATCTTCCTAAAGTGTCTAGAGCCATAACAAACCTCAAGATATGACATACAAACCTCATTTCTCTCTCAACCCTCACAAATACACAATATGCCAACTGGTTGCCACCATATTTTTCTTGGATATTCCATGACAAAGTTCATGGTGGAAAAATGAGTTTGGGAATATTATAGAGGTTTATCATCTTCCATATTTTGGCATTGGTTCTTAAGTTGATGGATTATACAATATGAATCATTATTAAAAACCTTAAGCATTCATAGGCTACCTAAGCATACCAATTTTAACTTGATGAGAGTTTTTATACATATATATGAATTTAGTAATACTTTAAATAAAATGTATGATGTCCAAAACTCTATTGATCACCTCTTCATGCCATTGGTTGGTACTTGTAAGGTATAGGTGTACAAAAAAGGACCAAAGAAGGTTGTTTCAAGTTATTTGGGAGGCCTGTATAAGGTTTCATGAGCTAAAAATTAACATGGAGGATCCTCAAGAGGTAATAAATTTGAATCAATAATTTTTTTTAGGTTTCACATGTGTGGAAAAATTTTGGAGCCAAAATTTAGTCTCTAGGTAGGGTTGCGTAATTGAGACCTTATTAGGAGAGAAAAATAGATGAAAATAATAATTCCACTCACTCTCAAGATTTTAAACTTGTCATGGAGATATAAAACCATACTAGGTGATAAAATATTCTTTAAATTTCCCAATATTATCTATAAAATATCCTACATAAGGAGGTTTTCATGATTTTAGGGCTATAAGGATTACGACCAAATTGGAGCTTTTGGTGCAAAATGAATTCTTGGGGGTAGTTTGATACTTAAAGTTTTTATAGGTATAATATGATGTGAATAGGTAATATATGGAGAGAGATCAAATTGGAGAAGATGAATTCAAGTTTTCACACTTGTAAGCATGATTGGCTTATGAAATGAAGAGACTTTTAGACACATAGCAAGAAAATGAAGTGAGGTGTTAAAGAGAGCCTATAGAGATAAGTTGAAAGGTTTCAAGATTGGAGTAAATATGTAACTCAACAATTACTAACCATCAATAAGACCACTTGTCATTCCACAAGCCAAGACTAAGGGTAGTTTTGGAGAGCTAGGCAAGGTGTCAATCAAAGTTTAAAACTTCCACACCAGTTGGAGTAGAAGAACATCTTCAAAAGATTAAAATGTTTCTTTTAGGACTTTATGGGGTAGTTTTGAACTCATTTATTATTATAAATCCTTTTGGACACTTCTCTCTCTCTCTCTCTCTCTCTCTCTCACCCTTCTCTCCTTCTCACACTCTCTATATATTGAGCATTAATTGACTAAGATTGTATCCTCCACCTGGGTATGGCAAAGAACTACCCATTTATATCATTTTATAATAAGAATAATATGGTTTTACCTTATCCATGGACTGGTTTCAATATGTAAGCTTGATTAGTTGATCTTACTAAGTGATATTCTTAATTTCTTGCCATGCTTGTGCTTATTTATCATTCATGTTCAGTTTGGAATCCTTTTTGTAGGTTTATTTAAGTGGAAAATTAAGGTGTAAGTGTTTAGTGAGTATTATTTTCAATAGTGGCATAGCATGACCTCTTGACTAGTCCTCCTAGCTCAAGTACTCTTCATAACCTTCATGAGAAAAAATGATTTAGAATGGTAGATTTGGATTAGTCTCATGTACAAGTTAGTCTCTTGTGTGAAGTGTAATTGCAATATATTGGTAGTGGTCAAATCATATTTGGTTTATCACCTCCATTAGAGTACGTTTATCTCCCTTTTCCTAGCAAGTGTTAGATTAGTGTTTGAGCCTAAGTGATTCATCAAGGGGAGGTAGCCCTTTAAACCAAAGATTCACCTCTCCAATAGGGTATCCATAACCTTGAGGTGTTTTCATGTTATATAAAATTTAAGGATTGAACTTCCTTATAAAGGGTTCAAATTTTATTGATAAAATGTCCTTTGTGTAGGAAATAATTTGAGATTTTGGGAGCACCTATTTTTGAGTCTATCAAGCCTATTCCTATGTGGAAAAACCCTACCTCACTATCTATGATGTATTATGACTTATTTCATATAAAAACACTAGACCTCCATGTAAATAGGGCATTTTATTTGGCACAAGTATAAAATGTGTAGGGTTATTTGGGTAGGCTATACATCTTTAACACCTCACTATGATGTGAGTTGCTTATATAACAATACTCTAAGGAAAGATCAAGCCTGGTGTAGTTATCCCCACCTAAGTGCTAGTGAAAGTGAAGCTAGTATAGATGAAATTTTGAGTGATTTGAGTAAGGCTTGAGATTGGAAATGAATGTATTTTGAGCTTGTGGTGGATGTAGATGACTGCATGCAGAATTAGGGCAGAGTAAGGATCAATGACCTTGATTATACACAACTTAATTTGATCTTGTCTGTCTCTATTTGCATTTGATTTCCATCTAATGGATAAAGGCCTAAAAGTGATATATATATATATATATATATATATATAATGATTTGGTACTTATGAATGGTTTTGAATAGGTCTAGGCTGACCCTAGGTTTCTTAGGAATTGAAAAGATATCTATTATAGCTCAAAAGAAGGGAAATAATAATAACACCCAAATAGGACATTGGCACTGTGGTGTTAGTGTCTAGTTATGGTGCAAGTGTCCAGATGGCATATCTTGAGGAATTATATATATATATATATATATATATATATATATATATATATATATATATATATATATATATATATATATATAATGATTTGGTACTTATGAATGGTTTTAAATAGGTCTAGGCTGACCCTAGGTGTCTTAGGAATTGAAAAGATATATATTAGAGCTGAAAATAAGGGAAATAATAATAACACCCAAATAGGACATTGGTACAGTGGTGTTAGTGTCCAATTATGGTGCTAGTGTATAGATGGCATATCTTGAGGAATTAGGGGCCTAAATTCCTAAGGGTCTATAAATGATTTTTAGATATCTAGGGATGTGTGTGGCCAAAACATGAAGTGACAGTTTTAGATGAATACAATATTCAAGCTCACAAGTCAGCCAAAACATGAATTTGAATGTTCATTCAAATTTACCAATCAACCAAAAACATAAAAATCTAAACTTGAATACATATTCAATTTCACACATCAAATCAAATCAAATCCAAATTTAAATATTCATTTAAGTTCACTTATCACAAATAAAAATACAAATATGAACTTGAACACATATTCAAGTTTATAAATCAATCAAATTATGAATTTGAATGTTTATTCAAACTCACCAATCACATATCAACATCCTAATTTTGTTTTATGTGTAACTTCAAATCAATTTTCAAATTTTAGTTTAAATTCATCAAGAAATCAAATTTACATAAATCAATATTTATTCACAAACCCCAATCTAACCTTAAACTCCAATTCATCATGCAACCCTAATATCAATCAACATTTTGGTTCAATACAAATTCCATTTTCAAATCCAAACCTGAATAAAAACACATTCATAAATCAACCTCCAAATCTAAAAAATAATCCTCCAAATCCAAATTCCTTTGCAAATCAAAATTCATCTTTCATCCCAAAACCAACCTTAAATAATTTCATTAACATTCCACCCCAAAATCAATATTCACTTCCAGATTCCAACAAATTCACCACTTCTAATAAAAATAATCAATTCCCAATCATGAGTGGTAAAGTATGAAAGGTAAGATCAAAGGTTTAGAAAATGGTACCTTTTCCAAACAAATGGATTTTAAAAGTTTAATAAATTTTTCCATATCAAATTGATATTAATAACATGATGAGACCCTTTCATACACACTTTGAACTCCCTAAGTTTGATAATTACAAAGGTAAGGGGGATCCTAGGGAACGTCTTAAATAATTTTACATGGCTTGTGAAAACATCACCTATAACAATGAATATTTATTAATACTCTTTCGATGTAGAATTTAGGGTCAATCCATAGAGTATTTTATTTATTTACCCAAAGGATCAATTAATACCTTTGAATATTTATCCTAAATATTTGTGTGCCACTTCTCTCATAATGTTGAATGGGAATTAACTATGGTAGACTTATATAATACTATACAACAAAATGGTGAAACTTTTCCCTCATTATTGTAAAGATGGAAATCATTAGCAATCCATTTTCCATGGTTCCCACCTGAAAAAACAAAATATTATAATATTTAACAACAATCTTAATCCAGATTTAGTGCATCAATTACAATTTCATTATCCCACATCCTTTGATGAAATCATAGAAAATGGATTTGAAGTTAGAATAAATTTTTATTCCAATGTTTCCATGAAGGATTTTCAAGGAAAATAACACTTCTTCAAATCACATGGAAAATCCTAAGTTCTTTTCCAAAAAAAAACATGTTATAGGTGGCATGGTAGCTAATGTAAAATAAGTCTTAACCAGATTTAACACATCAATTACAACTTCATTGTTCCAAATCATTCAATGAAATCATAAAAAATGGAGTTTATGTTGAAATAACTTTGATTTCCAAGGGTGTTATTAAGATTTTCAAGCCAAACAATACTTCTTCAAATCACACAAAAAGACTAAAGTCTTTGCCAAAAACAAAAATTCTATAGGCGACAATGTAACTAATGTAAAACAAGTCCAAAACACTCAACCTATAAAAAATTTCACTATTACAAGTGGTCAACCAAGATAATAAAAATTCAAGCACAAGTTTACTCATTTTAGATAACCTTATGATGTGGTCTTTCAAAAGTTGGTCACTACAGACATGGTTGTTTTCCCCAACACAAAACTATTTGAAGAAGTGCAAGTTTACTAATTTTAGATAGAGTTATGAGGTGGTTTTTCAAAAGTTGGTCACTAAAAACATGGTTATTTTACCCAACACAAAACTATTTGAAGAAATGTTCCTAAACCAGTGTGGTACCGGGAAAGTAAATACCAAGAATACCATAAGATTAAGGGACACTCAACAAATAGTTGTATGAGACTTAAACATTACATTCAAGACATCATTGATCATGGGGATATTACCACTAAAAACCAATATACATCATAAAACATTCAAAATTTGGGTATATATAAAGATTAATTTCCAAAACATGAGTAAGGGCATAATAAACAAGGTAAAGAGAAAGCACAAAGAAGCAACACCAATTAAACTAATCACCATTTTAATTCTATAGTCAATTGTATTTATTATGCAAACCATCATGTTTTTATTATCATATTAAAATCCCAAGATTGTGCCAATACAATAATAAATACCAAGATTACCATTCTAAGTGCTTTCTCAGCTACCATTAAACATAATTAAAACATTATATGATAACTTGAGAAGACACGAACTCATATATCCATTTTATAGCTTCTCAAGACATCACTTGTATTTAAAGACATATTATATAAAACCCTCCAAGATTAAAAATTTCCATAGAACATCAATCTATCCAATTTTTAACTATTATTTGGAAACTTATCCACTAACAATCAAGTTATATTTGATCATTCTGATGTCTCCCCTATGTGATATGTACATAATTTAACTTTGTATATAGAAGTCGTATTATACATGCACAAAGTAAAAAGGGTTTTTGTAGACAATGGCTTAGATTTTAATTTAAATACATTAAAATTAATAAAAAATTTGGGATATTTAACAACAATACTAGAACCTAACATTATCACCATCAAGGTGTATGATAACAATGAACATGAGTCTATGGGTACTATTTATCATATTCATATGATGGGGTCCATCATTCAAAAGACTTTAATGAACATTCTTAAATTATATCTTACATATAATTTACTCCTTGGATGTCGATGGATTCATACCATGAATGCCATTCCATCCACCCTCCATCAATATTTGAAGTTTTCTCATGATGTCATGGAAGTAACTATACCTGATGACCCTCAACCCTTCCAATATAAAAAAATATTGGAAAGATGCTATCGATAATCCAATTATCTCCTAGTTATTGAAGAAACTTATGTTCCTATTGAGGAGTCACAAAAATTATCCAATTATGATCATCTTGATGAGTTACTTCAACCCTTCATAAAATTTCCATTTTTAAGTTAAGCACCCACAAGCCAACCATCTACAAGTGAAACTTCTAATTCAAAATCCACACCATCTACTCCATCTAAGTTCACTATTTTAGATAAAGGTATGGGTGAATATGAAATTCATGATGCCTATTGCATAGGCAAAATCACATGTCTCCTAGCAATCACAACATGCCTCACTATAGAAAGGATACACAAGTGGTTCATAACTTTGGAAAAACATCATTCATAGAAGGTGATTTCCTTTTCGATGAACAAATTGAATATTTTAATTCTTCATGAATTTATTATAATTAACAAACTACATGTTTCCTAAACAACTAGTACCTTGTTGTTAAGGCCATCATGTGTAACATCATGAACTACAAAGGCAAGGCCCTTCATAAAGGTGTGCAATAAATTCTAGTTTCTAGGGGAATTTTCTCTTCATTTATTTTTTATTATAGTTAAATTTTGGAGATTTCAAGAATAAATAAAATCTCACCAATGCATCCATATTATCTGAGAAATATAAAATTACCTATAATTTTGTCCTAATTGGATATTAAAGGTAAAATATGCAAGTTTTTTACAAATCCATTTTTCTCCAATTATGAGAATACTGTACATAATTGCTCACAAAATTTTTCTTGGTTTTGTGAATTTTTTTTGTTTTTAAATTTTTTTTGTAATAATTAATTTCATTAAGAATTTTAAAAGTTATCATAGATTTATTGAGCAATACTATTCTAATAAATGTCTATTCTTTCTCTAATTGTGAGAAAACTATAAATGACTACTCAGAATAATTTTAGGGTTTTATGACCCTTATTTTTAGTTTTTTTATAAAATTTTGAAGTTTGAATTTCATTATGTATTTCAAAATTTATTGAATTTTTACTGACTTTGGTACTATTCACTAAAAAAAATCTCTAGAGGGAGATTTTTTTTAAAGGGACCTTTTTATTATTTTTTATAAAATAATACATTTCAATGATTTTTTGATTATTTTTTATTAAAAAAAATATTTAATATTTAGGAGACATAAGTAGATATTGTATTTGTTTATTACTTAGCCATGAACCTTTTTTTTATCTCATTTGTTGAAGACTAGAGGATGAGGCCTACTTTGCCAGGTTGTCAAATCCCCTCACAAGAAAAAAAATATTATCCTTAATTCCTTTCACCATCTTAATTACACTCTATCATGGACACATTATCTACTGAGCTTGATATCTCATTTTTCATGTGATTTTTACTTGTTTATACCCTCTTGGCCCACACTGCTCCCTTTATTTTTGGAAAAACTCTCATGATTTATGATGACTTCTTCAATAAGTCGATAGTATCCTTGTTTGGAGATATCTTGGTGTATACAATGTATTCCTTATTTTCCTTTGGTATTTTTAGGATATATTTTAATCACACTAAATTATAAAGTGCTATAGGGGGTTTCATTTACAACCTAATCTACCTTCATGTGTGTGTACATTAGTTTTTGCACCCTTTACTATTTTTGTTGCTAGTCTCTCCCATCACAACCAGGGCATTTCATAAATTCCTCCTTTGTACATGGGTATCTTATTCAAGCACTTTGTTTTTTGGAACCCATATGAGGATTATAATGTCTTTATGGCATTCTTGGTGAATTTTTGTGTAGTGACACTAGTGGTGGCATCTCCACCAGTCTTTGTGCTCACCTCTCACCATTTTTAGTCCATTTATTTAGAGACTTTCATTTTCATCTTCTCCCAGTTTAGCATTGAGGGAGGGTATCTAGCCAATGCTTCCTCAGGTTCATCATTCTACCCAGTATTATGGAGTGCAGTGCTCATGTCTAGTGATCTTCATATTTAACACCATTTATACTTTGACTTGGTAGGTAAAAACAATCAACATCCATATACTATGGAAAGATAGATTGGTGTTCATATGAACACTTGTCTTCACGCTACATTTTTTTGGGTGAATAGATACCCTATCAAGGCTTGTTGTTGAGACCCATTTCCTCTCCTTTTGGGGGTGAGATTTTTTATTACAGGTTTTCCCCCTTTCTCCACTTTATGAGAGATTACTTCATGGATATATTGTACATGAGTACCTAATCAGGCCTTGTGTTAGGATTCATAATATTGATATGCCACCTTTGATGTCTCTAACTCAAGCTATAATGATCTCTCTTGCCTATAACTCTATACTAATCTTGTCTCATCTTGGGTCTAGGTAGTTGTATCCTATGTAAGTAATACTCCATCTCTACCATATACCTTAGCCATCATCTTATCAATCTTAACATTTAGTATGTTAACCTCTCCATGTATTTGTATGTTCTCTATTGATCTCATATAACATGACTATCCCTACTATATCTATCTTCCTACAAGCCCAATATCTTAATATCTTTAGATCTAATCTCATCATGTAACCTAGAAATCAAGGTGTTATCCTATGTTGATCTAACTTACCTTAATGGACCTACCCTATCTCCTTACTCTATATGTGTCTCTAGTATATGCCTCATCTCTATATCAACCCTATCTCCATCTCCCAATGCATCACTATCAATCAATACCTAAACCTCATTGTGCTCTCTCTTGTACTACTCATATAAATACATGCATACCTAATGGGATACCATTTCTAATTCCAAATAATTGGATCACCCTATTTGGGATATATCACTCAATAATATACTCATTATAGCCAATAATATTAAATTGAGTCATCACAAAAGCTAAGTGTCTCACATATTCTCTCTAGTGTAGATCTACCTCTCTATATGGTCTCCACATCACCTAATTAACCCCTAGCTAATCAATCACCCTATTATAATACTCCACATATCCAAAATGTGTCCTTTATACTTATATAATCATATGTCATCCATATGTGAATGGCTCTTCTACCATCCTCCTCAACTAGATGTAGGGTGCTCAATCACTATATACTCACACCTAGACCTATAGTAATGTGGATGAGCCTATAGAAACCCACATTTATACACCACATTATGTAAGTCCTTGTATAAATGAATTAAAAATGCATGGCCCCTATGCAAATTATGTTACTCTCTCCATATCTCCAATAACATCAAGTAAACTAACTAGAAATAATGTCTCACTCTTGTCAAGTAGCATAATTCAACTAAAAACATCCATCAGTACAATTTTCATTGCTTAAATATCCAAACTCAGGTAGTAGTCAATATTTATACCACCCCTCACCATCAACATTAGGTCCTCCCTAAAAAACTTGTACAATGTCACTACTTATACACCCTCACTGTAGTAAACTTATGTCCCTTATATGGGAATCCTCAAAATCCTTGACACATCCTTTAGTGTTATTATCATCTCACCTATCACTAGGTGAAATGTGTTAATCTCATTGTGCCAATGCTCATCCAATGTAGTCATATAATCCTTATCCACCCATATCTTTGGCATCTCATCTATATATGCCAACCCTATTGCATTTAATACCCCTAACTTGTAATTAGTAAACCTCACCATTAGTTATAGAGATCTTAAGAACCTTTCTTGTGTATATAGGATCAATAATCTCTCATACACACAATCAAACACTTATTATGTTATTCCTATTAGGATATATACTCATCTTAAAATCCCACATCTACTTATCTCTTATCATTTCATAACACATCAATTTTTTATTTTATCCCATTCAGATAATCTTTCCATTAACTATGATGATATATCTAAAGTTTTAGATGATTTTTCTAATGTTCTCAATAATTTTTCCATAGTTTTAGATGATTTCATAATAAATATTGATGATTTTGATATAGTTTTAAATGATTTTTCTACGATTTTCAATGTTTCATTATGACATTTGATAAATTTGTTAAACCTGACCTATGACCTAATATTTGATAATTTCTCATTTAGTTGATGAATTCACCATAATCAATGTTGAATTTATCATTTGGTAAATATAAAAATCATTTTATTGAACTTAATTTAGCATTAAATGCTGATAAAATCAACCCACAAAACTAAAAAATGTTACTTACCACATCACTACTCCCCTCAATCCTATGGTAAACTTGCTTGCACTTACTATGATGTCTATCATCTAGAATCTAGTTCATTTCCCCCTCACAACATTAAGCAAAATCTCATAATTCAAATATAGTAAATCAACACAATGAAATAAATTTCCATAAATTACTTAAAAAAAAATCCATACCCCTATATATTCAAACCCATATTTCAAATATTTTCCCTCCCATATCATTATTTTCACTTTTCAAAAATAAATTTCTCAAAAATTTATTTAAAAAATTAATTAAATAATGAATAATATTTATTCATGCTTGTAACTATCAATCTTGTAAATATTTTATCACAAATCACACAATTTATGTTTTTTTATTTTACCAACCATAACTTACCATCATTGGGGTATATAATTCCCACATCCACTCCTATGAACCATAATTTTTGAGCATCAACCAAGTGTGTAGTCTAGGAACAATTTTTTTTCTCTTTTCAAATCTCTTTCTCTAGTTTTTAATGGCTAGGGGAAAATCATTTTACACAGATTCCTTACAATGTTGTGAGCATTTGTATTGAAAATAGTAAATATATTATTTAGGGTAATAAATTCCTCTTTAAATTCATCTTCCCTTACAATGATTTTGAGTGTTCACTCACTTTCTAACATGATCACTTGAGGGGGAATCATTCACTCTTTCATAGCCACATATAGTAACTTTATTCTCCACAATCATCAATGTCATATCCCAATTTATCTCTAAGATAAATAACCTATTTTATCCATGGATTATTAGTTGATTAACTAATATTTGATTAATATTTATGACATATGTTGATTATGGGATAATTATGCGTAGCTTAATTTACACGATTAGTTTGTTATGAGTTAGCAATACTTTTATATTTTGTATATTGTGATCATGTTTGTTAATCATACAAAATTATTTTATAGATGATATTTGGGGATAAATACCTTCGTTATTTTGAGGTGGATACAAAACAAATTCTTCCCTCAGAGTGTGATAGAGCGAGAACATCATTAGAGTCTGTGGTTTAGATAGATACATTGGGGGATGATAGAGAATGAATCCAAAAACCCATACACATACCACATAATATATCATGTTTCATAAATTTTTAATAGATAGGGTAGTATATTTTGTTTTCCATTTGAATGACTACTATGATATGTTATGTTTTCACTAATCTAGTTGCTATTAATGATCATGTTCTTTTGTTTGAGTGATTTTTCCAATTTAGTGATTGTGCATAGCTCATCTTCTTTGATGTAATTGTTTGGATATGAGTGAATTAATTTATGTTATACTTACCTTACTAATTTATAAGGTATGGCTATAAAGTATAATGATATGATGGATTCCATAGTCGTTATTAGATCTTTAAGACTTCGATAATAATAATTAAAGATTATTAGTATGATATATATGTTTAGATCAAATGTCAAAAGATATAAATGGTATTATTTTAAAATTTATTATATTTGATTAAATATTTGATCAGGGGCTTAATATCCATAATGAAATAGATATTGATTATATTAATTTTAATTGTTAAATGATTTAAAGAAATCATTATATTTGTAAAGTGTGTTGGTGGATAGAATTTTAACATTAAATAATAGCCTTTATAAAACACCTAATTATATTACCATGTTATATAGTCATATTATATTTAATTGTTGCATGGAAAGTTAATGATTAATTGACTAAGTTGATAGTTGTTGCATGGTAAATCATCAAGTTTATCAACTGTTATTTATTTGATTATTTTATCAATTTGGGAAGTCAATGAGGGAATAATGTAAGTCAATGGCATGCAAATATATTTGAGATCATAAAATAATTAATTTAAAATAAATTTCAAGATGATTAGGGTTACTAACCACTAATTAAATTTAGATAAACATCATTTTGTGAAATACATGAAGTTTGGTTATGGTCTGCATGGTGGCAAATTGTAACATATAAGGAATTCTATTGAGCTATTTAGACATGCAATATGATCAATCAATTTTATCAACTGTTAATGGTGGAGAAGCTGGTGGAGAGTAAGTGAATGGAAAAATAATAAAAAGAATAGAGTGGGGGATGTGAATAGGATGACACATGTTATATAGAGTGTAGGAGACTAAAAGATAAGAAGGGTGAATGAGTGAAGGAACAAGGAGATTATTTAGATTTCTTGGCATTCATAATTTCACAGGTAGGTTTTGTAATTAAATTCCTATGTGTAAAATATTGAATGGATTTTTGA
Source organism: Torreya grandis (assembly GCA_037957365.1). NCBI lineage: Eukaryota > Viridiplantae > Streptophyta > Pinopsida > Cupressales > Taxaceae > Torreya > Torreya grandis. The sequence goes on from JARHVA010003100.1 coordinate 1,554,707, forward strand.
ATTGTATCATTACTAGTTTTGTTCAATTGCTTAAAAGTTTTGTAAAATTATAAGGGTTGTATGTAGGGCCCTATGGAGGGCTCAGCCTCCACAGAACCCTACATCCAACCTAGGGTAACTTGAGGGGATTGGGGTAGAGCCATATATTTTGGCCATTTTTATTTTAGGTTTATAATAAGCTCTATCCTAAACTCTTATTTCAATTTGAATATCACTATTTATTCTTAAGAGAATATTCTTGATGGAATATTTTAATTTGGCTTGAACTAGTTGTTGTTGAACTAGTTTGATATA